>OZ037786.1:11546818-11616818 GCA_964035525.1 Porites cylindrica | reverse complement strand
TCATGCCGCTATCACAAGACAACAAAGGAAGCATTCCTGTTTCTTGCACAGCCCACGATGTGACACTGCACTGGTCATTTACCCCTCCAAAGGAATAAAGTGCCATCGAAAAATTACACTGAAACAGATCGCTTTCTAGAATTTCGTACACACCATGACCCAGTCGTTCGAAGGCCGATTAGCCCTTAACCCGGAGTTAAATTTAACCTGTGTTTGTTTTTCTTGTGTTTAGAAGCATTTTCTCGGATAATTTTCTCTGCTATTTTTAGAGCTTCCAATCATCAACTTGTAGACAAAAAGAATTAAAACTGAAATGCTTTTTAAGCTTTCAAATCTGAATTCAAATCTCGCACTAATTCTGGGTTATCTTAACCCTGCTTTGAACAACTCGGCCCTGACGAAAAACACAACAAATTCCCACGAAAAGAAGAAGGATTGGACAGGAACTCCGTCCAGTCCCCACTCTCCAAAATTGCAGGCCAGCTAACTTGATGTAATAACAATTGCATCATCTCAATGTAAGGATTTGTTTGGGTTGTTTTCTTTATAAAAGCAAAACAAGCTTTTTGTTATCCAGCTCTCCTAACTGTGGATGGATGGTTTCATTTTTTTTTATCTCTATAGGACTCGGAAAATGACAGTTCACCTCGATACCGCACACTGAAGCTCGTATATGTTTGTATAATCTATGTATGTATGGTCATACTCCTTTGCTGATGGGTATTTACAACAACTATTCAGGGTAATACAAGGTAAAACGAAGAATATATCTTAGCAAACCTTTTGATAAGCTAAATTTATCTGGTAAAAATATAAAAAGAATGGGCCTGGCAAAGTATGGAGACTTGGAGTAATGCTTAGAAATATGACGTGAAACCACAGGTGGCCCATGCGTAATATGGGCCACCTGTGGAGTAATATGAGAGTTTTTGTATGGGAAAAATAGAGTTTGAAACTAAGATGAAATAAATGTCAGGTCAGATGATGTAAAATTTCTCAAATCGAGCTGAAACTTCGTAAAAACAAAGACAACAACTCCAGGTAACAATATTTACACTTTATTGATAACTTTTATCGCTTTTACTTCATTTATTTCATCTAAGTTTCAAACTCTATTTTTCCCATACAAACTCTTATATTATGCCACAGGTGGCCCATATTATGCTTGGGCCACCTGTGGTGAAACTGAATATGAATCAAAGAAAAATTTAGGCATCTTGTAAAACGATCGTTATATCTACGTCAGAACATCATCATATGTGTTTCCATGGTGGTTGCAAGGTTTTCAAAGAATAAAATCACCTTTGTTTTGCTAAATCATGTGTTTTTTGTGCTAATCAGAGGCCCGTTTTACACCAATTTAAAGGTAAGAATCGGTGTATTTCTAAACAATGAAACTGATTTGGCTTTGACAATTCATTTTCACTTACCAAATAGAGAATAAGGGCTTCTTGTCAAAAATTTGGTTTGTTTATGGCCTGAATTATGCTCAAAATTCCATTTTGCATCGCCTTAGAGGGGCATGAAGTGTTTGTTCCAAAAATTCAATAAACCATAATAAGCCAAATTTTTCTCAACTGATTTTGATAATTGGGTGACTAAAGTAAACAGTGGAATAGGTATGGAAGTTATGCAAGAAGGCAGGTGAATATAGTGAAATTTTGAAAAATGGCTATTTTGGGTTGTAATTTTAACATCAATTTTGACCAAACTCTAGGCCCAGGCTCCTCTCTGTGCAATACCTTGAGGGCAAAGTTACATGCATGAACTGAAAGCTCTATTATAGTAGAGTTCATGGTCAAATTCATTTGACAGCACAATTTACCAGTGGGGTCTTATCACACTTTCAAAATGCTCCCTGGAAGGCTGGATTTTTGGTGCTCAAAGGGGAAAAAATGAGACCCGCTGTAACTCCAAAACTAAAAGTCAGAGAAGTGAGCCAAAGTGGCTTTTGAAATATCTCATCACACCCAACTTCTGTGCCAAGTTTCAGCCAAATCGGTTGACCACAACTTTTGGTCCCTGGAACACTTTCTCAGACAATGACACTTAAGGTGTTTCGAAACAGTTTTTCAGAGACCCGGCATACCGATATTTTTAAATCGCCTGAAAAGCGATTTTATCCTTGTCCGATCGCTATAAAATTTTCACCAGTGATTGACTATGAATTGGAATTTGTCAAAATACAGTTTTAAGTAAAATCGATATCACTATGACAACAATAAACAAAAAACTCTGAAAAAACAAAACCCAAAAAAGGCGACTTTTGCGCGATCTGGACCTGTTACTGAAATTCCGACATCAGGAAATTAAAGTGTGGTGTTTAGTAAATAACCTCAGTGAGAAATAAAAAAAAAAAAAAAGTGAATGCTTGAATTTAAATATGTAAGACGTAAATATATTTCAAACCTAATATTTTCCATAGGACAATTGCACGATGACGATATTTGACTACAACTACCAGAATTCATTTCGGTCTTGCTTTGTTATTTAAATTTGTCAATCCCGCTGAAGATTTAAGAATAATAGCCTTAATTTGCACAAGAAAACAACAAACTCAATGATTCTGGTAGTTGTAGTAAAATGACGTCATCATGCAACTGTCCTATTAAGCCTTGATAAATTATTTAATAAAAAAAGTTCTAAATGACTCAAATTACTCTTAAGTAACGTCAGAATGCTGCTTCATATCATATTTCGCTGCTTAGAAACTTTGGTGTAATTTCTTTGCTGGGATCCTGAAAACTAACCTGTTTTCTCAGTACATTTCAGTGTGAATAAAACTGCATCGAAACACTTAAATAAGTGATGAACATATAAAATGACATCAGATGGATATCTGATGGCATGGAATTAAATACTGTGGCAAGTTATATTTGATAGTTATCACAAAAGAACAAAATGTTGGGATAACATAAATGGAAATATGTCGCATTTAAAGTTGCTCAATCGCGAGTGAGCAAGTTATATTAAAAAATAAAATATCGTACAAGTAGAGGTTTTTTTCTTGCGTTAATTTAAATTCTCGTTAGGTGTTATTACGATCACAAAATATATACTAGACAATAATAACATGTTTTAGTTGATTGAAGAGGAACAACTCTAGAGCTAATCCTGATAGTCTGAATTCTTTGTGCAAGAACTTTACAGAGGAAGAAACTCCTCGCTTCTTGTGGCAAAAGAAAGTTTTCTACCGGGTGAAAAAGCCTAATCGTTTGCCAACTGCAGAAATTTAGATATTTAACAATTATTCTTTGAAATCGAGGTGAATAGTGGCAACATATTTACCGAGCCGCGAAAGCGGCGAGGTAAATATTCCTAAAGCCACTATTCACCGAGATTGAAAAGAATAATTGTTTTAGTATATACACAAGAAGTGATTTCAACAAAATCAGAGAGGAAACCATTAAAAAGTACGATTTGATTGACAGATCAAATCACTCGTAACTTTAAAAATGGATCTTTGCAGAATTTTCAAACATGGCAATTCACAAGTTTATCATTTCGCAAACAACACCGTAATGGCTTAAATGGAACCGCTAAAAGTTTGAACTGTTTCCTTACCTGAGAAGAAAAGTAGAGCTTTGTTGTTTTCTGTTGACTCGCCAAGTTTATAGCCAAAAGGGTTTGTTGTGTCGTTCTTCGCATGAAGTGCTGACAAAAATGGCGGCTCGGTTGCTCGAGGTAAGACCTCGTCTTCCTGTATCATTCTTTTTCCTGTTTACTTAAAACGTAGAATTTCTGCAAACATTTCGTTTTAATTTTGTTTGTCATAAATAAACTTCGATTTTTGGGTCAAAGTTTTCTTGTTTGAAGACGCTGAGTTTTTCACGAAACGGCTTCTTCTACGCGAATACACGGGAGTTGTAAACAATCCATCGAGCACAAAACTCAGCTACAGTAAATTGAAAAACGCCGTATTGAATCCTTCCAAGTCTTTTCTTGCCTTAAAAAAAGTCACCCTAGGATTTTGTCGACTTTTAGAAGATTGTTCTCTAAAAAAATGGGAAAAACACCGAGCTCACACATTATCCACATTATCCGCTAGGAGGTGAATTTTGTTGAATAGTCCGAGATAGCGAACCAATCAGATTGCTTAAATCACCAAGATCACTGAGTGTGTATATACTAATATAACTTATGCTTACCGTTTCTGTTGGTTTGCGTTACTATACAAGTGTTATGACTCGATCGATTCATGCAGGATTTTTAAGTCATCATAGAAATCCCCAGACGGTAACCCTAGTTCGATAATTACTCGTTAAAAAGCAACTTACTACTATGAAGCTGTACCCTAAACGAGCAGTCAAAGCACTTGTTGCAAATGTCTCGATCTTTTGGGTCTAGCAACTGACCGCTTAGCTTAGTGCATTTGCCACGTCTAGGAACGCGCGACGAAGCCCCATCAACCATTCTATGCCTCTTGTTGAAGAGGCTTGACTATTGCCCTTTGCTTATCTTTTTAATGTAGTGTATCACTTCTTAAAGTACCCATAAACTAAACATTTTTATTTTTTAATGAAAAGTATACATTACTACGAGAGCATCCCTCAAAACATCATATGGTTTACAATTTGAAAACAATGAGATTTTTTGCAATGTGAAGCATTCAAATTTGCCGCCATTTTGGCGTACAATAAATTACCGTATTTATTCGATTATTAGCGCCCAACCTCGAATTAGCGCCCACCTCGAATAAGCGCCCATCCTAAAGGCAGAAAAAGTTAATAAACGCCCGGCCTCAAATAAGCTGGTTAGTACGGTAATGCGGTAGCCTTCTTTCGGAAACCTCAAGGAAACAAAGGAGCTGTGACGTAGATTAAAAAAAACTATGTCGTAAGTCAAGGAACAATTGACTTTCGATACAAGTAAACAAGTGTAACGTTCTCACTAGAAAAATCTATTTCTTCAAACTGAAACTGCTGTTAAAAAGGTAAAACATGCTTGTAAGATGCGTCGCAGGGAGATGCAACAACACTGGCGACTCTAAGAAAGCGTGCACTCTCTGGCACACGGCGTACCCTATGCATAGTAGTGTTTTGTTTATGATTTATAGAAGAGAATTATAGAGCAGAACGTTCAGAATTTTTTGTTATCATATTTGTCATCGTGTGTTTAGTTACTCAAGCGATTCGGTGTTGTGATGAGCAGTGCATGCTCCGTTTTAAGCGTTGATCATCGACAGTTACCTGAGCAAGGAAAGTATCTGGTAGCGTGCATTACTAAATCTGGAGCCTGTAACCTAGACAGCCTTTTCTGACATCTATGTCCAGAACATTTGCTGTAGGCAAGCCAATTTTCACAGCAGACTCAGACTACTAAATTTTCAGAGTGAAAAGTCAGACTAGCTGGCGTTGAACTTTTCTTTGAAGATTCCTTTTGACAACCTTACATTTCCTAATTCCAGAAATTAACTCTGTTCTATAAATAAATGGATAAATAAAACAAAAGCCGAAAAGAAAAAAAAAAGAAAAGAAAGAGAAAGCAAAAAAGAATTGATTGGATGCTTGGGTTAAATTAAATGCATCGCTTCGCTTTCAGTTAAACTCAGTTCGTGTTATCCTGCATTTAGTGGGATGGGTCAAGATAAAATACCTCCACCTCATCTGGTGAGAAATACAGTCCAGGTCCCTTCAGGATTGTGCGCATGTCAATCACTGAAGCTGGAACAGAGTAGTACACGCCTAAGCCTGCTTGTGAGGAGCTGATACGGCTGGCATCAAGAAGAATGACGAGGTCGTTACCAAACTTTGGACCATAATATGAACTCCTGTCAATTGCCACTCCTGTCTTTTCTTGCTTCACCTGGCTCAAAAACGGTGCCAGCCCTTCAGAATTGTTGAGAGAAAAGATAAATGCGTTGGGGGTTTCTGCATAGCCACCACTGGATTCTAACAAAACAAAACAAAAGCATAAAATACAAATTTCACGTAAGTGAATATATTTCAAATTTTTCTATTTCTTTAATTAACATTTTTGTTACCTTTTATAATTTCCTTTCAGCAGACAGTGAAATTTGCCTATCTGCATGACGTCATTTTATCTGATTATTCTTAATAGTGGAGCTCCACGCGCGCGTGTGCGGAGCCCCATAGCTAAGTAAATATGTCAATCCTAGAAAATTTGATAATCACGTGACCGTACACCGCCCGACCGAGCGACCGACCGTCCATACCACAGGGCAACCAATGTTTAATCTCACACTTTCGAGCTTTAGCCTTATGTTTTTCTTCCAAGGAAATTGGTTTCCTTGTTTTTACGTTTCGCTAAGTAATCTCAGCCTATGTCAGGCTCCCCCTCCTGATAATTATTGCACAGTGCCTAAAGCCCTTGAATCTTTTATCTACTAAAGATAATTATTAAAATTCAATACAAAATCTTACTCCAAGGAATGTCAGTGTATCCTCCAAAGAAATATTCGCCTTTCTGTACGATGGTCACAGTATTTCTTTTACCGTCGCATCTATCATGGAAGGTCTTGGCTTTCCAACCATGTAAAGAAGCACGGTAGCAAAGAAGCCAAGAAGAATCCTCCCCAACCTCAGGAGCGCTAGCAAGAAAACGGTGCAGATGACGGAGGTAATACTGATTTCCATGTAATATTGTTGAGTTCATTGAAAATTCTAAAAACGGAAAGACAAGGATGACACAGAAAGGTTATTTTGGATAAGAAAATATCACGGTCGGTAAATCTATCTGTATAATATCGGTATACCTAGCCACAGCCTCTTTTTTCACATGTCCAGCGGGTAGATTAGATAGAAAGGTAGATAGGTGGTAAAGTCAATGGACGACGAATAATAATAATAATAAAAAAAAAATAATAATAATAACAATAATAATAATAATAATAATAATAATAATAATAACAATAATATAAATAACTTAATATGAATATTAAAATATATACCCTATGTACATTCTTCTTGTGTACGAAAGAGAATTGTCATAAATGACTATCTAAAAACTACTAATAAGAGAATAATAAATAATAAATAATAAATAACATGCATGCATATTAGAGTAATTATGAAAAAATGACTGCGGAAAATAACATGAAAAAATTAAAACGAAACAAATTTTATTTCAAATAAAGATATGATCGACGCAGTGGTAGTTTCAAATTCAAATAAACCCGAAAAAAAATTCGGGACTTCAACGGGATTCGAACCCATGACCTCTATATCTATCGGAAACAAGCTTAACAGTAATGCCACGCGACAATTTCGAAATGAGCGAGAAAGTGAAAGTGAGTAATAACTAAACCAACGCTAACAGAGGATTTATCCTAGCAGAACTGATTAGGTGTTCTCTTTGCTCGAACGCGAGATAACACTGCATAAATTTTATTTCTTGTATAATCGTGGACGGAAAGATGTAATAAAGTGATTGACGGACGGACGGACGGATGGGGAGATTAATACCAAACTTTTTCAGGGTAGTTCAAAGACTATTGAACATCGCGGTAATAGTGTCTTCAAAGGAAATAGATTGTTCGCTGATATGCGTCTCAACCATGGATCACCCCGAGCATTGCCGGTTGTGCATAATTGTTCGTTTTTGTTTTCTTTTTTTTGGGGGGGGGGGGGGGGGGAGGGGGGAACAGAGTTACATTGTACATGCATCTGCATTTTGAATGAAGGCTTGATTCAGCGTTGATCGTACAAATTCTACACATACAATTTTCCCCCGTGCTAGTAATGTTGTGATCTGTGGTTATAGTTAGTTGGAACTGATGTAGTGTCTCTACCAAGAAGAGCTTTTGCATTTATCAATCCACAACCTGACCTGGCAGGAATATTGGTCATATTATGAACCATAATATTTCTATCCAAACAAAATTGTGCATGCAAGAGCTGTTTGTAGAATTGTAACTGGTTTGTTGTGTGACTGAGAATGACCTCAGAACTTTTCAACCCACTAAGCCACCGTCTAAGACTTGAAAAAGCTGCTCTGGATCTCTCTTTTCCGAGGCCCGCCAAGGTAAATTCCGACAAGCAACATGACCCAAAAAGTACCGACAGAGGGTAAAATAAAATCGCGACAAGAGACAACCTCCCTCGGCCAAATTACGACAGTGAGGGCAAAGCCGAGAATAAGCGACAAAGAATGGTGGTTTGGCTTATTTATCACCAGTCTGAATACCTAGAAGAAGTAATTTTCGTCAACTTTCCTTGCGCCTCAGAGAACGTCTCTTGTCAGTGATCTTCAGTGGACCCTTCTGGGTGTGGGTCTCGTTACACCTCAGTTACGCAACCCCGTACAATTCCTGGGAGACCTGGGAACGAGGTTGTTCGTCATATAGCTTCATCTTGTACACGCTTTACATCTCTTTTATGCTTTGCTTGCTTTGTTCACATCATCAGGTAGAACCGTGAGAAAACCACTGCGTCTTGATTTGTAAGGTGAAGAGGTAAATGCTATGAGTTAAGTGGTTCGTTAGAGTGGCGGTTTCCTCCCTAAATGTAGCGTGAAGCGACTATTTTGAAGATACATCTCCATAAAAGGGATGTTAGAACATCACAAGGCTTTCAATCCCCTGCCAGCATTGTGGTCGTCGTACCCACTATAGCTGAAGACAGACAATGTGATCCAGACTTAAGTTTCTTGTTAAATGTAAGCAACACGCCGGTGACGACGGTGGAGAGACCAGGAAGCAGTTAACCTAACCACCGGGCCGCTCTCACAGAGTAGACCACCGAGCCTTCACGATTTATCAGGTCATTTAGTCTTAAAATATTCAAGGCGGATCACTCAGTTGTGAATGGCGATGTATAGGAGTTCGATACGACCCATATTAACTGAGAAAGTGCAATGGTTTCTCTACAACGCATCGCTATCGCCCTTTTCTAAAATTCTGACAGACAAAGAATTTTCGTTCATTTTCCAACAGCGACATGGAGCATTTATTAACACCGACACGAGACGTTTAAAAAATTAGAAGAGTGACATGGAACCCCCCCCCCCCCCTCCACTCCCCGGCAGGGCCTCTTTTTCCAATCAAACAAGTAGTACGATCATTACTGCATACTGTTTACCTCGGTCAATGATCTTATCTTAAAATCCCATCGTCATAGAGAAAAAGGGGTTAATAGTTACTCCCTCTTGTTTTTCCGTGTTGTTTAAATGTTATCTGAGGGTGTATTTTACATGATGTTGCAAATATTTAGCGATGAGCTCCGACATAATCCACCATACGTGACCACTAAGTAACTAAATAATAATTGAATAAATAAATGAAATTATTTCAAAAAGAGCGAGCAACAGTTTCCTATAATTTATTGCAAATTATAGTAGTACATCGCTGAACATTTACTTTTTTTTCATGTTACTAAATTAGTAATATCAAAACTAAGCGGAAAGTAAGACAGGAATTCTAAGAACCAACCTGAACAGTTGTGACCATTTCCAATGTACCCTGGTCTGCAACTACAGTTGAAGGACCCTTCGGTGTTGGTACAGGTGGAATTTTCGCTACAATTGTGAGAGTTGTTCAGGCATTCGTCTGTGTCTGAGTGATAATTTTAGTAAACATTGAATGTATTCTGCCTGAACAAACATTTAAATAACATAGGCACCAGCAAGATATAGTGCTATAGTATATAGTTTACGGTGAAAACACATTCCCTTTCTCACACTGATTTCAGAACATTACATCACTCACCTCTGAAACTATTTGAAACAGTTTTAAATGGCTTAAAAACACAACAACAAGAAAGAATTTAACTTGCACAATTACATCTATCTCCTTTGTACCCTGGATTAGAGGGTACGAAGGCTTGTAGAAGTTGGCTTTTAGAAGTGTAACTGGTTTGTTGTGTGACTGAGAATGACTTCTGAATTTTTCCATCCACTAAGCCACCTTCTAAGACTTAAAAAAAGCTTCTCCGGATCTCTTTTTCCTACTAAAGAAGTAATACGATCATTGATGGATACTGTTTATATCTCGGTCAACCATCTTATCTTATATTCCCATCGTAGTACAGAAAAGGGGGTCAATAGTTACTCCCTTTTGTTTATCCTCGTTGTTTAAGAGATATACCAGGATACATTTTACACTCTATCTCTTTACTGAGCCAGTAGTCTCAAAACTAATGGAAAGCCGGCTAGGAATTCCAAGAACCAACCTGAACAGTTTCGGCCATTTCCAAAGTACCCTGGTTTGCAGCTACAGTGGAAGGACCCTTCGGTGTTGTTGCAGGTGGCATTTTCGCTACAACTATGAGAGTTGTTCAGGCATTCGTCTGCGTCTGAGTGATAATTTTAGTAAACATTAAGTGATATTTCAAAATTGTATCAAATTTCACTCGCCTACCGGCTCATGAAATTACGTATAACAATTTTGAAATATCACTTGTGGTATTTTTGCCAAATATCACTACTAATCATGCTATTACCTATACAAACACCGCGGTAGAACATTTTACAATCATCTTACTTTCTCGGAAAATTACGTTCACTCCATTCATATCTTTAATGCAATGACACTGTAGGAGTATATTTAATTAATGCTCCATGCTCATATACAACTTCGTAATTGTCGCTATCCCATGGCTTGTATCGCCCCATGCAAGGGAATCCGTGCAGACAATCTTGGATTCTGGATTCCACGCCTTGGACTCCGCAATATTCCAGGAACTGGATTTCAGTCTTTGTCAATGGAACTTGAATTCTGGATCGTTAATAGCATTCCGGATTCCTTGAGCTGTATCCTGGAATTCCAAAGACCAGGATCTCGAATTCCGGATTCCGCAAAATTAAGTTGGATTTCGAAACCCGCAAGCAAAAAATTCCAAGAATCCAGATTCCCTCACATAGCGCGCCTTGTTTGCAAAAATATCGCAATTATTCTTCACTTTATTTTATATGCAGTAACTTGAGAGTATTCTTTTATTTTAGCTTCTTGGGACCTTAGTCAGAAATTTTAGTCAAAATGTCGTCCTTTTTCGCTATCAGTTGAAGATTTCTACTGAATTGGAAGCAAGTGGCACTTTTTTTGGGCACTACATGCATGACTTTGAGGGATAAAATAAAACCAACTTTCATCGACAACAAAGTAATCATATTTACCAAACAAAGTAAAAGTATTTACCAGCACATGTTGTTCCATTTCCGGTAAATCCAGAGTTACATGTGCAGTTGAAGGACCCCACAGTATTGTTACAATAAGCATTGACATCACAATTATCGGTCATTTCTGTACAGTCGTCAACATCTAAGAAAAAAAAGTACGGCTGAGCAGCTGACAGACTCTGACTGAAGGACAAATTGATTGGCTAACAACCAGGCTGTGAGAGAGAATGATACCGGCAAAAAGGTTGAGTTCCCCTTTGTTTCTCCTCTCTCTTTGTTTAGGTTGTTAAAGTTTGGCGAAAAACCTTGCAGCGAGTTCTCGGCAAGCGGGCTAGCCCACACAGCGACAAGGCAAGAGCCGAACCCCGAATCAGCCTGGTCAGGAAAGCGAGCCAGCCGGCAACCGGGCTGGCTCACCTCATATCAAGTCTCAGAAAGGACGTTTGATAGAAGATTGAAAGGACATTAACATTTGATAGAGAAAAGGAAGAACTGACAAAAAAATACTAAACTTAGTAACAACACTCAAATATCGTAAAAAAAATGTATTATGCAGGAATCACCTGTGCACGAGGTGCCATTTCCAGTGTATTCAGGATAACAAGTGCAGTTATAGGACCCCATAGTGTTATTACAATGAGCATTGTTGTCACAGGAATGGCTGCTGAGTGTACACTCGTCCACATATGAAAGACAGATTGGCTTTAAAGTGATTATTACATGCTCTTAAAAAAGTAGTTTTTTTTTCTGACTAAGCGTCGCCATAGTGGTAATAAAATTGGAAAAGTTAAAAGTGATACAGTCCTTTGAAGTTTAACTGAGATCTTAGCCTGCCCAACTTCCTTCTTGCTTTCTTTCTTGCCTAGGTTAGGAGGGGGTTAAGACCTCTCTAAACTACTCGGTAGAGAAGAGAAGGAAAGAGCAGTTTTACAAAGTAATAAAAATTGTTGTGTTCAAGTTGATCTTCAGTTGAAATTTTTAAATTCATTAAAAGGTAACCTTACATTGCCACCCCCAAAACAAAAGAAAATCGAGTTTAAATCAAAGATAAAATAGAGCCATAAGGGAATATTTAGGAAATGTGTATATTAATTATCGCAGTAGCTCACAACGGGTTACCAACGTTCAATTTTGACAACCTTTTTTTGCAATTTTGTATGCTGAATTTCATTATTCATAAGAATGTGAGACGGTTATCAAATGCTTCTTTGTTTGTTTGTTTGTTTGTTTGAGGTTTTAAAGAGGAACAATGATACATGGTGCCTATAGTCAATCTGGCTACAAATGATCGTTTACCTGTACACCATGATCCATTCCCAGTGTATCCTGGATTGCATGTGCAATTATAAAAGCCCGTGGTATTATTACAGTAAGCATTGGTAGCGCAGTTGTGGGTGTTGTTTGAACACTCGTCAATTTCTAAACGAAGATAGAAGCGTGAGTCAGACCTTTGATGTGAGAAAATTTTGAAAAAAAAGGCCCTTTCATAGGGTTTATTATATTAGATGACAGCTTCGTACTATAAACTAAAAGCTTTGGGCGGGTGTGCCTTTGTATCTTTTGTGTGCAGTAAAGGCAGGACTTAAATCACTCATGCCACCATATCTCATCATTAATGAATAATGAGAACAAGAGTCAAGAGATTGGTACTTTATTTAAAAGCCTATCCTGCCAAAAAAACAAGAACCAAAAACAACGAAAACATGGATATTCATATATTTACGTCAAAGTGATGCCCCTTCCCCCGAATTCAAACTAAATAGTTTAATAATTATTTACCAGTGCATGTTGCTCCATTTCCTGTGTAGCCAGAATAACAAGTACAGTTGTGAGACCCTACAGTGTTGTTACAATAAGCATTGGTATCACATGAATCTGTGCCGGTGTCACATTCGTCAATGTCTACAAGAGACAAACAAGTTTCACTTTTGCATTATTAATCTACGATGCACTTTATTAACGCGATAATGCATCTTTTAAAATTTACGTCAATGTTCATTTAAATTACACTATTTTACATCACTGTTGTTTTACAGCACCTTCATTGGAATAACAAGACATCGTCTGTTCATAGTCCCTCTATCAACAACTCGGAGTCACTATTTGCCGCGACGTTCTTCTTTAAACAAACCAAAATAACGTCCCCCAAAAATCACAACATAAAGCTAAGAGCATATAGCATATAGCATACACACAGAAGAGTTGAAGTTGCTAGTTGATGTTAGATGTCAGAAATATATGTATAAATGATGCCATGGAGCTCGCCTCGCTATCTCCCCTATCTCGGTATCACCCAAATCACATTAAATTCAAAAATCAATTAATTCCATTAAAAATTGGTAATAAGTAATTGAGACCAAAAAATAAAATTGAATTAAAGAAATAAAACATATTATAAAATGGGTGTTAAATCGAAAAGCCAAGCAAAGAACCAGTTAAGCAATTCAAGTCAATCAAATATACCATTTGAAAAAAGAGGATTAATATTTGAAAGTAAAGATGGCTATAATAGTTTAAAAAGTATAGATAATAACGCTAATCAGTTAGTTAAAAATATTAAAGAAGGGCATTTTACTGTAAAAGAATATTTTGATAGATTTAAAAAAGTAAAAGTAAAAGAAACTTATCCTGATGCAGCGGAAAATTTAGAAGAATTGTTTGAAAATATAACAAGATTATATATTTACAATGACCGTGAATATTTTGAGACTGAATTAGATTTTAGTGCTCATTTTCATTCTAAGATTGATGTTGAATTTTATGAAGATGATGATGACTAAATAACAAATCATAATCCTATAACAATCATTGTTATAAGATTAATATAACCAATTACTAAAATGGACCCAAGATCGTGTGACAATAGTCCTGAAAAAAATTCCTCCAAGGTCAAGAGAAACTACTCCTACACAAGAGGATTTGGATTTTATAGTTGACGATGGATACAGGCATGACGAGGACCCTGATTATATACCAAAAGATAGGTATCTCGTTACTGGAAAAGACTTTAAAAAGTTAAGTAAGAAAGCCCAAAAACTCGGTGCTGAATCGATTGATTATTCAACACGAAAGAATAACAAATATATGGTTAAACTCCCTACAAGAAAGAAAGTACATTTTGGTTCTCCGAAATATCCAGATTATCTTTTTCATAAAGATGAAGATCGGCGAGAAAAGTATCTTGCTCGTGCAACCAAGATTAAAAATAAGCAGGGTGAACTTACGCATAATAAACCAGAATCAGCCAACTATTGGAGCACCAAGCTTCTTTGGTAAATAAAAAAAAATTAAAAAAAATATAATCATATAATAAAATGGAATTGTATAATACAGTTTTTTTAAATGACTTAAATAATAAAATTATGTTTGATAATTATATTTTTAGATTAAGAAATGAAATAATCTTACCTTTAGAAAAACAAATAGAAGGAATATTAGATGCAATTTCTCGATTGGATGATAGAGTGAAAAGTTTAGAAAAAGTGGAAGAAAGAGTATATGGAAAAATAAAATATGAGGCAGAAAAAATAAAAAGTGATTTAAAGAATTAGTTTTCTAAACCAAAATGCAACTTTCATCCTACGAAAATTTAAACCAAGATAACGTCATATTCAAGGAAGCTAAACTCTTTAAAGTCAAGGACAGTAACTTAAAATACAAAAGAATCCCAATTGAAGTAATTTATCCTAATAACAAAAAAGGACCATTAGTAATCGAAACACCTTTTTTATTTTCTTTTGGAGTATCAGAAAAGAGAAACCAAGAAACAAAGAAGTTAGTAGGTTATTCTATACCTGTATGCTTATGGGCAAAAGATTCAGAACCAACTAACAAAGAAAAAGCATTCTACGAAGTTATAAATAATTTAACGTCAATGTCCCAGAAACATTTGGAAACCGAATTTGGTCCAGATGTAGCTTCATCTATGTCTTCTCCTCTTTACTACAAGCAGGAAGATTATATAGTCAAGAAAGGAAAGAAGAAAACAAGAAACTCTGAATCAGCTGCTCCAGTCCTGTACGCAAAACTAATCTATTCAGAAAGATCAAAGAAAATATTATCCTTATTCAAGGGAAAGGGGGGCAAAGATCTCAACCCATTTAAGTACATAGATCAGTATTTTAATGTAAAGTTAGCCCTAATAGTAGAAGGAATCTTTATGAGTAAAACTGTAACATCACTACAAATAAAAGTTCATGAGTGCTATGTTAAACTTCTCGAGCCTAGAAAGTCTTTATTATCATTCGAAGACGAGGGATGGGAAGATGTAACTGATGAACAAAGTGATGTTGAAGAGTTGACAGAAATACTTGAAGACGCAACTTTATCTGATAAAGAAGATTAAAACTATTTTTAATACATTATTTTGTATTAAAAATCAACCAAATCCTTAAAACTTACCCATGAGTTAAATTTATCAAGATAACCACTCCATTTTACTAATGCCATTTTTTTCTTGTTATCCCTCCTTATAATTTTTTCTATTCTAAATGTCTGTTGTTTTGCTTTTTGTAATTCTTGCTCGTAAAAAGAACCCTTAATCTCTTCTCCCATCAGATCAACAATGTTATACGTAACAGGTTTTGTTTGTAGAACTTTATCAATAACAAATATCTCCTCTGTCCAGTTTGGAGTGTAGCCTTTATCAAATACCTTTCTCTTATACTTAGAAATTCTAACTTTATCTCCAATTGCAAATTTTGGTTTACCAGGTTTCAAGTAGATTAAATCACCGTATAAATTAGACCAAACTTTACTTTCATTTTTCTTTTTACTTGCTTCAACAGGAGTCATTTTTATACTAGAATGCCTCGAATTATTGTAATCATCAACTAGTTTATCTATTTTATCCCAGTAAACAGTGTTGTTATTCACAGTAAACATCTTCCACATTCTGTCTTTCATTGTTCTATTCCATCTCTCAACAATACTAGATTTCTCCTCGTTTTGAGTGTGATACAGTTTAATTCCATTTCTTTTCAGAAAATCCTTGAAATGTTTGCTTATAAACTCGGAACCTTTATCAGTCCATAACATTTCAGGTTTACGTTTACTTTTGAATATGTCATCAAATGCTTTACTTACAGTTTCAGTTTTCTTGTCTTTTAAACCTCTAATCCATCCATACTTGCTAAACACATCAATAACCATCAAAAGATACCTTATCCCTTTGTTCCACTTACTAAACTTTTGCATTTCAACTAAATCAGCAGCCCAGATATCATCAATTCCATTTGAGATTACTCGCCTCTTTTGAAAGTTTCTTGTGATTGGTTTGTGAAGTTCGTCGGCTAATTGTTGAGACCAATCACTACTCAACGCCGCTTTACGTTTTTTGAATTTTTTACATTAGCAGGGGCTCCCATTCCAAGTTTTTGTTTGGTATTTATTATTGTTCTAGCTAAAGTATGCCCCCATTGTCTTTCTTTCCAAGGAATAGCATCCAATGATTTTACCATCTTTCTATCAGCTTTATTTTTACACTTTCGGTTGTCTCCACAAACACTATAATCAACATCATGTTGCATAGCCACAGCATCGGTTGCACCAGTTGGTTGATCATAAATTTCTAATATTTCACCAGTTTCAGGATCATATTTTACTTGGTTTTCAAGATCATTATAAGGTCCTGTATATTTATGTCCTGGCAAGGTCCATCCTCCTTTTGGTTTTGGTAATTTACCAATCTGCTTGTGAATATCTATAGCGCCGCCATAAAAGCCCGCCATCTCTGACGGGCTTACCAGTTTTTTGGCAGGGTGGAATGCCCCATTTTCACATATCTAACTTTTTTATTTCCACAAACTGCACATCTACAGAAAAATTGGGTACGCCCCCGTTTATCTTTTTGGTAACCACTTGGCTCTGTGCAAGGAGTTACTCTTTTATCTACAATGCAATATGATTCTTTCATTTAGTATAATGATTAGATAAAAAAATGTCTACTAGATCTAATTTTCTTAAAAGTGAACTTCAAAAGATATACAATAACCTAAACATGAGTTATGAATACGCTGATTTTTCTAGATTGGAAAATGGTGAAAAGTTTGTAAAAGTATTTGAGTTGCTTATGGAAATAAGTGAGAAATCAAATACGCTTAAAAATGTTGTAAAAGGAAACTACATGTTGGTATAAAGTTATCTGTTCTTATAATAAATGGAAGCTAAATTCTTTACCGAGATTAAAAAAAAGATGAATGTTAAAACTCTCAAGGATTTTGAGAAAGAATTAAGGACAAAAATAAATCATGAGTTTGAGACACTAAGAGCAAAAAATGACGATCTTTCTAGAATTCTTATGGCTGGTGAAAGAGAGATGTGGGAAAAGATTATAAATGGGGAGTACTCTTGGTTGAATATAAAATTAGACAAAAATAAAAAACTTAGACGCCTTATAGGCATTTACTCAAAATTTGATGATGTGGTTGAAAGTGTTAAATTTATAAATAAAAAAGTTGATAGACTTAAACAGCTAAAGAATGCACCGGACGATGCCCCTATTGACGAAAAAGACGCGGATTCGGAAGAGGAAGAAGAAGGACAGTAGGTTTAAAAATAATATTTATTAAATATTATTTTTTGTTACCTATCCTTCGAAATATTTTTTTATAAAATCGCTGTTGTCGTTATCAAAATGAGGGTTATGTATTATATCTAAAATACTATTACCTCGTTGTCGTTCTAATAAATAATACAAACACCAATAACCACATAGAACAGTACTGCGATTTTGTATTTCATCCATTGAGTACACTATACGTTTTACAGTACCTGTTTTAAAATACTTTAATACTTCATTTGGCATTATCAACCCAAATGGATCAAAGTACTCATATAAACCATCTATATTACGGTAACAAACCCAGTGTGTTCCTGGCCCTGTTATACCATCCAGATTAATTATACCACATTCTTTTCTAATCTTTTTTGGTAATCCATCACGACTATATATTCCTCTGAAATGTTTAATACCTAATCTTTTTATCCATTCCATAAGGTCAAAGTTTGATAGAGGTTTAATTACAAAATGGAGTTTAGAATGGTTCCCCATTAGAGGAGTGCTCCTAGAATGGGAATTGAGTTGAATGGGCTGTCTTTTCCTAGTAGTAGTCCTTTTCCTTTGGTCTTGGTCTTTTTTTTTTACCCGAAGCCCCCATTCCTATAGGGTTTCCCCATGTACCAATAAAGGGAGGAGGCTGATAAGGGTAACCCTCTCCATGTCTTGGCACGTAAACATTTGATACATTAGATAATCCACTTCTATCAACGTGAAGCCCCCCACCAAGCATCTTAGATACCAGACTAACTGCTATTGGAATTCCTATAGAAGCAAGTGTGCCTAAAAATCCTCCTTCTATCTGTTTTCTAGTTGGTTTTATAACTAATCGCCCTCCACTCTACATAGCTTTGTTAATCGCGTTTATTTGTGATTTTGTAAATGCTCCTTGGATAGCTGGTAGAGATGAGAAAAGCTCGCTTGGGATCGGAATCCCTTTTCTTAACATGTCGGCTAAAGGGCCCACTCCTATTGGAAACATTCCTCCTTGCTGCCCCTTTCCAAATATCTTATTTATTCCAAGTTCTCCAAGTGCAGTAGCAGCGCCAGTTGCTAAAGCGGGAACAGCTTTACTTAATCCTTTTACAGCGTAAGGAAGTACTTTTGCTCCAATAGATGCAAGTGATGAAAATAAGTTTCCTCCATGTTTTACAGATTTTCTAATCTGAGTTTTACTTATCTTTATATCAGATCCTGTGCCATTTGCAATAGATTTATTTATTTTGGCAATCTGTCTTTTTGTCAACATTAACTCATCAGTTCCTCTAAGATGTGAATGTTTTAACCGAAGAGTCAAAGGTGACTGATTTATTATTGCGGAAGCCAGTTTTGTCTTTTGGCCATCTGTAAGCTTTACTCCGTATTCCATATAATTAGACATTTTTTATTATATTAGTTATATAACTTTTTTAAATTCCGTGTAACCTCACGCGTCGCATCGAAGGAAAGGGGTGTTAGGGGAAAACGTAGTTTTCCCCTTATAAAAATGCTTTGTCATTAGAACCTTCTAGAAGGCTATTGTTTTTAAATCACGAGATTATCGTGTGATTTTTTTCATCCAATCAACTTGCGTAGCAGCAGGGAGGTTTTCACAACATTTTAGTCGCCACGTATATCGTGAAGCTCATAATTTTGTTACAAGTTAACGAGAAGCATAGAAGTTTGTGAAATTTTCAACGAAAGGACCGAAGGACCGAAGGAATCATGCCTATCTCTTTGAGAATGCTTGAAAATCGTATGAAAAGATGCACAGATAAAATCAAGGATTTGAAAGAGCAAGCCTTTGCTCCTGGAGCGGAAGAACTGGGAGAGTTGCGTATTAATGCTGCTGCGTATTTGAATGGTCTCGCCGATGCGAAAGAGGAAGAAATCGATCAATTTTTATCCCTTTTTGATCAACTGCCAACAGTTTTGGAATTAGCACGGCAAGTGAGCGAAGAAGAAAAAAGAAGAAGGAAATACGAAGTACGGATTGATAAACTCAACAAGCAACAGGAAATTAAGATCAAACAGTTGATTAAGAAACAGCAAAAAAGTAAAAAAAAGAAAGCCAAACGTCTTCAGCAAATGAGAGCTGCTCCTGCTTTGGAAGGATCACAAGAAATGGAAATATAACAAATGACTAGTGACAGTGACTTGGTAGTATTTTGTTTACCATTAACATTTTAATTAGCTTTTGTATTTGAACTTTTAATGTTACTGACTGTTATATAATTTTGTGTAAACATATGCGGCGTAGCCAAGGGAGGGGGTCGTAGGGGGAACCGTAGGTTCCCCTACGCTCTAAGCAATAGTTTTCCATCTTGTTGTGTTATTTCTGCTATATTTTCATGCAAGACTAACGCGTAAATATTATAATTTTCGTCTGGATTAGCAGACAACTCGTAATGAAATGCTAATTTTGTAACACCGTCTTTAATATCCATTTTCTGTTTTGTTAGGTCAAAATAAACAAAAGGAAATAAAGTTTTGAAATTACTTATATTAAGTAATGTTCCACCTTGATGATCATTATGTGCATAGACGTATGACATTACATTTCTAAAAACTCTTGACATATCTGTAGAAGGTTTAAAGTGAATATCTGGGTATTCGTTTCCATTTGCAACTTCCAGATAACATCTTGATATATTAGCATTATTTGGCAGATTAAAAGTATCGTATAAAAATGGATTTGCAGTTTGAGAATCAATTCTTGCTGTATCAATTCCAAAAACAAATACATGCCTTGGTTTTGAAATACCATTTGTAATTCTAAATTGGCCTGTCTGTTGCTGTGAATTATTTGACCTTTCAACTACCTCATTCAAATATGTCCATTTGTAAGGTTTAAGATAATTTTCCATGTACAACTTTTGCCCTTCCGAATTAAAAGTAAGTCTTGGAACAAAAAGTTGTAGTCTTGTTATAATAACTCTACAATCATCAGCAGCTTGAAAAATTAAATTTTCATCTTTTTCAATTTCGATATTTAGCTTAATTTTTGTATTTGGGAGTAATTTGTCTTCCAATGCTTCAAAGAAAGAATATCTATTAAGAGGAATTTCACAGTTTACTGTGGCTGAAGCTCCCAACAGAGCTTTTCTTGCGGCGAAACCTTTGTTGTAATTAACAACTCGTCCTTTTACAACATTTGCTCCTCCATTAACATTTGTGTTATTGATTGTAAATTCTGTTTCCTCTGCGTGTCTTGATGTATCAAGAAAATAAAATTCGTTTGTAGCAACGCTAGCAGTATAAGAAGGATTATATTCGAGTAAATTCTTTATATTTACAACATGATTTGCATAATTACAATTATAAACTTCTCTGCCATTTGCTAGGATCTCTAATCTTTTTATAAAGGAGTTACTACCATTTACAATTCCATTATGGTCAGCAACCGCTATATTTCCGCCATCTGCCAACTTATTTACTTTGAAATCCATTGATAATCGTGCGTTATACCAATCAAAAGGAGTGGATTCTCCTGTGTTATCAGCTATAAATCTAAGACCTGTTTTAGTTTGGTAAGCGTTATTTGCTGGGGCTGTATCTAGAGCCTGTTCCAGGTCATAAACAACATCCTCATATCTATCTAAATATTTTGGATTTCTAAAAGACTTCATTTTATTTTAATAATTATATAATTTTCTCTTACGTGTTGAACCTCCACTAAGAAGGTTATTCAACATTTGATCTATCTCTTGTTGAGATACTGCCTCTACATTTTTATTAAAAGTAACTTTTTTTGAAGGGGGTTTTTGGGAGGAACCTTTTGATAACAATTGCACTATCTTATCACCAGCCTTTTTACCAGCATATTCACCGGTTTTTGTTGCAGCTGCTGTCACTGCTTTTTTAGCTCCTTTTTTAGCAGCAGATTTTACTGTCTTTCCAAATAATTTTGAATCAAACGATTTAAAAACATCTGTTATTCCTTCGCCATAAATATGTTGTCTTGTATATCTACCCAATTCAGGGTCAAATCTCTTTTTATACTCTGATTGTCGCATCATTTTATTTTAATACTTATATTAATGCATTCCCCCCGTCACATACTATGAAGTATCAAAGTCATAAACCAATCTATACCGTTGAAATTTACTGGTCTTCCAAGTGAGTCTGTCACATAGATTCTCATTTCATCAATGTGAAATGAAGAGACGGGGCAATACAATGGTCATTAGGTTCAAAAGAAAATGGATATGATCTTGTGAGATTATCAGTTGGTATAACAGCAATGGTATTAGTATTTATTCCATTTACAATACTATCAGTTATCGCCGTTGTGTTGATATTTAACACATCAATAGAATTTGTGATATTTGGTAGTTTTAATCCATATTCTGTTTTATTTATGAGTTTCTTTTCAAATCCAATCAGGTCTCCAAATTCTGTTCCTCTAAGATCAAGTTGATAATCACCATCGAGTGATACTAACACTCGATAGGTGGATAGTATAAAAGTTAGATTGATTGAGTACTTCTTTACTCCTTTAGAATCTGTTGTGTGGTGAGACTTTTGATCCATGTACTGATGAATGTAATCATTTATATCTGAGTAGGAATACATTCCATCTACAAAAGTAATTGTTTGCCAGGTGGACCCATCATGAGTGTATTTAATCTTATTGTTTCCATAATCACTTCTAATGTTGTACCATGAGTAAGTCATGGACAATCGATCAAGAGCAAGTTGATGTTTCTTTTCAGGGTCAAGTTTCAGAGATGGGTTAAACTTAATAGTAAAATCACCAGGTCTGCTTGTTCCTCTTTTTTCCCTATTTATTGAAGAAATATGAATAGCTCGTTCTTCCATTTTTATATAATGCTTATATTACGCGGCTTAGCCAAGAAAAAAGGGGTGTTAGGGGCTGTTTACCCCTTATAGATAAGTTTTTAGTAAATCTTTTAGTTGTTTATTTGAAATTACTTTCATTTTGTTGAGAAGATGAGCAATTTGAGAAAACTCGTTTAGTGCACCGTTATTCCCCGCCATTATTGATCCTCCAAGTAATTCAAGTCTGTGAAGAAGTTGCTGAGGGTTGTTATAGTAAACTACGCCCTGCCCTACTTTATAATTAATTGATTTAAAATAATTATTTAATGTATTTCTATATTTTTTTAGAGTTCCTTGCATTTCTTTTAATTCTCTAGTTTCTGCTACATACTCCGGAGATGGGTCCTTAATATTTCTTCTACCTGTAATTCTTCCATTTATTTCCTTTATATCATTATTTAAATCTACCATTTTTTCTTCCAATTCTTTTATATTAGTTTGATTAAATTTATTTGGTCTTGGATAATTGCCCTCTCTTAGTAAACTAACTTCATCCCCATTAAAATTTTTTTCTAATTCACCTTCTGGTTTAGGTGAAGGTTTACCTAAAGGTACCCAGTTAATATTCCAACCACCACTATCATCTGGTGGAGGTTTTATCCAATCATCATCATCTGGTTCTGGTAACTCTTTCATATCAGCCAATCTTAAATTAGTTTCATTAATTTTTTCCAATCCTTTAGTAAGAGCAAGTTGATTATCTTTGAGTTGCTCTATAGTAGCATTTTGCTGTTCACCAATACTTTTTTAATAGAATCTTGAGATTCAATAAGAGGGCTAAATGTCTCTGTAAAACCCTCTCTCATATTTTGTTTTTCCCATTTTGTTGTTTTTATTATGTTTCTCACCTGCCGTACCAAATCATCTGCTTGTATCTTACATCTAGCAAAATTTTTAGCTTCTTCTATATCCATTTTATTTAATCAATAGATAAAATGGAAATACCAAATTATGATAGCGCCGATGATCCAGATAAAAAATATAAACAGCTATATCCTTTCATGCCAGCGGATATGTTTAGGATGTTAATCTGTGGGAATAGTGGAAGTGGTAAGACTAATTTGTTATATCACATGCTAATGAAACCATTGTTGTATTACGATGAAATTTATCTTTACGCTAGAAATTTGGAACAGGATAAGTACCAAAAGCTAATTAAGAAAATGAGGGAAATGAGCCATAAACTGGGATATGACATTCTTAATGTTAGTAACGGTGAAATAACCCCAGCAACAGAAATGGATTATGAAGACAATCAAAAACTTGTGATATTCGATGACTATGTATGTGATAAAAACCAGAAAAAGTTAATAGATTATTTTCTTCAAGGACGGCATAAGAATTGCTCTGTAATCTACCTAAGCCAATCTTTTTACAAAACTCCAAAGGATATTCGTCTGAATTGTTCTCACTACTGCTTGTACGAATTTCCTTTATCCAGGGAAGCAAAAAGAATAGCAGATGAATTAGGAGTTGATAAAGAGACGTATAAAGAAGCGACAAAGAAACCGTATTCATTTTTATACATTGATAAAGCAAAAAAACGTATAGCTAAAAACTTTATAGGTAAGATTTAATCCCCAATTGCTTTTATGTAAACAATAAATAAAATGGGAATATTTAACGAACAATCGTTTGATCATCCTTTTGCTAAAGGTATTCCTGGTGCTCCAGGAGTTGGATTTAGTCTAACCGCAGATGGTAATTATGATATGAATAAAAAAAGACTCACAAATGTTGGAGCACCTAGTGATAATACTGATGCTGCTACTAAAAAGTATGTTGATGATAATTCTAGTGGTTCTCCCAAAACATCAGGATTAACAGTTGATTCAGACATTGATATGAAAGACCGCTTCCGTATTAAAAATCTTATCACGCCACAAGATTCTAAAGATCCAGCAACAAAATATTACGTAGACAACACGTTTCTTGACACAGATGGATCTTACCCAATGAAAGGAGATCTAAAAATGAACAACAAAAAAATAGTTGGTTTAGCAACACCAACTGCAAATGACCAAGCTGCAACTAAAAAGTATGTAGACGACGCCAAAGTAGATGGAAGCGACTTTTTAAAAACAGATGGAACAAGAAAAATGACTGGGAATTTAGATATGGATTATAAAAAAATAATTCATGTAAATGATCCTACATTTCCTTATGATGCAATATCAATGTATTATGCTGATACACACTATCTCAATCTTAATGGAAAATTCAGTCAAATGACTGGAAATATAGACATGAACAACAATCGAATATTAAATCTACCAACTCCAAATGGAGATAATCAACCAACAACATTAGTTTTCTCTAATAGTAAGTATCTTCAAGTTGCTGGAACAAATAAAATGACTAATAATCTAAACATGAATAATAAAAAAATAGTAGGGTTCGCAACACCAACATCAAATACTGATGCCGCTACAAAGAAATACGTAGATGATAATTCTGGTGGCTCATCCTCAACATCAGGATTGACAGTTAATTCAAACATTGATATGAAGAATACTTATCGTATTCTTAAACTTAAATCTCCTCTTGATGCGGATGAACCAGCCACAAAACAATACGCGGACAGCACATTTCTTGACAGAAATGGTTCCCGAGGAATGATTGGTAATCTAAGCATGAATAATAAAAAAATTACTGATCTTGCTGCTCCTACATCTAATAATGACGCTGCAAATAAAACCTATGTTGATACAAAAGTAGCTAATAGTACGAGTGGAGCAGCTACAAAACAAGAACTTGCTAATTATCTTTAAAAAGATGGGACTGATAAAATGAAAGGAAGTCTAGACAAAGGAAGTTCAACAGGATTATCAATTGGTAATGTTAGTATAAGGAAACTCTCCCATAGGTATATACAATCAAATGGGTCTCCAGAATTTATGTATTATCACAGAATAATAGTTAATTTCCGGAAGTTGTCAACTGGTAATAAGTTCTTTCTTCATTTTTTGGTTAATATACCACAAGATGGAACTGACTTGGCTGTGTATCCTAATCAGTTTCTAGGAGTTTATATAATTGCTTATGGAATTGTAGGAACATTTAGCAATATCGATCCAGATAAAGTTTATGACTTTCACACCGCATTTGATATCAAACCCACAGAAGTGGTGTACAACGTTGATATAAATGCAAATCAAAAAGAAATTATAAATATCAAACTTGACCGACAAAATGATAATAGTGCTGCAACAGTCGCTTTAGTAAAAGAAGTAGCTCCTTTTACTAAAAATGCTTTGTACAGATTATACTTTAGTGAGGTCTATGACTTTACTCACGCGGAAAGTTATGGAATAAATATAGGTTCATCTGGAGTTATTATTCATTCTGTAGAGCCTAATATTACACTACCACCAAATAAAGACCTAGATGAAATAAAAAAAGATGGTTTAAATGTTAATGGTTACGATGTTACTTTTTCTCCTACACATTCTTCGAAATCTACTTTATGTATTGTTTTTACTCATTGGAGAAATAGGAGTTTTACCCTAACTAAATATTTATCAACAAACAATAATATTTTAGTAAAATTAAACTATGATAAAACAAACAATAAAGTAACTTTAACTGTCAATAGAGCAACTCAAAATTTTACCATGCTAAGTGAATTTAGTGGAAAAATAATTGTATTATGGCTAACAGAAAATTTTGATTCAAATGTTACAAAAGTTAAAATAAGTAACTATAGCGCAACATTAACTATACCAGCCGTTCACTACAATGTTAATCAACGTTGGAAGTTTACAACTGAAGATGGAGTGTTAAATAAATTAATGTACTCTCCAAACTTTTACGATGACGACTCTGAGCAATATCATAAAGTAATGATTCAAGAAAAGTTAAATGGTAGTTATATAGTTTAAGGTGGGGGGAGTGCCTCCCCCCAAAACCCCCCTGCTGATAATATACACAAAACAATAAAATGAAAGACATCTTTGAATTTAATCACATAGATAAATCTCTGTCAGAAGCAGATATTAATACTCTAAAAGATTTTTACAAACATTATCACAAAAAATACTGGTGTTTTAAAAAGTGTTATAAGAGTTATAAATTTCTTGATGATGTATTTACTATCTCTGGAATAAGTCTCATAGCCATAGGAACTATTACCGGCGGGATAACACTAAACCCAGTTATTCTTGGAGTAGTAAGTGGAGCTGGGATTATTGTAGCGGGTATTGGAAAGAAAAAAAAATCTCAAGAGAAAAATTGAAATGTCAAAGATCGCATTTACAACTTATGAAAAAGTGCTAGTTGAACTGAGATCAGCTCTTCGGGGAGATGAATGGAATAAAGAAGATTTTGTTGATCGAATGAAGTTGATAGATGAGATGATAATCGACCAAACTCCTGTAGCGGATAGATTTGCTAGTAGATATAACAAGAAATATGAAGTATAAGTATCTATTCATTAGATAAAGATGATTAGTGAAATAGTAGATTATGTTAACACTCATTTCCCAACTTATAAAACACGGTTTTACATGGATAACTTTATAAAAGCTTGTCTTGTTTATCAGTTTCTTTATGCTCATCACTTCCAACAAAAAATGGATATAAGCCAAATTATTTATGAACTATCAGGCGAAAGGTACTCTCTTATATCAAATTCACCAATAATAGCGAATCATATGATATTCAATCTAGGATTCAAAGCTTTTTGGAAAACTTACAGGCTGGGGAGAGGTTGTGTTTACGTTGTAAATACCCCGTTCAAAGAATCAGAAGTACTAGGATATTTGATTGGAATAATTTACTGGATATTTAAAAACGGAGTAGTTGGGTGAAAACCTACGGTTTTCCCCCATAACCCCCTTTCCCTTTGGCTACGCCGCATAGAATTCTATATTAATAAAATATAGAATTTAACATAATTTTTTGTAATTCTCCCACCAATTATTATATTTTTGTAAAGTTTGTTTACTAATCCTTAAATAAACTTGAATACTCTTCTCCGATCCCATTTCCTCCAAGATTTTTTTGATTAAATAAAAAATGTTTATTAATCTTTTACGTCCAAATTGACTGTTTAGTTGTTTCTTAAGATTGTTATCAATACTAATTAATCTATCGTAAAGTTCACACTTTTCCTCATCAGATAGATTTATGCTCTTTGAAATTAGATTGACTTTCTTTTCGTAATAATATTTAGGTTGGTACACGCTCTTCTTCTGAAAATGGAATCTGTCATATTCTTTGTTATCAAAATAACCAAGTACATGGCCTTTTGTTGTACCGCAGTTCGTCAAGATTATTACCGTCCTTCAAGATTATTCTTTTGTCGTCTTGGTAACTTAGTGCTAATTTATTAACTTCTTTAGAGTAAATATTATGTTTTTCACTTCTTATAATCTTCATACTTCTCATTTGCCTTTCGCCGTAAAATAAACATCTTACATAATCATCAAAATCTAGTGTCTTTTTCACAACATTCTTTTTTATTCCTTTACATTTTTTGGTTGTTTTATCTCCCTCCACCTTAAAACTATAAAGTTTGGGGCGAAGTCCTACAAAATGAGTAATTTGCCGACCAGCTACTTCATCTTTAAACATACCTATTACTTCTTTGTTTAAATCTGTTGATAAACCAGAAGGATGATCCTTAGGATAATCTGATGTATCAAACTTATATATTACATCATCCGTTATATCCTTATAAAAATCTTCTGTTTGTATCTCATACATTAGCGAGTCTGTATCTGTAAACAATAATTCAGCTTTATTTCCGTATTTCTTTTTAATATAATTATAATGAAAATCAAACATTAATGTTTTAGACAAATCTAATATAGCTTGGCCAACGTAAACAGGTTTATTAAATTTTACTTCTGTTCGTTTCATATGAATCGCAACAAGATTTTCATCAAATATAGTTAGTCTTTCAAAATCAGGACGACTAGTATATTTTTTGGCTTTCTTTCGGTCATCTATGAGTTTTACATTTTGCCTTTTTCTTATGTTTTCTATTGTTTTTCCAAATACTGAGTTATTCATCAGTTCAAAAAAGTCTTTCTCAAAACTGTTGGCAGCTGTTTTCCTAAGCTCTGTGTTTTTTGTAATATAGGGCTCCATCCAAGGACTTTGAAAAAATGATATTCCTCTGTGAACTGCAGTAATCCTAATTCCGTTCTCAAGATATTGCCTTAAATCTCGATAATGAACAACATAATTTTTTCTTTTTCTAAAATGGCAAATTAGTTTTTCAACATTTTTTACCTTCATTCTCTCTGGCGCCATAGGATAATCATTATGCTCATCCCAAAGACCAGTAGGATATTCCAAATCCACCTCAAAAATATACCCACGCATAAAAAGATTCTTACTTAACCCAAAAGCAACATTTTTAGGATCTGTCATACTATGATTTGCTCTTTCTATTATATCCATTACTGTTTCTTTTGTTACATTCTTCATCCATTTAAATCCGTGAGTAGGGAGCGACTGAGACATCGCCCAGCCATAAAGATTATTTGCGTCTAAATATTGTATAAATTTAGTCTCTTTACTGGGATCGTAATCTTTCATGTATTTATTGTTAGCTTCTGAGTATCTTTTTGATATGTGTGATATACCGCCTCGTATTCCTCTTTCGAACATCATTAACATGTCATAATCAGTCAATAATTGTAATTGCTGTTTTGTTTCTTTTAGACAAGCATCCCAAGCCAGACCAGGAGATGTGTAATAATGAGCAGGATCCAAATTATAATGTTTTAGACAAGTTTTTCTGAAATTCTCAAATACGTCTGCTAAAAGTAAAACATCAGACTTAAGGTAAAGATCGTGATAATCTTTGATTGTTTTACAATCAAATGTATGCCATACCTTTTTAGCATGTATGTAATCATCTTCAGTTATATGCTCATCATTTAACTTAGAATAAAATTTTTCTTTAGGAGGCAATTTTGATTCAGATAGTTTTTTGATTGACGAAACATAATCATAAGGATAAACACCTTTACGCGTTATTAAGTTCGTTTTTTCCTTAAATATCTCTTTGGTATTAATAAAATCTTCAGGTTGTAAATTTGAAACAAGATTAGCAAGAGATGTTTGAAGAAACTTAAATGAATCTATAAATCGTATTTCAAAACTCACATTAACCATTCTTTTATTTCTGCTATGAAAATACTCATCAACCTTTATATATTTAGAAAAAGATATGTACTTTTCCTCTGTTGAAGGAATACATTTCAACTTACCTGGTAAGCTAGCTAATTGTTTTATAAACAAATGCGCGTCATATCCTTGGAGATTGTGAAATATAACTGGAATAAGTAAAGGTTTCCTACACTTAAGATTACAACTGTTATGAGCAGCACCACGGTACTGACCTGTAAAATGACAATGATCTCTAACTTTTTTTTCCAATATTTCTTTGTTACAAATATGGCAAATCTTCGATTTTTCAAATGACTTTTTTTCTTCTTTGGTTAATATAAGAGTTTTTGGTCTACAATAAAAATCTTCGTAAATTTTATTTGTTACTTTTACAAGTTTATTAACAAATATAAGCGCCACATTATCTTCACTATTCTTTTTTGTATAAATAATAGGCATAAACTTAGTAGAGCATATTCCTTTAATGTAAAAACAAAACCCTGATGGCTCATGTTTTTGGTAGTTATAATTATATGAATCTTCTGGGTTAGGGCAACAACTACTCATTGGTTTAGTAAAACATTCAAAATCAGCATAAATTACAAAAGGAATCGGAAATTTATTTTCATCATTTTCAAATTGTAATATATCATCTCCTTTTTTAGGCATTTCTACAACTGCTGTCTCATTATTCATGCAATATTTTATATGTTTTTCTAATAAATCTTCCTTAGTGAAATAATTAAAACATCTCTTACATATTTGTATAGGCTCATTCGTTCTTTTTGTTAATTGTGAACGACAAAGACGAGAAAAGTTTTTAATCAAAGAATAATGTTGTTTGCCGTTCTCTTCATAAAGAAAAAGATCTATTGTTCTACGAGGATCACGTAAAGCTTCTTTAAGAAGATAAAACTTTTTATTATCATTAAGAGAAAATACATTTATACCCGGAATACTAGGATTTTTAGCTTCAAATTTAGCAATGTCTTTTACTTTGACTGGAAAAGTAAAATAGATCGGATGGCTTTTTTTATTACTTCTTTTACATCAGTTGACTCATAATTAAAATAATTACCAGAATGAAAATAAGCCTTTTCCTCTATTTCTGTCATCAATTTTGAATCACCTTGCTTCTTTCCCATTAAACAAACCAAAACAAAACTAAAATTAATGTTTCTATGATTTCTAAGACCTTTTATTTCTTCTTTCTTACTTCTAAAAAATTCACCAGGTAAAAGCCCTGATTCAGCCTTAATTTCATACACATTAGCAAAATCTAACAAAGCAGATTTTCTTTTGATTATTCCTTGCTCATATTCCTTAATAGCTCTCTCAAGAGCCTTACGTAAATAAGGGGGCGTATCTTTTGGTATTTCCTTATTTTTAATGCATTCTTGAAAATACTCATTAAATGACTTAATTTTTTTAGGTTTTTTATTGATTACTTTTTTTGTTATTTTTATGGATTTTTTGTGTTTTTTATTTTTTTCATTAAACCTCTTTAATTTTTTGATATCATTAATTATTCTTTCTTTATTTTCCTTAGCTTTTTTTTTTCCTTTTTTAATATTTTTTTTAGTTCACTCAAAGGCAGATTTTTGTAATCTTTTTCAGCCATTTTCCTTTATATTTCTTAAAATATTATTTCTTTAATTCAATTTTATTTTTTGGTCTCAATTACTTATTACCAATTTTTAATGGAATTAATTGATTTTTGAATTTAATGTGATTTGGGTGATACCGAGATAGGGGAGATAGCGAGGCGAGCTCCATGGCATCATTTATACATATATTCAGAAGAAGAATTTTGCTTAATTAACAAGTTTTTTTTGACCCTTTTAGTGAAAAGAGGAGTACTTAAGCGTTTAAAGTCAGGGGTTAGTTCATGCCAGAAATCTACTGCCGTTACAGATATCGTTTGTTTGCCAGTGTTTGTTCTATAACAAGTCTTATAGCGGAGCTCCCGCGCGCGCGAAACGCGCGCGCAGCGGAGCACCATGGGTAAGAAAAACTGATAAACTATCCATCCGAGAAAATTTGGTTAAGACGTAGAGTACGCCCACCCGTACACACACTTCATGTAAGCCGATGTCAAATGTCACAATAGATCTTGCACAACTTGACTAGCCTCTTAGTTATGTAAGCCATTCGTATGAGTACGATAAGATTGACAGCTGTCAAAATCAGACATCCGCTGACAATCATCACATGACCACCTCGCGGGCTCAGATGAAAGACCAGTCGTTTTACCCCTATATATAAGCTGACATAATATGTCACACTTACCAATTCAACATAAAAACGAAACTACGCTGGGCAAGGCTGTCAGTTGACTGACAGTCGTTTAAAGTTACATTGGCAAGCCAAATTAAGGTCAATTGACAGCTGTCAAAATGGGACATGTGCAGACCAGAATCAGAAAACTAGTAACGTGGGCTCAGGTTCGCTCAGGTACACGATCTGGCATTTTCCACTACATGCCGGACGGATATGTCCTACTCACACTTGTAGTCTGTTAATTCGAATATTCGCCATTCTAATGAAGGTTAATTGACAGCTGTCAAACAAGAGTATACGCTGACCATCATCACCTGAGTGGATCGCGGGCTCATTTTTCTATCCATTGAGGTCACGTAGTGTTTAAAGTTTTGCGCATATATTTTATTTGATCACAGGCTCAATTCGAAGCCCCATAGCTTTATAGAAAATCTGTCCATCCTAGAAAATTCGGCAAGCACGTGACCGTACACCGACCACCCGACCTTCCGTCTGTCCGCACCACAGGTATACCAATGTTTCTGCTGACCAGTATCGCCTGACCGTATGGCGGGGTCAGGTATAGACCCTCTGAGTTCGAGTAATTTTTTGAAGGTATCCGCTGACAAGTTGCTACTTTTCAAATGATCGCAGGCTCAAGTTCAATTTTTTTAAAATGCATATGAAATAAGTCGTGTTCATGAGCCGCACTTTTAAAATGTTGATTTCGAACTGACCTCGGACACGAAAATTCAACCGGCTTTTACATTTAAATGCAGGGAAGGCAATCGCCTTTGACTTTTCTCACTGTCACGTGTTCATCACGCTCTACGTCCAATTTTTATGTTCTGATTGGTCAAAATTTGACAGGTGAGTTTATGGGGAAAATTTATGCAGCGTCTGGAAACTTGCTTACTGATAGCTGGAGCTGACAGAGTTTTGTGTCATCTTGTGATGTTTTAAACTGTCTTTTTCTACTTGGTGTACAAAATGAAATACAGCTGCTATCAACATTGTTCTCTAATTCGTGGCTGGTTTGCTTATTGCGCTTTTTGTTGACAAATGCACCGCTTCTCAAAGTTATTGGAAATCCGATTTCGGATGGCATCGTTTTCAAAAATGAGCTTGCTCACTTGAGGGGTAAGAGGGTTGAAAAGTCTCAAGCGATTCTGGAACACTTGAAGACCTTCAGAAGCAGCATCTCGACTGGTAAGCCTGAGCAATTATTGTCTTTGATGTGTTTTTTGTTCGGTTTCCTGAAGTCGAGCGTATGGTTTATGCGGCTTAAGTTTATACACGAGCAATTATCTAACCTACAATAGTATCAGGTTTAAAAAGCCTTTAGACACTTTTTGACCCGCAAATTCAGAGAAAAGGTTCCGAAGATTATTTAGTTATGATTTTGGCAGTAAACAGAAAGCTCTGATGGATTTTCTTGCCTCGAGTTCATCTTGAAAAAGAGAAAACACCGGGAAGCCGGCTTAAAACATAAATAAGCTTATGCTTACCTGACTCATGATTTTCTGAGACACTTTACTCTCAATACTTCTCTTCGTGAATGAAAATTATTGCCTCTGTACATGTTTCACCGAATTAAATTTATTTTATTGATTGTTATTAGTCCCTCTCGCAATTTTTATCGCTGCACCGGTTTTTTTTTTAATTTCCAGTCGAACATAAACATCGCATGCAAGAATACTCAAAACGCCGCGCGTAAATATCACTCGCTTTTAAAGATTACACATAAAAAAATCATGCACAGTTTAATGAATAAAGGGAAGTAAAACCTAAACATAACAATTTCTCTATCATGTTGAAGCGTGAATGGTAACTCTATTAATCGCACTGCAAATTTGGTGCCTGTCAAAAGTGAGAACCCGTCCAGCTGGCCGAAAAGTGATTTTGGGAATTTTTTTTATCATTTTCATTAAAAGCCCATAATTATTACCCTGCATATCTAGGACCAGATTTTTCTAACTGAAAAGTCCCGGCATTATAGAATTCTTTTCATGAAAACGTTTTACAATTCAATGCTATAATTTGTTGTGCAAACGAAGCGCGTGCTTTGATCGTCGTGGATATTGAATGAGTGCAAATTCTCTTGCAAAATTGTGAAAAACTGCAGAATTATAGGTTTAAATAGAGCAAAAAAGAACAAATTCTGTCCGAGGTCTGTATGATAAAAAAAGGGCCTCATAGTACTGTTTACCTGAGACGTGATGAGAAAAAGTATGTTTAAAAGGCTGGTTTACACGCCACCAGATTCGTCGCCAAGATTTACTAGTAAACTAAACTCGTCGAACACAAAAAATCCGGCCTGATTTTTTTTATTTTGGCCTCCCTTTTAGACAGAGGAATGCAACTTGTAAATTGGCTGCCACCAAGGACTATCGTGGCGCGTGTGTTTCTTAAAATTATAATTCGAGGTTATCCAATTATCCATAGTCTCTCTAACGGAGCAATGTTGGTGAGACTAGTGAATGCCACATTATGATGCAACAGCTAATGCAAATACAATACACGAATAGGTCTATTTGTTTTCCAGGCCTAATCTACTGTGATCGAACATGATTGCTATTTTTCGGTGTACAAATAAGACTATTTAATAACTCGATGTAAAATTTGTTGCACTCTTGGACGGTCAAATTCTGATTTTTCTCTAAAATCACTCAGCCTTTGCCTCAAAAGTCAAATGAATGTGCCCTGATCTGTGGATTACAATTGCAAGTTTATTGTTTGATTTAAATTATGAATTTATTAACGGGAGCTTCGCTTTTAGCCCTGGCTAAATCTATATATTATAGATTGTCTTTTGAAGCATATCTTGTGTTATGTGAGTGGATGTTTTGGCATGTTGAAAGCAGCTATGCACGGACCTGGCATATCTGTAAAAGGGTACGGCTGGAAAACTGGAAAAAGTGATTAAAAGGGCTGTTCGGTTTGTTTTTAGCGATAAAAACACTACATACGAAGAACTTCATAAGCTTTTTAGGTAAAAGATTTCTGACGGAGCTTTAAGATTACATAAAATCCTCTGTTCGGTTTATAAACTCGTAAATGAGGAAATGAACGTTCAGAAAACTATTAGCAAAGGAATCATTGTTTTATTACCTACGAATCACTCTTTTAATCGACTTTGTAAAAAAAAAACTGACAGTATTTTATATCTGCTACTAACTGACTTAATTTTAATGGTAAATAGCTTTTATACTGTTTTTTTTTTTTATGTTTATCTCTAACCCTATTTTATTCCTTTTTTTTTTTGGCAATGGCATATCTAGTTGGTGAAGTTTCTTTCTAACTAATCCATATAGCTAAGTATATGTTCCACTTCAATTTAAGTGTTATTATCTGTTTTTGCTCACCTAAGAATGTTTGCCCACTCGCTTCAGTATAACCAGAGTTACAGGTACAGATATGTGATCCAATGGTATTATTACAATAAGCGTTGGCAGTCACAGGAATGGCTATATCGACGACAGTGACAGCAACGAAAACGTCACTTTTAAAGGTGGACAGATGACAAATGGATAGCCAGAGATACTTCAAGATAGGCAGACGTCAGAATGATAGACCGACGGACTGAATTGACAGTTTCGCATACTGACTGACTGATTGCCAGCCTGACTGAATCTGAGAGACTGACTGAGTCAACCATACTGACGGCGACAGTGATTGTCTTACAGTCTGACAGACTGAAAGACTAACAGATGGACAGAAAGAGAGACAGAGAGACAGACAGACAGACGGACGGACTGACTGGTAACATGATACAGGGAAGAACAAAAAAAAATGAGCACTATATTAAAGCAGAATCGGCTTATAGCCAAGACTTGGAAAGAGCATTTTAAATTTATAATCCTCATTACCAGCGCATATTTTGCCATTTCCAATATATCCAGAATTGCAGATGCAGATATGAGAACCCTCTATGTTCTTACAAACAGCATTGGCATTACACAAGTGAGTGTTGGTTGCACAGTAGACGACTGGAAGATCTGTAAGTTCAAACAGACAAATTAGCGATCACGAAGTAAGAACATTACACCTGATATCGCGATCTATTTATGTTTTATCCTTTTCTTTGTTGCGAATATTGTAATGACATTATTACCATTATTTTGGTTGTGAGGAGAGGTAATACATTGGTCCACGGGCACGCTTTATTCTAAGCGGGAAAATCGAGACTATCAGAAGTTTGCGCTTAAACTTGAGACATTTTCTGCTTCACTGAAATTACTTTACATAGACATTCGACGATTGAGCTTCGTTGAAAGATACGCTCAAAAACAACAGCCAAGCAGACAAAAAGAGGAGAAGACGATCGCCTCAAATGAAAGACCATATTTTCTGATTTTTTCCAAAGTAACGTTCAGGCGCGAAACATTTGATATTTCAATAGGAAGTTTAGGTTGATAAGCATCTTACTCCTACTGTCTCTAGATGCAAGACTGCTAGAGAGAGAACAAAAATTATCCCAATTGCAAATTGGCGCGTGCCTTTTAGTCGACATCGATCTTCTGAATCAGTTATCAATTTCTTGCTTTTCAAAATGAATTCAAAATAGCAAACAACAGACACAAGAATGCAAAACACGGCCGATACGTTAACTTTTTTTCCCGCCTCCCGAATCTTGTTTTCTCCTTTATCCCTTTAAGCCCCACTGTCAACATATAAATTCTCCATACTGATCGATCTTCATACATTTCCTTAACTAATTAGTTGAGAGAATTTGATAACAAATCAAAGAGTTTTCTCTTCAGTGATCACTCTATTAACTCTCATAACCATTTCTCTTGCCAACATATAGATATTTTTAGGAGAAAATTGATGTCGGTCAGTATTGGGACTTAAGGGGTTATAGCACTGCTTGAAGTTATGTACTTACAGAGAACTTTCAAAAAGGCAACTCACGGTCACTGCTCTAAAAAAGAAGGACCTTCAGAGCTGGTCTGGGTAATTCCCAGTTATCGAGTCGATTTTTGGTAAAATCAGCTTGGTCACGATTCATTGATTAGCCGACAGTAATCTTGAATGTTCCGTCTATGTGTTTTCTTATATTTTTGGTGCACTGCGTTCGTTCAAAAGTTATTAGAAACTGCAAGTAGTTATATAATGAGCTATTCCCGCTCACCCCTCATCACTTTTAAGTTACCCCCCTGCTCAACCCTGTTTCGCAAGGGGGGTACCTTAAATTTACGAGATTAGCGGATATAGCTCATTATATAACTACTATAAAAATAAACAACCAGAGTGATTCAAAAAATAAAATTGAATTTAAGCTTAAAGACTACAAAGAAATTATATAAGATGGGAGTCAAATCTGCAAGTAACGCAAATAACTCGCAAAGTAACAGTGAAGATGAAAGGTTTGCGAAATATAGTACCAAACCTTACACAAAACACGGTTTAGTATTTGAGAGTGAAGTTGCTTATAAAAAACTCAAAGCAATTGATAAAAGTGCTAAAAAGATTATTGGTCTATTTGCACTTGGAATAATGGATATGAAGGCATTTTTCAGTAATTACGATAAAGTTAAAGTAAAAGAATCTTATGATGAAGCGTATGAGAATATTGAAATAATATTCCCAAACATTACAGAATTTAGTAAGATGAAAGATGAAGATTGTCTCACAGAGTTACATTTTGCAGACAAATTTAATACACTATTAGATGTAGAATTTTTTGATGATTAATCCTATAACATTTTTGTTATAAGATTTTTGTTTTAATATAACCATTAGATTAAGATGTCGTTCAAAGAAACTCCAAGAGGTGAAATTTTACCAGTATATACAGGACATAATCTTGAAGTTTACAATATCTATGTTGATCTTAATAAAAAATGTCGAGAATTGAATCTATTGTTAACAACACAGAGTGAATATTATGATGATGTATTTGAAGGATCTTTGGCTAAGGAAATAATGGAGATTATTAGAAAGTTAATTGAAGAAACAGATTTAGCCTTTGATATTTCAGATATAGCCGACATTAGGCAGTTAAGGTACAACTTGTTAAGAAAAAAGAAGCCTGAAGAATACCCAGGATTACCTGAACTCAAGAATGCCTTTGTTAATCAGTTTTTCCGTTATAAATTAGCTGAAGATATAGATTTTGATTCTGATGTAGAAAATGATATAGATAATTCTTGATCTCATAAGACAAACCCTGTAATAGCCATTCTTTATTATTTCAGGCTTTAGTATCTTATTAGAATATTTGCTAACATAGTACCATTCCAAAATAGATGTAGAATTTTTTGATGATTAATCCTATAACATTTTTGTTATAAGATTTTTGTTTTACTATAACCAATAAATAAAATGGAACCCCGTTCTCGAGAAACTACTCCTACAAAAGAGGATTTAGATTTTATAGTTGATGATGGATATCGTCACGATGAGGACCCAGATTACGTTCCTCCAAATGAAAGATTTATTCTTACAGGAGATAAGTTTACAAAATTAACCAAAAGAGCTAAAAAACTTGGTGCAGAATCACTTGATTACTCAACCAGAAAAAATAATAAATATATGGCTACTCTTCCAGGTGGAAAGAAAGTTCATTTTGGTTCTCCAAAGTACGCAGACTACTTAATACACAAGGATAAAGAGAGAAGAGATAAATATTTAGCTAGAGCTACAAAGATAAAAAATAAACAAGGAGAGTTAACTTATACTAAACCAGAATCGCCAAATTTCTGGAGTACCCATCTTCTTTGGCCAAAAAAATGATTTTTTAATTGTAGTTTAAGAAATAAATTATAATTAACAAAATGCAGTTATCCAGCTACGATCATTTAACAAAAGACACCGTTATTTTTAAAGAAGCAAAAGAGTCAAAAGTAAAAGATAGTAACATTAAATACAAGCGTATACCAATTGAAATCAAATACCAAAATAACAAAAAAGGCCCACTTGTAATCGAAACCCCATTTCTTTTTAGCTTTGGTGTTAGTGAAAAGAGAAATCAAGAAACAAAAAAGTTAGTAGGATACAGTATACCAGTATGTCTTTGGGCAAAAGATAGCGAACCAAATGAAAAAGAAAAAGCGTTTTATGGTGCTATTAATAGTCTAACATCTTTGTCTATAGAACATTTAGAGAATGAATACGGACCAGATTTAGCCTCATCTCTTTCCCCACCTTTATACTACAAACAAGAAGAGTACACTGATAAAAAAGGAAAGAAGAAAACTAGAAAAGATCCGTCATCTGCACCAGTACTTTATGCAAAACTTATTTACTCAGAAAAATCAAAGAAAATTTTATCTTTGTTCAAAGGAAAGGGAGGAAAGGATCTAAATCCTTTTAAACTAATCAACCAGTATTGTAATGTGAAATTGGCATTGATAATAGAAGGAATCTTTATAAGTAAAACTGTTACATCTCTGCAAATAAAAGTTCACGAGTGCTATGTTAAACCACTCAAACCAAGAGAGTCTTTATTAACAATTGAAGAAGACGACGGCGAAGAGAAAAGTGATTGTGAAGAGGACAATGAAGATGACATTGAAGAATTAGTTGATAGATTTGAGGAATTAAGATTATCTGATGAAGAGAAAGATGAGTGAATAGGATTTTATTTTTAATACATTATTTGTATTAAAAATTAACCAAATCCTTAGAACTTACCCATGAGTTAAATTTATCAGGATAACCACTCCATTTTACTAATGCCATTTTCTTCTTATTATCTCTCTTAATAATTTTTTCTATTCTAAATGTTTGCTGTTTTGCTTTTTGTAACTCTTGCTCGTAGAAAGATCCCTTAACCTCTTCTCCCATCAAATCAGTAATAGAATATGTAACAGGTTTTGTTGGCAGAACTTTATCAATCACAAATATCTCCTCTGTCCAGTTTGGTGTGTAACCTTTATCAAATACCTTTCTCTTATATTTTGAGATTCTAACTTTATCACCAATTGCAAACTTTGGTTTACCGGGTTTCAAGTAGATTAAATCACCGTATAAATTAGACCAAACTTTATTTTCATTTTTCTTTTTACTTGCTTCAACAGGAGTCATTTTTATACTAGAATGTCTAGCGTTATTGTAATCATAAACTAGTTTATCTATTTTATCCCAGTAAACAGTGTTGTTATTAACTGTAAACATCTTCCACATTCTGTTTTTCATTGTTTTATTCCATCTCTCAACAACACTAGATTTCTCCTCGTTTTCAGTGTGATACAGTTTAATTCTTTTACTTTTAAGAAAATCTTTGAAATGTTTACTGATAAACTCAGAACCTTTATCAGTCCATAACATTTGAGGTTTACGTTTATTTTTGAATACATTCTCGAATGCTTTACTAACAGTTTCAGTTTTCTTATCTTTCAGCCCCCTAATCCAACCATACTTGCTAAACACATCAATAATCATCAAGAGATATTTAACTCCTTTGTTCCATTTACTAAACTTTTGCATTTCAACTAAATCAGCAGCCCAGATTTCGTCAATACCGTTTGAGATTACTGATCTCTTTTGAAAGTTTCTTGTGATTGGTTTGTGAAGTTCGTCGGCTAATTGTTGAGACCAATCACTACTCAACGCCGACTCGCGTTTAAACCAAGTCCAAGTTTTTGTTTAGTATTAATTATTGTTCTAGCCAAAGTATGCCCCCATTGTCTTTCTTTCCAAGGAATAGCATCTAAGGATTTTACCATCTTTTTGTCAGCTTTATTTTTACACTTTCGGTCATCCCCACAAACACTATAATCAACATCATGCTGCATGGCAACAGCATCGGTTGGCCCAGTTGGTTGATCATAAATTTCTAATATTTCTCCGGTTTCCGGATCATATCTTACTTGGTTCTCAAGATCATTATAAGGGCCTGTATATTTATGCCCTGGCAATGTCCATCCACCTTTTGGTTTAGGTAATTTACCAATCTGTTTATGGATATCTATAGCCCCTCCAGCAGGGGGGTTTTGGGGGGACAAGGTCCCCCCATTTGGTAATTTACCAATTTGCTTGTGTATATCTATCGCACCTCCATCCAAATCTTTTCTGTCAGTTTTATACTTTTTATTTGGCCTCACTTTTGTTGATAGTTCATCCATGGCTGTTCCAACAGAATCTTGAATAAATGGAGTGAGTTTATTAATTCCATAATTTACAGCTTTCTTCTGAAGATTTTTGTTTCTCATTAACTCACTTGCTCCATATCGCCCCATTTCAACTGCTTTTTTACCCATCCAAGGTAAACCGTAATGTACAAATCCATCAACTGCTGTACCAACAACTGTATCAAAGACGCCCGCCCCTTCAGACGGGCTGATTAGTTTTTTGACTTCTTTTTAGTTTTTCTTTTTCCACTTCCAGTTTGCAGGGGGGTATTCCCCATTTTCACATATTTTACTTTTTTATTTCCACAAACTGCGCATCTACAAAAGAATTGAGTTCTACCTCTTTTATCTTGTTGGTAACCACTTGGCTCTGTACAAGGAGTTACTCTTTTATCTACGATACAATAAGTTTCTTTCATTTTATATAACGTTTAGATAAAAATTATGACTACCAGATCGAATTTTCTCAAAAGTGAGCTTCAAAAGATATACAATAGCCTAAACATGAGTTATGAATACGCTGATTTTTCTAGATTGGAAAACGATAATAAATTTATAAAAGTATTTGAGTTGCTTATGGAAATAAGTGAGAAATCAAATACGCTTAACAAAGTTATAAAAGGTAATTATCTATTTGTATAATAAATGGAAGCTAAATTCTTTTCTGAGATAGAAAAAAATAATATTTGTTAAATATTATTTTTATCGTCTTCTCTCTAAATCCTTACAGCAGGGGGGTTTTGGGGGGATGCAATCCCCCCACAAAGTATGTTTTTATAAAATCGCTGTTATCATCATCAAAATGTGGGTTATGTATTACATTTAAAATACTATTACCCCGCTGTCTCTCAAATAAATAATATAAACACCAATAACCACAGAGAACAGTACTGCGATTTTGTATTTCATCCATTGAGTAAATAATGCGTTTTCCAGAAGTATTAAAATATGTTAGTGCTTCATTTGGCATTATTAAACCAAATGGATCAAAGTACTCAACTACATTGTCTATATTTCTATAACAAACCCAGTGTGTACCAGGTCCTGTTATATCATCCAGATTAATTATTCCACATTCTTTTCTAATCTTTTTTGGTAATCCATCACGACTATATATTCCTCTGAAATGTTTAATACCAAGTCTTTTTACCCATTCCATTAGGTCAAAGTTGGATAGAGGTTTAATCTCGAAATGGGGCAGGGGGGTTTTGGGGGGAGGCACTCCCCCCATTATAGAATTGTTCCTAGAATGGGAATTGAGTTGAATGGGCTGTTTTTTCCTAGAAGTAAACCCTTGCCTTTGGTCTTTTTTTTTTTAACACCCATTCCTATAGGGTTGGTCCATGTTCCAATAAAAGGAGGTGATTGATATGGATAACCTCCCCCATCTGTGGGTGGCACGTAAACATTTGCTGTATTAGATGATCCACGTCTATCGACCTGAAGACCTCCTCCAAGCATCTTTGATACCAAACTAATTGCTATTGGAATACCAATAGAAGCAAGTGTACCTAAAAATCCTCCTTCTATCTGTTTACGAGTTGGTTTTATAACTACTCCACTTCCTGATTGATAAGCTTTGTTAATTTGATTTATTTGTGATTTGGTAAATTCTCTTACAATTGGCGGTAGCATTGGGAAAAACTCTGGTGTAATTGGTATACCGTAGTGTCCCCCCTTTCCGAAGATTTTATTTAGCCCAATTTCTCCAAGTGCAGTTGCAGCACCGGTTGCTAATGCGGGAACAGCTTTTGAAATTCCTTTTATTGCGAAAGGAAGAACTTTTGCCCCAAGAGATGCAAGTGATGAAAATAAGTTTCCTCCGTGTTTTACAGATTTTCTAATTTGAGTTTTACTTATTTTTATATCTGATCCTGTGCCATTTGCAATAGATTTATTTATTTTGGCAATCTGTCTTTTTGTCAACATTAACTCATCATTTCCTCTAAGATGCGAATGTTTTAACCGAAGAGTCAAAGGTGACTGATTTATTATCGCAGAAGCCAGTTTTGTCTTTTGGCCATCTGTAAGTTTTACTCCGTATTCCGTATAATTAGACATTTTATTTTAATGTTTATATTAAAAATCTTATTTTACGTGGTGTAGACAAGGAAAGGGGATTTTGGGGGGTGCCCGAAGGGCTTGAGTAGTTTTCCCCCACGTGTAACCTCACGCGGCGCTACGAAGGGAGGGGGTTTCCCCGTTTGATATAATTAGATTTTATCTTCAAAATCTAATTATAAAAATTGCTTTGTCATTAGAACCTTCTAGAAGCAGGGGGGTTTTGGGGGGAGGGCCCTGCAATCCCCCCATTAGAAGGTTATTGTTTTACATCACGAGATTATCGTGTGATTTTTTCAACCAATCAAATGATTACACAACATTTTCTACAACATTTTCTACAAGTTGTAGAAAATGTTGTGTAATTATAAAATGTTGTGTAAAATTCTGTGTAATCATAACAACTTGTGGAAAATTCTGTGTAATCATATGCGGTGTATCTAAGGTAGGGGTTCACTTATGCACGAAGCAATAGTTTTCCATCTTGTTGTGATATTTCTGCTACTCTTTCATGCAAGACTAGCGCGTAAATATTGTAGTCAGCGTTTGGATTAGCAGTCAACTCGTAATGAAATGCTAGTTTTGTAACTCCATCTTTGATATCCATTTTCTGTTTAGTCAAATCAAAATACACAAAAGGAAATAAAGTTTTGAAATTACTTCTATTGAGTAAGGTTCCACCTTGATAATCATTATTTGCATAGACGTATGACATTACATTTCTAAAAACTCTTGACATATCTGTAGAAGGTTTAAAGTGAATATCTGGGTATTCGTTTCCATTCGCAACTTCAAGGTAACATCTTGATATATTAGCATTATTTGGCAGATCAAAAGTATCGTATACAAATGGATTCGCCGTTTGAGAATCAATTCTTGCCGTATCAATTCCAAAAACAAATACATGACGTGGTTTTGAAATAGCATTTGTAATTCTAAAATGACCTGTTTGTTGCTGTGTATTATTTGACCTTTCAACCACCTCATTCAAATATGTCCATTTGTAAGGTATAAGATAATTTTCCATGTACAACTTTTGTCCTTCTGAATTAAAAGTAAGTTTTGGAATAAAAAGTTGTAGTCTTGTTATAATAACTCTACAATCATCAGCAGCTTTAAAAATTAAATTCGCATCTTTTTCAATCTCGATATTTAACTCGATTTTTGTATTAGGAAGTAGTTTATCTTCCAATGCTTCAAAGAAAGAATATCTGTTAAGAGGAATTTCACAGTTTACTGTAGCTGATGCGCCTAATAGTAATTTCCTACTATGAAAACCTTTATTATAAGTTGCTTGAGCGGGTCTTTCCTCTGCGGCTCTTGAAGTATCAAGAAAATAAAATTCGTTTGTAGCAACACTCTGTGCGTATGAAGGATTATACTCAAGTAAATTCTTTATATTTACAACATGATTCGCATAATTACAGCTATAAACTTCTCGTCCATTTGCTAGGATACTTAATTTCTCTATAAACGAGTTACTACCATTTACAATTCCATTATGGTCAGCAACTGCTATATTTCCTCCATCTGCCAGCTTATTTACTTTAAAATCCATTGATAATCGTGCGTTATACCAATCAAAAGGAGTGGATTCTCCTGTGTTATCAGCTACAAATCTAAGACCTGTTTTAGTTTGGTGAGCGGCATTTGCTGGAGCCGCGTCTAAAGTCTGTTCCAGGTCATAAACAACATCCTCATATCTGTCTAAATATTTTGGATTTCTAAAAGACTTCATTTTATTTTAATAGTTATATAATTTTATGGGGGGATTGCATCCCCCCAAAACCCCCCTATAAGGGGGACTGCGTCCCCCTAACACCCCCTGCTGCTAAAAAGGGAGGGGTGTTAGGGGAACCGTAGGTTCCCCTTAATCTTACGTGTTGAACCTCCACTAAGAAGGTTATTCAACATTTGATCTATCTCTTTTTGAGATATTTTTTTAGCAGGGGGGTTTAGCAGGGGGGTTTTGGGGGGAGGCACTCCCCCCAGCAGGGGGGTTTTGGGGGCTTCCCCCTTTGATAACATTTGCACTATCTTATCACCGGCCTTTTTGCCAACATGTTCACCGGTTTTTGTTGCAGCTGCTGTCACTGCTTTTTCAACGCCTTTTTTAGCGGCTTTTTTAATTGTCTTTCCAAATAATTTTGATCCAAACGATTTAAAAACATCTGTTAAACCACCGCCTTCGGCGCCTCCTTCGCCATAAATATGTTGTTTTGTAAAACTACCCAATTCAGGGTCAAATCTCTTTTTATACTCTGATTGTCGCATCATTTTATTTTAATAATTATATTATGGGGGGACCTTGTCCCCCCAAAACCCCCCTGCCGCTTCGCCTCTAATCAATGCGGCGTAGTAGGAGGGGGTTTCGGGGGAACCTAGGTTCCCCCGGAGCGAAGTATCAAAGTCATAAACCAATCTATACCATTGAAATTTACAGGTCTTCCAAGTGAGTCTGTGACATATATTCTCATTTCATCAATGTGAAATGAAGATACAGGACAATACAATGGTCTTTTAGGTTCGAAAGTAAATGGATAAGACCTTGTGAGATTGTCTGTTGGTATCACAGCAATGGTATTAGTATTTATTCCATTTACTATGCTATCTGTTATTGCGGTTGTGTTGATATTTAACACATCAATCGAATTTGTGATATTTGGTAGTTTTGGCCCATAATCTGTTTTTGTTATGAGTTTCTTTTCAAAACCAATTAGGTCTCCAAATTCTGTTCCTCTCAGATCAAGTTGATAATCACCATCAAGTGATATGAGAACTCGATAGGTAGATAACACAAAAGTCAAATTGATGGAGTACTTTTTTGTACCTTTAGAATCCGTTGTGTGATGAGACTTTTGGCCCATGTACTGATGAATGTAATCGTTAATATCTGAGTAGGAATACATTCCATCTGTAAAAGTAATTGTTTGCCAGTTGGTTCCATCATGAGTGTATTTGATTTTATTGTTTTTATAATCACTTCTAATGTTGTACCAGGAATAAGTCATGGACAATCGATCAAGAGCAAGTTGATGTTTCATTTCAGGGACAAGTTTCAAAGATGGGTTAAATTTGATAGTAAAATCACCGGGTCTGCTTGTTCCTCTTTTTTCTCTGTTTATCGAAGAAATGTGAATAGCTCGTTCTTCCATTTTATTTAAAGCCTACATAACTTTGTAGTAAATTGTTCAACTGTTTTTTTGAGATCACGTTCATTTGGTTTAGAAGATGAGCTATTTGAGAAAACTCATTTATCACACCGTTATTACCAGCAAGAATTGAGCCACCGAGTAATTCAAGTCTGTTTAGAAGTTGATGCGGATTGTTAAAGTAAACAATCCCAGAGCCAGATTTGGTTTTATAATACTTAAGATTACTTAGATTTGTTGAATAAATGCTTAATGCGTTAAATTTTTTTATTAAATCTAATGTATTTTTATGTGGCTTTTTATTTAGTGGTTTAGCTAAAAAATAGCCGTTTGGGTCACGTTGAATAACTGCGGTATTTTTTATTGCACTACTAGTATATTCTAAATCCTCGTTAAGATTATCAATAACATTATCAATAGTAGAAATATCCTCTGTAAAATAATCAGAAGGGAGTTTGTGATATTCATTAGCTTTCAGTATATTTTGTACTTCTGAGCTCATTAAATTTCTATCCATGTCTTCTTTTGTAAATTGTGCTATTTTTGGTTCATCTTTTGTTGGGCCAGGCAAAGCTTTATCTTCTTTTGGCTCTTCCATTGCTTCAAAACCAGGTAATTGTTCCAAATCCCATTTTTTTACTTCGTCAAGTTTATCAAATCCCTCAGTTATAGCCATCCTGTTTTGATTTAAACCTTGTGTAAGAGCAAGTTGATTAGCTTTAAGCTGTGCTATAGTTGCGTTTTGCTGATCATCAATACTTTTTTTAATAGAATCTTGAGATTTAATAAGTGGTTTAAATGTCTCTTTAAAACCTTCCCGCATATCTTGTTTTTGCCATTTTGTTGTTTTTATAACATCTCTAACCTGTTGAGTCAAAGCGTCAGCTTCAATTTTATTTCTTGCAAATTTTTTGAATTCTTCTATATCCATTTTATCTATTAATTATATAAGGGGAATGGGGGGATTGCATCCCCCCAAAACCCCCCTGCTTGCTACAATAATTATTTAATCATTAAATAAAATGGAAATTCCAAATTATGATAGTACTGATGACATTGATAAAAAATATAAACAGTTATTTCCTTTTATGCCGGCGGATACGTTTCGAATGTTAATCTGTGGAAACAGTGGAAGTGGTAAGACTAATCTTTTGTATCACATGTTAATTAAACCACTGTTGCATTACGATGAGATTTATCTTTACGCACGTAATCTTGAACAGGATAAGTATCAAAAACTCATAAAAAAAATGAGGGAGTTGAGTAGTAAAATTGGATATGAAATACTTCATGTGAGTAACGATGAAATAACCCCGGTTACAGAAATGGATTACGAAGACAATCAAAAACTTGTGATATTCGATGATTACGTTTGTGATAAAAACCAGAGGTGTCTGATTGATTATTTTATTCAAGGACGACATAAGAATTGTTCTGTGATCTATCTCAGTCAATCATTTTACAAAACTCCAAAGGATATTCGTCTAAATTGTTCTCACTATTGTCTGTATGAATTTCCATCATCGAGAGAAGCAAATCGCATATCATCCGAATTAGGAGTTAATAAAGAATATTACCACACAGCAACTAAAAAACCGTATTCATTTCTATACGTTGATAAACCAAAAAAACGCATTGCAAAAAATTTTAATGGTAATATAAACTAATAATAAAAATGGGAATATTCAACGAACAAACTTTTGATCATCCTTTTGCTAAAGGAATTCAGGGTGCTCCAGGAGTTGGATTTAGTCTAACTGCAGATGGTAATTATGATATGAATAAAAAAAGACTCACAAATGTTGGAGCACCTAGTAATAATACTGATGCTGCTACAAAAAAGTACGTTGATGACAATTCTGGTGGTACACCGACAACATCACGATTAACAGTTAATTCAAACATTAATATGAAGGACCAATATCGTATTCTTAACCTAAAAAGCCCGGTTGATGCAGATGAGCCAGCCACAAAACAATACGCAGACAGCACATTTCTCGACAGAAATGGTTCATATACAATGATTGGTAATCTAAGCATGAATAATAATAAAATTATCAAACTTGGCACACCAACAGCCAATGATGACGCAGCTACAAAGAAGTATGTGGATGATAAATCAAGTGAATCAGTACCTACTTCAAGGCTAACAGTTGATTCTAACATTAATATGGGAGATCAATACCGAATTACAAATCTTAGCGATCCACTTGACGGAAAAGAACCCCCAACAAAAGATTACGTAGACAATACATTTCTTGATAGAGATGGATCTTACCCAATGAAAGGTAATCTCAATATGGCTAATAATCGAATATTTAACCTACCAGCCCCAAATGGAAGTAATCAACCAACACCATTAGCTTTTACAGATTTAAAGTATGTTGCCCGTGATGGTTCATCTACAATGACTAATAATTTAAACATGGATAATAAAAAAATAGTTAACCTTAGACCACCAACATCAGACACTGATGGCGCAAACAAAAAGTATGTTGATGACTCAATACCTGATACCAGTTCTTTTATAAAAAAAGATGGAAGTGTATCTATGACTAATAACCTAAATCTTGGAAACAAAAAAATAGTTGGTCTCGCAACTCCAACATCAAACACAGACGCAGCAACCAAAAAGTATGTGGATGATAACACAGGTGCTCCAGATTTAAGCGATTATTTAGAAAAAGATGGTACTGTATCAATGACTGGGAACCTTAATCTTGGTAATAATAAAATAATAAATCTTAGTAAACCAACCCAAGACAATGACGCAGTAAATAAAGATTACGCTGACAAACTGGTTCATCATACAGCAGTTCAACCAAGTCATTACAACGACCAGTTTGCTTATCTTATGTCAAGTGGGTCTCAATGGACTGATGAAATAGATGATAGAACTAGTTTTGTTTTAAAAAAAATAGGGGATTTAGCACCAACCCAAGGAAACTTTCACGATTATAACCACAAAGTTATTTTTCTGGGTATAAACAAATATTCCCAAGGTGGATATAAGTACAAAATGGGAATCAACTTTTACAGGTTAACTGCTAATACCGAATACACACTGTGTTTGGAAATACTCAACACTGAATACGCTTTATGGCATAAGTCTCAAATAAGTGTAAACAAAGAAACTTCAACAGGATTATCAATTGGTAATGTTAGTGTAAGAAAACTATCTCATAGGTACACACAATCAAATGGGCGAGTAGCATTTATGTATTATCACAGAGTAATAGTTAATTTTAAGAAGTTGTCAACTGGTAATAAGTTCTTTCTTCACATTTTGGTTAATATTCCACAAACTGGAACTGACTTGGCTACTTATCCGAGTCAGTTTTCAGGTGTTTATTTAGTCACTTACGGAATTGTGGGAACATTTAGCAATATCGATCCAGATAAAGTTTATGATTACCACACCGCATTTGATATCAAACCAACAGAAGTGGTTTACAATGTTGATATAAATGCAAATAATAAAAAAATATTAAATGTTAATCTTGATAGAAACAATAACAATAGCGCAGCAACAGTTGGAATGGTAAAGGAAATAAAACCTCACACTATAAACGATTTATACAGAAGTTATTTCGAAGACGTTTACGATTTTACTAACGCCACTAATTACAAATTGAGTAGAACCTCATCAGGTATTGTTTTTAACAATTTATCTTCAAGTAGTGGCGATACTTTAAGAGATATTGGTATACCTTTAAAAACCATAGATAATATAAGAAAAGAGGGTTTAAATGTTAACGGCTATAATATTAGTTTTTCTCCTCCTAATCATATTACAAAATATACTTTATGCTTAATATTTTATCACTGGAGAAATAGATCATTTGGATTATATAAAAGAGATACAAGTGGTCGAATTATTTTATTAAAATTAATTTATTCTTCAGTTGGTAATGTATTATTTTTAGAAGTTAATAAACAAAGAAGTCAATTAACCATGCCAAGTGATTTTAGTGGAAAAAGAATTGTTATATGGTTGGCAGAAGATTTTAGCCAAAATATTACAAAAGTTAAAATAAGTAACTACAGCGCAATCTTAAGCTTACAATCCGTTAGATACACCAACGAACAAGATTTTATGTTTAATACTAAAGATGGAGTGTTAAGTAAAATAATGTTTTCACCAAACTTTTACGACATTGATTCTGAGCAATATCATAAAGTTATGCTACAAGAAAAGTTAAATGGAAGTTATGTACTTTAAGGGGGACTGCGTCCCCCTAACACCCCCTGCTGCTACACCGTGGGGGGACCTTGTCCCCCCAAAACCCCCCTGCTGCTACGCCGCATAATATACGCAAAGGATAAAATGAAGGATATCTTTGAGTTCAATCACATAGATAAATCTTTAAACAAAGAGGATATTAAAGTTTTAAAAGATTTTTACAAACACTACCATAAAAAATTTTGGTGTTTTAAAAGGTGTTACAAAAGATATAAAAATCTTGATGACAGTTTTACCATAACAGGAATTACCCTTGTAGCTATAGGAACAATTGCTGGTGGAATAACTCTTAACCCTATTGTGTTAGGAGTTATAAATGGAGCTGGGATTATTGTAGCGGGTATCGGAAAGAATAAAAATTACAAGAAGAAAATAGAGTTATCAAGGATAGCTTATACAACATATGAGAAAACTCTTGTTGAATTAAGATCAGCTCTTAGAGGAGATGAATGGAATAAACAAGAGTTTATTGATAGAATGAAATTAATAGATGAAATGATAATTGATCAAACTCCTGTTTCGGATAGATTTGTTAGTAATTATAACAAGAAGTTTGTAGAGGAAACTCCTCCTAAAATAATCTAAGCAAGAGATAAATGGAGGAGATACGCGCTCTAAAAAAAAATTTTATAAAAAATTTTGAAACTACTCTATCCTCTCTGGGAAAAGATTTGGTAAAAGAAATGGAACAAAAATATAGCATTGACGATCAAATTTGTCTTGATTATGCAATGAGTCTTTGCCATAAGATTACTAAAATGGAAGGAGTTAGCGCAGAAGATGAGAAAAAGTGCCAGGAGTTTATAAAAATTTTTTATTATTTGGACGAGATAAAATCCTTGAGCTAATTTCAATACCAAAAATATTGAAATCTAATCCAGATATCTGAAAGAATATTTTTGGCCATCGACCTTCGAAGTTGCTGTTTTATAATATTTTTTTCCATCGCATATCATTTTAACCAAACCATTATTTATTCCAAGCATTTTTCCAACAGAGTACAAACTCTCAAAATTTGTTTCTTTTTTTGTTATCAAATTTGTTGCCTTTACCCTTTTTGGTTTTTTACGAATATCTTTTAAAAAAGTATAATCTTTGTTGACTGTTGATTTTTTATTATTTTCGCTTGGAGAAACGACTTCCAAATTTTTTATCCTGTTGTCATTTCTAATAAAATTTATATGATTGATTTGTTTGTTTTTTTCAATTAGACCGTAAAAGCACTCGAAAACGAATCTATGAGAATAATACGATTTAATTTTGTTTTCTTCTGTTATTATACCACATTGAAGATAACCATTGTTAATAAGATTCCCTTTTCTAGCTTTCCTCAGTCTGATATTCATGATTTCACCGTCTTCATTTGCGGCGTATTTTTTATATACTGGGTGAATGAAAAATTTTTTTCCTTTTTCCAAAATAAAATGCTTCATTTTGTTTTAGAATTTATTTCTTTATACTTTATTTTTTTATCCAAGCATAATATAAAAAATGTTAAAGGAAATAGTGGCATACGTTAACTTCAGATTTCCAGCTGCAAAAACACAATTTTATAACGATAACTTTATCAAAGCTTGTCTTGTTTATGAGTATTTATACGCAAAATATTTCAACCAAGTGATGGATTTGAATAGAATTATTAACAAACTATCTGCTGACAGACATTCTATTAGAACTAAATCTGGGGTTTTGACTAACCATTTAATTTTTAATTTAGGTTTCAAAGCTTTTTGGAGCCACTTCAAACTTGGAAGAGGCTGTGTTTATGTTTTCGACTCTGGTTTTCAAGAAAATGAGGTTATCGGATACTTAACAGGAATTTTGTATTGGATTTTTCATTCGGGGGTAGCGAGAGATTAAAATTCTATATTAATTTTAATATAGAATTTACTCTATTAATTTGAGATAACACTCCCACCATTTATCATAATAGTCTCGCGTTTGAGATGAAATATTAAGTTGGATTTTGTTTTTTAATCCCATTTTTTCCAAAATTCTATTTGCGACATAAAAGACATTAATCATTCTCTTACGGCTGAACTTTTTATTTACCTCTTTCATAACTTTCTCATCTATTTCCATTAACTTTCTGTATAATTCATCCTTTTCCTCTCCTGTCAAATTTGGAATCTGTTTTATCTTTTTCTCGTAATAGTATTTTCTCTGGTAAACGCTTTTCTTCCTGAAATATAATCTGTCGTACTCTTTTGGATCAAAGTAACCTAATACGTGCCCATTTGTTGATCCACATTCTTCACAAATCTTGTAACCAAAATCTATTGTAAAAGATGTATTGTTTTCGCAATTTAAGCATTGGGGGGATTGCATTTTTGGTTCATCTGAAATATTTTTAGTATAATTATGCAAAATTTCTAAATATTTTTTTATTTGATCTTCTGATAAGGGGGACTGCGTCCCCCTAACACCCCCTGCTGCTACGCCGCATTGGTCTGAGTAACTCATTTATTTTTTAGTTTTTTAATTTTTAATTCGGCCTTATTGCTTTTGTATCAACTTTGTTGATTTGTACTAATCTTTTATCATCTTCGCAGCTCAGAGCTATTTTATTCACCTCTTTGGAATATATATCATGGTACCTACTTTGTATTATTTTCATACTTCGCATTTGTTTATCCCCCGTGAATAAACAATCAAAATAATGCTCAAATGTAATTCCTTTTGAAACCACAGACTTTTTTATTCCCTTACACTTTTTAACATTTTTGCCCTCTTCTATTTTAAAGCTATAAAGCTTTGGGCGAAGACCTATAAAATGTGTTATTTGCTTTCCAGCAACTTCATCCTTGAACATTCCAATTACTTTTTTGTTTAACCCTGTTGGAATTCCAGATGGATGATCTTTTGGATAATCAGATGTATCAAACTTTGTTTTAATATCAGCTGATATATCTTTATAAAAATCTTCTGTTTGAATTTGGTACATTAAGCTATCTGTATCTGTAAAAAGTAACTCAGCCTTTTTTCCATATTTTGGTTTTATATATTTATAATGAAAATCAAACATTAATGTTTTGGATAAGTCTAATATTGCTTGGCCTACGTATACTGGTTTGTTAAAATAAATCTCTGTTTTTTTCATATGAGCTGCGATTAAATTTTTATCAAAAATTGTAGCTCTTTCAAAGTTAGGCTTTTTTGAAAGTTTGAGAGCTGCTTTACGATTATCAACCAGTTTTATGTTTTGTCTTTTTCTAATGTTTTCTATTGTTTTGCCAAAAACTGAGTTATTCATAAGTTTGAAAAAGTCTTTCTCAAAACTGTTGTCTGCTGCTTTACGCAATTCTGTATTTTTTCTTATATAAGGCTCCATCCAGGGGGACTGCTCAAAAGATATTCCTCTATGAACTGCAGTTATCCTCATTCCCATTTCAAGATATTGCCTAAGATTTCGGTAATGGACAACGTAATTTTTTCTTGGTTTAAAATGGCTAATTAGTTTTTCAACCCCATTAACATTCATCTTTTCAGGTGCAAGAGGATAATCATTATGTGTTTCCCATAGCTTTTTAGGATAGGCCAAATCAACTTCAAATATATACCCTATTTTTCCTCGATTTGACATGCTATGGTTTATTTTTTCAATAATATCGTAAACTTTATCTTTATTAAGATTTCTCATCCATTTAAACCCATGTGTTGGAAGATTTTGTGACATCGCCCAACCATAAAGATTATTGGCATCGAGGTATTGAATGTATGTTGAAGTTTTTTGGGTATCAAAAGATTTCATGTATTTGTTGTTAGCTTCAGCGTATCTCTTTGATATGTGAGATATACCGCCACGTATTCCCCTTTCAAACATCATTAACATATCGTAATCATCAAGTAGTTGCAATTCCTGTTTTGTTTCTTTAAGACAAGCATCCCAAGCAAGACCAGGCGATGTGTAATAATGAGCTGGATCAAGGTTGTAATGTTTCATACAAGTTTTCCTAAAATTTTCAAACACGTCAGCGAGAAGTAGCACATCGGATTTTAAATAAAGATCGTGGTAATCTCTAATTGTTTTACAATTGAAAGTATCCCATACTCGAATAGCATGATAATAATCTTCTTCACTTATATCCTCATCATTTAGCTTTGAATAAAATTCTTCCTTTGGTGGAAGCTGTGTTTCTGTTAGTTTACTAAGATTCGAAACATAATCATAAGGAAAAACTCCCTTACGAGTAATTAGATCTACATTCTTCTTAAACTCTCGTTTTGTATTATAAAAATCATCTTTTTGTAAATTTTTAACAAGATTAGCAAGAGATGTTTGAAGAAACTTATATGAATCTATAAAACGAATTTCAAAAACTAAAGAAACCATTTTACCTGTTTTTCTTGATCTGTACTCACCAACTTTCATATATTTAGAGAAGGAAATGTATTTCTCTTCAGTAGATGGAATGCATCGTAATTCTCCTGGTAAGCTTGCCAGTTGCTTTATAAACAAATGAGCATCATACCCCTGAAGATTATGAAATATAACTGGTAGTATTCTTGGTTTTTTACATTTAAGATTACACTTGTTGTGAGCAGCACCTCTATACTGGCCTGTGAAATGACAATGATCCCTAACTCTATCTTCTAATAATTCTGTTTTGCAAATATGGCAATACTTCGCTTCATCAAAAGATTTTTGTTGGTCTTTTGTAAGTTTAAGAGGTTTTGGCCAGCAATAGTAGTCATTATAAATAGCTCTAGTTACTTCTGAAATTTTTTCGACAAATATTCTCGCTACATCATCATCTTCTTCTTTTTTAGTAAAAGTGATTGGCTTTATTTGTTTATCAACAACTCCTTTAATAAAAATACAAAACCCTGATGGTTCATGTTTTTGGTAGTCATATCTATAAGAATATTCTGGATTAGGACAACAAGTTTTCATTGGTTTAGTAAAACACTCAAAATCAGCATAAGCTACAAAAGGAATAGGTATTTGTTTGTGATAATTTTCAAATTTTAAAGTCGTTTTATCTGGAGCTGGCATTCTAACATAAGCTGTCCCGTTATTCTTACAATAAAAAATATGTCTTTCTAATAATGGTTCTTTTGTGAATCCATTAAGACATCTTTTACAAATATGAATTGGCTCATCTGTTCTTTTTGTAATCTGCGATCTTAATAATCGAGAAAAATTTTTAATCAGTGAGTAATGGCATTTCCCATTCTCCTCATAAAGAAATAAATCTATTGATTTTTGTGGATCACGTAATGCTAACCTTAAAGCATAGAACTTTTTTCTAGAATTAATTGAAAATACATTTATGCCTGGTATGACTGGATTAGCATTTTCAAATTTTGTTATATCATTGGTTTTAACTGGAAAAGTGAATCCTTTTGGAATTTTTATCTCATGCTCATATTGCTTTAAATCTGCTAAACGTCTATCATTCCTCTCTCTTGGATGAAGATAACGTAATATGCTCCACAAGAAACACTTGTTATCTTTATTCATAATACTAACAATAGCTTTCTTCCTCATAATCCAATCTGGTAGAGGAATGTACGAAGAGCCTTTCAAAGGATCAAATTCAACGGTATGAATCTCAAGTTGTTCTACTTCTTTTAAGTACCACCCGCTACCATTCTGAAGATAAACATCAATCTTATCTGTAATGTTACGGATAATTTTTCTAAGCAAAACTTTTTCATCAGTTGATACAAGATTGATATAAGTTTCTGAATGAAAAAACGCTCTGTCTTGAACTTCAAATGTTTGTTGAGGGCCTACTTCCATTTTTCCCATCATACATACCAAGATAAATTTGACTTTTGTATTTCTATGATTTTTGATAAAATTTTTTAAAATGGTTTTATTATTTTGAAAAAATTCCAGAGGAGTAATACCAGTCTCGCCCTCTATTGTATATTTGCCAGCAAAATCTTCTAAAGCTGATTTCTCTTTCTCAAGTCCTTGGTTATGCTCTTTTATAGCTCTCTCAAGAGCCTTTCTAAAATAAGGAGGAGTATCTGCTGGAATCTTTTTATTTTTAATGCATTCTTGAAAATACTCATCAAACGTTTTTATCTTTTTGGTTTTTAATTTCTTTTTGGGTTTTGGTTTATTTTTAATATTAACACCTTTTTTTATTTTTTGATTTATTTCATCTATTTTTCTAATATCACGAATTAGTTTTTCTTTATAATTTTTTCTTAGTAATTTCTTTTTCTGGTTTAATTTTTGTTTTAATTCAGCTATTGATAAACTCGAGTAATCAGCCATGACCTTTATTATTTTAATATTTTATTTCTTTAAAAATCAATTTTATTTTTTGAATCACTCTGGTTGTTTATTTTTATAGTAGTTATATAATGAGCTATATCCGCTAATCTCGTAAATTTAAGGTACCCCCCTTGCGAAACAGGGTTGAGCAGGGGGGTAACTTAAAAGTGATGAGGGGTGAGCGGGAATAGCTCATTATATAACTACTACTGCAATCATAACTTGGGCGTGCCGGGGTATTCCGCAGAGTTGTTATTTTGAACAAATAAATCATTTTTGGTCCTTCTCGTTGCTGTCGCTGTCTGTGTTTCTGATGGTCGTGAATTGGACGATTATTTGAAAATAAACAAAGATATACTGAGAGTTTGTCAAAACATATATATTTAAAACATTAAACTACTGCAAGCGAAATTTCTGCAATTTGATTGGCTTAGAGCAATGGTATTTCAGATTAATTTGAAATACCTATATGTGAAAATTACAAACTGTTTGCGGGTAGTAGTATAAATAAATAACCGCATAATTTGTACGTGATATTTGGCATATATTTCAAAATTGTCTCACATTTCACTCGCCTAACGGCTCTTGAAATGTACAACAATTTTCGAAATATAACTCGTAGTATTTATGCCAAATATCACCACAAATCATGATATTACCTATTCTAACATAAGAGTATAAAATTCTTTATAATTTTTGCATTTATTGGAATTTTTAAAAAGCATTGTTTGATGAGCATCAATATTTGTACTTCCGCACGCAGTGAGAACCTCGTATGCACGCTTGTGGACCTTCAATAAACGTACCTATCTCAACACTTTTCATAATGGTAGTTTAGTCCGGCGCTGGCTATTTCACACTTTTATTGAGTTTTTAAATGTTCGAAAAGAGGTGAGATTTAGAAAGGAAATTTTACCTCAAAAGAATTTAAGAGTGAATGTCAGTAAAAGTCAATGAAAATTGGAAAAATCGCGGACACGGTCAAAAATCGATTTCGCGAGTGTAGCAAGCCTAAGGTGTGTAATGAAATAAAATGAAGTTATTAGTTTTTGAGAATATTCTTTTTAAGGGCTAGAAACAATAAAAAAAACCGTCCCGGCCTAAAAAAAAAATAACATTTCACTAGTTCCAAACGTGAAATTACGAGGTTTTCAGGAAGTCTTCATTCGGACTCAAAAACTAAATTCAAACCTTTTAAACTATAGTTGTGTACACTGGGTCTTCTTCTTTTTAAAAATAGTAGTACCGTATTTATTCGATTAACCGCCCTGGGCGCTTATTAAATTTTTGGACCTTGAGAGTGGGCGCTTATTCGAGGTGGGCGCTTATTCGAGGCTGGGCGCTTATTAAATTTTCAACATTTTCAGCAAGTGTAGTATGTGTCTTTTGCAACAAAACAATACATGGTAATAACAAAACGCGAAGACGTAACAAAGCAAGGTTCCTGTAAAATACTTTGAAGAAAACTCCATCTTCGGGAAAGTCTCTTATTAGTATAAATTATTCAGTTTTAGGGGTGGTCGCTAATTTGAGTTTGAGTGGGAGTGGAAGGAAGGTGTGGTGGGGTGGGCGCTTATTTGAGGCTGGGCGCTTATTAACTTTTTCTGCCTTTAGGATGGGCGGTTATTCGAGGTGGGCGCTAATTCGAGGTTGGGCGCTTATTCGAATAAATACGGTATCTGTGGTCTAATGCTTTTCATAAGTACTTAACAGCGGATTTGTAAACAGCATTTTCGCACGTAGAAACAACACGCGAAACATGGTTTCGAACAACTTAACAAAAATACATGTGGTGTTATCTAAAAATTGACCAAATTTCATTCACGTATGCTTAAAGGATAGTTCTTTCTACAGATTGTCTTATTTCTCTGGGATCTTCACACTTCTGAGTTCAAACAGCAGTTGAGTTGCAGAAAATTACAAACGCTCTATGGCTATATGGCGGCGATAGCCGGTCAACGTTTTCAAAACACTTACTAACTGACAATCAGTCCTATATTCTCAGTACATTTGAAAAATCGAAAAAAAAAAAACAAACAAAAAAAAAAAACAGCTAGAAACGTCACGCGATGCTGAAACGCTTTATAGATCTCAGGTTTAGCGTTTGGTTTACGCTGCGCTCAGAGAACGAAACCAGGTTTTGTGACACTTAAAACTTTTTTCAGATAGACGGCCGGCCAAGATTTTCAAAACACTAAACGACCGGCTGTCTACCCTGCTAGCAGAGTCGCTTCGAAGTTGCCTAGATAAGTCGGGAAAGAGGAAAGAGGAAAGAGAGGGGTGACGAATGGTCTTTGCGAGAATTCGCGAGCATGCGGGCACTGCGATTTTTTTGGGAGAACAAGCAGAGATAAAAAATTTGGTTTGCGAGCAGCGAGCAGTTCAGAGAGTACAACTCGCGAGCAGGGAGCATTTTTTATATTTTCCGCTTGCAGCAATCCATATGGAAATCCTTTTCTTAAAAAAACAATCAAACAAACCAAAAAAAAAAGAAAATGTTTTAAAAAGACGATGTTATACTCATCGCTAAGTTCAAAGAGATCAGTGGAGACTTTATTTTAGGAAAGCTTGAACAAAACCTTACGAGAACTTCGTCTAAAGTAAAAACACACCCGTACGCAAGCGATCCCGAAGACTGTCTAATATTCAATTACGAGTTCATCGCTCAGGTAGAGAAACATCATGTGATTGGAACCGTTTGGGAAGTGCAGTTCACAGACGAGGATTTTCATATCGATTTAAACCAAGAGCTCTACGAAGAATGTCTCGAGCGTACAAGGGCGGTGAAGAAAGAGACATGACTGATGTGGATGAAGAAGAACTTGAAGAGGAACAAGATCCTCGTTTCAGAACAACCTCTTCTGGAAGAATCCTAAGGCTTCCAAACCGTTTTTAGTGAAAACACAGCCTAATTAAAGCCCAGTGAGTAGAGCGGTAGAGAAACTCAGAAGAACTCAAGGTAACAATATCTTCTCTTTTTAACCATATATAGCTAGATTAGCTAATTTATTATTTATCGTTGTCACTGAACTTGATAGCCATACTTATAGGAATTAAACACCACAGAGAATTACAATTACTTTAATCCAAAGAAGGATCCACAAAATCTCGAGCAATACTGACAAGACACTGACAAGAAAGCGAGCATGCGAGCAACTGCAAAACTTTTGGGAGCACGACCAAGCGAGCACTTGATTAAATTTTGCGCGAGCAAATCGAGCAAAGGTAAAATTTTGCGAGCAGTTAAAAATTTTAATGGACCATTCATCACCCCTAAACAGGAAAGAGGAAAGAGGAAAAAAGTCCTAAGTGCACCAAAACATGGTTTCGTTTTCTGAGCCCAGCGTAAACCAAACGCCAAACTTCAGAACTATAAAGCGTTTCCGGATCGCTTGACTTTTCTTAATCGACATACGATAGTATAGATTAGCTGGATTTTTTCGATTTGTCAAATTTACTGAGAATATAGACTGCCTGTCATTTAGTGTTTTGAAAACCTTGACCGACAGTCGACCTGAAAAGTCACAAAACATGGTCTCGTGTTTTCTGAACCCAGAGTAAACCAAACGTAAACTTGAGCATTTCAGGATCGCTTGACTTTTCTTAATCGACATATGATAGTTTGGATTGGCTGGGATTCTTAGATAAGTCAAATTTAATGAAAATACCGAACTGCCGGTCATTTTGTGTTTTGAAAACCTTGACCGGTTACCGGCCATATAGCCATAGCGAATTAAAAATGGTGCCTTGTTATTAAAAGCAACAACTTGTACGTGAGGGCGCAGTTGAATCGATTTTAACAAATATCATTCGGAAACTATAAAGACAGAAAGTGACAAAAATCTGCTGAAATTCAGTTTCAATACATGTAAACGAAATAAAGCGCTAAAAATCTCAGAAATTGAAAACAAACCCAGGAGCCCAAATCCATTTGAAGTAATTATCTCAAGTGCACTGTTATCACAATAGACGTACCGCATTTTCCTTACTTGCTTTAGATTCTGCCAGACGTTTCATATCGCTTCTTACTCTTTTTAAGTGAAAACTACCCTAATTATCTGTAGAAATTTCCCAAAATGATTTTCGTGATTACAGTCGTCGTTTTCCCTCACCAATCAACTTCACTGACCTGGGGTTGACCTGACGTAAAAAATTGTCATAACCGTCACCCAATACTTTTGAGATAAAAAAAATTGTTTGAAAATGCTGCTTTTCAACAAAGATACTTCAACTATATCGAATATATTAGTAAAACGTATGTTTATAGATTCAAGAGGTAGAGTAGCTCGGGAGTTAATTTGCGATGGCTATTTCACGCCATAAGGGAAGAAACGTTAAGCAACTCCGCGTGCGCCTCATTATCCTTTAGAAAAAGGAAAAATAGCTGACCAAAAGGCAATGAGGGGGAACCTCCATCTTCCATACAAACCCTTCGAGTCAACCCTTCCCCAGGACGACTTATAAACAGAACTTCGCACGCCGACACCATCATCCACCACAACCACCATCATCATTATCAACATCATCATCATCATCATTATTCCCATCATCATAATCATCCTCATCAGCGTCACCATCACCACCCTCATCATCATTGTCATCATCAGACTTATCATCATTTTTATCGTGATCCTCAGTACCGTCATTATCACGACTTCAACGTCTTCATCAGCATTACATAACCATTTCATCATCATCATCATTGTTATTACAACTGGGCCAAAGTAGTGGGAATTTGAACAGGCTTGTTTTAAAATGTTCAAATGCGCCGGGGTTGTATGTTGAAGTTTCGAGCTGATCGGCGCGTTACCTCGACTCTAACAAATAGAAAGAGTGTATGTTATATTTATGTTGTTATCAAACCGCCATCATCAATTTCTTGCACTCTGTGCAGATTGCAAGAAATTTTATATGGGGCCATATTACTGTGTTTTTAGAGTTTTGAAGTCACGCTGATGTCCATGCCTGCGTGGACATATATTCGAAGATACTGAAAGAGACTTAAACAAGAACCAATAAAAGGGCTACATTGGTCTGCTGACTTGCGTGACAATTTGTCATGCTGCGTCAAAATTACATCCTAAGGCTTCGTCATGCATTCCTTTTCCACTGCGTTATAACGAGACAAAAGAACGTCCTTGTGGGACACTAAAATTTGTCCCCTATTTTAAAAATTCTAGTTCTGTTTAAAGAAAGTTTGAGAGATTTGAAATGCTTTCACAGTCTGTTCAAAGATTGCCGCCGCTACAGAATATTAGCAAGCGAAAACCTAACCACGGCCTCTGAAGATCCCGTGTGAAATACCTCCATGGAACTCCATGGAATTCCATGGAATTCCATGGAAATCCATGGAAATCCATGGAAATCTATGGAAATCCATGGAATTCTATGGAAATCCATGGAATTCTATGGAAATCCATGGAATTCCACGGAACATCCATGAAGTATCCATGGAGTATCCATGGAATTCCATGGAGTTCCATGGAGTATCCATGGAGTTCCATGGAATGCCATGGAGTTCCATGGAGTATTCATGGACTTCCATGGAATGCCATGGAGTTCCACGGAATTCCATGAAGTAGTGATGGAGTTCCATGGAATACCATGAAATTCCATGGAGTTTCCTTGGAGGTCCATGGAATTCCAGGGAATATTGTAGAGTTCCATGGAATGCCATGCGGTTCCCTGAAGTACCGATACAGTTTCATGGAATGCCATAGCGTGGAGTTCGATAAAATACCTTGCAGTTTGTATGAGAAAATCCATAGAAATTCAGTAATCAAGCAACTCATCAACTCGTTAACCACATGTTCAAGTCTGCACTTTTTATTGGATAGAAAAATAGGAAACATTTGGAAGTTTTCTAAAAGCAAAATAGTGCATTTAGTTTAAATTACACAGACAGTGCAAAAGTATTGTTCACCGACAGGCGACGCTGAAAGTCCCAGTGTAAGAAATTTTATTGCTAACTATAAAGAGGAATGTTTTGAGTGCTTAATAAAAAAATGATCCTGTTAAAAAAATAAATATAGAAAATTGTTTTTTAGTAGGGCTGTCTGCCATTTATCTTTTAAAAGCATTGTTGCATTTAAAATATGAGAAGATCACTGTTATTAACAACATGCAGTTGCTTCATTACATTGACACAGTGCTGCTATTCGTACAGGAACCGTACACCCACATGTATTTGCTATGACATACGGGATCAAGTCTCTACTTAAAATTTATATAAAATTTTCAAGTCTCTTGAAATTTCTGATCAAAAAATTTCCATGAAAGTGTAAGTCTCTTCAACCACTGTTCCATTTTTAAGGAAACAATTTCAGAGGCAAATTTTGAAAAGAAGAAAAATTCGATGTGGCAAGATTGAGAACCGATCCAGGGGCGTAGAATCCACTGAGTTCGTAACCTAACCACTCTAGCACGGAGTAGTAACTCTCTGCTAGGTGGAGTTTGATTTTACTCATATAAAAACAACTGTAACCCTAATTGGAAGCTAACCGTTTCGAGTCAGTGCTTTAATAGCCCTAATCAGTTTAGTCGGAATCCCGTATGAATAGCAAATACAAGACGATGTACGGGTCCCGTACTTGAATAGCCAGTAGAAAATGATCCCACTAGCTAGGCACATAAACTCTTCTCGCTATCGAAGTGTTTTTTTGTTGAGAGCTAAGATTTTCCCTATTACTCGAGTCCAACCTGATTGATAAGATTGCTTTGCATGGAGTATTTCGGCGAACCTACACAAGCAATATTAGAGATTTTTTGCCGCATCCGTGGATAGGCTAGTCTGCTACACAGCCGATTTTAGTGGGGAGGAGCGTTGCGTGACGACACTAAGAACGGTTGTGTATCAGACTATGAATAGGCCTGCTGCCTTTTTTCAAAGGTTCCCTCACCTGGGAGAACAATGCAATATTTTCCTCTCACTGCTTTACTCTTCGACAGCGCTGGAATAGTACAATTAACTCTGAAAGGGACCACAATTGAAAGCCTTTAAAGACAGACATCTCTACGATCGTGCCGTGATTTGACGCCATGTTTGGTTCATGAACTAGCGTCCAGGCTTCCCCGCTTAGTGACTTACGCGATCAAGTGGGACTTTTGAACCAATAGAAATGCGTAGAAGATCAGTTTTCTTGGTTCGAATCTTTAGGCGGACTTCTGTGGGCGCGATCCATTCAACCAAAATTCCAACCGGTCCGACCGGGAAAAGTGGTCCACCTCAAAAGGTGGACCCGTTTTTTCGAAAATTTTCCGGTTGGACCGAACCGATCCATTGAGTTTTGGACCGAAATTTCCGGAAATTTTGGTTGAATGGATCGCGCCCTCTGCAGTACGAAAGTGTTGTGTAAACGGATTGTCGTTGCAGTGAATGCATCCGGAAAAGATGTTATTTTCAGCGCAAAATATCACTTGTTAGGTTTCTTACATTTGGCTTGTTTCAAATCAACTTCGATTGAACAATGACTCAGCTGGATCGCACATTAAAGGAGGAAGGTAAGCTTAATATGTACACAACTCGTGTTTGGTTGCTCAACTGAATTCGTCCGCTCGATTGTCTCTGCTAGATTTACAAGGGCGACTTTTCGGGTGCTGTTTATCGGTTTTAATATGTAGTTTTCATCTTTTTTCTTTATACAGATATGAATGTGGTCTTTCCCGCAAATTGCCCTTGGAATCCTTCGGAATAGTTACTAATTCTGGCAGAATTAGAAATCGAAGACTGTACTTCGATGGACTGCTTCAATGTATAAGAAGAAATATCATATTTAGAATTTTCATGCCTGCTACGTAAAAACTGTACAAGAGACTGATAAATTATAATTGTAGCTGACGCTGTTTTTCCCGAGGATTAGGTAGGACTTTGCTATAACTAAATACCATGGTTCTGATCGAGGAAATAAGTAGCACTTCCCATGTTTAAGTCTTACATACTGACGGTTTATGCATTCAAGTATTAGCTTATTTTTTTCTTTCAATTATGCATGTGTTCGCCTGTTACTTTTCTTAAACACCAGGCCAAGATTCTTTGCTTTATATTAAATCTAAATTTTTCATTTAAGCTACTTCACAATGATTGCTGCATTCTAAACTGCAATGTATATAGTCACAAGTAAACATTTATTTGTTTTAGCTACAGTATGTCAAATTTTCCACCAAAAGTATGTTAACTATTGATTGATCTCTTAAAAAGACATTTATGCGGTCCTTTTATTGATTAAATAAATTGCAGTGGACCAAAATCTGTTATGTATTCTATTTGATTCACTGGATATTTTAAATGTGTAATTCTTGTGAATTCCATGAAACTCCCTGGAGATCCATGGAATAATCGATGGAGTAGTTTCTATGGAATTGCATGGAACTTTTCCATGGAATTCCATAGAAAATGTCGATGCAGGAATTTCCATGGAAATTGGTGTCCTACTCATTTTCCATGGAATTCCATGGGAAATGTCCTAATCCTCCATGCAAATATTTTCCATGGAAATCTATGGAGAAATTTCCATGGAATTCCATGGAAATTGATATCCTAATCCTCCATGGAATTCCATGGAGGTTTTTCACACGGGATGTTAAGGAAAAAATAGATGCACCTATTGTGACAAATTCCCACAGGCATTCAGGGAACATCCCTCGGGCATTTGTCTCAACAGGTTCCTCTATGTTCTCCTTAATATCTTCTTCAGCGATCTTCAGAGGTCGTGGTTAGGCTTTCGCTGGCTAATATATTCTATTTTTCCTTGCATGCGACGATTGAGTAGAATTGACAAATTGACTGAAACGGAAACCGCGCGTGAAAAGTCTCTGGCACTTAGGGTAGGGGGAAGGACATGAATGCAGCAGTAATCAAATGTTTAGAAAAATTGCACTTGAAGAGATTAAATTTTCGTCAAATGTACGCATGTTCTTCCAAAATAGCATTTATTCATATTAGGTTTGAGCTAGACATCCTCGCGCTTCCGTGCCGACATGACATTTATTTGTTATTTTACGGAAACGTTTGTTTGTAAAAACATGACAAAGGAAAGCAGAGCTATCGTCTGTCTGTCCAGTTTGAGACTTTTTGCTGATTACTTTTTCCGTCCGTCAACTTTTGTGTGTCAAAAATATTAATCCTGTCCTTTCCCGTATTATCCAAATCTTCAAAAGTAAATATATAACGTTATTCAATTCACGACCGGGAGATAAAGCGAGTCCATAAATGTGAAATGACCCCAGAAATATTTGCATGAATGAATGCTTCACTCTTGATTTGCTTTCTGCTAAAACGTGAGCTCAATCAATTCAGAAGAGAAAAATGTAAAAAATAAATAAATAAAAAAATAAAATAAAAAAAAAAACTCTATTTGCCCTTGAAACGTCTCTGTTTGTCCTCCTCCGAAGCCCTTGAAGGAAGAAATTCTTTGCTGAGAGCCGAGAGCTGAAGCTGAAGTTTGTATTACTATTAGTGCTTGCATTGTAATCCGGGTTCTTTTACGGTAACGACAGAAAGCTTTCAGGGGACAGGCGACAAGTGGAACCTTTTCAGTAAGAGGAACTTTAGACAAGAGACTTAATTCTTTGATCAGTTTTTCCTAACTTCACACAAGGATATTATTTTTGTTCCACTACCGTAATTGTTGTCTGAAATGACCCACCCTGCCCCTCAAAAATCAGAAGATTAGCAACAACGTCGGGAAGGGTAACAGGCAACCAGATCCGTCCGCCATTTTGTCTTTTTCCTGCACAGACGAGGCGACCTCCAATTTTTTGACCGCATTACAGAAACGCGCCCATTGAAAAACGTCGCCCGTGAAAAGTGGGGTACCCATTAGGCTTTGCGAGCAAAAACGAAGTTTCAAAGACTACCGTCGTTTTCGGTCTCTTATGAACTTCATAGCGGTTAACTATTCTCACACCTCAAGAGACAATGCAGAAACAATAGAAGTAGGTTGCCATTGTTTTAAGTGTTGGAATGTCTTTGTCAGTGCTTCAAGTTTATGCAAAGAGAAGCATTTTTCTTCCTCGTGCACTAACATAAAACCCTCGCGAACTCGGTAGTCTCGTGCGAATCGTTTTGATGGCAAAACAACTAAAGCTAATCAGAAACCAAAGTATTCTTCACTTAAAAACTCATCTTCACGAAAATCACTCGATAAGATTGAATAAAAATGTTTGCAGCGTTTATAAATATTATTATCAGAAGCGGTATTGTAGTTGTTTTCAAGAGACGGATTAGATCGCTGTTTAGGTTTGGCCGTTAAATATGTAGTTATAGCGTTCTTAAAGAAAGTATCGCTCTTAATTTTGCCTTATACTTTGCTAAAATCAATATCTTAAATGAAGAATGTAAGTGAGAGTGCTTTTTCGTCGAATTTGCCCGTAAATTTTAAGGTTTATAATATTATCCAAAACCCGTGACAAAATGTAAACAAACTATTAACGCATCGGTTGCGCTCATATTTCATCCATCGATTCGAACACCAAGAAGTTTTTAAAAGGTAAAAATTCATTTTAAGTCAGTGCATTGAATTATTTATGGCAAAATCAACAACAATCATCGAGGATTTTTCAATTTTGAAGCGTTTAACAGCAAAAAGTCACATGCTAATTCGGAGTAAATTTAGACAGTTTTTAAACAGACTGAGCTATTGTTAGTCGCGTAAAGTTCTATTCTAAGAATAGGCAAATGTTGCGGATGTCTGAGCAGGAACAATAACCAGGAAAGGGATATACCCAGGGGGTTTCTTGATTGACACTAAATTAACGTCATTTTTCACTTAATTGCATTTTCACGAACGACGTTTTTGAATGGGCGCGTTTCTGTAATGGGGTTTTGCCCGAAGGGCAGCCCAACAATTATGCAATGGAGTGTGACTCACGCAATCGATTCGTTTGTTTCACAGTTATAGTCCGCAATGAAGACAGCATTTTGCAAAACACCCTATCATAGCTTACTTTTATCATTTAAGCAACACAATGACAACAAATGACTATAAATGAGCCAAAATTGCCATCTATCTATCGCGTGACACCTCGTTGTTTGTGACCTAAATTTTGGGCCAGATTTCGATTTTGTGGAAATTCAGTCGCCGCTCAGTCGAAAACGTTACAAGATCCCAGAGAAACAAAACAGTAACCTTTAAGACCTGCCTTTTAGGAATTTATGGTAGCAATATCAACGATTTTCAGGTAATACCACACGCCTTTCCATCGAGATGATTTAACCCTACTTTTGCAATTCCTTGTTCCTCGCTTGAAAGGCTGCAAATGTTCAAATTTCGAGTTTATTTCTTACAGGAATAACCTGAGACGAAAACTACCCATATGTTTTAATAAAACAAGGTCCCTATAGAATAGCTATAGCAAAGGAAGACCGGCTGCTGTACTTTAGATCGAACACCATTATCTCGAATGTGGTGAAATTTTGTGCTGGCGCGTAGCAACAATACGGCAAAATTGATTTTCACGGTTTACTTTCAAAAGAAAAGCGTATTTCAAAAAAATATTTCCATTTTACTGAAGGTAGTATCTTAGCCTTGCCCTAGACAAAAAATGAGCCGAGTCGTTTTTTTTTTTACCGTGGCTACGAATTTGTGATATATTTTTTTATTTTTACTGACATTCACTCTTAAGATCTCCAAGGCAGATTCTCTCGATAGTCGCGTTTGCATTTACCCTCCAAATACGTCATGTTTTAAACGTACCTTTCTCCGGATTTGTGGATTCAGACCACTTAATCACAAAAATAACTAGAGCAGTAACAGCAATCAGGAAAATTACGACCACGGCAGCAAACTTAAGGAGCTGATGTTGTCTGCCTCCCCGGAAATTTTCTCGCGCGCCATTCTCAGCTTTGTGTGGCAACTGTCCTCTTAGGCTTCTATCTTGTTGAATGTTCTCTTGTCCAACTCTCTGTGCTCCTACAGTTTCAGTTGCTACCTCCCATACGATGTCTTCTTGTTCAACGTCAATTCTTGTCGCAGGTTGCAACTCGTGGTATATCCTTTCTGGTACATTAGGTGTCATATACATCGCGGCGATATTAAAATGCGGTGCAATGATTGTAATATCGTACAGTGTGTATATGCCCTCAGTTGTTCAAATGTCTCGAACCATGATTAACGAGATCTAAATAGATCTATAAACTTTTCTTTCGTAAAGCGCATTAACTCATTTTCTATAAATAACAAAAGTCAATGAAGCTTGAAAATAAAGCGTGGAAATAAATTCAACCCTGAGTGACTTCAAATTTCTCCTTGTAGTATCATGAATGTATTATAATGACGGGTCAAGATAGACTGTTCACAGTCCTCTATTTTTCCTTAAGATCGTCGAGATGAATGAGCGCTTTATTGCGTTACGGGCTGCCATCTTGCGTGAGTGTCAAAACTACCTAGGGCGCGGGGCGGTTTGGGAGGAAGCGAGAAAAATAGAGGGACTGTAATAACATCACTGCAGCTCACGTCCAGGAGGCATGTTGCATGACAGGAATTTTACGCCTTTTACCATTCATTTATTAAGAAACTCCACTGGCAATGAAAAACATGCCCGACACATTTAGCATCTATTTCGCGTGTTTACAAATACGGTGAAACCTCTATTAAGCGGACCCCCACTTAAGCGGACACCCTCTATTAAGCGGACACTAAGTCGGGTACCGAAATTAACGTCTTATATTTCCCTTTATAACGAGCCCCTATTAAGCGGACACCCTCTATTTAGCGGAAGAAGACTTATAAAATAAATCGTATTTAGCTATAATTTCTATCGTTAAAGACCCCTATTAAGGGGACACCGGACTGAATTGACAATAGTAGTATTGGATCACTTCCTTGAAATACGTACTGTAGTCGATTAATAAAGATCAATCAATACATTTAGCTGTCAATAAATGAGATTTATTTAGAAATAAATGGTTTTATGCTGAATGTGACTGATCAATATCGTATTTCTGCAGCTACCAGAAAAGGAGGGTTTTCCCGTCATCCGGTTAAAGAGGCTATGTCAGCTGGAGAGCATGCGCTCTGAGGTTATGCAAATTACTTCCAACTGTCAAAATTCTATTGTTTTTAACGCGTGACTTTCTCCATTTGCGCTCTGAGGTTATGCAAATTACTTTCAACTGTCAAAATTCTATTGTTTTTAACGCGTGACTTTCTCCATGTTCTCTGTCACGTCCAAGGCTCCGAATTTAGAGAGGTTAACAAGCGAAATGGGTTTAGATAAGGGATATTTCGATAGAATTTACGGAACGTTTCTTCTCTGGTTATGCTAGATCAAGAATAAAATTGTGACGACAATTTTACTCGTGCATGGCTTTGGAGTAAAAACGCATGCCATTCATAAAATAGTGCGCAAACAAAAATTCAACAACAACATATTGTCTTATTCAACAAAATAAATCGAAGTTGTATT
>OZ037786.1:11479318-11541818 GCA_964035525.1 Porites cylindrica | reverse complement strand
AGAGCAAGATTTTTTCTACCTAAACCCTGTCTTAAAACTCTTTATTATTGTTTAGTTTATCCTTATGTTCATTATTGTATTATTGTCTGGGGATCTACGTAAAAGACCAGTCTTCGCCGTCTTGTCTCTTTGCAAAAGCGAGTTAGACCCTATTTTCAAAGAATTAGAGCTACTAAAACTTTCCGATATTAGACAACTAGAATTGGGTAAACTTATGTTTTCTCTTAACAATTCTCTTTTGCCTTCAAAGTTCAACAATCATTTTTCTTTAAACAAACAAGTCCATAGCTATGCCACTAGAAACGCGAATGTTTTCACCTTCCTTTTTGTAGAACAAACCTCTAAACTCTATAGAAAATGATATTAATGATTCTAATTCTCTCCGCTTATTCAAATCGAAATTGAAAAAAAAAATTATATATGAATTATTAGTTATAAATCTTGTGGTAAATATTTATATTTCTTCACATGTCTGATATTATTTTTATACTTATTGTTACATGTACTATACTTATATTTTGTCAACTCAGTCTATTGTAAGTAGTTAATTTATACTTACCTTCATTGTATTTTACTTTCGATCCTGGCCTTACTGTTACTGTAAACTTTATTTTCACTCTGAGAGAGCCCAATGTCTATAAGCCTCATAGTTTCTTTTTGGGCTTCCTCGCCACTTTCATTTGCTTTTGTGTAACTGTCTTGTTTTAGCGTTATTTGTATTTTGTCGTAAATCAAATAAAGTTACAAATAGGAAATTCTAGGCGCTAATCGCTTCTCCGAACAGATATTTTACAGAAAACAGTCGTTTGGTGCCCCTGATAATCGAGGCAACTAAGGAAGATACAAGCTTTAATTTCTAAAAGTAAAAAAGCTCGTGGTTCGGAGAAATATAAAGGCAAGTATAAAACGTTATGCCGTCATGAAGCTGCCAGGACAACTTTTATGTCAATAAAACCGTGATGGATGATAACAACAACAACTACTACTACTACTACTACTACTACTACTACTACTACTACTACTACTACTACTACTACTACTACTACTACTACTACTACTACCACTACCACCACTACCACCACTACCACCACTACCACCACTACCACCACTACCACCACTACCACCACTACCACCACTACCACCACTACCACCACTACCACCACTACCACCACTACCACCACTACCACCACTACCACTACTACTACTAATACTAATACTACCACTACCACTACCACTACCACAGCTTCCACTACCACTTCCACTAACAATACTGGTAGTATTGAATAATTGTGTGGGCGGCCTTAGTATTCTTTATGTTAAGTGTTCATCCTAATCACCATTCCTCTGTTTTACTTCGTTAAACAACTGTATCCTTCTGTCAATCTGAATCAGTACTCCGCGATACAATTTCTAGGTTTCCTTAAGCAAACTCGACCAGTAACAGTGCTAATGGGTATGCGCGATGATTTGTTGAGAGCGATGAAAAAAGGCGAGGTTACTATCATGTTGCTAGCCGATTTCTCTACAGCCTTCGCACTGTTAGAACCAGATTCTTATAACCAAGTCATATCAACGCTTTGTTTCTCGAAGTCGTTTCTGCGCTGGTTAAATAGCTACTTCAATTCAGTGACCGGTCACGTTTCATACAGATCAATGATCGCACATCTGATCAGTGAACTTACGGTTTGAAGTGCCACAAGGAGATCCTTGGCCCGATGTTACGTTTGTTATCTGCATCATTAAAACCCTTCCTCGAATGGTTTATTTCAATACGCTGACGATACTACAATCTACACCAGCTACAAAGATGTGCGCAAGAACTAAAATCCATCCTAAATACTGTGAGATCCTGGTCTAATGACTCCCGTCTAGAACTCAACCCGCAGAAGACAAGGACGATGCTGCTGTCAACAAGCCAAATGTCTCCTGTCCAACCAGAAATTACAATCTCAGATATTACATTAGAATATGTAAATATTAGTCAGAGCTTCTTAGTGCCATTTTCTCCAGCGTCTTAATTAGGATTAGCTCGTGTGAGCAGCGTACAAGAGCTGTTAAGGAACAATACAAATAGCATATAGATTTAGCCAGGGCTAAAAGCGAAGCTCCCGTTAATAAATTCATAATTTAAATCAAACAATAAACTTGTAATCCACAGATCAGGGCACATTCATTTGACGTTTGAGGCAAAGGCTAAGTGATTTTAGAGAAAAATAATTTGACAGTCCAAGAGTGAAACAGCTTTTACATCGAGTTATTAAATAGTCTTATTTGTACACCCAAAAATAGCAATCATGTTCGATCACAGTAGATTAGGCCTGGAAAACAAATAGACCTACCTATTCGTGTATTGTATTTGCATTAGCTGTTACATCATAATGTGGCATTCACCACTCTCTCCAATGTTGATCCGTTTGAGAGACTATGGATAATTGGACAACCCCGAAATATAATTTTAAGAAACACACGCGCCTCGATAGTCCTTGGTGGCAGCCAATTTACACGTTGCATTCCTCTGTCTAAAAGAGAGGCCAAAATAAAAAAAACAGGCCGGATTTTTTGTGTTCGACAAGTTTAGTTTACTAGTAAATCTTGGCGACGAATCTGGTGGTGTGTAAACCAGCCTTTTAAACATACTTTTTCTCATCACGTCTCAGGTAAACAGTACTATGAGGCCCTTGTTTTTATCATACAGACCTCGGACAGAATTTGTTCTTTTTTGCCCTATTTAAACCTATACTTCTGCAGTTTTTCACAATTTTGCAAGAGAATTTGCACTCATTCAATATCCACGACGATCAAAGCACGCCCTTCCTTTGCACAACAAATTATAGCATTGAATTATAAAACGTTTTCATGAAGAGAATTCTATAATGCTAGGACTTTCAGTTAGAAAAATCTGGTCCTTTGTGATATGCAGGGTGATATGGGCTTTCAATGAAAACGATAAACAAATTCCCAAAATCACTTTTCGGCCAGCCGGACGGGGCTCACTTTTGACAGGCACCAAATTTGCAGTGCAATTAATAGAGTTACCATTTACGCTTCAACACGATAGATAAATTGTTATGTTTAGGTTTTATTTCCCTTTATTTATTAAACTGCGTATGGGTTTGGTATGTGTAATCTTTAAAAGCAAGTGATGTTTACGCGCGGCGTTTTGAGTATTCCTGCATGAGATGTTTATGTTCGACTGGTTACAACCGGTGCAGCGATAAAAATTGCGAGAGGGACTACTAACAATCAATAAAATAAATATAATTCGGTGAAACATGTACAGAGACAAGAATTTTCATTCACGAAGAGAAGTATTGAGAGTAAAGTGTCTTTGAAAATCATGAGTCAGGTAAGCATAAGCATATTTATGTTTTAGCCGGCTTCCCGGTGTTTGCTCTTTTTCAAGATGAACTCGAAGCAAGAAAATCGCTCTGAGCTTTCTGTTTACAGCCAAAATCATAAGTAAATAATCTTCGGAACATTTTCTTTGAATTTGCGGTCAAAAAATGTCTAAAGGCTTTTTAAACCTGATACTATTGTAGGTTAGATCATTGCTCGTGTATAAACTTAAGCCGCATAAACCATACGCTCGACTTCAGGAAACCGAAAAAAAAAAAAAACACATCAAAGACAACAGTTTCTCAGGCTTACCAGTCGAGATGCTGCTTCTGAAGGTCATCAAGTGTTCCAGAATTTTCAACCCTCTTACGCCTCAAGCAAGGGCAAGTGAGTAAGCTCATTTTTGAAAACGATGCCATCCGAAATCAAATTTCCAATGACTTTGACAAGCGGTGCATTTGTCAACAAAAAGCGCAATAAAGAAACCAGCCATGAATTACTGAACAATCTTGATAGCAGCTGTATTTAGTTTTGTACACCAAGTAGGAAAAGCCAGTCTAAAACATCACAAGATGACACAAAACTCTGTAAGCTCCAGCTATCAGTAAACAAGTTTCCAGACGCTGCATAAATTTTCCGCATGAACTCACCTGTCAAATTTTGACCAATCAGAACATAAAAATTTGACGTAGAGCGTGATCAACGCGTGACAGTGAGAAAAGTCAAAAGTGATTGCCTTCCCCGCATGTAAATGTAAAAGCCGGTTGAATTTTCGCGTCCGAGGTCAGTTCGAAATCAACATTTTAAAAGTGCGGCTCATGAACTCGTCTTATTTCAATTCATATGCTTTTTAAAAAAATTGAACTTGAGCCTGCGATAATTGAAAAGTAGCAACCTGTCAGCGGATACGTTAAAAAACACTCGAACTCAGTGGGTCGATACCTAAGCCCGCGATAGGGTCAGACGATGCTGGTCAGCAGAAACACTATTTTGACAGCTGTCAATTAATCAAAACATGGATGCACAATATCAGGTTGCAGGCTCCCAAACTAGCTAGAAAGTGTGAGATTAAACATTGGTATACCTGTGGTGCGGACGGACGGAAGGTCGGGTGGTCGGTGTATGGTCACGTGATTGCCGACTTTTCTAAGATGGATCGATTTTCTAAGCTATGGGACTTCGAATTGAGCACGTGATCAAATAAAATATCAGCGCAAAACTTTAAACACTACGTGACCTCAATGGATAGACAAATGAGCCCGCGATACACTCAGGTGATGATGGTCAGCGTATACTCTAGTTTGACAGCTGTCAATTAACCTTCATTAGAATGGCGAATATTCGAATTAACAGACTACGAGTGTGAGTAAGACATATCCGTCCGGCATTTAGTGGAAAATGCCAGATCGTGTACCTGAGCGAACCTGAGCCCACGTTATTAGTTTTCTGATAGTGGTCTGCACATGTCCCATTTTGACAGCTGTCAATTGACCTTCATTTGGCTTGCCAATATAACTTTCAACGACTGTCAGCCAACTGACAGCCTTGCCTGGCGTAGTTTTGTTTTTATGTTGTTTTGGTAAGTGTGACATATTATATCAGCTTATATGTAGGGGCAAAACGACTGGTCTTTCATCTGAGCCCGTGAGATAGTCATGTGATAATTGTCAGCGGATGCCTAATTTTGACAGCTGTCAATCTAATCGTACTCATACGGATGGCTTACATAACTAAGAGGCTAGTCGAGTTGTGCAAGATCTATTGTGACATTTGACATCGGTTACATGAGACGTGTGTACGGGCGGGCGGGCGGGCGTAAGGTACGTCATAACCAAATTTTCTAAGATGGATAGTTTACCAAATTTTCTTACCGATGGTGCTCCGCTTCGCGCGCGCGAGGAGCTCCGCTAATAATAAATTTTTTAGACTCAGAAAGCACTTAGTGAAGTCACTGGTGCTGTCCACGGTTTATTAACCTTTGCCGGAATTTCAACTAAAACGCTTACAACGTGTCCAGTGAGTGGTTGCTTATGTCCTGAGTAGGTATGTAAATGGGATTAATGACATTGCTAATATAGGGTGGTTACCATAGCGAAGAGACTTCCACATTCTCGAACTTGTGCGTAAAGTTTCTTTGATTCCTTTGCGGTAATATAGTCAACATGGCAATTCCACTTCAAGTTCTCATTAATGATTACTCCAAGCAGTATGTATAATGAAATTCTTTCTTCTATTTGGTTTCCCATATATACAGGGGTCTCATTATAGTGTTCGGATTTCCCATAAAGTTCACGACCATCTCCTTACAATTTTTGGGGTAAGCCTCATACTGTTTTCTATACAAAAATTATGTATTTATTCTCTTTATTGTGAGGCAAACTTCATTGTGGAAGTATGCGAAAACTGGAAAATGATCCGACTGAAAAATCGTTTAGAACAATGTCATTGAAAACGTTTTGTTTGATGATTGTTGGTGAATATATTGTCAGTGGGCCACTTCCGAGTTCCAAAAACTCTCACTTTCAAAAAGAGGCCAAGTACACAACCTTTCTTGTGAAAACGAAATTTTTTTGCACGAGTAAAAAATCATTCCTATATCAAAGGATACAGGGGCAAGGGGAACTCGAAAATGGCCTATGAGTGTCACAGGGTAAGAGGTGAGGCCCATTGGACGGTAGACGAGAGAAAGGAATGATTGCGAAAATAGACTATCTTCCTGTGTGGGAGCGTCACGATTGTACCGCAGTAGATCTAGATAAAAATCTCCCATTACATAACAGCTTTTTATGTATCCTTTTATACACATATCAAATTTTATATCCGATTACCACGATTTTCACGGGTTTTAAGTGAAATGGAATACGTTCAAATATTCAAAATAGTAGATCCAAGATGGAGTTCCGGTTTCTTATTGAATAATTGAATACGAAATGACGTAATAATGACATCACTTTTATTGTTAAGATTGCAGTCAAACCTCCACTAACGGCTACCTCTTCAAATCGGCCACCTAGCTCTCTACAGCGATGGACACTCCACTCTTGTTTAAATCTCTCAATACTGGGTACGGTTACTAAGGCGCGTCTCCAACTAACACAACAACCTCTCTACGGAGGCCAGTTTTTCGGCTGACTGACGAAAAAGTCAAGAATGGCCACGAAATTCATTTAAGACTAAATTTAAATACAGTACTTTTTGTTAGAACCTATAATTTTTAGGGCACAATTGTAAGAGTCAGTTAAGCACCTTTTTATTTGTCTCATTAGTATCCAGACCATGAGAAGCTGTGGCTAATTCTGGCAATATTAATATGGTAAATACAGGCGTTCAAGGTAAAGTCATGTTTCTTCCTGGCCTACATTACTAATACCTAATGTTGTTACTAATGAGAAACACAGTAATAGATATATTGGTCCTGTAATATGGTCGAAACTAAGTATTTTACTATGCCGATTAATAGTTCTGTAACACTTGCTACTTTTAAGAGAAAAGTAGACTTTGAGAACCTCGTAAGAACTGACTCCTTTAGTCTTCATTAATCAATCAATCTTAGTTCTTACAAAGCACATAATTACAGTAAAATACAGTTCAGACGCCTTTAAGAACTGTCACCTGTGTAATTGGTAGGGTTTCCGAGTTTGTTTATTTGTATGTTTGATTTTTTTTAGGTAGTTAATGGGTACTTAGGTGTCCTCAATTAGTTATACTCCGTGTAAGCTAAACTTTTGACACATTAATAAAGTCCTTATAATTATTGTTGTCTCTTTTGTCACAATCTTTGCTGGTGTTCTTTTAGTACATCAGCCGGGTGCAGACCATGCACCGGGAGCATCAGTCACTCAAGTCAATCATTCTGTTCATGAACTATATACCTTCCTGAGGACTCATGCACATCCCAGCATGCAGATCTTTTGGATTTTTATCAGTGGCTGTCTCTCATTCTTTCTGATACTTATTATTATTATTATTATTTTTATTATTATTATTATTATTATTATTATTATCACATTTTAGTAAAATCCAACTAGTGGTCTATTATCAATGCTACGTTCTGATTGGTTGAGCTACTACTAGGCTATATGTTATAGCACACTAGTAGCAAAATGCTCCGGCTTTTTGGCGGCAAAAAAGGATTAAAGTCTAGCTTTTACTAGCTAAAGTTGTTTTGTATTTCGGAAATCGTTATTGACACAGTGATTATATTTTTTATGATTTATATAATTCTTGATGTCATACAGTGGTTGATTCTTACTTCAAATATTTCTGTAAATTATGTACATATTTTTTAAAGTTGAATAAAATTATCATTGTTATTATTATTATTATTATTATTATTATTGTCTCTTCTGTCACAGTCTGTGCTGGTGTTCTTTTTGTGCATCAGCAAGGCGCATGCACCTGGAGCATCAGTTACTCAAGTCAATCATTCTGTTATTATTATTATTATTATTATTATTATTATTATTATTATTATTATTATTAAATGTTAAATGTTTACATTTTGATTGGTGTTTCTTGATAAGACTAAATATTGTGACGTGTATGTCTTGGTCTTTATTCGTTTTAAATCCTTTTTATCTCCAAAGTCACGACGAATTCTCTTGAGTCGTTTAATACTGATGCCTCTAGGCGTCTCTCGTATTTTGGTTTTCTGTAACATTTCTTCAGCACCGGGAAAATTTTCTTTAGAGCTTCCCGATATTTTGGTAAGCGCCATGCGTAAACAAATGGATCCAACATGATTTTCAAATACATCATGTTATCAATCATTAAATTGACGATAAACATTTTTGGAGTTAGCGGCTTTCCTAGCCAAAACTCGACCGCCAACCAAAACACGAGTCCAGGGAGCAAGCAAATGGTGAGTATGGAAATCAAAATTAAGTTGACAGTTATAAATTGTCGCTGTATTCGGTTTTGACTGCTTTCCTCACATCGAACACTTGTATCGTTAGAAAGATTTCTAGAAGCAGCTATTTTTCGTTTGAAGGAGAAGTGCAACAAGGTATAAAATATGATTGTTAGAAAGAGGATGAACAAAGAATGCAAAAACACATCAATTTTCTTAAGCAGATCAGTGGAAGCCCCGAAAAATTCGGACAACCAGAACAATATGGCATACAAATAAAGAACTAGCACGCAAAGAATACTTTTTCGAGAAGATATCATTCGCCCGTACTTCAGTGGAGACGAAACAACCACTAACTGGGTGAAAGAGAAAGCAGACACAACAAGATAGGAAATGGTTAACGCTATTCCCCCCTGAGTTAAACCTACATGAAGAAGCACGTCACGGCAAAGAAGTAAACCACTTTGGGGAGTTTGCAGGTACATCATTATAAAACAACCAGAGTATATTGGTAAGAGTATCAAGGCAGTTAGTAAGTCACTGATGGCCAGGCCAATGAGAAAGTACGATGGTGGACTTCTTAGCATCTTTAGTGGATCCACCAGAAATACGACGAGCAAGAGGGCGTTAGCCACAATCGCTATTAAGGCAACTATGATCATGTACAAGGAAGAACCAAAGGCAAACTTTCTAAACTCTACAAAGGGATCTGTGGCCAGTTCCTGTTCGATTATTGTTCCACAGGCTTTCCACGCATGGACTGCTGTTATGTTTGTAGTGAAGTTACAGCTGGTGGTGATGTTCATCTTCTTAACTCTCTGTTACAGCATCAAGTTCTGTTAATAGAAGCGCACATTAGAATTTCCATGTAGTTAGCATTCACGAGAGAAAAATGACGTTAAAAAAACTTTATGTCCTCTTTCACGAACATGGTAAAATAATACCAAATCCGAGTGCAGTTAATTGTCCACAGCCAAGCTTAGTTTGCTAGAGTGCATATAAAATAGAAACAACCCGTTGGGATTAAAATTCTGGCCATTCCAGATGGCCGCTTTTATTTACATAACTAAGAAATCCAAGAAATAAGAAACTAAAAGTAATTTATTTAAGCTCTAGCGAAGGTGAGGGCTACGATATACGGCAAAAGTTAATGTAAACCAAAAACTTAATTACACATTCGAGGAGAAATGGGGTGGAGGTGGGTTGATTTCTTGAACGTCCGAAGACTGAGCTTGTAAATTGTGAGTGGAATTGAAGTTGTTCACACCTTATAACTCCTCGAGAAAGACGATCATACGATTGCGTAATTTTACTGAAAACGAGGAGAGTAAATTTACTGCACATGTTAAGTAAATCTAGGGAAGGAGGACTATAATAGTAATTTTACTGAACGTGTTATAGGGATAGGAGTGGTCCCTTAGATCTTCTGACTATCTTGTGATCGTTACTTTACATGACTGTACCTTTTGCCTATTATATAATAAGTAGCAAAGGCCAAGAGAATCACATGTACATGTCGACAAACAATATCAGATCACCAAATCAACCACCTCGACTCTACTTTGAACTGTATAAATAATCTACATATTATTGCTTAGGTGACAAAATTTTTTATTTGCGAGCAAATAAACTCATTAAGATTGGCTCAAATGAGAACATTTTTGGGGCTAAACTTAATAAAGGGATAATGCAAAATCAGACGAGTTCTCACTCGTCTAGGTACATTTCTATAAGACATCTAGTTATGAAGTTTCAAAAGTATGGGGAGCACAAAGCACATAAAGCCATATCACGCGGGTAAGTAGCACCAGCTGCACTGTCGCAATTTGTAATAATCATCGCACGTTGTAATACCTGTCACAATTTGTAATAAATCCATCGCACTTTGTAATACCTGTCGCAATTTGTAATATACCGTGTCGCACTTTGTAATAAAAAAGGTGTCGCAATTTCTAACTACTGTCCATCGCACTTTGTAATAAACTAAGCTGTCGCAATTTGAAATAATTTCATCGCACTTTGTAATAACTTTTTTAGAGTAATAAAACCTACTTCGTCAACATTAATATAATGCCAAAATATGCATGGTACTTCATAAACAAAGATGATGACGTCTGCTAGCACGTAACATCTCCGCTCATTCAAACATTTAACTTTATTCACAGTCCTAAACATTTTCTTTAGATTAATGTTGATTAGTTATCTGACTTACGAAATGCTGTATTCTTAAACCTTGCTATCGTACTAAGTGGTTTTCATTCGATGGTTACCAGGCGGGTGTACTTCCTTATATAACCAATATGGAGATGTGCCTCTGGACAGAGCATTGTCAGAGTACAGGATCTAGACAGAGCTAGACACACTAGACACAAACTAGCAATTATTAAAAAGCATTTAATTTCCGCAAATCGTAACATCCATCCTACATCATTCGAATAAGGACACCAGAAGAGTTCAAGCTTTCCTTGTTAGATCTTATAACAGGTCCGCGACACAACACGTGGTGCACCGTCCTTATCTAACGCGCAATCTTAAAGAAGTAATAGTGGCTTTCATATTTTGGCCAACTTAATCAAACGGACCCTGGAAAGATTCAAAATATTTACTGCAAATTAAAAAAAAAAAAAAAACGTCACCAGTGGCAAACCGTCGAACCACAACAGAAACCTAAACACAAAATTCAATTAGCCGCTGACCAATACCTTCGTATGTACCTGTTTTTATAACACTCACTTGGGGTCTTACACTGAGCCGGCTGGGCATTTGGTCCATTATTCTCACTTGATTTGGTCCCATATAGGAACAAAAGGAGTACTCATTCCGTCTTAAAACAATTGTTTTCTATAAGGAGTCCTCTAAAGCAAATACCATGGGGATAGTAAAAAATTATCCTTCCCTGCGTATATACAACTCGTAAGACCTTGCAATTCTTCCGAGCGTGTTCTGGATTACTGTTTTTCAACAAAATGGAAAGGATGGAATATGGAATAAACCATCCATTACTACTTGAGTTACCCTATCTAAGGATCAAACCATAGACACAAGGCCAACAACGTAAAAAATGATACCCTATTAAAGGCTCGAGATCCTCAAAAACCATACCCTATCAGGCGGTACTTACCTATCTAGCCCATCCATATATGGGATTATCCCCCCCCCCCCCCCCCGAAGACTTCACGTTTCACGTGGCAAGCAAACATGGATTTGGACGACGAATGCCAGGTTATTCATGAATTTTCTGTTGTTAAATGTTGCCTTCTTATTTAAATATTTTTGAATTTAAACATGATTCATATCTTTTGGATGATATGTCACAGGAAGTTTCATGTCTTTCATAAAAGCGTTTCTAGTTGGTCACGTGATTAATCAAGGCAGAAAAATTTATAGCGGAAGACATGCATGTTTGACCAAAGAAAATGTTACAGAGATGTTACGTGCTAGCAGACGTCATCATCTTTGTTTATGAAGTACCATGCATATTTTGGCATAAGAAGATTATATTAATGTTGACGAAGTAAGTTGAATCACTCTCAAAAAATTATTACAAAGTGCGATGGAATTATTACAAATTGCGACAGCTTAGTTTATTACAAAGTGCGATGGACTGTTATTACAAATTGCGACACCTTTTTTATTACAAAGTGCGACACGGTTTATTACAAATTGCGACAGGTATTACAAAGTGCGATGGATTTATTACAAATTGTGACAGGTATTACGAAGTGCCATGATTATTACAAATTGCGACAGTACACCGGCAGCTTGGTGCACGTGCTTCAGGTGCTGGGGAGGGGGGAGCCGTTTCTCGAAAGTCCCGGTATCTTTTTGGGCCCGAAATCAAACATTCATATCGAAATGTAAAGAATAAGAGCTAGTGTCCTGGCTAGCAAACTAATCCAATTTGTTTCATTAACTGATAGTTTTATCATGTTAGATGCAAAACTATTGAAACCTCTATCTTGCATGTAAACCATAACAGCTTTACGGGCCCGTTAATTATCGGGACTTTCGAGAAACGAGCCCCACCGCAAAACCGCCAATGGCAACTTATCCTGCTGTTCAGTTCGGTTTTTTACAGTCAAAAACTCTCTTATTCCTCTGGTATCTATCTTTGATTTCGTAATACGTATTTCCCTGAGGCTCAATGAACTTGGCGCTTTGACCCATACCGTCTAAAAGACTACTATTTTCTGTCACGTTCTACTTGGCGGGTTTGCAAGCAAATTTAACTTTTTCCTTTTACCCATGCGGCGGTTGAACTGATGCCAATTATGCCTGCTTGAGTGCGTTTAAAAATGAAATAGGACAGGTACAAAGAGGGAAACAAAAAGTCTAAACGACAAGCAGTTCGCGTCCGGTCAAAACCAGTTTTTAATCCCCGCCCGCCTGTCAGGGCTTAACATGGATATTCGGAGGATTTTTGCGGGACACGTATTTCTTTAAAGTTAAATTTCTGATTCTTAACGGTAGCTCCCTGTGCAAAGTGAATGGATTTCTATTTATTCGTTTACGGTCGTAATTATCAGCATGATGTTTTTTCAATCAGTGTTGGAATATAAATCATTGAACAGAAAAAGAGAGGGAGATAGATAGATTATAAACTACATTAAAACTAAAATACCACGAAAGGCACAAACGAATTTCAGTTCTACCCAAGATAATACACTTGGCATCAGAAATAGGTTTTTGCTACTTGATCTACTACGACGTAGTTGTCGGTTGAGAAAGAAATAAGTTTCCATAGTTCCAATAGCAGGGGGAATTAGCATATCATCTGCTTTGAAATGTACTGTTTCTTAAATGACACTTTTGGCTTGAAGTATAACCAAAGCCGGATTGTTTTGGTTCTCTCCACAGTGACAGTTTATTGAATAAATATTTCCCAAGTTTTGCATCTTTCAACTGCCAAAACATGTTCAGGGAAGTGGTAGGACATTGATAACTAACCTTAAGCTGTCACAGCTACTTGCAGACTTGTGCTTTAGGCCTCATGAAACCACACTGAAAGAGCTCTGCCGGCTAGCTTCAACTGAAAAGTTTCTTTGCCCTCTAAAATGTAATTAAAGGCGTTGGATTTATCTTGTTTAAAATAAACCTGCGCGACGATTACTTTAAACTGTCCGGGACAACAGACATTATGTTTTCCTACAAAGTTTACCATTGTTGCAAGACGAAAACTGAATAACAGATATGCACAAGAGAACTGACATAAAGGTGTCTTGTAAGACAACGATATTTTATTACGGGGCCAACCTAAGTGAACGGCTTTTTTCGAGTGAGCTCTAAAAACTACAATAAAATGAGAAATAATAGGAAAAAATCGAATTTTTTTTAGTTTCAAAATAAAGCGATGGCAAAAACTGTGACTCAAACGTTAAAAATATCTGTCCCGAAAACATCACCTTTTCAACCAACGCATCCGAGTATTGCTACTACTTTTTATTGTCCAGGACAGAGCTTATCACCGTCTACACTGCAGTTCAGTTGTATTATTATTAATCTGTACATATATTTTCGCTTACCGTATGGAAAAACGTGTTCACCTGGAGTTTCTGCTAGTCCACCTATTTAGCATATTTAAATAAACGTAGATTACCTGCGAGTTGAATGGTTTTTTTTAGACCCCTTATTTTCATCAATATCAACGAGTTAGGTCAAAATACAAGTTGCTGTGTTCGGGTTTAAGACTGGACAATAAAAGTTTTATGTGTCAATGTTAAATCCGAGCAGAAAATTACGGCAATTAGCATGCTAATAGGCCCTTAGCGTTAGTTGATCACGTGATCAACCAACGCAAACACGAAAACACGAAAACAGTCCGCTTTTGAAAAATTTTGTCAATATGAGCTGAAAGAGCATATTAAAATTAGGTAACCTGTAAATGTTCAGCCGTATGTCTCAAAAGTAGCCATCGCAACGGCCGCCGGAAATTAGAAGGATTTGTTTTTCTCATACAAATCCTTCTAATTTTCGGCGGCCGTTGTAATCTCTACTTTTGAAATACGCGGCTGAAAATTTACAGGTTACCTAATTTTAATATTCAGCTCGTACTAGCAAAATTTTTCAACAGCGAACTGTTTTCTTTTTTACCGAAAATTGATCATGTGATCAAGTAATGCAAAAGGCCTATCACTTTATCTTTAACTGCCAGTCATAGGGCCCGAAAAGATTAAGTCACTGCAAGAGCCATTATAGGACTATTATGGCTCTTGGTCACTGCCTTCTACAGTCGCGGTAATCTTGTTAACTGAGAGCGACTTTCCTGATTAGCAAAAGCTGTTCGCAGTTTCTCAGTAGCAAATCGGATATTCGAATAGAAGAAGAATTTACAAGTCAAATCATATTCATTTTTTAGGTTTTGAATCGGCCAAATGGCTGGAAATTCTCTGAAACTAACATTTAACACCTTTTTTGAGCCACGCACTGGTGAAATTGGAAATCTTGAAAACTATGACACGGCCATAAACACAGAGTACATTCTAGAAAAACCTAAATCAAAGTCATTTTCAATTTAGCGATATTTTATTAAGGTGTTTTTTCTGTGGTTATTAAGGTGTTTCGATATAGTTTTTCAGGGGCCATACCGGTATTTTTCAATCGCTTTAAAAGTGATTTTCTCCTTGTCTGATCGTTATAAAATTTTTACCAATGATTGACTATAGATTGAAGTTTGTCAAAATGTAGGTTTTAGTAAAATCGATATTACTATGACAACAATAAACAAAAAAATTTGAAATTGATAAACGCGTAATTTTGCGCGGTCTAGACCTGCTACTGAAAATCTAACACTAGGAACTTAAAGTTTGGTGTTTAGCAAATAACCTCGGTAAGAAGTAAAAAATTCTGTATGTTTGAATTCGACTAAAACGAAAATATATTTCAAACCTTAAATTTTCAATAGCCTTGACAGATTATTAAAAAAAAAACGCTATAAATGACTCAAATTATTCTTAAGTAGCGTCAGAATGCTGGTTAAAAGCATATTTCGATGCTAGGAAATTTTGGTGTATTTTCGTTCTTGCGATCTTAAAAACTAACCCGTTTTCTCACCACCTGTCTAAGTGCAACTTCATCAAAATTTGGACTTTTAGCGCTTTTTTGTATATTTTCCCAAATTAATGCGGACAATACATATATCCATGACTAGTACATTTCAGTTTGAGTATTGTCAATGTTTTACATTCAAAAGATGCGATAAATTCAAACTAAAATGTACTAGTCATGGAGGTATGTATAGCGCGCATTATTTGGGAAAAATTAGCATAACGTCAAAACAGTGAATGTTGTAACGCAGATTTTTGACCGGTACGTAGGATAGGTTTGTCTTGAAATTTCAAGGTGTTGCAGGGAATCAATCTTAATGAAAGTTTCAGACATTTTTATATACATTATGAAGATTATGTGAAGAGATTTTAAAAAAATTTCGGAATTTGCATTTGCCGTGATGGCGGTCGGTCGAGTTTGAACGGCCTTCCGTCCAAAACGGCGCAAAAATGGGTATTACACGAGAAGAGATTAAGAATCTTTTAAAAGAAGCAATAGAACCCTTAGAACGAAAGTTAGACAACCTGAACAACGGGTTTCAAGAGTTCAAACGTTTAGTTGATTTCGTAAATAGGAAATACGATGATGTACTTGTACAGTTAAAACAAGCTAATGAGAAGATTCAAAGACAGGGAACGAGCCTGAGGCAGATGCGGAAAGATCTAGACGATGCAACAAAACAGGCTCAAGACGCAATGAATGGCTTTAAAAACCTGGCGGAATTTCTAAGGAGAGACTGCCTTGAAATTTCCGGCGTCCCGCCGAGTGAGAGTTACACGTGTAATCAGCTTGTAATGGCGGTTGGGCAAGCTATCGGCGTACAAGTGAAGGAGGGAGATATATCGACCTCTCATCCATTGCCAATTTTTAAAGAAGATGCACCACCAAAGATAATAGTTAAGTTCACGAGAAGGGATATGAGGAATAGCTCTATACGAACCGAAGGAAGCTTATTGACAAGGAAGCTAGTGACCTCCCCGATCCTGGTATCACTGCTGAAAGCAAAGTATACATATCCGAATCCCTGACCAGGTACAAGAGAGCTTTTCGGCGAAGTTAACAAGCTGAGGAAAAAGATCAGATGGAAACATATCTGCACTCAGAACAGCCGAATCTATGTTAAAGAATCAGATAACGGTCGACCGTAGTGGTAATTGATTCATACGAAGCCCTCGATAAATTTAAGAGCAGCCTTCCCCCTCGTTCAAACCAGTCTTGAATTGGAATCGCTCTTGTAAGATAAGTAGTGTAGCCGGTGCATTACTTCTATTATGTTGTTACTCTTTACTAAGTATTTATTACCAAAATTTTCCATAGCTTATAATAGTGCACTATCATAATAACTCCACTACCGGTATTATAGAGTAATACCAAATTACTCCTTTCCTTTTCAAGATTTGGAAAATGATGAATTCCTAAAAACCATAGGCTCGTGGGTTTATAACTCGGAAGATCGACTTTCTGGAAGAGTAGACTTATACAGGATATAGTTGTTTTACCAGACAAAAATGACCCATTTAAGTGCGCTAATGATAATTACATTGAATCTCACTATTACTCAGTTAAAAAGTCTGGCAAAATATTTGATGACGCTTGTAAACAAAAAGGGTTTTCGATATTCCACTGTAATATTCGTAGTTTGGAAAAAAAACAAATCCTTGCTGCATGATATTTTAAGCACAGTTAAGACAACGCCAGATATCATTGCAATATCAGCGAGTAAAATTAATGAAAATACGAGTGCAAATTTGAAGATTCCTGGTTATGCTTTTGTGAACACTAACTCAAAAACGCAGGCAGGAGGTGTTGCTCTGTATTTATCTAATGACTTGAAATTTTCAAGAAGGAGTGACTTAGATATCTCGGATGATGGAATAGAGTCATGCCGAATAGAGCTGGCACGTACTGCACAAAAAAACATTGTAATAGGCTGTGTCTATAGACATCCTAAAGGTAACCGAGACCTATTTCATAGTATTTTGAAAAAACAATTAGAACAACTTAATACCAAGGGACACGAGGTGTTGGTCCTTGGGGACCTCAACGAGAATCAATTGAAATATAATGAGGATAAACAAACGTCAGAGTACCTAGACATGCTTCTTAGCTTAGATTTTATGCCAACTATTACCAAACCAACCAGAATAACGGACCATACGGCTACTCTTATCGATCATATATACACGAATACGCCCGAAAAGCTAATTAAATCCGGACTCTGCCTTGCTGATATTTCTGATCATCTACCAGTATTCTGTACAATGGCCAACACACTGCCTACAAATAATGAACCAAGGTTTTTTCGAGACTTTAGACATTTTAATGAAAATGCCTTTCACCAAGATTTACTTGCAGTTGACTTCAAAAGCTTTATATCAACTGATGTTAATGAAACTGTAACTATATTGTAGACAATTTGAGCGCTATCACAGACCGTCATGCTCCTTTGCGCAAAGCATCAAAACAGCAACGAAAGCGTTTAGAAAGGCCTTGGATTTCGAAAGCAATCATGCACTCAATCAGACAAAGACACAAATTAGTAAAGACTAATTTATACACTATGGGCCCAGGCAATGTAAAAGAGATAAAGCATATAGTAATAAGTTGAATAGGATTATACACGCAGCTAAAAAGAATTATTTTTCTAAACAATTTGAACTGAACAAAGAAAACATAAAATGCACATGGAAATTAATTAGCAAAGTAATAAGAACAAAAAAAGAAAATACTCAACATACAATCAAGAAACTGCTGCGTGACAATAGAATTTATATAGACAAGCAGAGTATTTGTGATCAATTAAACAGCCATTTTATAAATTTTGGAAATGGCCTAGCAGATAAACTACCAAAGCATGACATAGACCCTTCAGTGTATTTAAATAGAACTATGACACCGAATGGTTTTATGTTCCGTGGCATTTGCACGACTGAAGTATATGACAAAATAATGAGTTTGAAAGTAGACAAGTCGCCATTAGATATTCCAAGAAGATGCTTAAAATACGAAGCAAACCATATATATGAGGCATTAACTACGGTTTTCAATCAATCTCTATTGCAAGGAAAATTTCCGGAAAATTTTAAAGTTTCAAAAGTCACGCCAATAGATAAAGGGGGTGAGGAGATGGATCCTTTCAATTATCGACCTATCTCTACACTCTCTGCACTAAGCCAAATTTTCGAAAAAATCATTTGTGAACAGCTTGTTAATTACTTGGAAAAGCATGAAATCCTATACGAGTTCCAATTTGGCTTTAGAAAGGGACATTCAACCTCACAAGCCATTGCAGAAATTGCTGATAATTTACGTAATGCGATAGATAACAATTTGTATTCCTGTGGCGTGTTTTTGGACTTTTTCAAGGCGTTTGATACGGTGAACCACGCAATTTTACTTTAAAAAAATGGAACGGTACGGGATACGCGGCGTGCCACTCCACCTTTTTGCAAGCTATCTCACAAATAGACTGCAATATGTACAGATGGGAAATACAGTTTCGTCAAAGCAAACAATGACGTGCGGTATTCCACAAGGGAGTTCCCTAGGCCCAGTATTATTTTTAATTTACATAAACGATTTACCAAACTGTTCAAATGCTCTAACATCTAGAATATTTGCAGACGATACAAACGTTTTTGCCTCAGCGCGCAACCTGAAAGATCTTGGGGAAATAGTTAACTCTGAACTTAAAAGAGTGAAAATATGGTGTGATGTAAATAGATTGTCAATTAATTTCACTAAAACAAACTTCATGATCATTAAATCGTCAAAGAAAAAAGATGACCAAGTAAATATCAAGATTGAAAGTGCAGATGGTACAATAAATATGCTGCAAAGGAAGCAAAAAATAAAATATCTAGGTGTCTTGCTTGATGAAACTATGTCTTTCAATCACCATATTTCATACATCTGTACAAGAATTGCACGAAATAATGGTATTATATCTGAGCTGAGACATTATCTAACTCTTCTACAAATGAAACAAATCTACTACAGCTTAATATACCCATATATCTCTTATGCAATATTAGCATGGGGGAGTGCATACAAAAAAAATATTGATAAGATACAAGCTAAGCAAAATCATTCTGCTAGGCTTATTTTCTTTGCCACCACTTATGGTGAACACACAGAAAGTGCACTTCCCCTGCTAAATTTATTAGACGTTCTTACGGTACATAATGTTTATCGATTTCAGATTCTAAAATTCACGTACCTCTGGCATAAAGGCCTCCTGCCAAAGCTGTTCTCAAACTATTTTCAATATGCCAGTAATGTCCACAAATACAATACCAGATATGCATCGAAACAGAATCTTTACGTAAAAAAAAGTGCAAAATAATACCGGGAAACAAACAATCGGATATGCTGCATGTACCGTCTCGGACAAAATTCCCTTAGCTCTTAAAGAACTAAACACATACCAATTCCAAAAACATTTGAAAACTTATGACAAACCTTACAGGACAGCAAGTAGACAACGTTACTACTATTACAGTCCAGTTCGTAGTTAATTGTATAGCTCTTTCCAGTTCTGTAAGAGGTCAACCTTTCTCCCAGTTCCAGGTACTTACAGACCTGGCATCGTCTGTTACCACACACCACTGTCCCCTTCGAGCTCCGCTCCAGACGCGTTGACGGCCTAAGTTTAGCGTGTACTAAGTAGTCCCCCAGGCTCTTGGGTCTTCGAAATGCCATGAAGGGTACGTCTTTGATGGCTTTCCTGCATTTTTCTGAGCAATGCAAGAGCGGCTGAAGTTCTCGTAGGATACTACCAATGTTAGGAAGACTTGGATGGTATGTCACTACCATTGGCACTCTGTTAGTAGCATTCCTAGGGTGTGGTGCCAATGTTTCCTCTCTGGTTTTCAATCTCGCTCTCCTAATTTGCTTCAAAACAAATGCTTTTTTATATCCCCTGGCTATAAGAAACCTACATAGATCAGCAGCCCTGTGATTAAACCAATCCAGCCTAGAACATATTCTTCGAAGTCTCAAAGCCTGGGCATATGGTATGCTTTCCTTACACATCCGGGGATGACACGAAGTGTGGTACAGATACTGGTGTTTATCCGTCGGCTTTATGTACAAATCAGTCTCTATTCTTCCATTGTTATTTATTACCTGAACATCCAGGTAATTAATCCTCTCTCTAGACCAGTCCCAAGTGAACTTAATCGTGTCATGGGCTAACCAGATGTAAGGTTTTACCTGCGCCTGGGATAACAACCTTCTCTCCATTCTATCCATAAACAAATTCGCATAAGACGGTGCCATTTTCGTACCAATAGCCGTCCTCAAAGTCTGAAGATAATGGTTTTCATTAAATTCAAAGTTGTTATTCCTAAGCACTAACTCTGGCAGGTCTACAATTGTCTCTGTCGGTATTTCCGGGTTCTCTCGATTGTTGAGAGCCTCCCTGATAGATTGTAGTCCCTCATCATGAGGTATATGGGAATATAATCCCACTACATCAATGGTCACTATTATCGCGCCGCTAGGGAGCGTACTGATGTCACGGAGCTTCTTCAGAAAGTCATTCGTATCCTTCACATAAGATGGTACTGCTGCGACGAGCGGTTTCAGGTGGTGATCACCAAATGCCGAGATCTTCTCCGTTGGCGTATTACATCCAGAGATAACTGGTCTACCTGGACAACCTCTCTTATGTAATTTAGGCAGAAGATAAAACCGTCCCGCCCTCGCCCCGCCATTAACAAGTAAATACTCCAAAGTTCGGTCACTTACGTGTCCATCACCATACGCTTTGTTCAACCTCTCGTTAATCTTCTCGATCATAAGCCCGGTGGGGTCCGACTCCAACTTTGAATTTAATGAAAACCATTATCTTCAGACTTTGGGGACGGCTATTGGTACGAAAATGGCACCGTCTTATGCGAATTTGAGTTGTGAAGGGAGTGTCTTCTAAAAGATGCTTGTGATAGGTTATATATATATATATACATAACACAAATGAACTGAAACCAGTGAAAGAAAGAAATAAATGAACAAAAGTGAAACTCTAAAAATGTCTCTCTTTAATGTATGTAATTAAGGCGAATAAAGGTATTGTTGTTGTTGGGACTTCGTTCGAGTCGTTTCAGAGATATACAAGAAAGCGCTAAAAGTCCAAATTCTGAATGAAGTTGCACTTATACAGATGGTGAGAAAACGGGTTAGTTTTCAAGATCGCGAGAACGAAAGTACACCAAAATTTCCTAGCATCGAAATATGATATTAAGCAGCATTCTGACGCTACTTAAGAATAATTTGAGTCATTTATAACGTTCTTATTAAATAATCTATCACGGCTATTGAAAATTTAAGATTTGAAATATACTTTCGTTTTAGTCGAATTCAAACATACATAATTTTTTACTCCTTACGGAGATTGTTTGCTAAACACCAAACTTTAAGTTCCTAGTGTTGGATTTTCACTAGCAGGTCTAGATCACACAAAATTCGGCTTTTATCAGTTTCAAAGTTTTTTGTTTATTGTTGTCATAGTAATATCGATTTTACTTAAAACTACATTTTCACAAATTACAATCCATAGTAAATCATTGGTGAAAATTTTATAAGGATCGGACGAGGAAAAAAACACTTTTAAGGCGATTGAAAAATATCGGTATGGCCTCTGAAAAACTGTATCGAAACACCTTACATGTTAGTTTAATCCAGGCTTTTTGGTGACTGATTTAAGAAAAAAAAAAGAAAAGAAAAAAAAAAAAGGAAAATTAACAAATGGTAATTGCCGGGTTCAAGGTTTTACAGCGTTTATACTACCACATGAGAAATTTCTGCAATTTGATTGGTTTAGAGCAGACTAGTGGTATTTCAGCTTAATTTGAAATACCTACATTTGAAAATTACAAACCTTTTGCGGGTAGTAGTATAAACAAATAATAATAATAATAATAATAATAATAATAATAATAATAATAATAATAATAATAATATTATTATTATTATTAATAATAATAATAATAATAATAATAATAAAGAAAATTAACAATGGCAATTTCCGGGTTCAATGTTTTACAGCGCAAATTTTTCTCAGAAATTCACAACTTGCGGATCATCTTTTTGCTTCCTAAGCATCTTTACCACCCTACAAACAGAGCCTCCTTTTGTCTATTTCTTTACTGCGGGCCCATCCTTTTAAAAAATGATCAATTTTTCAGACAGGATTACCTCGATTTATGCGGGTTTTAAGTAAAATTAAATACAGTTATTTAAATCAAAATGGCGAATCCAAGATGCCTGATGCTTCCAAATCCTTCTTTAATAATAATTGACGCCATCATGACGTCACTGTTGTTGTTAAAGATTTTTTATGTTTAGTCAACTTCTTGATATGATATGGTGTCATTATTTATGGAAGAAGGAGCTGTAACCATCCACAAAACCTGGATCTGCCATTTTGAATTAATTGAGTGTGTTCCGAATAAATTAGGAAATTGCATTAATTGTCCTACATGTATTCTACGTTTTAATTTTACCGGCGTTCAGTCCTAGATATGACTCGACTCATTTCTGTTGTTTTAAAACACTTTGACTGGCATATGATTTAGAACTAACACAAAAAAATCTTCAGCTTCATTTTTATTGTGCTTTATAACATTCAAATAAATTCAAAATTTTACTTGAAGTTCAGTCGTAAGTGAGTCAATACGTTTCTGTCCGTCAACACTGATCTGCAATAACGAAAATATCAAAGGTGAAACAAATGTTATCTCCTAAGAAAATTAAAGGCCCTCATATCTGTTGTCCTTTTGATATTGGTGCGGACAATAACAACTATTTTCTCATCTAGAGTTGATCAGTCGAGCTTAGATATTATGTTTTATGTGTTATTGCTAAGCACGAATTGATTAAATCACTGCTGGAATCCATTGTCCATTACCAGTATTCGGATTGAAAAGAAACTGAGAAAGATCCAGATCGACCTGAGGGAAATATTGGAGATGCTATTTACAAATCACATGAAGTGCCATTATATTGATGACTAACGGTACTTCTTTTATTATACTTAACCCCTTCAAGGATAGTATGCAGAGTTAAAATATATATTAAAATAAGATAAGTTGATTTAAAAGTTTTTTTTTTTTTGAAGTCAGGCACTTGAAATGAGTAGAAATTTGATCAGGCAAAGAAATCAACCCTTCCTTTTATCTAAATTTAATAAAAACCCTTTTGATTTTGATCTCCCATCCACTGTAAACAGCCGCACCACGGGCTATGTACGCTTAATACATCCCCCGCTAAACAGTTCAATCGACTCTCCTATGTCTCGTTGCAATCTAATTAATTTGTTGAAACATATGTGATTAAACAACAGCACTGGGTGGCAATATTCTCATTGTACCGTGGCAGGATACTTTCCTGAATTTATCTACTTGAATAATGCCTAAACTAGAGAAGTAGCTTTCATGTGGTGCTTTTTATTTTATCTTGTTAACTTCTTCTGATGATGAAATCTTTGACCATTGAAAAGGAACAGCTGAAGGGAATGCCAGCATCGATCAAGCAGTGCTGTTTATTTTTAGTTTTATATCCCGGCAAGCAGTTATATATTGAAAGTTTAAAATGCTGTATACACGTCCTAGGGTCTGGCCATTGTGAACTAAAACTATTCAGAAAAATTCCATCTTTGCGTGATTATTTTTTTCTTTCAGAATTTCTTTAGCAAAACATATGCCTTTGTAACTGGTTACTTTTCTTCGCTTTCTAATAAAATATGTGTATCTCCACAGGTGACCCAAGCTCGCTCAAAATATCATCGACACTGTTGCATGACATTCAAAATTTAAAGATTTGTATGAAAAATCGTAAAAATGTGAAAGGATTTAAATAAAAATCGGCTAACGTCGCTTAAGTTGTGCGTTTCTTTTTTCCTGTGTTAGAGCAAACCGCTTCCAATAAAACCCACTAATAAATGGCCATAAATCGGCACCGAAACCATCCACACAGGAAAGAAGAAACATATAACTTAAGCGAAATTAGCCGATTTTTATTTAACTCATTTCAAATTTGTAGGCTACAGAATAAATTGTTTTTTTTTTTCTCCTTTACAACAGGGGCACCCGATAGTTTCCTGTAAGACATCTGTTCGGAGAAGCAAATTAATATTTCCTAAAATGTTCTTTTACTTGAGGACGGCTTAAAATTCTAGATGATCGTATTATTCAGGTATTACTGATCAGAATTACTGATCAGAATTGGGCCTATCTGAAAATACTCTGGATAGCCTAAAAAGTGTTTTCAATGTATTTAGAAGGAACCCGTCATTGGGTACCCCTGATACAAATCCCTTCATTTTGAACGTTACGCAACAGTCTCGATGGTCATATTTCAAACGAGATTGGGCCACCTGTAGTATCTCACGTTTTTTTATTGCGGGTTTAAAAAACAAACAGGTAACTTGACAAGACTCCAGTTAAGGCCCGATATCTTTTCTACTTCAAGCCAAATCACTTCATGTTTGTAGGCTTTTCAGTTGTCAATCGAAAATAATCACAGAAAGTAATGGTTAAAGATTGCGCTAGTGATGTTTTGTTGTTGTTGTTGTTGTTTTCTGTGAACTTAGGTCTCAATAAAAAATGAACTTTAAAGTAAACGCAGGGCTGGTCGAACAGCCTAAGAGGGACATTTATTTGGCCATTAATTCGGTTAAACAAGCCAACCTTTCATCAGGGGATATAGAAGCAAAGTAACTATATTTTTACACTTTTCTTGCAATCCATATTTTCTTTGCTGTAAGGACTCATCACTGGTGTTAAAGAAAATGATATAGCATAAATTAATCGCATTAAAGTTTTAGAATCAATGATATGTTGGAATTGATAAGTTGAAGAGTTAAAATTTGACTGTTGAAATTATAAACCGTTTTAATTATTCACATGTAGGTGGCTTTGATTTTTGTTTTGACAAAAATCAGTTGACCAATGTTAGAATTCGCCTTGAATTTTCTGTTTAATAAAGAAAAATTGTAAGCTTTTGTTACCTGAAAGAGTAAATAGTGAAAGTAAGCAGTCCTCTTGCAGTAAAAAATAAAATAAACAAACAAAAAAATTGGCATTTGTCTGAAAGCCGCTTGTTCCCTTTCTGAGGACAGTGCAAAATTGAGATGAAAAAAGATTTCTCAGTTCACTTCGAAGAGTCCGAAAAATGAAAGGCTTCCATGGATATTAGTTTTCTATAGCTCTGTGTGAACGATCTAATGATTTCTTAACAAAATATTGTTAAATTATGGAGTGAGTCTTTCATTTCGTACTTTGATAACTTCCACATGGGAAAATTGTCCTGTCCTGTTAGAGAATCAAAGAACTACAAAGAGAAAGAAAATTTTACTGAAAAAAAAACAACAACAACAACAGGTTTTTCAAAAGACGACAGCGTTTGTGTTTTTGACTTGCAGAACATCATGATATCAGTGCCGTCATAAAATCAGCAATAATCGAGAATAATTAATTGAACTGTCATAATTGGTTCTTGCAAAGAAATATTTTAATTCATCAGTTTTTACAGTTATTATATGGCCTCTTTTCTGTCATAATTGTAGACGGGGAATTTGCTCTGTTTTTAGTTTTTGGAATATAACAGATGGAATTGCTTTCAGGCAGGGATTTGATAGCCGACTAATTGATTCGCCACTCAGCCATTCAAGTACACGGCGTGAGGTTCTTTGCGGCTTTTCTGTATCTAGCAGCTTTTCAGTTTCAACTTGAAGAAAATCATTTCTCATAAGTCTGTTTTGAAATATTCATCAGACAAAAAGCCGATTCAACGTAACGAAAATTAATCTTCAGGCAGCAAAGTTATCAAACCACTGCAAAGAAGAAGCGACCCCGGCCTTGGCAAAAGCTTTTTAACTATCAATGGCTGTAAATATTGTGTGGCTTTTTCTAGGTGCTGTACGTATACAGGAACTAATTAATCACCCTAGGAGTATCAAGTATAAAAGAATTGACGATTTGCCGTCAATGATAGAAGAATGCAATAAAGATGGGAACTAATTCAGATTCACCCTGGGAGTATCAGATATTTAACAATTATTCCTCGAGCCCGAATGGGCTCTGAGTCAATGCCCAAGAGGCCGAAGGCCGAATGGGCTGTTGACTCAGAGGCCATGAGGGCGAGAGGAATAATTGTTTTCAATAATTAGTAAAATGCAACTAGTTGGTCAAAAATATCGAGACAAAACAAATTTAGCTAGCAAAACGCGATTCATCCGCCATTGTTTTGGTTTTCAAGACCGGCGCTTTTCGCTACTAGTGGGCTATAACATATAGCCAAGTAGTAGCTCAACCAATCAGAACGCAGCATTGATAATAGACCGCTAGCTGGTTTTTGCTAAAAAAAAGGATAGACGATTTGCGTCATTGATAGAATACTACAAAGATAGTTCAACAGTTGTCGAACCCGAGGGCCATATCAAAGTGTTAAAATGGATCCTGTTAATGGTTCAGGCATCAGTTGTAATTTTACGGCACATTTTTCTGGAAACTCCTCATCGTGCGCTCAGTCAAACCGGCATCCTTCATTCGCCATACCGAACCCTTATGAAGAGTTCTTCAAGTTAGCGTTTGGCTCAGCAATCTACATACTCACCGTGTCATTGATAACCATCATGGCAAATGGCTTACTGCTTCTTGTGTTTTTCTTCAATCCTTTGAAGATCTTCAGGAATGTTACAACCTATTTCCTGGTCGGTCTTGCTGTGGTCGACATTCTAACGGCTGCAACGCAGGAACCGGCGTACGCCACGTGTTTCATTATGATGTACGCAAGGCACCCTGATACCCGCTATACGTGCCCCAAACTATTGAGTGTTGGACAGACCATCTCTATAGCTTCGATGAATTGCTCTTTCTTATCGTGCTCGCATTTACTTTAACACAATATGTTGTTGTGATTTCCCCTCTGAACTACGCTCAAAATGTAACGAAAAGGCGAGTTATTATCTGCGTCTTAGCTATCTATGTGTACAGCGTATTGTTCAGCGTGTTGCCGGAGATGGGAGTTTCTGAAGACGCGCAACGAAAGATTGACAATACATTTCACTCCATATGCTTGATATATTTTACCGTTATTATCTACATCCTTCTTTTTATCGCTTTTAAGAAGAAAATGGCTGCTTCCAACAGACTTCGAGAAGACAAGGAAACTAACGATGGAAGCAAAGACGACAGGCGGACAGATGTTGAACGTAAGTTTATAACTGTCAATTTTCTTCTGATCGCCATCTTGTTTCTAACTTCGCAGCCAGCTGCAATGTTTTGGATTGCTAAGTTATACTCCTCGGAGGACCCTAACAGTCCCAAATTTCTTATCATTAATCTCATGGTGGATAACCTGCTTTACTTGAAGTTCTTGCTTGACCCGTTTGTGTACGCATGGCGAATTCCTAAATATCGTCAGGCGCTTATGATCGTCTTGCGTTGCGGCAAAGAGAAGCCTGAGAGATCAAAGTTCAGTAATCGCGTCATAACTGAGATGAGCAGGTCAAAAACTGTTATATCTTTGGAATTCAAGCAAATTTCCAACTTTTAAAAAATAAGAAGCCGGTTGAAAGTTTGAAGAGAGTACTTTCCTGCTCGTCCTTACTGATCATTTTGTTTTAATTTATTTACATTTCGCATTCAAGGATGATGCGATTATTACACTGACGCTTACACTTTGTTGACGCTTTTTCATCAGTAATGATTCTGATAACTTGGTTTACTGAGGCTAACGGTGATCTGGGCAATTACATTAAAAGTCATTACAAGTTATCCTTCCTTTTTCGTATAACTGGGGGCGACCATGACAAACCATGTCAAACATTTAATACCTTATAAAAGTGTATAAATTAGTATTCATTTTTAAATTCATATTTAGATTCGGATTCGACAGCATCACAGTGCTTGGCTCCAAGTGAAGTGCTACTTTCAAATTCAAATGTACCAAAATGTTTGCACGTGTTGTTTTTTTTTTTTAACGTTGTCTTTACCCTCGCCGCCGTCGTTGCTAAAAAGATCCTTGGTGAAAGTGCTGTTAGAAGGGACCTACGCATTCATTCTAATAACAGTGACAAGCATTAAATGATTGCGTTTAATAAACGGCTTTACCTTGTGACACAAAGAGACCTCGAAATGACCTAAGGGCGGTGTAGTGTTGACTGGAAAGACAGCATTATAATTTTTCTATTTTCGCTTTGACTTATAATGGGAATTTGCTTTCTGTATTAGCAATTTTGTGGTTAAGTTTAATACAAGGTCAATGTCGAGTCAAATTCAGCGCCACTTTGAGGTTGCGCGGGAGACTTGGTCGAAATAGTTGTCAAAGTGCAATGTGGGACTGTTTTGGGACGCCCAAAACAGTCCCACAATGCGCTTTGACAACCATCTTGACCCGGTCTCCCGCGCAAACTCAGAGTGGCGAATTGCACTATGGGACTGTTTTGTGTAGGAATTTTGCTCCATTTTTGAGTGAAACATTTCGCTAATCATAAAAGGAGTGATCTTTTCTATAGAGCAATCAGACATAACATCCACCTAGTCTCACACTCAACCTGAAGATGGCTAAAGGGCAACGGGCAAGCATCTCAGGCGATCTCACGTGACTTCTGTCCTAAGTAAATTGCTACTTTACTCTCCAGTTTTGAATAACGGTGATTAACCAATTAGGACATTTGACGTCAGGCATATCTCGTCAATGACATCAATGTGTAATCGATGAGTAATCAATGGGTAATCAGTTGATTAGTCATTGATTATTGCCAATGATCAATATCGATAGGCCACATGCCAACATTACCATGGCTTCGTCGATCTCGAAAGAAACTGACCTTTTCGGAAACTACTATCTGTATCGTACAGAGGTACTGACAATACGATTTCCTACAATGTTAGAGGCATCTTTGCACTCGCGCTTAAGGAGAGTACGTGTTATTACTGAAACACGGGGTCTAGCCACTTTGAACAAGATTCATTTTGACATGTTATCATCTTATTGGGGGCTTTCTGAGCTCGGAAATGGGTTATTTCTAGGACATACGGGTATTAGTGTATATTTCTTAATTATTGTTTTAAAGATATATAGTGGAATTTCTAGTGTTTGATTAAAGATTTTTTGATATTATATACGGTTTCGAGTTTAAGGTAAGCGAGAATAGATAAATTAGGACTGTTTTAATGATGTTTCTCGTTCTTGCGAAATTAGATATTAGCGGAGCTCTGGCGCGCGAAGCGCGCCTGCGGAGCACCATGGGTAAGAAAATGTGGTAATCTACCCATCCGAGAAAATTTGGTAATCACGTGACCGTACGCCCGACCGTCCGTCCGCACCACAGGCTTACTAATGTGAAATAACTCAATCAACAGGTATGGTAACCCAAATGCAACTCGAGGTTATTTTGGCGGGAAATCGCATAGCCACCCGCGTCTGTAAAGCAGAGGCAACTAAAGAGTCAATAAAGACGAAACCGAAAAGCGGAAATTGTTTTTGTATACGTGTTTTCTAAAGTATTAAGCTTAGATCAATTGTCATGTCCACAAATTTGGAATATAGAGCCAGAGAAAGACAGAGAAAAAGAGAAAAAGAGGCAGGCCAGCGAAACTCAACGAGAAAAAGGGCAACAGAGATCTAGAGCGAGAGATAAAAAACAAAGAAGGCATTTTTTGTTGGAAGAACAACATGAAAATTTTGTAGCGGCGGTGACAAAATGAGAAATGCTAGCGGCCACCAATGCAAGGGGAAAATGAGCGGCAGTGAAAAAAAAGTGAAGTAGAACACGTTTGACATTTCGTCCATAAAAAAGTTTCTGGAAGTTTCACGTTGTGGTCATGCAAAACAACGGCAAAGAAATGTACAAGAAAAGTGTGCTGCACGTGCAAAGTTGCTTTTTTGCTAATTAGACCTATTGTTGTTTTTTCTCCGTTCTCTGGCATTGCCTTCGCCTCTTAGCATTACACGATTTTATATTTTGTTTGAAAAAACTATAAATATTATCGAGAGCTTCGCTTTTAGCCCTGGCTAAATCTATATATTATAATGTTGGATAACCTCTGTTAGTAAAATAAATAAAAATGAAAAAAAGAAAAATGTATGTAAATTTCTACCCACGAACTTGTGATTCGCTAATTTGAAATTATTCGTGCGTTTTTGAAGATCAAAATGGATGGGAGGGAAGGGGAGAAATATGGTATACGTAGAAAAATCTTAAAGAGGAACGATATGAGCGACTTAGGCTGGCTAGAAACTATTTTATGACCAGTTAAGTGAAACCGTTTCGGCAAGAGCAACTGAACGCTCGGCCTCAGAGGCGCGTCAATTTCTGCATGATCTGCAGGTTAATTTAGGCTGAAGTAATTTAACGCCTGTGAACTTATGAAACGTATTAATTCCGTAACTTCCAGGACAACTGTAACAGCTGAAATTAAAATAAAAGGAAATAAAAGGAAAGCTTAGAAAGCAAGACAATAACTCTGCATGCGCCTCAAGCTTTTCACCAAATTCACGGCCGCCCTGTATGAACTGCAACGCGAAATGATAAACGTCAGTTTCTCAGAGAAAGTTAACAGCAAGACGATAATTTCGTCACTACATATGAGCTCGAATGCGGACCTCTCTCTCTTCACCTCCAAAATTATTCCCTACTCAGCTAAAAGCGCATGCGAAGTCAGATTTTTGGCGATATTTTTATTGGTGTCGCCCTTGTTGTATCACAAGATCCCCACAATTTTTGGTGAATTATTGGAGCCATTGAATCATTGCAGATGTTACTGCATTGTATTCTTAAGACATTGCATTTACCTATTAATACTATTTTTACCACGAATGGTATTATCACCAGTGTTGCTTGTTCAAGAACAGATTATACTGGGAATTATATAATTAAAATCAGCTGGCTTGTTTTGCGATTACTAAAGGGTCTTATTGTTAATCAAAATTTTGAAATACAGATTCTCCGATATCAATGAGTTCTTTCTCTACCCCTTCAAAAAGCTTGATTTAATAATGTGCCTCGCTTTGATTTTAATAATGTCACGATAAATCTGATTCCGTGTCAAACTTTTTCAGTTGATACATTTAACTCTATTGAAGTTGTTACTACATACTCACAAATAAAGTTCAACACTTCCGTAAACACAAGAGAAATAAGGCCTGAATGATCGCCTTTTAAATTAGCTTTTTCATTCAGTTACCCCTGGTGATTAAGGCTCATATTAAGAGTTAAGAAATAAATAGAAGAAAAAAAAAATAATCAAGTGTACCTCAGGAATACAATACCACAGACTGACCGAACAACCTGACAAAATTAAATTGAAAAAAAAAGAAAGATTTTGATGAAAATGATAACAGGCAGGGATTCTATATATATATATATTTTTTTTTTGCATGCAAGTAAACAAGGTATAAAGAGCTCCGTTCCATTCTAGATCAGAAGAGACTCTGTGAACTCAACAACAGGTGTACCTAATCCTAGAAAAGAAACCAAAGATGAACGTCACTTGGAACGATTCCTGGTCGGTCCGCAATAGGTCCTTGCCGAACGGAAATGACAGTGAAGCAAACAATAATTCACTGTGCCTGGATTCAATCCAGTCAGGACTTGCTGCAGTAAACCATTACGCCGCTTTCTTTTCGGTAGCTTTCGGTTCGTCTATCTTTATCGTCATTGTTTCTTTTATCACCGTGGTGGCCAACAGTTGCCTTCTCTTAGCTTTCTTCGTGGACCCACTGAAGATGTTTCGTAATCCCACTACATATTTTCTCATTGGTTTAGCAATAGCTGACTTGCTGAGCGCCCTGGTTCAGGAACCGATATACGCTGCCTGTTTTATGCTTCTGTACTTTCAGAGTCCTTCGGCGAAGAAATGTCCACCCTTTATGGCTTTTGGAAAACAGTTCGTATCAACTACCATGACGGTTTCCTTTATCATCGTTTTTGCCTTTACCTTGACGCAGTATATCGTGGTTTCATCTCCATTAAAGTATGCTCGATTAGTGACCAAGAAGAAGGTTTTGATCGGCGTTGCTACCATTTACGTCTACTCTTCAGTTTTGTGGTGCCTTCCCTTAATGGGCTTGTCTTTACAACACGTTGAAATGTTTGATCTAATTGTCCATAACTATGTTTTAGTTGTCAGTACCGTTGTTCTCTACATCCTTTTACACCACCTGATGAAGAAAAAGATGGCAGCGGGAAACTCCCTTCAAGGGCAAGCTACTTCAAGGGAAGACAGTAGACACACCCAAGTACAACGCAACTTCGTGCGCGTAAATTTTATGCTCCTTGCCGTGCTGACCATATGTGCTATGCCTCCAGCTATCATGTGGACAATAGTAATTTCCACAGGAAAGACACTTAATCCTTCGGTGAATTTGCTGATTGGCCAGCTTATGTCTGATAACCTGTTTTATCTAAAGTCCCTTCTTAACCCATTTATCTACGCTTGGCGTTTGATGAAGTATCGCGAGGCTTTTTACAAGAGTTTTTATCGCAAGAAAACTGGGAAATACTCGGGAGAAACTAAAAGTGCTACTGGAACAAGAAGCAGAGGTGAACTAGTAGAAGTATCAAGTTTCACGTCAAATGCCGTAAGCTTTCCATCCAGCCAATCAGTGATTACTTTGCTGAGTTTCAAAGAACTGGAAAAGTAGTCAGTATTTTTTTTTATTTCTGGCTATGTGTAAGTTTTTGTGTAAATAAACGTGAATAACTCTTACTAAAACATTTATCAAACAACTGCCATCAATATTACGCTTTACCCTCATATGACGAGAGTGGACAATGCAGTTGACTACCAGTAAAAGATCCTCGTAATTAACCAAACTGCTAAACGAGGTATTTAACTATCCCTTGATCACTTGTAAATACAGATATGCAGTGTTAGCAGAAGCAAAGTCGGGGGAGCAGTCGCTCGCCTTTTTACTCGCAGAAACTTGTCATATTCTCAAGATCACGGGCGAATAAAACGGGACTACGAGGTCAGCAAAAATAAAATAGAATAAAGTCTAATCAAACCTAATAAGAAGTGCGCGAAAGTTCCAAGGCATAATGAATCTCGAATCGATGTAACATAATTATAGTAGTGTAAGGTGACGTAATGCAGAACAGAGAATGCATTGTTTTCGAGCGAACACGTAATACAGAACAGAGAATCTACGAGCCGGGTGAGTGTTTGTGAGTTCCTCCTGAGTTGCTGATCATGTGCACTATGCCTTCAGCCGTCATGTTGACAAAAGGTATTTCCAAAGCAAGGAAACTTGCTCCTTCAGTGAGTTTACTGATTGGACAGCTTATGTCTGGTAACCTGCTATACTTGAAATCCCTTCTAAACCCAATGGTATATGCAAGGCGTTTGACGAAGTACCGCCAGGCTTTTTACATGAGTTAAAAATTCCTATTCAGAGCGAGCTTTTTCGGCTTCCTGCTACCCGGTGGTGGTGGAGGGGAAGGGGGGGGGGGGGGAGGTTGGTTGATAAACATGAAACATGCCTGTTAAAAAATCCGTTGTAAATTGTTCCCACATTATAGGAAAAAGGGGTAAGTTTGGCGGTCATAGTTAAGACGATCTATCTGCTATTTGACTTTAAAGCGGGATGGGGCGTTTCCCCATTACATTACCCATTAAGCCTAAGTCCAATGCACCCAATTCCTCGGTAGTATAGTGGTGAGTATCCCCGCCTGTCACGCGGGAGACCGGGGTTCGATTCCCCGCCAAGGAGATTCTTTTCGTTTTCGGATTTAGATGAATGTATGGAATGCTTTTTTTTTTTTAAGTTCAACCCTGAAGTTTAATATGAAGGGTGCGTTTGATAGATCGTATTCCGGAATAAGACTGTACTTAAAATTTCTCTTACAAATCTCCTCTAGAGTAATATTTGACCATGTCAACTTTACATACAAGTTTATTAAATAAAAATTTAACTTTAATTTAGCTGCAGTCTTATGCATCTTATCTATAGTCCATGCACAAGCCCAGACTTCAATAGCGAAATGCCAATTTGTCTCTCCTGGGCTCCTAATCTCTCTTAGTTCGGCTCTCACCATAGGCTAAAGGAAACACCAGTTTCGACTAAATAAAGGTTAAAGTGAAGGATTCTTTCGTCGTTTCTGGTCATTTCTGGCCGTATATTTCTTGCAGAAAGCCTGGAAATATGCTTTGTTTTGATTTAGAAGTCGATCTGCAGAATTGACTAGAAACGACAAAAGACTACTTCAAAGAAAGTAATTCAACTTTATTAAATAAAACATTTAACGCTTTTTAGTCGAAACCCATACTCTCACCGTTAAGTACTTTTTCTACTCATTTGTCTCAAGGAAAGAAAAAAGTAAAATGTTTCCGGCCAGATTTAAACTGGCGACCTTCCGCGTGTTAGGCGGACGTGATAACCACTACACTACGGAAACTACCGTATATATTAAGGGTAGAGTTCGAGGAATAATCGGTATCTTATCGCTCGGACGTACGCAAATTCATACCCCTACTGTGGTACAAGGGGGGTGGGGTGGGGGGTAAATGGAACCCCTCCCCGGAGTTTTTGATATGTTGCAGTATTTTGAAACGATTTTGCCTTTAGTGGAAAACCTTTGATCTTCTTAACAAAATGAGGGATATTTTAGAGGTGGTGGTGCTGCTGAAGGCCTGTGACGTTACCAATAATGGCCGCCATTTTGGTTTTTACCAAGAATTAGAAATCAGGTTAAAACCGCAAGAAATGTTATCTTTTTGTGCTTTATATGACCACAAATAAGCACTCCGCATGATTTTAACCGTGAGAAGACAGAAAGGTACGATATTGTTCTCTTTTCTAAGGTGACCACTAAGTCTTTGGCCTCGGGAGCAGGCTCTTAGGAGTCAAATGAATTAGGCGAGAGCAAAATTGTCGGTGAACTTTGACCCAGACCAAGACTTAGTTTTTCTTTTCTGGTGTGAAGTCAGGATCTACGCTGGTCTGCCGACCGTGTGACTATAAATCTGGGAACTTGAATAAGACGAGTGTAAGAGAAAAGTCCGGAGGTGTGTATCTGCCAATAGGCGGAGTTTTTCCGAGTTATTCGATGATCTTTGGCTTGTGTTAAACGTCAGAAGATTATGCGTGGTTGTGGATAGTCTTATCAGGGCCGCGAACTCACTGTGTGTGATTGTGATTTCTGCATAATGTTGAGAGGTATGTGGTCGCGTGGTTGAGCTGTTTCGCTAAAATATTCTGTGCCAGCCATTAAAACGTTTCTTTTAATTTAGGTTAGCTGATTGTACCTTGGTACTCTCTACTCAGGGAAATTGGACCTAGGTCTAGTTTCAGCGGGCTCTAATAGCTTTGAACCAAAAGCAGGTTTTTGCAGATACGAACTAAAGGTGATAATTTGTGTAGTATGTTTCATTCAGTTTGTTGTCTATTCCTTTTGAAACCCTGTCGTTTATCACACCGCGAAGAAAGTAGTGTTTTGCCAACTATTTATTATAAGTTCTTATGTAAGCCTTATAACCAGGCATCTTTTCGCTGCAGTTCGCTCAACTTTAAAATTTCTAGACTGAAATGACATCAGTTTGAAACTTCACGGGGTCAGATTACGGAATAAATTTTCTAAATTTGCATCATTTTAAATTTGGACTCGTTGAAATGCTTCTAGTAACGATTAACTTACTGCCCGGAGTCAGATAAAGGCTTTTAATCGGCCTTTAAATGAAGTTTTATTGTTTTAAATTGCCAAGTAGCTGAATGAGTTGATTATTTTGCTAACCCGGTTTTCGAAAATCCAGATGCACATAAAGCGAAAAATACTTGCTTGGCCCCACTTGGTATTTTTATAAAATCAAGAAGTTGGCTAACAGATGAATAACAACGATGACATCATTTATTACTAAAAAGGAATCGGAAGCATCCGCCGTTTTGGATCCTACATTTTAACCCTATTCAGACTTGGGGGGGGGGGGGGGGGGGGGCTTTTCGAACCCCCCTCCGGCAAAATCGTGATAACTCCTACACCGAAAGAGCTAAGAGCTAAAATTTATCTAGAAACATTTTGGTATAATTACCATGTCCATGTGATTCATCATGTTGCCATCGCAACCAGTTTCTGACACATAGGTTTTGGAAAATTTAAAAAATGGTGATTTTTTTGTTTTAAGATCGCGTTTTTACAGTTATAGTGCTTTTTGTTGTTAAAATGGTCTTTGCTTGGGACTAGTTTTTGAATTACGTCAAAATGTTTCAACATCGAATATTTGGGGGGAGGGGTGGGGTAAAATTTGTCACTTTTTTGCTTTGACAAATATGCTGCTCTATTTTCCAAATAACACTTCCAAAGTCATTCGTTTAGGTAATAAACATTAGTTTGATACTTCTTTGATACATTCTGAGCTTTTTCCCCTTTGAAAGTTGCTTTAAATTATAATTTTAACAAAAAAACGGAAATCCAAGATGGCGAGTCCAAAATGGCGGATCCAAGATGGCGGACAACCTTTTCAAATTTTAAATTTTATTGCTTCCTATTGCTTTTTCTCGCTGTACAAGTGTTTCCTTGTTACTAGTTCATAAGAAAGGATAACAAAGAGATGACTTTACCAATATTATTGATATTTTACGTATCTAAGTGGAAAAATAATAAGAAACATTGAAAAATCGGAATATGACGTCACTGTGACGTCATCATTGGGCGTGGCAAGTCAAAACTGAGTGTGGCCCTTCTTTGTACGGAGATGATCATTGTGTGTAAATTTCATGACCCTAGCATTATTGGTTCCAGAGATACAGAGGGGGGTCCGAGGAGCCCCCCCCCGCCCCCAGTCACAGATTGACCAAAAAAGCCCAGTCTGAATAGGGTTAAATTTGTTTAAAGTATTCCAAAAGTATTCCATTTTACTTAAAACCTCTAGAAATCGAGGAATTTTTTATACAAAACTTGATCTGAGTATAAAATGTTGATAAGACGCAAAAACTGGAATAAAAAAGGCTTTGGTTGTCGCCCAACAAATTTGTAGCTGCTGTCGAGTAACTTTTCACGCAAGAAATAATTGCCCAAACTTTAAAGAAGAGGGAGGGGGACTAGGTTGTTCCTGGGGTGTGACCAAAACCGTGACTAGGCAAAAGTAAGGTAAGGCCTTAGAAATTTATCTCCAAAAATTTTGTGCTGAGGCGAACACAACAAACTTTGATCTAGTTTTTTACTCCAGCTGTTGGTTGCCTCTAAATGTTTTTTTTTTTTTTTTTTTTTTTTTTTTGCGCCAAAACGAAATGCAATGTCTGGAACTCCCTTCCCTAGCCTATTGAGTTTCTTTTTACCCATAACCCAGAGTCTTGTACGGATGGACGGAGTAGGCTGACGTCATAACCAGATTTTCTGGCATCGACTGGTTTGAAAAAGAAATCAACTGCAAAAACCGCGGGCGACGATCCTGCATGTTTTCAGGTTTACTGCAGAAGGCAGGTATGGCCAGCCGAAATACTGTTAGGAAAAAGCAATATACGCTGTTATGATCAACTTTGTTTTGGACTTCTTTTTTTTCTTTGGATCGATAGGTTTCAATTTTCTTTACGTATGGGACTCCGCTGCGTGCGCTTCGCGGGCGCGGACGCTCTATTAAAAAGAAGGAAATCAGGCAAGGATAAGAAATATCTTTGTAAACTCGAAAATACGGACAAATCGATCTTTTCCAGTGTGAAGCCTATTTTTAAAAGAGATATACAAGACATTTTTAACCGTCTTTTACATTTTCACGAACGACAAATGGATCAAAGATTGGGCTTTTCCGTAACGGAATTAAGTTTTGATTTTGAAGTTTGGTGAATGGGAACCATTTCTTTTAGCTTTGAAAAATACTTGTACATGTGTGCTTGAAAATGGTGCACCTTGGGCGAGTGACGTATTGTCTCGAGACCTTCTTGTTCTTATGCAAACTTGTATTTTTCAGCCATAATTTCCATAAGAAGACAAGATCAAGACAAAAGAGGTTTGTATCAAAACAAGGTCAACCTCGGCTTTACACTCAATTGAAGGCTAGGTTACTAACTGAACAACTGAAAAATTGTCTTTTCTTAAGGCTATATAACTCGGTCCATTATTACCGCCTCGCAATTCTTCCTATTGCTGTTTGTAAAATATGTTTTTCCTTCGCAAATGTACGCACTACCCCTCCAGCCTTATCTTTATTCATTCGGCTTCTGTTTTATCTTACATATAGATTCAAAACAAACAAAACAAATAAAATCTGTTAACACTGGTTTCCGTAGTGTAGTGGTTATCACGTCCACCCCAAACGCGGAAGGTCGCCAGTTCTAATCTGGCCCCAAACACTTTACTTTTTCCTTTAAATGGGGTAAATCAGTACAAAGTACTTAACCGTGAGAGCGTGAGTTTTGACTAAATAACAATTAAATTTTAATTTAATGAAGTTAAATTACTTACTTTGAAGAAGTCTTTTGTCGTTTCTAGTCATTTCTGCAGATCGACTTCCGAATCAAAACAAAGCATGTTTCCAGGCCTTACTACAAGAAATATATGGGCAGAAATGACCAGAAACGACATTGTAACCTTTGTTTAGTCGAAACTCATGTTGCCTGTAGCCCATGGTGAGAGACGAACTAAGAGAGACCAAAGCAAAGCTGATCATAACAACGTATATTGCTTTCTCATAACAGTATTTCGGCTGGCCATACCTGCCTTCTTCAGTAAACCTGGCAACATGCTGGATCGTCGCCCGTGGTTGTTGCAGTTAATTTCTTTTTTTAAACCTGTCGATGCCAGAAAATTTGGTTATGACGTCAGCGTACTCCGTCCATCCGTACAACACTCTGGGGTATGGGTAAAAAGGAACTCAATAGGGTAGGGCCGGGAAGGGAGTTCCAGACATATGTTGCATTTCGTTTTAGCACGAAAAACAACCAACAGAGTTGCTGGAGTAAAAATCTTGATCGAATTTTGTTGTGTTCCCCTTAGAACAAAATTTTCGGAAATAAATTTCTAAGGCCTTAGCTTATACTTTTGCTATAGTCACGGTTTTAGTCACACCCCAGGAACAACCTAGTCCCCCTCCCTGCTTGGTCAAAATTTAGACAATGAATCATCCTTGCGTGAAGATTTACTCAGCAGCTAGAAATTTGTTGGTCGACAACTGAAGCCTTTATTATTCCAGTTTTGCTTCTTATGCGTCCTTTTATACTCAGATCAAGTTATGATAAAAAATTCTTCCATTTCTACGGGCTTTAAGTAAAATAGAATACATTAAAACAATTTAAAATGGGGGATCCAAAATGGCGGATGCTTCAGATTCCTTTTTAGTAATGATTGATGTCATCATGGCATCACTGCTATTCTTAAACGTTATATGTTAGCCACCTTCTTGATTTTACAAAATACCAAGTGGGGCCGAGCAAGCATTTTTCGCTTTATGTGTATACCTAGATTTTCAAAAACCGGGTTAGCAAAATAATCAACTCATTTGAGACTTTTTTCTTACACTAGTCTTATTCAAGTTCCCGGTTTTAGAGTCACACGGTCGCAGACCAGCGTAAATCCTGACTTCACACCAGAAAAAAACGAAGTCTCGGTCTGGGTCAAAGCTCCTCAGCAATTTTGCTCTCGCCTTATTCATTTGACTCCTAAGAGCCTGTTTCCGAGGCCAAAGACTTAGTGGTCACCTTAGAAAAGCGAACAATATCGTACCTTTCTGTCTTCTTGTGGCTAAAATCATGCAGAGTGCTTATTTATATGTTATTTTTCATATAAAGCACAAAAAATATCATTTCTTGCGGGTTTTAACCTGATGTCTAATTCTTGGTAAAAACGAAAATGGCGGCCATTATTGATGACATCACAGGCCTCCAGCAGCACCACTACCCCTAAAATATACTTCATCTTGTTAAGAAGATCAAAGGTTTTCCACTAAAGGTAAAATCGTTTCAAAATACTGCAACATATCAAAAACTCCGGGGAGGGGCTCCATCCACCCCCCGCCCCCACCCCCCTTGTACCACACTAGGGGTATGAATTTGTGTGTACATCCGAGGGATAAGATACCGATTATTCCTCGAACTCTACCCTTATCGTATAAAGCAGTTTCCGTAGTGTAGTGGTTATCACGTCCGCCTAACACGCGGAAGGTCGTCAGTTCAATTCTGGCCGGAAACAAGAACGTTGTCTTTTTTTTTAAATTTTTTTTTCTCGTTTACTTATTAATAATTACTTTATATTACATTACTTCTTTTCGTCGCAAACGTCATATTAGAGAAAGGTTCTCGTGCAAAAAAATCGCTAACCATATTAGACTGACAAAACCTACCCTTTTGTAATAAATAGCCTTAAAAAATCATAATCGGTGGCACAATTACTTGAAACATGTTATTAACCTTTGACGACACATCTCGCGTTCTTGCGATATGTATCTACTTCGTCGCGTCAACATAGGAAACGCAAGCCTTCCCTTTCCCCTTCCCCATTGTTTGCAGCTGTGCAAGCTATGACCCGTAAACACTGCAATAAAACAAGAAACAATCCAACACTGTTCAAAGCGTGGGAAAAGGTCAGGGATGTTCTTTCCTTCCCCGAAAGTTCATTCGCAGAACAAATAAAACTGTCAACAACTCTCCAGAGCAAGTTTTCAGATTACATTTTAATTGAACCAGCTTGTTATTTAGTTCATAACAGACCTAATATTTAGCTGCTGGAAAAAGAGGGCAGGGTGTGTTCCACAACCGATGAGGCTTGCTGATGATACACACATAGTAGAAAAACCTGAAGAACGGGAGAAGATTGACCACTACCAGGACTTAAAAGTGGAAGTGCAAAAAGATTTGGGAGGGCAGAGGTGAAACTACAATTGCAATTTGGCCCACCAATGCTACCGGGATTCCAGATCATGCTAGATCTCAAGATAACGTTTCTTGTTTTGTTCTCTTGTACAAGCTATGTTAATAAACGTTTTGAGAGCTGTCTTTAAAAACGTTCTTTTAGAACGTAAGATTGACGGAGGAAATGCGAAAAGCAAATGCCATTTAGCTCCATCGACGCAATATTTAATGGTCTTTCAGTAACAGACTTATGTACACAAGGAAATTATCCGAGGGAAAATTAATGCAAAAATGACCCAGTGGAAATCATACATTATTCAGGTAGAAGAAATATTATACGCCGGTAAGGCGATTATCGCTTTTTTTTTTTTTTTTTTTTTTTAGGGTAACTTAATAAAAATCACAGCTAATTCTCACTACGATAAAGGGTAACGGCAGAGGGCTTTACTCTCATATTTCGCTTTTCAAAAACTTATATCATATGATATTTAGTGTATGCCAAGTTTTACGTCGCCGAAGCTCGAATTAATTCATATGGCGTTCGTTTACTTTGTAACATGAAATTGTTCCACCAAGCAAAAGAAAAGGAAGTTTGATTTCTTTTAGGCTTGCCGCGAATCATTGTATTGTTTGGATTTTGCGCGGATTCCCTGTTATAAACTCATTCTTCGTTTAAAGTTGATTGCTTCTGATTAAAGTGTCTATTTATTGACATTTCTTTTTAATTGTTTGGAATGTAAGTCGTTTGACAATAATATTACGACTTTCAACATAAAGTGAACATTTGCATCATTGTTAACGGTTTACTCCTCTCCATTTTGACCTTTACAATGTCAGTGCTTGCTTTTGATAAAATCAGGCCGATTTATTAGGCGCCGATTGGCAAATAATGGTACGGATAGCGGGCAGAAGCTATCCAATTATGCAACAAGAAGAGGGTCAGGATTTAATTTTGTTATTTTAGTTTCGACGAAAATAATCCCCCTAATTAAAAAAGGAGTGTATCATGCTTGGATGAAGTAAAAGCAGATGAATCTGAATAAGAAACCAATATATATGCCAAATATCGTGATATTTGGCATAACTACCACTTGTGATATTTCAAAATTGTCTTAATTGTATCACAGTTTTGAAATTTCACTCGTGCTATTTATGCCAAATGTCACTACAAATCATGCTATTACCGATACTTATACAGTCGTTTCTCTATTTCCGGGGGTTAATACAACTGAAAGGAAATAAAAATTGACTAGTATCACATATCGGCTTGGCAAACTACTGATTAAAGAAGAGTGCTCGGCAACTGTCTTAGTATATTTACCATTCTTTTGGAAATTTTACTTATTTATAATGCGTCACTTCCAGAGTAAAAGAAAATTTCCTTTCACTGGCTTTCCTTATTAAGCTGTAAGCTACACGAAACAATCCACCCAATTTTGTAGAGGTAGGTCTTGTTTGATCACCAATGTACGGCTCTAAAATCTTCTCTCGTCGAACTTCAACATTTTTAAAACTGTTGCAATGAAATGCTCAGTAATGTGTTGTCCATAACATTTCCATTTTGATTGCAATTTTATTCTTAAGATTGCAAAACGAAGTGAGTTTCAGATTTATAGCAAATTTTTTTTTTTTTTTTAATAAATCGTTAATTTCTAAAGCAAATCAGAATCCAAATTATTCGATAGCGGACTGAATGGCGGAATCCTTAGCAAATTTTAAGTTTGAGAGCAGTTAGCTGTATGGCATTTACGAATCAGTATAATGTGCAAGATCCCCTCCCAAGAAGTCACAAAATCCATCTATCTGTGATACGTATACTCGACACAATGTTTGCGGCACTGTGAGAAAGAAAAATGAAAAGAAATTGTTTCCGTGAGAAGAAAAAACCCTGATTGATAAGGATCAATTTTATTGAATTTCGCTTCTTTCCAATTATCGCTAAATCCGTCAGGGATATTGTTAACTCCGGAAAAAAAACAAAATATACATGTATATGAAACAAAAATAGATTTTGTCTTGTTTGCCCAGGTTTGGCCATCATTCAAGCACTTCTTTTGCTAAGTTTTGAAAATAAAACTCCAGTCGTTTACTTCAGGTAATTGTTAGCTATTCCTTTTGATTTGAATTTCTAAACAAAAAAGACAAAGTGTAAGATACTGTAACAAAAACAAAGTTCATAAATTAGATGATGCACACCGGATAAGGATAATTTTAACAGATGCCACTTCGAGCCATCGGCATGGTATAGTGTTACAAAAATTAAACAGCTCAGATTTACATAAGAAAATTTCGGGAGAGCCAAAAAGAGAAATTGTAATTAAAAGAATAACAGTATGAAGCCGTGTTTTTGTCATATTTAATTTGGCTTCATTGTAGTAAATATATATAACAAGATCATATCTGGACACAAAAAGCAATAATCTGCCGCTTCAAACGATTTCCACAAAAATGGATTTAGTATCAAATATAAGATTCAACTTAAACTCGACAACCAATTTATATTTTACGTTCAATTCATCATTTTTACTGCCACCAGATAACGTTTTAGAGGATGCCTACGAAATATTCTTCAAGTTTGCTTTTGGTTCCGCAATCTACATGTTCATCTCTTCATTTTTATCCATCATCGCAAATGGTTTGTTGCTCCTGGTGTTTTTGTTCGATCCTTTGAAGATCTTCAGGAAAGCTACAACTTATTTCCTCGTAGGTCTTTCTATTGCCGATATTTTAACAGCCACGACACAGCAACCTATGTATGCTACATGTTTCACTATGATATACATTAAACATCGTGAGACTGGTAAGACATGTCAAACTCTCATCACCGTCGGTCAACATATCTCTCTGGTTGCAATGAATTGTCCCTTTATAATCGTGCTTTCATTCACCATCGCGCAATTCATTGTGGTAATTTCTCCTCTAAAGTACGCACAGAAAGTTACAAAATGTCGCGTGATTATTTGCATCATTGGAATATATGCATACGCCATATTGCTGACTCTGTTGCCTAAAATGGGGGTCCACAGAGATTCCTTATTAAAATTTGACACGATATTTCATTCTATAATTTTAACATACCTGATCATAATATTTTACATTCTTTCATTCATCACCTTCAAGAAAAAGGCAGCCGCTTCAAGAAGTCTTCAAGAAGATCAGAGAACGGAGGGTAGAGGAAGGGGAAGGAGAACTTGTTTAGAGCGCAAGTTTATCGTTGTCAACTTTTTTCTGGTCGCCATTTTGTTTCTCTGTTCTCAGCCGGTCACTATTTTAGGGATGGTAAGTCTCTACTCCAGTGAGGATCCTAACAGTCCAGAATTTCTTATCGCCAGCCTCATCGTGGAAAACGTGCTTTACTTGAAATTCCTGCTGGACCCTTTTCTGTACGCATGGCGAATTCCAAAATATCGTCAGGCGCTCAAGATTATTCTGCGCTGGAATCACAGTAAGAATAAGAAGCCTGGTCGAGGGTCAATGTTCAGTGATTGCGCCATTGCTGAGTTAAGTTGGTCACGTGACACTGTGATCACTCTCTATTTCAAAGCTATATCTCAGTCATAAGCGGTGGGAATGGAATCTTAAGGCGACAACTTTTCCGGAATATTTCTTGCGACAGGAGGTACAACACCAACGACGGTGACGGTGGAAACAGACGACGCCTGAAACGCTCTCTTGAAAATTATTTTTGCCCCTCTTATCTGCCTCACCTCAAAGTTTGATGGATCAATGGTCTTTAGATTCCAAAAAATCGTACGTTTTTTTTTTCTTTTTGTTTTGTTTTTTTTTTTTCGGTTTTAACGGTTTTAGATTCTTTGCCACATTTTGAAGCAGTTTTTGTGAACAGCTAATCGGGCTATAGCGGAAGAGAATAAGTAGGAGTGAGCACCGCAATCCACCGATGCTGCGGAAGTAAATACTCGGGAGCATGGACTGGGATTTAGCTCACCGAACACCCAAACTGATGGAAAATTTAAGTGAAATCATAAGTTGTTGTTGTTCCTTGTAGTTTGGAGCGAGTAGCGCATGTGTATCTGATCTGACGCAAAGCAAAACCACGCAAGCTAGAACTTCGCTTGAGGCTGAGCCCGTCAATTTTATCATGTCGATGCAGTACGAACTTATCTCTGGAACGAAACTCATTCCGAAATTGGAAGTCTGAAATTAGAATTGACTTACTTGGTAATAGATAAATCTGGTCAGTTGCTGAACTTGTATGTTTGTGTTATATTTCTCATTAGGTTTGAAGTTTCTCAGCCTACCCCAACCCTCCCCCTCCCCCCCCCCCGTTCTTCTTTCCTCCTATTCCCCATTCTCTCTGTCTGAGGGTTAAAAAGCCGACGGATTTCACTCAAATTATGATTAACCTGCTGGCTGAATCCGTTTAAAGGGTTTATTTTTGCTTCCATTCCAGATAACCTTATTATTCTTTTATTATAATAATAATCATTATTTTGAATCAGAGGTACATTTGCTTAGTTTATGGCCGCTGTCCTTTTTTTCCATCCTCCCTGTTGTTAGGTTGATATTTCTTTTGATGATGAATTAGTTATGTTGTCTCCATCTTACTAGCTAATACCTTCCAGACTGGTGTCCGACGTAAGGCGTTTTAATTTGACCGTATTCAGGACTCTATAAATCGCTTATCTTGCTTTGGTATTCATTGCTTTGCAATATCTAAACATCTCATTAAAAGTAATAAGATATTCAGATTTAGTATATACACACTCAGTGATCTTGGTGATTTAAGCAATCTGATTGGTTCGCTATCTCGGACTATTCAACAATATTCACCTCCTAGCGAGTGGATAATGTGTGAGCTCGGTGTTTTTCCCGTTTTTTTAGAGAACGATCTTTTAAAAGTCGACAAAATCCTAGGGCTGACTTTTTTTAAGGCAAGAAAAGACTTGGAAGGATTCAATACGGCGTTTTTCAATTTACTGTAGCAGGAGTTTTGCGCTCGATGGATTGTTTACAACTCCCGTGTATTCGCGTAGAAGAAGCCGTTTCGTGAACTCAGCGTTTTCTAAGAAGAAAATTTTGGCTCAAAAATCGAAGTTTATTTATGACAAACAAATTTAAAAGGAAATGTTTGCAGAAATTCTACATTTCAAGTAAACAGGAAAAAGAATGATACAGGAAGACGACCTCTTACCTCGAGCAACCGAGCCGCCATTTTTGTCAGCACTTCATGCGAAGAACAACACAACAAACCCTTTTGGCTATAAACTTGGCGAGTCAACAGAAAACAACACAGGTCTACTTTTTTTCTCAGGTAAGGAAACAGTTCAAACTTTTAGCGCTTCCATTGAGGCCATTACGCTGTTGTTTGCGAAATGAGTAAACTTGTGAATTGCCATGTTTGAAAATTCTGCAAAGATCTATTAAACTTACGCGTGATTTGATCTGTCAATCAAATCGTACTTTTGAATGGTTTCCTTTCTGATTTTGTTGAGATCACTTCGTGTGTATATACTAAAACAATTATTCTTTTCAATCTCGGTGAATAGTGGCTTTGGGAATATTTACCTCGCCGCTTTCGCGGCTCGGTAAATATTTTGCCACTATTCACCTCGATTTCAAAGAATAATGGTTAAGTATGTAACGTTAACGTGGTCAAAAAATTACGTTACTAGAGATTTGTAAGAGAACACTTGAGTATTCGTACACTTGTATTTCGGAATACGATCAATCTATCGAACCCTTCAAATTCAAAGTTGAGGGTAAAAAAAAAGCATTTCAAGCATTCATCTTCATCCGAAAACCAAAAGAATCTCCCCGGCGGGGAATCGAACCCCGGTCACCCGCGTGACAGGCGGGGATACTCACCACTATACTACCGAGGAATTGGATGCGTTAAATTTAAGCTTAATGGTTTCTGTAATGGAAAACGTCCGTTATCACTTTAAAGCAAAATAATTTCAAGATCCTCTTAACTATGAAAGCCAAACTTACCGACATTAATTTCCTACAATGTGGGAACAATTTACCATGATTTTTGAGAGGCATGTTTATCCCTGGTCGCAGGAAGCAAAAAAAGACCCGGTTTGAATAGGAATTTATAACTCAGTATTCTCAGCTATTTTGTTCATATTTGAAACTCTAAGAAAAGGATATCAGATGATTATATCAGCTAGGCTTGTCCTGGGACATCTTTGACAACCCAGGAGTTAAACAGGGAATTTTTTTTAATCCAAAATGTGTAAGTTGTAATCTGACAATTCTGACCAACCCAAAGACAGAAACTTATATAGCTTTTTGTTGTTGTTGTTGTTGTTGTTGTTTGTCAATCCAAGAGCCATCAATTGCGGCTTTTCTTTTTTCTTCGCTAACTATGTGAACGAGAGAATTGTAAAGGGCGACTGCATATTTGTTAGTAACTTTAGTAATCAGTACTATGGGGTCATCTTCAGAATCTTCAGAGTCGCGCTCCCCCCTCAGCAATAGGGACTTTACGATCCCACGAGGCGACGGCAACGTCAAAAACAACAATAGGTGTACGGTAGGCAAAACAACAACTTTGCACGTGCATCGCACTTTTCTATACATTTCTTTGCCGTTTTTGCACAACTACGACGTGAAATTGCCTAATTTCATTTTTTACGGAGAACGTAAAAAAGCGACGACGAAATTTTATTATCTTTCTAAACTTGAATATGTTTCTTAAAAATTCAACTCCGGCAGCGTTCGCCTACATTTGACAAAGTATGTGAGCTGGAATAATCGCGATAAGACCAAAAGAACGCAAATTCATTTTTGAAGCGACATTTTTGCTGCCGTCATGTCCTCCGATCGTAAAGTCCCTTTTGACGGAGCTGCGCACGGTTCTTTCAGGAAAACCTGAAATGACAATTGACGTTTCATCACTTCCACGAAGACACAATACTACTGACTTTGCAGGTGAACTGAGATAAAGGAGAAACACAACGCCGACGTGACTACAGCTGAATATTTTGTCTTTTTGCAAGAAAGTTTGGCACAAGTGTAGACCAATCAAAGCACGCCATTTACAAAAGTGCGATTTCAAAACAAAAACAAAAGATCGCGCTGCGTCAAGGTTGGCAATGGGCCTTTAAACAAACCACTTTCGAATAATCGAAAATTGAATCCTGATAGCAGTTATATTTCATTTTGTGACCGGAGTTGTATTTTCATTTTGTGGCAGTAGTACAAGAACACGGTGATTTGACAATGTAAAACTTAACTGGAATTAAAAAAAAAGGCTTCAGTTGTCGGCAAGCAGTCTGTCGACAAACAAATTTTGAGATGCTGAGTAAATGTTCACGCATAAATTCGAAAGTAAAAGTATAAAAACTATCTTTTTAAATTCGAAAATACGTAAACACCGGTCTTTTTAACTTCGAGGCCAATTTTAAAAGTGATTTTCAAAACATTTTTACCCCCTTTAATATTTTCACGCGCGGCAATTGGAAGATTGCATGGAGAACCATTATTTTTCAGTAATGCATGTAGGAGCTGCTCGTAAGGTGTTTCCTAATTGGTCGCAGAAACAATAACAAATTTTAATTTATGATTATTTCCCATTGTTTCACGGTTATGGTATCGAACCAATTGGCTTTTAGGGTTCCTTTTTTTAGGTTTCCAAATTACTTGCGTATGTTGTGCTTGAAAATGGCGCATCTTGGGCGAGTGGTCTACTGTTTCGACCCCATGTTGTTCCAGCATGCAAACCTGTATTTTTCAACTATAATTTCCATGAGAAAATAAAAGAGGTTTGTATCAAAACAAAACCAACCTCGGTCTCGCACTCAATTAAAGGCAAGGGTACAGGCTACATTACTCAGTTCATTATTACCACCTCGAATTTCTTCCTATTGTTGTTTTTTACACAGTAAAATATGTTTTTCCTTCGCAAATTTGCGCAATACCACTCTAGCCTCATCATTACTCATCCTCCTGCTTATTAGAATCGTATATAGATTCGAAACAACGAAAATAAATAAACAATAGAGAATTTGTTAACTGTGGTTTCCATAGTGCAGGGGTTATCACGTCCGCCAAACACGCCGAAGGTCGCCAGTTCAAATCTGGCCGGAAACACTTTAGTTTTTTCTTTAAATGAGGTAAATCAGTACAAATTACTTAACCATGAGGGGATGGGTTTTGACTAAATAACAGTTAAATTTTAATTTAATAAAGTTGAATTACCTACTTTGAAGTAGTCTTTTGTCGTTTCTAATCATTTCTGCAGATCGACTTCTGAATCAACACAAAGCATGTTTCCAAGCTATAGCACAAGAAATATACGACAGAAATGACCAGAAACGACATGAGACTGCTTCAATGTAACCTTTATTTAGTCGAAACTCATGTTTCCTATAGCTCATGGTGAAAGCCAAACTAAGAGACACCGGGGACCCAGAAGAGAAACAAATTGTTATTTCGCTATTGAAGTCTGGGCCTGTGCATGGGCTATAGGAAACATGCATTGGGCTTCGACTAGATTGAAGTTAAGTTTTTATTTAATAAACTTGTAAGTAGCGTTTACGTGGTGAAAAAAATACGGATTTTTGTATTCTTATTCTAGAATGCGATGAATCAAACGCACCCTTCAAATCAAACGTTCAAGGCTAGGAAAAAAAGCATTTCAAGCATTCGTCTTAATCCGAAAACCAAAAGCATCTCCCCGGCGTGGAATCGAACCCCTGTCTCCCGCGTTACATTCGGGGATACTCCCCACTATACTACCAAGGAATTGGATGCGTTAGATTTAAGCTTAATGGGTTATGAATGGGGAAACGCCCCATCTCACTTTATAGTAAAATAACTTCAAGATCGTCTTAACTATGATCGTCGAACTTAGTATACCCCTTTTCCTAGAGAAAGTGGGAACAATTTACAACGGGTTTTTTGACAGGCATTTCTATCATTTGTATTTCTTTCCCCATTACATAATCCATTAAGCTTAACAAATCCAATTCCTCGGTAGAATAGTGTCACGCGGGATACCGGGTTTCGATTCCCCGCCTAAATAAATGTATGGAATGCTTTTTTTATTTTTTTAAATTTTAACCCTGAAGTTTGATAGATCGTATTCCTTAATAAGACTGTACTTAAGATTTCCCTTACAAATCTACCACGTCAACGTTACATAAGTTTTATTAAATAAAAATGTAACTATAATTTAGCTAAGGCCTTATGCATGTTTTCTATAGTCCATGGACAAGCACAGACTTCAATAGCGAATTACCAATTTGTCTCCTCTGGGCTCCTGGTCTCTCTTAGTTCGGCTCTCACCATGGGCTAAAGGAAACACGAGTTTCGACTAAATAAAGGTTACAGTGAGGCATTCTTTCGTCTTTTCAGGTCATTTCAGCCCGTATATTTCTTGTAGAAAGCCTGGAAATATGCTTTGTTTGGATTCAGAAGTAGATCACCAGAAATGACTAGAAACGACAAAAGACTACTTCAAAGTAAGTTATTGAACTATATTATATAAACTAGGGTATCTAAAAGATAGTAATGCTGCGGCACATTCTGTTGATACTGGCATTAGTTAGGCAGTGAGACTTAAAAGAATCAAAAATGACATTGAATGTCCTATTTACATGTTGGAAAGTACTAGAATAATTACTATCAGTCTATAGAAAGAACTCGTGGTAACGTTGTTTAGAAAATGATCAAGTGGTTATCAACTCTGGTTTTCCCACCGTAAATTGTACAGGGGCACCCAACGGCAATTTTCGGGAAAATATCTGTTCGGAAGACGATTTGAGAACTAGAATTTTCGGAACATTTGTTGTAAAATTTCTTGCTTGCCTGCTCTCCTAGGATTTTCGAACATCTACAAAATGGTATAATTACCCATTTTAAACGGATATTTACCCTAAAAAAGGCCACCTAGAATTTTCGGGAGCCTTTTCCTGGCTGAAATTTTCGAAAAGGTAAGTTTTTATCCCTATAATTTTCGGATCACTAGACTTTCAGCTAGGAAATCCGAACAAATAAAAATTTTTTAGGGGATAAAAATATGCCTATATCTACCGTTTAAATACTAAAATACGTTCAACAATGCTATGTTAAGTGGTTTTGAACTATATCCTCGTTGGGTGCCCCTGATTGTAGGAAATAATAGAAATTCAGATCGTTTATCTTTATCCATATATTTAATATACGGTGCACGATATTTTCTCTGGAAACACAATACTTTTCTTGCTGTTTGTTGCACTTTATTAAGTAACAGTTATTTAGCTATATATTTATAGAAAACAACAACACCAAAAACGGAAAAAAAAAGAAAGAAGGAATAAAGAATTCAGTAGGACTCGAACCCAGCGCATTCGACTCGGCGCGACAATACCTAACCACTACACCACAGAGGCTGATTACGTAATGTTAGGAAAAGTCTTTCATTTTATTCCTTTTCCATGAAACTTCCGCCGGCAAGATGATCGCCAGCCGCATTAAACGAGCTATTAACAGTGAAAAACAATGTAAACGCATATTCCATGGCAATAAATGAATGAAAGAACATAATTATGCTTTTCAAAACGCCGATACACGTCCTCGTCTGCAAAGTAGGACACAAAACATATGTTTTGTTATCTCGATTTCCGCTGTTATTTTGAAGTGAATGGTCAAAATCACATCCATTTTCTTAAGAATAGCAATGCATGACATTTTTTCACTTTCACATCACCTTCTAGCAAGGTGGAATTTGTATATCTCACGTGTTGCGGAGTCGAAGAGCAAAAACTCATCTTCTCGTCAGGTTTAACACCTGAACGAGTCAAAGGCTCTTGAATTGAAATCGAATCCCCAAGTTAACCATCGTACTCATCTGAAAGACTCCTGCGTGTCTTAAAATTTGGTAAGACCTCTAACCGTGCTGTAGAAAATTTCCCACAAAGAAAACTCAAAGTCTGACCCGCGAACGAGGCACTCTCTCACCCACTGAACTTCCCCGTGTTTTTATTTGAGTTGTTCGTGGAGCAATGCACTATGGTTAAATTCAATGCATTGTGGTAAAAAGTGTGGTTAAATGCACTGCATTGTGGTAAAAAGTGATGAATTCGAGAATTCGTTGCCCCTTATATATTTCCTTTAAATCCTGAATATGTTGCTGCTCGCTCCCTTCGGTCGCTCCGCAGTGAAAATAATATAACTTTCTTTAATCGAAACCCATGCTCTCACCGTTAAGTACTTTCTCTACTTATTTGTTTCAAGGAAAGAAAAAGGTAAAATGTTTCCGGCCAGATTTGAACTGGCGATCTTCCGCGTGTTAGGCGGACGTGATAACCACTACACTACGGAAACTACCATATAGAATAACGGTAAGGTTAGAGGAATAATCGGTATCTTATCCTTCGGACGTACAGGCAAATTCATACTCCCACTGTGGTACAAGGGGGGTAGGGGGTGGATGGAACCCCTTCCCGGAGTTTTTGATATGTTGCAGTATTTTGAAAAGATTTTACCTTTAGTGGAAAACCTTTCATCTTCTTAACAAAATGAGGTATATTTTAGGGGTGGTGGTGCTGCTGAAGGCCTGTGACATCAATAATGGCCGCCATTTTGGTTTTTACCAAGAATTAGAAATCAGGTTAAAACCGCAAGAAATGTTATCTTTTTGTGCTTTATATGACCATAAATAAGCACTCTGCATCATTTTAGCCATAAGAAGACAGAAAGGTACGATATTGTTCGCTTTTCTAAGGTGACCACTAAGTCTTTGGCCTCGGGAAGAGGCTCTTAGGGGTCAAATGAATTAGACGAGAGCAAAATTGTCGGTGAACTTTGACCCAGACCAAGACTTAGTTTTTTTTTTTTTTCTGGTGTGAAGTCAGGATCCACGCTGGTCTGCCGACCGTGTGACTATAAATCTGGGAACTTGAATAAGACGAGTGTAAGAGAAAAGTCCCGAGGTTTTTCCGAGTTATTCGATGATCTTTGGTTTTTGTTAAACGTCAGAAGATTATGCGTGGTTGTGGATAGTCTTATCAGGGCCGCGAACTCACTGTGTGTGATTGTGATTTCCGCATAGTGTTGAGAGGTATGTGGGTCGCGTGGTTGAGCTGTTTCGCTAAAATATTCTGTGCCAGCCATTAAAACGTTTCTTTAATTTAGGGTAGCTGATTGTACCTTGGTAAAGCAACTCTCTACTCAGGAAAATCGGATCTAGGTCTAGTTTCAGCGGGTTCTAATGGCTTTGAACCAAAAGGCAGGTTTTTGCAGATACGAAATAAAGGTGATAATTTGTGTAGTATGTTTCATTCAGTTTGTTAGTGTTTAACTAACTATTTGTTTTAAGTTGTTATGTAAGCCTCATCCAGGCAGTTTTCTCAACTTTAAAGTTTCTAGACTGAAATGACATCAGGTTGAAACTTCACGGAGTCAGATTACAGAATAAATTTTCTAAAATTTGCATCATTTTAAATTTGGACTCTTTGAAATGCTTCTAGTAACTACTAACTTACTGCCCAGAGTCAGATAAAGGCTTTTAATCGGCCTTTAAATGGAGTTTTATTGTTTTAAATTGCCAAGTAGCTGAATGAGTTGATTATTTTGCTAACCCGGTTTTCGAAAATCCAGGTATGCACATAAAGCGAAAATACTTGCTCGGCCCCACAGGGTATTTTATAAAATCAAGAAGTTGGCTAACATATGAATAACAACGATGACATCATTTATTACTAAAAAGGAATCGGAAGCATCCGCCGTTTTGGATCCTCCATTTTAAATTGTTTTAATGCATTCCATTTTACATAAAACCCGTAGAAATCAAGGAATTGTTTATACAAAACTTGATCTGAGTATAAAAGGTTGATAGTAAGACGCAAAAACTGGAATAAAAACTCTCTTTAGAAATGAAAACAAAGGACTGTATGAACCGATCAACGCAAACCTTTTTTTGGCAAAAACCAAGGCTTTTCGTTGTAGTACCAAATTGAGCGATTTTGGGAGATGTTTTCTCATGCAACAAACAAACACTCTCCTAATCCACCTTGTTGAAGACCAAGGAACGCTGACTATTTTCCAGATTAGCACGGCGTGTGCGATCAATTTCCCCGGAGACCGACTCAGTATCGGATTAGCAAAATCCTTTGGCCATTAAGATTTGCATCTTTCAATTGTTTTACTACGTAGTAGTGATCTAGGTCGACGACGCCCATCCTTTTGCCTTATCACAAAGATCAATTTAATCACCGGAAATGGCGATAACAGCATTTTTGAACTGTTGATTTGGAGTTTCCGATGTATAAGCCGAGGCATATACAAACATGAGCAAAAGAATTCAGCTCAGGGGAGAGGAAGTAGATGCAGACGTTTCTAGCTTGCTTGAAGATTCTCTAGTAGTTCTTTTTCTCCTTCCTATTCTTCCGACTGGCGGTTTATGCCTCTTGACCGGTGGGTTGAGATTTGAGACTCGGGCAGGCATCTACGGCTTCAGAAAGTCCAATATGAATGATGCTCTAGCCTGAGACGCGACTGCGCAGGGAGGAAAAAGGCGAAAAAAAGCGTTAGTTTGTTAGGGGACAGGGTGGCGGAGGTAATGGTTAGGGGTTGGGGTTAGAGTTAACCCTAGGTATAGTATAGTATGTTCCAATCCAAAATCTCCTGCATTGCAAGCCTATTGTTATCTGACTTCCTAATAAAATCAAGAATCTTCGCAAAGATGCTGTTCCAGAGAAACTTTCTTACCCGCCTGTTAATAGTCGTGTTTACGTTGAAAAGCTTTTTATTTTGATGAAACCTTGCGTGAGCAATTACCTTCGGACACATCAATGTAGTTTTCAGCATCAGTTCATCAGATTGTTTGAAGATCCTTAACTTTACGCTGTACATAAGTACCTTACAGAACTACTATTTATTTTATAGCAGAATACTTTTGGGTCCTACAGCAAAGTTTATGTTTCTCCAGATGAACTTCACATGTAACAACTCCTGGTCTGCCGGCAACAACTCCGTGCCGTATGTGAATGATAGCTCATCAAGCAGTAACTCGCGGTGTCTGGATTCATTGCAGTCAATAGCACTTCAGGCAAACCCTTACGCCGCTTTCTTTCGGGTAGTTTTCGGTTCGTCTATCTTTATCGTCATTGTTTCTTTTGTCACCGTGGTGGCCAATAGTTGCCTTCTCTTAGCTTTCTTCGTGGACCCACTGAAGATGTTTCGTAATCCTACTACATATTTTCTCATTGGTTTAGCAATAGCTGACTTGCTGAGCGCCTTGGTTCAGGAACCGATATACGCTGCCTGTTTTATGCTTCTGTACTTTCAGAGTCCTTCGGCGAAGAAATGTCCACCCTTTATGGCTTTTGGAAAACAGTTCGTATCAATTACCATGACGGTTTCCTTTATCATCGTTTTTGCCTTTACCTTGACGCAGTATATCGTGGTTTCATCTCCATTAAAGTATGCTCGATTGGTGACCAAGAAGAAAGTTTTGATCGGCATTGCTACCATTTACGTCTACTCTACAGTTTTGTGGTGCCTCCTCTTAATGGGCTTGTCTTTGAACTACGTTGAAATGTTTGATTTAATTGTCCATAACTATGTTTTAGTTGTCAGTACCGTCGTTCTCTACATCCTTTTACACCGCCTGAAGAAGAAAAAGATGGCAGCGGGAAACACCCTTCAAGGGCAAGCTACTTCAAGGGAAGACAGTAGACACACCCAAGTACAGCGCAACTTCGTCCGCGTAAATTTTATGCTCCTTGCCGTGCTGACCATATGTGCTATGCCTCCAGCTATCATGTGGACAATAGTAATTTCCATAGGAAAGACACTTAATCCTTCGGTGAATTTGCTGATTGGGCAGCTTATGTCTGATAACTTGTTTTATCTGAAATCCCTTCTTAACCCATTTGTTTACGCTTGGCGTTTGAAGAAGTATCGCGATGCTTTTTACAAGAGTGTTTATCGCAAGAAAACTGGGAAATACTCGGGAGAAACAAAAAGTGCTACTGGGACAAGAAGCAGACGTGAACTAGTAGAAGTGTCAAGTTTCACGTCAAATGCTGTAAGCTTTCCATCCAGCTAATCAGTGATTACTTTGCTGAGCTTCAAAGAACTGGAAAAGTAGTCAGTTTTTTTTTTTTTTTTTTTCATTTCTGGCTATGTGTAAGTTTTTGTGTAAATAACTGTGAATAACTCTTACTAAAACATTTATCAAACAGCTGCCATACATATTACGTTTTACCCTCATATGACGAGAGTGGACAATGCAGTTGACTACCAGTAGAAGATCCTCGTAATTAACCAAACTGCTAAACGAGGTATTTAACTATCTCTTGATCACTTGAAAATACAGATATGCAGTGTTAGCAGAAGCAAAGTCGGAGGAGCAGTCGCTCGCCTTTTTACTTGCAGAAACTTGCCATATTCTGGCGATCATGCTCAAGTAAAACGGGGACTACGAGGTCAGCAAAAATAACATAGAATAAAGCCGAATCAAATCTAATAAAGAAGTGCGCGAAAGTTCCAAGGCAGAATGAATCTCGAATTGATGTAACATAATTATAATAGTGTAAGGTAACTTTTATGACGTAATGCAGAACAGAGAATGCATTGTTTTCGAGCGAACACGTGATACAGAACAGAGAATCTACGAGCCGGGTGAGTGTTTGTGAGTTCCTCCTGGCGTTGCTGATCATGTGTGCTATGCCTTCAACCGTCACGTGCACAATAGGTATTTCCAAAGCAAGGACACTTGCTCCTTCAGTGAGTTTACTGATTGGACAGCTTATGTCTGGTAACCTACTATACTTGAAATCCCTGCTAAACCCAATGGTATATGCAAGGTGTTTGACGAAGTACCGCCAGGCTTTTTACAAGAGTTTTCGTCGTAAGAAAAACGGAAAATATTCAAAGAAAGAAAGAGGGACGGTCACGCATCAATACGAAAATATGAAGTGGCAGAGTTGTCAAGTTTCACCTCGACTGCTGTTTCTAAGCGTTCTAAGAATACTGAGTTAAAAATTCTTATTCAGACCGAGCTCTTTTTGCTTCCTGCTACCCGGTGGTGGTAGAGGAGAAAGGGGGGGAGGGGAGGGGGTGAAGGGTTTGGTTGATAAACATGCCTGTTAAAAAATCCGTTGTAAATTGTTCCCACATTATAGGAAAAAGGGATAAGTTTGGCGGTCATAGTTAAGACGATCTATCTGTTATTTTACTTTAAAGTGGGATGGGGCGTTTCCCAATTACAGTATCCATTAATCCTAAGGCTAATGCACCCAATTCCTCGGTAGTATAGTGGTGAGTATCCCCGCCTGTCACGCGGGAGACCGGGCTTCGATTCCCCGCCGGGGAGATTCTTTTGGATTTCGGATTTAGATAAATGTATGGAATGCTTTTTTTGTTAATTTCAACCCTGAAGTTTAATATGAAGGGTGCGTTTGATAGATCGTATTCCGGAATAAGACTGTACTTAAAATTTCTCTGACAAATCTCCTCTAGCGTAATTTTTAACCATGTCAACGTTACACACAAGTTTATTAAATAAAATTTAACTGTAATTTAGCTGAAGTCTTATGCATCTTTTCTATAGTCCATTCACAAGCCCAGACTTTAATAGAGAAATACCAATTTGTCTCTTCTGGGCTCCTGGTCTCTCTAGGTTCGGCTCTCACCATGGACTAAAGGAAACACCAGTTTCGACTAAATATGGGTTACAGTGAAGCATTTTTTCGTCATTTCTGGTCATTTCTGCCCGTATATTTCGAAGTCGATCTGCAGAAATGACTAGAAACGACAAAAGACTGCTTCAAAGTAAGTTATTCAACTGTATTGAATAAAAATTTAACGTTTTTTAGTCGAAGCCCATACTCTCACCGTTAAGTACTTTCTCTACTTATTTGTCTCAAGGAAAGAAAAAAGTGAAATGTTTCCGGCCAGATTTGAATTGGCGACCTTCCGCGTGTTAGGCGGACGTGATAACCACTACACTACGGAAACTACCGTATATAATAAGGGTAGAGTTCGAGGAATAATCGGTATCTTATCGCTCGGACGTAAACGCACATTCATACCCCTACTGTGGTAGAAGGGAGGGGGGGATGGATGGAACCCCTCCTCGGAGTTTTTGATATGTTGCAGGATTTTGAAACGATGTTACCTTTAGTAGAAAACCTTTGATCTTGTTAACAAAATGAGGGATATTTTAGGGGTGGTGGTGCTGCTGAAGGCCTGTGACGTCACCAATAATGGCCGCCATTTTGAAATGTTATCTTTTTGTGCTTTATATGACCATAAATAAGCACTCTGCATGATTTTAACCGTGAGAAGACAGAAAGGTACGATATTGTTCTCTTTTCTAAGGTGACCACTAAGTCTTTGGCCTCGGGAGCAGGCTCTTAGGAGTCAAATGAATTAGGCGAGAGCAAAATTGTCGATGAACTTTGACCCAGACCAAGACTTAGTTTTTCTTTTCTGGTGTGAAGTCAGGATCCACGCTGGTCTGCCGACCGTGTGACTATAAATCTGGGAACTTGAATAAGACGAGTGTAAGAGAAAAGTCCAGGGGTGTGTATCTGCCAATAGGCGGAGTTTTTCCGAGTTATTCGATGATCTTTGGCTTGTGTTAAACGTCAGAAGATTATGCGTGGTTGTGGATAGTCTTATCAGGGCCGCGAACTCACTGTGTGTGATTGTGATTTCCGCATAATGTTGAGAGGTATGTTGGTCGCGTGGTTGAGCTGTTTCGCTAAAATATTCTGTGCCAGCCATTAAAACGTTTCTTTTAATTTAGGTTAGCTGATTGTACCTTGGTAAAGCAACTCTGTACTCAGGAAAATTGGATCTAGGTGTAATTTCAGCGGGCTCTAATGGCTTTGAACCAAAAGGCAGGTTTTTGCAGATACGAACTCAAGGTGATAATTTGTGTAGTATGTTTAATTCAGTTTGTTGTCTATTCCATGCGAAACCCTGTCGTTTATCACACCGCGAAGAAAGTAATGTTTTGCTAACTATTTATTATAAGTTGTTATGTAAGCCTTATAACCAGGCATCTTTTCGCTGCAGTTCGCTCAACTTTAAAATTTCTAGACTGAAATGACATCAGTTAGAAACTTCACGGAGTCAGATTACTGAATAAATTTTCTAAATTTGCATCATTTTAACTTTGGACTCGTTGAAATGCTTCTAGTAACTACAAACTTACTGCCCGGATTCAGTTAAAGGCTTTTAATCGGCCTTTAAATGAAGTTTTATTGTTTTAGGTTTCGAAATAGCTGAATGAGTTGATTATTTTGCTAACGCGGTTTTCGAAAATCCAGATGCACATAAAGCAAAAAATACTTGCTCGGCCCCACTTGGTATTTTATAAAATCAAGAAGTTGGCTAACAGATGAATAACAACGATGACATCATTTATTACTAAAAAGGAATCGGAAGCATCCGCTGTTTTGGATCCTCCATTTTAAACTTTTTTAAAGTATTCCAAAAGTATTCCATTTTACTTAAAACCCGTAGAAATAGAGGAATTTTTTATGCAAAACTTGATCTGAGTATGAAAGGTTGATAAGACGCAAAAACTGAAATAAAAAAGGCTTTAGTTGTCGACCAACAAATTTCTAGCTGCTATCGAGTAACTTTTCACGCAAGAATTAATTGTCCAAATTTTGAAGAAGAGGGAGGGGGGCTAGGTTGTTCCTGGGGTGTCACCAAAACCGTGACTAAGCAAAAGTAAGCTAAAGCCTTAGAAATTTATCTCCGAAAATTTTGTGCTGAGGCGAACACAACAAACTTTCATCTAGATTTTTACTCCAGCAACTCTGTTGGTTGCCTCTAAGTGTTTTTTTTTTTTTTTTTTTTTTTTGCGCCAAAACGAAATGCAATGTCTGGAACTTCCTTCCCTAGCCTATTGAGTTTTGTTTTTACCCACAACCCAGAGTCTTGTACGGATGGACGGAGTAGGCTGACGTCATAACCAGATTTTCTGGCATCGACAGGTTTGAAAAAGAAATCAACTGCAAAAACCGCGGGCGACGATCCTGCATGTTTTCAGGTTTACTGAAGAAGGCAGGTATGGCCAGCCGAAATACTGTTAGGAAAAAAGCAATATACGCTGTTATGATCAGCTTTGCTTTGGACTTCTTTCTTTTTTTGGATCGATAGGTTTCAATTTTCTTTACGTATGGGGCTCCTCTGAGCGCGCTTCGCGGGGCGCGAACGCTCTGTTAAAAAGAAGGAAATCAGGCAAGGATAAGAAATATCTTTGTAAACTCGAAAATACGGACAAATCGATCTTTTTCAGTGTGAAGCCCAATTTTAAAAGAGATATACAAGACATTTTTAACCGTCTTGTACATTTTCACGCACGACAAATGGATCAAAGATTGGGCTTTTCCGTAACGGAATTAAGTTTTGATTTTGAAGTCTGGTGAATGGGAACCATTTCTTTTAGCTTTGAAAAATACTTGTACATGTGTGCTTGAAAATGGTGTACCTTGGGCGAGTGACGTATTGTTTCGAGACCTTGTTGTTCTTATGCAAACTTGTATTTTTCAACCATAATTTCCATAAGAACACAAGATCAAGATAAAAGAGGTTTGTATCAAAACAAGGTCAACCTCGGCTTTATACTCAATTGAAGGCTAGGTTACTACTGTTACTAACTGAACAACTAAAAAATGGTCTTTTCTTAAGGCTATATTACTCGGTCCATTATTACGGCCTCGCAATTCTTCCTATTGCTGTTTGTAAAATATGTTTTCCTTCGCAAATTTGCGCCATACCCCTCCAGCCCTATCTTTTTCATCCGGCTCCTGTTTTATCTTACATAGATTCAAAGCAAACAAAACAAATAAACAGTATAATATCTGTTAACAGTGGTTTCCGTAGTGTAGTGGTTATCACGTCTGCCCCACACGCGGAAGTTCGCCAGTTCAAATCTGGTCCGAAACACTTTACTATTTTCTTTAAATGGGATAAATCAGTACAAAGTACTTAACCGTGAGAGCATGGGTTTTGACTAAACAACAGTTAAATTTTAATTTAATAAAGTTAAATTACTTACTTTGAAGTAGTCTTTTGTCGTTTCTAGTCATTTCTTGCGATCTACTTCTGAATCAAAACAAAGCATGTTTCCAGGCCTTACTACAAGAAATATATAGGCAGAAATGACCAGAAACGACAATGTAACCTTTATTTAGTCGAAACTCATGTTGCCTATGGCTCTTGGTGAGAGACGAACTAAGAGAGACCAAAGCAAAGCTGATCATAACAACGTATATTGCTTTCTCATAACAGTATTTCGGCTGGCCATACCTGCCTTCTTCAGTAAACCTGACAACATGCTGGATCGTCGCCCGTGGTTGTTGCAGTTAATTTCTTTTTTAAACCTGTCGATGCCAGAAAATTTGGTTATGACGTCAGCGTACTCCGTCCATCCGTACAACACTCTGGGGTATGGGTAAAAAGGAACTCAATAGGGTAGGGCCGGGAAGGGAGTTCCAGACATATGTTGCATTTCGTTTTAGCGCGAAAAACAACCGACAGAGTTGCTGGAGTAAAAATCTTGATCGAATTTTGTTGTGTTCGCTTTAGAACAAAATTTTCGGAAATAAATTTCTAAGGCCTTAGCTTATACTTTTGCTATAGTCACGGTTTTAGTCACACCCCAGGAACAACCTAGTCCCCCTCCCCGCTTGGTCAAAATTTAGACAATGAATTCTTGCGTGGAAATTTACTCAGCAGCTAGAAATTTGTTGGTCGAGAAATGAAGCCTTTATTATTCCATTCTTGCTTCTTATGCGTCCTTTTATACTCAGATCAAGTTATGATAAAAAATTCCTCCATTTCTACGGGCTTTAAGTAAAATAGAATACATTAAAACAATTTAAAATGGGGGATCCAAAATGGCGGATGCTTCAGATTCCTTTTTAGTAATAATTGATGTCATCATGGCATCACTGCTATTCTTAAAGGTTATTCATATGTTAGCCACCTTCTTGATTTTATAAAATACCAAGGGGGGTCGAGCAAGCATTTTTCCCTTTATGTGTATACCTAGATTTTCAAAAACCGGGTTAGCAAAATAATCAACTCATTTGAGACTTCTTTCTTACACTAGTCTTATTCAAGTTCCCGGTTTTAGAGTCACACGGTCGGCAGACCAGCGTAGATCCTGACTTCACACCAGAAAAAAACGAAGTCTTGGTCTGGGTCAAAGTTCCTCAGCAATTTTGCTCTCGCTTAATTCATTTGACTCCTTAGAGCCTGTTTCCGAGGCCAAAGACTTAGTGGTCACCTTAGAAAAGCGAACAATATCGTACCTTTCTGTCTTCTTGTGGCTAAAATCATGCAGAGTGCTTATTTATGTGTTATTTTACATATAAAGCACAAAAAAATATCATTTCATGCGGGTTTTAACCTGATGTCTAATTCGTGGTAAAAACGAAAATGGCGGCCATTATTGGTGACATCACAGGCCTCCAGCAGCACCACTACCCCTAAAATATACTTAAGAAGATCAAAGGTTTTCCACTAAAGGTAAAATCGTTTCAAAATACTGCAATATATCAAAAA
>OZ037786.1:11389318-11469318 GCA_964035525.1 Porites cylindrica | reverse complement strand
CAAATTTTGAGCAAGCGGGGAGGGGGATTAGGTTGTTTCTGGAGAGTGACCAAAACCGTGACTATAAGGCCTTTGAAATTTATTTCGAAAAATTTTGTTTTAAGGCGAACACAGCAAAACTTAATCTAGATTTTTAATCCGGCAACTCAGTTGGTTGCCCCTGCATGGCTAATTTTGCGCCAAAACAAAACGCGACATATATGCACTCCCAGAGTCTGTAGGGACGGACAGAGTACGCTGACGTCATAACCAAATTTTCTGTCTTCGAGAGGTTTCCATTTTCTTTTAGGTATGGGGATCCGCAGCGCACGCCTCGTGCGTATTTCGCTATCGAAGTTTGGGCTTGTCCAAGTGCTACAGGAAAACATGCACTGGGCTTCGACTAAATTAAAGTAAAAAAATTCGGCATTTTCGTATTCTTATTATGGAATACGATGAAGCAAACGCACCCTTCAAATAAACGTTCAAGGTTAAAAAAAAAAGCATTTCAAGCATTCGTCTTTATCCGAAAACCAAAAGAATCTCCCCGGCGGGGAATCGAACCCAGGTTTCCCGCGTGACAGGCGGGGATACTCAGCACTATACTACCGAGGAATTGAATGCGTTAGATTTAGGCTTAGGGTTATGAATGGGGAAACGCCACATCTCACTTTAAAGTAAAATAACTTCAAGATAGTCTCAACTATGACCGCCGAACTTACCCCTTTTCTTAGAGAAAGTGGGAACAATTTACAACGGGTTTTTTGACAGGACTTTCTATCACCCTCCTCATCCCCCCCCCCCCCCCGCCCCCCTCCGTCTCTCTCTCTCCATCCCCAGGTAGCAGGGAGCAAAACATGCCCGGTCTGAATGGGAATTATCAACTCAGTATTCTCAGTTCTCTTTCGTAGTTCATATCTGAAACTCTGAAAAAAAGGATATCAAATGATTATATCAAAGCTAAACGAAAGTGTCATTTGTTCTGGAACATTTTTGATAATTCAGGAGTTAAACAAGAGACTATGACTGTTATAGAAAATGTTTAAGTTTCAATTCTTCTCCATGCTGACCATCCAAACTCGAAGACAGAAACTTATAGTTAAAGTATAGAGGTAAAAGTTTCCTGTCAAAAATCCGCGGTAAATTTTTCCCACATTATGGGAAAAAGGGGTAAGTTTGGCGGTCATAGTTAAGACATAGTTCACTTTAAAATGAGATGGGGCGTATCCCCATTATATAGCCCATTAATATAATAATCATCTTTATTGAGGAAACTTTTTCATAAAAGATATGGTTTTCATAAATCTAAGGCACTCAATTTCTCGGTAGTATAGTGTTGAGTACCCCTGCCTGTCACGCGGGAGACCGGGATTCGATTTCCCGCCGGGGAGATTCTTTCTGTTTTCGGATTTAGATAAATGTAAGAAAAGCGTTTTTTTTTTTTGTGTGTTTTGTTTTTTGTTTTAATGTCAACCCTGAAGTTTGATATGAAGGGTGCATTTGATAGATCGTATTCCGAAATAAGCCTGTACTTAAGGTGGCTCCGTAATTAATATAAGAGCATTTAGCTGTGACAAATTTTCCGTCATAACTTTTTCGACTTTAACGCGATGGCTGCGAAACTTTGCAAAGAACAACAAATATCATTCGGCAATAATACGAAATATTCCGATTTCATTGATGGTAAATATTTCTTGAGAAATTAGCGCTTAAAAGGACCCTAATGTTCAAAGAAAATCGCGTTTAGTAAAAAATTTTGCTGATATTTTTCACTGAAATTTCTGGTATCGGCTTTAATTGATATAATAAATATGCCAGAGGAATTTCAGAAAAATCGTTGGAGCAGAAGTCCGTAACTAAAAGTCACTCAAAATTCAGCTGTGAAATTGTTTTGGAATTTCAAAAATAAATTACTATCAGGTAGAAGGAGCCACCAGTTTGAATTTTCGGGACAAGTAAATTCAACGTTTGCTAATTCTTAAAACAAAAGCCGATTGCCTATCGTGCTATTCTTTAAAAGGTACTTTTTAGTTTTAGAAGCACTATAAATTGCTTCAAACCTCGCTCTGAAGTAGAATTACTTGTTCTTCGACAGTTTTAAAATATCCCTTGGCAGTTTTGGCTCAAACTCCTGCTGCATACATTTTGATGTATTGCAATGCATTTTCAGCGACTTTTACTGCTGTTCGTTGCTTCCAACTCAGGAAAAAAGTATTGAGATTGGACGCTACCTCGTATCAGAGCTCGGATAGAACTGTCCAGCACCTTTGTTTATGACTACAAAATGAGCACGAGCGGCAGTTCTGCGAGGAATTCGCACCTCACCCAGGGGGGACAAACGACAATGTTGACCATGCCTGTGAACCGAATAACATCACAGTGCAAAATAAAATTATAGCAAAAATACTGCCCGTGAATAAATTTACAACTCTGAAATTTTTGTCACTCCTTCCTTCAATGAATGGGTATTTTTTTCTTGATTATTATGTTTTGCTCTGCAATACATGTTTATACAGATCGGTTCACAGACATGGGCATCATTGTCATTCGTCCCCCGTGGCTGAGGTGCGAATTCCTCGCAGAGCTGCCGCTCGTGCTCATTTTCTGGTCATAAACAAAGGTGCTGAACAGTTCTATCTGAGCTTCGATACAAGGTAGCTTACAATGCCAACACCTTTTTCCTGAATTGGAAACAACGAACAGCAGGAAAAGCCGTTGAGGATGCATTGCAATACATCAAAATGTATGTAGCAGGAGTTTGAACCAAACCTGCCGAGGGATATTTTAAAAATGTCGAGGAACAAGTCATTCGACGTCAGAGCAAAGTTTGGAGCAATTTATAGTGCTTCTAAAACTGAAAAGTACCTTTTAAAGAATAGCACGATAGGCAATCGGCTTCTGTTTTCAGAATTTGCAAACACTGAATTTACTTGTCCCGAAAATTGAAACTGGTGTCTCCTTCTTCCTGATAGTAATTTATTTTTGAAATTCCAAAACAATTTCACAGCTGAATTTTGAGCGACTTTTAGTTAGGGACTTCTGCTCCAACGATTTTTCTGAAATTCCTCTGGCATATTTATTATATCAATTAAAGCGGATACCAGAAATTTCAGTGAAAAATATCAGCAAAATTTTTTACTAAACGCGATTTTCTTTGAACATTAGGGTCCTTGTAAGCGCTAATTCCTCAAGAAATATTTACCATCAATGAAATCGGAATATTTCGTATTATTGCCGAATGATATCTGTTGTTCTTGGCAAAGTTTCGCAGCCATCGCGTTAAAGTCGAAAAAGTTATGACGGAAAATTTGTCACAGCTAAATGCTCTTGTATTAATTACGGAGCCACCTTAAAATTTCTCTTTCAAATCTCCTCTAGCGTAATTTTTTAACCACGGCAACGTTACATATAAGTTTATTAAATATAAATTATTGAAATGTAACTTTAATTCAGCTGAAACCTTATGCATGTTTTCTATAGTCTATGGGCAAGCCCCGGACTTCAATAGCGAAATACCAATTTGTCTTCTCTGGGCTGCTGGTCTCTCTTAGTTCGGCTGTCACCAAGGGCTAAAGGAAACATGAGTTTCCACTAAATAAAGGTTAAAGTGAGGCATTCTTTCGTCGTTTCTGGTCATTTCTGCCACTATATTTCTCGTAGAAAGCCTGGAAATATGCTATGTTTTGATTCAGAAGTCTATCGCCAGAAATGACAAGAAAAGACAAAAGACTAATTCAAAGTAAGTTATTCAAATATATTATATAAAAATTTAACTTTCTTTAGTCGAATTCCATGCTCTGACCGTTAATGAACTACTTTCTCTACTTATTTGTTTCAAGGAAAGAAAAAAAGTAAAATGTTTCGGCCAGATTTGAACTGGCGACCTTCTAGGCGGACGTGATAACCACTACACTAAGGAAACTACAGTATATAATAAGGGTAAGGCTCGAGGAATAATCGGTATCTTATCCCTCGGACGTACACGCAAATTCATACTCCTGCTGTGGTACAAGGGGGGTGGAGGATGGATGGAACCCCTCCCCGAAGTTTTTGATATGTTGCAGTATTTTGAAACGATTTTACCTTTAGTTGAAAACCTTTGATCTTCTTAACAAGATGAGGTATAGTTTAGGGGTGGTGGTGCTGCTGGAGGACTTTGACGTCACCAATAATGGCCGCCATTTTGGTTTTTACGAAGAATTAGAAATCTGGTCAAAACACGAGAAATGGTATTTTTTGTGCTTTATATGAAAAATAACAAATAAATAAGCACTTTGTATGATTTAAGCCACAAGAAGACCAACTTTGCTATTTCAAGCGAAGAATTGATCCTTATTTGCTTGGGTCTAACAAATACACTGGGGCATAATTTACCTGTGTTTAACAAATACAGCAAATACACTGGGTGTTACATTGCCTGTGTCTAACAAATACCGTAATTTGCCTATGTTTAACAAATACACTGGGGCATTAATTTGCCTGTGTCTAACAAAATACACTGGGGCATTAATTTGCCTGTGTTTAACAAAATACACTGGGACATTAATTTGCCTGTGTTTAACAAATACACTGAGACATTAATTTTCCTGTGTCTAACAACAACACTGGGGCATTAATTTGCCTGTCTGACAAAATACACTGGGGCATTAATGTGCCCGTGTTTAACAAAATATACTGGGGCGTTAATTTGCCTGTGTCTTACAAATACACTGGGGCATTAATTTGCCTGTGTCTAACAACAACACTGGAGCATTAATTTGCCTGTGTCTAACAAAATACACTGGGGCATTAATTTACCTGTCTGACAAAATACACTGGGGCATTAATGTGCCCGTGTTTAACAAAATATACTGGGGCATTAATATGCCTGTGTCTTACAAATACACTGGGGCATTAATTTGCCTGTGTCTAACAACAACACTGGAGCATTAATTTGCCTGTGTCTAACAAAATACACTGGGGCATTAGTTTGCCTGTGTCTAACAACAACACTGGGGCGTCAATTTGCCTGTCTAGCAAAATACACTGGGGCATTAATTTCCCTGTGTTTAACAAATACACAGGGCGTTAATTTGCCTGTCTCTTACAAGTACACTGGGGCATTAATTTGCCCGTGTTTAACAAATACCCTGGGGCATTAATTTGCCTGTCTGACAAAATACACTGGAGCATTAATGTGCCCGTGTTTAACAAAATATACTGGGGCGTTAATTTGCCTGTGTCTAACAACAACACTGGAGCATTAATTTGCCTGTGTCTAACAAAATACACTGGGGGCATTAATTTGCCTGTGTCTAACAACAACACTGGGGCATTAATTTGCCTGTCTGACAAAATACACTGGGGCATTAATGTGCCCGTGTTTAACAAAATATACTGGGGCGTTAATTTGCCTGTGTCTTACAAATACACTGGGGCATTAATTTGCCTGTGTCTAACAACAACACTGGAGCATTAATTTGCCTGTGTCTAACAAAATACACTGGGGCATTAATTTGCCTGTGTCTAACAACAACACTGGGGCGTTAATTTGCCTGTCTAGCAAAATACACTGGGGCATTAATTTCCCTGTGTTTAACAAATACACTGGGCGTTAATTTGCCTGTGTCTTACAAGTACACTGGGGCATTAATTTGCCCGTGTTTAACAAATACACTGGGGCATTAATTTGCCTGTCTGACAAAATACACTGGGGCATTAATGTGCCCGTGTTTAACAAAATATACTGGGGCGTTAATTTGCCTGTGTCTTACAAATACACTGGGGCATTAATTTGCCTGTGTCTAACAACAACACTGGAGCATTAATTTGCCTGTGTCTAACAAAATACACTGGGGCATTAATTTGCCTGTGTCTAACAACAACACTGGGGCATTAATTTGCCTGTCTGACAAAATACACTGGGGCATTAATGTGCCCGTGTTTAACAAAATATACTGGGCGTTAATTTGCCTGTGTCTTACAAATACACTGGGGCATTAATTTGCCTGTGTCTAACAACAACACTGGAGCATTAATTTGCCTGTGTCTAACAAAATACACTGAGGCATTAATTTGCCTGTGTCTAACAACAACACTGGGGCGTTAATTTGCCTGTCTAGCAAAATACACTGGGGCATTAATTTCTCTGTGTTTAACAAATACACTGGGCGTTAATTTGCCTATCTCTTACAAGTACACTGAGGCATTAATTTGCCCGTGTTTAACAAATGCACTGGGGAATTAATTTGCCTGTGTTTAACAAAATACACTGGGGCATTAATTTGCCTGTGTTTATCAAATACACTGGGACATTAATTTGCCTGTGTTTAACAAAATACACTGGGGCATTAATTTGCCTGTGTTTAACAAATACACTGGAGCATTAATTTTATCTTATCACCATTATGTTTAATAGTCTTAGTATAAACCGCAGTGTAATCCGCCGCTTTCATTATCGCTTGAGTATTATGTGCCAAAAATGTTCTTTTGGTTTGCTACGTAGATCCGCTTAAGAAACGCCTTAATAATAATGTGTATATATATGATTTACCAAGACAAATAAAATCAGTGTTGTTACTTCTACTTGAGTGGTACGTTATCTTGTGTGAAAACTATGGCGGCATCGCTCAGCCTAACAGGTTATGGGCCCAGGAGAACACTCATGTTTGACGGGAATGAAAACAACTACGAACTCTGGGGTGAAGTTCTTGGGCTACATGCGCCTCCAGAAGTTGCATGAAGTAGTAGTGCGAGTAGAGAGCGAGAAAGAAGTCCCCGATGCGGGAAAGCTGGCAAATGCCTTTGCCGAGCTTGTCCAATGTTTGGGCGATAGAAGTTTGGCCCTCGCGATCCGAGAGGCGAAGGATGATGGAAGAAAAGCCCTACAAGTCCTGCGAGAACACTATCAAGGAAAGGGCAAACCGCGCATCATTGCGCTTTAAACTGAACTCACCTCACTAGAGATGAAAAAAGGAGAGTCTACGATAGACTATATCCTGCGAGCCGAAAAAGCTGCAACGGCACTGACAGGGGTACTAAAAGGACTACCCAGTGCCTACAAAACGTTTGCGACCGTGGTGACCCAGAGAGAAACGCAAATTACATTCAGTGAATTCAAGACAGCTCTCAGAAACCACGAGGAGACGGAGAAGAGCTGCAATAGAACCCCAGATAACGGCGAGAGTGACAATGTGATGGCCACAAAGCAAGGGTTCCAGGGAAATTGCTTTAAATGCGGCAAGAAAGGGCATAAAAGCAAGGACTGCTACTCCAAAGAGCCAAAGTGATGTCACAAATGCGAGAACTCCTCCCACAGTACAAGGGACTGTAGAAAACTGAAGCCTGCCAAAGACGCAGCAAAGAAGTCAGCAGAAAACGAGGAGAACATTACTAGTTCACATAGTTTTGCATTTACTTTTAATGAACAGGAATTAAGTACTAGAGGTAAGACAACCCCAAATCTACTATTAGATTCTGGGGCAACTAGCCACATAATTGTAGATCGCGAGAAATTCGTAGATTTTGATGACAAATTTAATGCTAGTAGCCACTTCATTGAATTAGCTGATGGTAGTAAGGCAAACGTGTGTCTGGGCAGGGGAAATGCCAGCGTTAAGTTGTTGTATGACATTAATGGAAAGTTAAGGGATGTGGTTCTTGACAATGCTTTGTACATACCGTCGTACAAACAAAATATCTTTTCAGTTTCCGCCTCAATAGCGAAGGGCGCAAGTGTCAGCCTTGAAAAGGAAAGGAAATATTTTAAGGCACACGATGGTACAATGTTTGGGATAGAACAAAAAGGGCGTTTGTACTATCAAAATAGTATGTCATCTTCAAAGAATAACGCGCGCTCTTTAATAGAATGGCACAAAATTATGGGGCACTGTAATTTCCAGGATCTGCGAAAATTACAAAATGTAGTTGACGGTATGAAAATTGCTGATGAGCAACAATGTGGGTGCGCTATTTGCACACAAGGGAAAATGTGCCAAACCCGGAGCCGGAAACCGACGAAAGAGCGAAAAGTCCTTTAGAATTTGTTCATTGTGACTTAGCCGGTCCAATCGATCCAGTAGCGAGAGATGGTTTCAAATACGCATTGTGTTTTGTGGACGATTATACCGGTATTAACATGGTTTATTTTCTGAAACAAAAGAGTGATACACTAGAAGCTACGCAGAAGTTCCTAGCGGACATCGCCCCGTTCGGTAAAATTAAACGCATCAGGACGGATAACGAAACGGAATTTAAGAGCAAGAATTTCGAGTCTTTACTTCGTAAGAACCTTATAAGACATGAAACAAACGCGCCGTATTCCCCTCACCAAAACGGAACGGTTGAGAGAATGTGGCGAAGTCTGTTCGAAATGGCCCGATGTCTCTTGCTAGAGTCGGAATTGCCTAAAAGGTTTTGGGCGTATGCCGTCATGACTGCCGCCTATATCAAAAAACTGGTGTTTTAATTCGAGATTAGGCAAAACTCCGTACGAGGCTCTAATTGGAAGGAGGCCAGACTTGAGTAATATGCACATTTTTGGTTCAACCTGCTACGCCTATGTTCAGAACGCGAAGAAGTTAGAAGCGCAAAGTAAGAAGGGTGTTTTTGTAGGTTACGACAAAGAAATTCTAGTCCAGTCAAATTGTGGCTTAGTATCAAACTAATTGCAACATAATTTTTTTCAACGTCATTTAATTGTTGAATGGCTGTTTAACAACATACTAAAAATCCGCCAAAATCGGTTTGGTGAAACATGAGAAAAATTGGCAATAAAGATTTTCAACTCTCACCACAGGAATACCAATTTCAGGAAGATCACAAAATTCTGACAAAACATCTGATAATTGTGTTTTATTTTCTCAAGAATTTTTGATACAACATCGCTAGTGTATTTTGGGTAGTTTTGATTTAAAAAACGCCGGCTTGATGTGTGAGAAACACCAGGGTAAGTGTTTCGTCTTGACGGCTCTGCACAGGTTACCCAGCCACTCATATTCTGTTTTCCAAGCTTTAATTTTTTTTTTTCTATGACGGTATTTACTGCGCTTTTCACAAACATGCGAATTTTGAAGCTTAAAAGCCAACTGACGATTGCGTTTTTCGCTGGCGTCAATCATGTTAACGGACCTCTTAGGAAACAAAACTTTACTTTAACGGGTTCAAAAGGTCATGGTTTGTGATTTGTGATTGGTGGATCTCGATCTGTTTTGTGTGTTTCTGTGTTTCAAGGTTCGTTGCTTGTGGTCGTAATTATGATTGACGGCAGCGAAAAACGCAATTGTGAAGGCGGCTTATTAACTTTAGAGTTCGCATGTCTGTGAAAAGCGCAGTAAAAGGGAAATTATAAGTCAGTCTGTGTTAACATGGTTAAAAACAATAATTGATTTTTATGGGCAATATCAGAAATGCAGTAAGTATTTTAGCAGTTTTACAGGCTGGTAATTTTTTATATGTGCAGTATGGATTCAAATTTAGTAGCTGACTGATGGTGAAAAGTTTGATTTGATATTTTGCTCACCTTCGGTCAACTAATAAATTTGCATCCATGCTGCAGGATAACGTGCGACTAAATGTGTGCAACGGACGATAGCTTAGTTTCAGTACAAACTGTTTCACACCTATTCCCTTTTTCTGTACGTAATCGTGTTTTGTGAAGTAGTTATGTTCAAACCTTGGACACAATACGTGTGATCGAAAACAAGGTTTCTTTTTTTTTTTTCTCGCGACATGCGCAACGTCCTTTAGGATTATGACTCCGTGCTTTACAATGTGAGTGAATGTATATTCTGCTAAGGACTGCGTCTATTTGGTTTTTGCTAGATCTTAACGCTCAGTCTGCGCTTTTCATTACACCTGGCCCAATCTGTTTTAAGGGAAATCCAGAAAACCAAGCGCAGTGTGTTTGTTCCAGTTTTATATTCTTGTTGTAGCGAGTCTCAGATTTAGTTTAGTGTATCTGTATGTTTAGTTTGGATTTTTCTGCGGCAGCCCTTCATTTCTTCGTAAGATGAATAAGTAGAGTAATCGCTGTGTTGTCTCGAGGCGTTTATATTCCCTCCTTGCATTTCTTATGTGAGAACAACCCTGAACCGTGACCAGTTTTTTTTTTTTTTTGTCCATTGGCAAATGAAGTCTGAAGACCTCTTTTTCTATAACGATCATGGGATCCTATACGCATGAAAATATTTGCAGCGGTCAAAGAAGGAGCGAAAGTACAGGACATATGTACGACATTAATGGGCTTGCCTGACTTAGCTTCTGATGGCTCACCTCTTTTTGCGGAACCTATGTTTCTCTTCGGATGAGCGTTGCGTAACACTTCAACTTACTACATGTTAACCTTTTCACTAAGTTGCGTAAATTATGCTCTGCGTGGGGAATTTCCATTTTTCCATTAACTCTTACAACATATTTAACAATTATTCTTTGAAATCGAGGTGAATGGTGGCAAAATATTTACCGAGCCACGATAGCAGAAGGGTTTGTTGTGTCGTTCTTCGTACTTCGCATGAAGTGCTGACAAAAATGGCGGCTCGGTTGCTCGAGGTAAAACGTCGTCTTCCTGTATCTTTCTTTTTCCTGTTTACTTGAAACGTAGAATTTCTGCAAACATTTCCTTTTAAATTTGTTTGTCATAAATAAACTTCGATTTTTGAGCCAAAATTTTCTTGTTAGAAAACGCTGAGTTCACGAAACGGCTTCTTCTACCCGAATACACGGGAGTTGTAAACAACCCATCGAGCACAAAACTCAGCCACAGTAAATTGAAAAACACCGTATTGAATCCTTCCAAGTCTTTTCTTGCCTTAAAAAAAAGTCAGCCTTAGGATTTTGTCGACTTTTAAAAGATCGTTCTCTAAAAAAATGGGAAAAACACCGAGCTCACACATTATCCACTCGCTAGGAGGTGAATATTGTTGAATAGTCCGAGATAGCGAACCAATCAGATTGCTTAAATCACCAAGATCGCTGAGTGTGTATATACTAATTTTACATACGCATTGTTTTGGCTACCCCTTAAAAACCTGCCTCTTTATTTTACTATTTCGGTTTCTTGAAACAAACGTTTGCTGGAACCAAAGTTGTTATGCGATGAATGTTCCGTTAACCTTTATATTTTTTTTTGCGAAGGTAACAACATTTTTCCTTAAATGAAAACGCATTTCCCTCTTATCAAATTCATAGGCATTGGAGTTTAACCTGTTCAAAAACTTTACATTGTTGTGCATCGTAAAGAATAAGTAAAACTATCCTCCCCTCCTCTCCAATTCACTTTTATCAAGAGGAAAACAAAAAACTTCAAAAAAGTGAAACTTGTATATGCGAGGAAGTCAGTACGTTAACGAAGATTAATGTATAGGTAGCCGTAAAAGCCAAAGAAAGGAAAAATAGAAGGAGTTAGGGGAAAGAGAAAAAAAATGGCTGCATTATTAGCTGTTATGTTGACTTCTTTGACTTCTTTTTGAAAGAGAAAACTGTTTGATGGGAGAGCTCTGTTTTGGCTGTAACCTTCTTAAAAATCCAACAAGATATGTATTTTTCTTACTCTTGCAGCTAACAGAAATCTGATTTAAAGCCAATAATTAAATAACGGCCTTCATTTTTTAGTTTTAAAGCTTTACGACTACATTTGTTGTAGTTTAACAGCCAACAGTTCACTCTCTTACTCTTTAAGCCTCCTGTTATTTGGGGTTCCTTGAGTGGAGCATGGGTTTCCTGTGAAAAAGCCAACCGCCTTTAATATTTATCCTTTTCGAAAAAAGTAAACACTTCGTTTTATCACCGAAAACTAGGTAGCATTTATTCTTTCTTCTTTTACTTTTCCATAAAAGTAACAGACACATCTTGTGCATTTTTTGTTTTAACGTATAATTTCGAATAACGTGGGTTCCCTGTGTTTAAAGCTCAAAATGTTTAACACTTAATTTTGACATGTTCCACCGATCGGATTTTGGCGGATTTTTAGTATGTTGCTAGATAGGCCACCCTTACTTAAATGGCGTTGAAAACAATTATGTTGCAATTAGTTTGATGTTGAGCCTCGAAAATGCCTAGATTGACTGGACTAGTCCGGCATATCTCATTTATTACCCCGAAGTAAATAAGGTGGAAAGGGTGAAGTGTGTAAAATTTCTAGAACAAAATGTTTGCGTGCCCAAAATAGCAGAGGATGAGATTGTGTTACCAACCCCACCGACAACTGTCGACAGTGATGTAAGTGACGAACAAACAACTGAAGACAGAAACGTGGCTGAGAATGAAAACCGGGGGGAAGACAGTCGTAACCCCAAACGAATTCACACCATACCTAGGCACCTAGACGGATATGTTTTAGACGGTGGCTTAGAAGACGATGCAAACTACACCGTGGATTACTGTTACCGAGTAGCCAACATACAAACGACTTACGATGACGCCATAAAATCAAACGAGGCCACAAAATGGCAAAAAGCCATGCACGATGAGATGACAGCGCTATATGACAATGACACTTTTGAATTGGTCACGCCACCAGAGGGTAGACAAATAGTGGGGGGGGGGGGGGGGGGGGGGGAATGGGTTTTCGCAGTTAAAACCGGTCCCGAGGAAGAAGAACCCACAAAGCGCGATGCGTAGCCAAAGGTTACTCGCAAATTGCCGAAATAGATTACCAAGAAACTTTTGCACCTACAGCTCGCATGAGTTCTGTTCGAATGTTAATGCAGCAAGCAGTTCAGAATGACATGATCGCGCACCAAATGGATGTCAAAAAGGCTTATCTAAACGCGCCAATAGATTGTGACATTTATATCCAGGCTTTGAAAAGGTCGGCAAAAATGGCGAAACATTGGTGTGTAAGCTAAAGAAATCATTATACGGTCTCAAACAAAGTGGGCGAAACTGGAATGACATGTTGCACAGCTATTTGTGCGGGGAAAAATTTACTCAGTCGCTGGCAGATCCGTGTGTGTACACAACAAATTCCAAGACTGATGGGTTAAAGGACAAATGAGCTTCTCATTTACTCCTGTTCGGGATTCCTACATCAAGAGGATACTTCCTAGTATCAAAATTAATAAAGCCACCGGTGCCGACGGAATCTCTCCACGCCTATTGAAACTTGCTGAACCAGGAATTCTCAGTTCTCTCACAAAATTTATTAATCGATGCATCGCTGGTAGTTCCTGGCCTACAAATTTGAAAACTTCCATTATTTCTCCGATCTATAAAAAAGATAGCGAGACTATGAAGTCTAATTACCGTCCTGTATCTGTGTTATCGGCTGTTTCAAAAATAGCCGAAAGAGTTATCTTTGATCAGCTATACGAGTTTTCCCTTCACTTCCTCAGCGGAAATTTATCTGGTTTTCTGAAAGGACATTCATGTACAACAGCCCTCCTCAAAACATGCGAAGACATTAGAGCAAATTTAGACTCTAGCGAGCACTCTGCAGCAATTACCATAGACCTCTCCAAAGCATTTGACTCTATTAACCATAATTTGCTTCTTGCAAAGCTGTCAGCGTACGGTGTAACTGAAGACGCCCTACAACTTCTACGTTCTTACTTGACTGACCGAAAGCAACATGTCAAGATAGACGGTAACCTGTCAGATTGGCAAATTATGAAGTGTGGAGTTCCTCAAGGTTCACTCTTGGGCCCCCTTCTCTTCAATATATACATGAATGATGCGAATTTTTCAGATATTTCGTGCTCCTTAAGATTCTATGCCGATGACACTACGGGGTATTCTTCAAGCCCTTGTCCATCCACCTTGCAAATAAATCTACAAAACAACCTTGGTCTACTCGTTTCCTGGTTTTGTAAGAACTTCCTGGCGATCAACCATAGTAAATCTCAATCCATCGTCTTCAATAGAGCAACTCTACCAACGCCCTTTGTTATTGACAGCAATGAACTGGATTACGTTCCACAGATCAAGCTCCTTGGTGTAATTATCGACAATTCACTCTCTTTTAAAGCACATATTAAAGAAATTTGCTGGAAAGTGAACACAAAAGTTTCAATTCTTCGTCGCATTCGTAAACTTATACCCTCAGATATTATGATTAAACTGTACAAAGCATTTATTCTGCCTCACTTTGAATACGCATCACCATTGTTCATAGGTCTAAGTAAAGGTTTGTCTGCAAAACTAGAGTCAACCAATGCATTTGCTCTTAGGACTCTTCTTAACTACTCCAAGTCGACTGCTTATGAAGAGCTACTTAAAACTGTACATATCAAAAGCTTGGAACATCGACGCATTGAACAAGCACTGATACTTGTATACAATAGCATTTATAACCAGGCACCGAACTACATTCGGGAAATGTTTTTACTGCGAAGCAATGGTTACAGCCTACGGGGCCATCTTAAGGTTGTTCTTCCAAGACCGACCTCATCTTATATGCAACATTCTTTCACGTACCAGGCTGGCAAACAATGGAACAGTCTACCAGACAAAATAAGGATGTCGGAGTCCCTCTCTATCTTTAGGAAAAACTTACAAAACATACAGTTGTCTTCATCTTATGACTGCAACTGTGAATTTTGTAAATAGACAATCTGATTACCAATATTTTTTCTTTTTAAATTATTATTATCTTTTAGTTGGTTTAATTTTTCTATTTCTTATTTCTATTCATTACTTGTACATGTAGATTATGTAAATTATCACGTTGTAATTTTTATGGCACATTTGCATTTAAACGAGCTATCGCTCATATGCGATATGTGGTTAAATAAAATTACTTACTTACTTACTTAATCATTTTGATTATTTGGGTGGATGATATCATAATTTCTGCAACTACTTTAGATTTATTGACGAGTGTAAAAGAAACCCTATGCAGAAAATTCAAAATGAAAGGCCTTGGTAAACTTTCATGGTTTTTGGGAACAAATTTCAAATGCAATAAAGATGCTATTGAAATGGGACAGACACAATACATAGATAAGATTCTCTCTAAATTCAAAATGACAGATTGTAAACCAAAGTCAACTCCATGCGCCCTTGGAGTAGAAAAAGGAAGTGAAGAAGAGTCACGCGAATTAAACGACCCTAAGTTATACACCTCAATTGTTGGGAGTTTAACCCTATTCAGACTGGGGGGGGGCTTTTCGAACCCCCCCTCCGGCAAAATCGTGATAACTCCTACACCGAAAGAGCTATGACGTTCAAATTTTCTGACTTTTCCTAAAATTTATCTAGGAACATTTTGGTATAATTACCATGTCCATGTGATTAATCATGTTACCATGGCAACCAGTTTCTGACACATAGGTTTTGGAAAATTTAAAAAATGGTGATTTTTTTGTTTTAAGATCGCGTTTTTACACTTATAGTGCTTTTTGTTGTTAAAATGGTCTTTGCTTGGGACTAGTTTTTGAATTACATCAAAATGTTTCAACATCGAATATTTGGGGGGGAGGGGTGGGGTAAAATTTGTCACTTTTTTGCTTTGACGAATATGCTGCTCTATTTTCCAAATAACACTTCCAAAGTCATTTGTTTGGCTAATAAACATTAGTTTGATACTTCTTTTATACATTCTGAACTTGTTCCCCTTTGAAAGTTGCTTTAAATTATAATTTTAACAAAAAAACGGAAATCCAAGATGGCGGATCCAAGATGGCGGACAACCATTTCAAATTTTAAGTTTTATTGCTTCCTATTGCTTTTTCTCGCTGTACAAGTGTTTCCTTGTTATTAGTTCATAAGAAAGGATAACAAAGAGATGACTTTACTAATATTATTGATATTTTTCGTATCTAAGTGGAAAAATAATAAGAAACATTGAAAAATTGGAATATGACGTCACTGTGACGTCATCATTGGGCGTGGCAAGTCAAAACTGGGTGTGGGGCTTCTTTGTACGGAGATGATCATTGTGTGTAAATTTCATGGCCCTAGCATTATTGGTTCCAGAGATACAGAGGGGGGGTCCGAGGAGCCCCCCCCCCAGTCACAGATTGACCAAAAAAGCCCAGTCTGAATAGGGTTAATCTATGTAATGACAGGCACTAGGCCTGACCTATGCTATACTGTGACCAGACTTTCACAGAACATGGCTAAGCCAACCCAGTCAGATCTTAGCATGGCGAAGCATGATGTGCTGAGATATCTAAAAGGCACTCGGGAACAATGCCTTAAGTTTGGAAAATCGGAGTCACATCTAAAACTGAAGGGATTTTGTGACTCAGATTGGGGCGCATCTGTAAAAGATAGGCACAGTATAAGTGGGTACAAATTTCAGTTAACAGAAAACGGTCCAATGATTTCATGGAAAATTCGCAAACAACAAACAGTAGCCTTATCTACTTGTGAAGCTTAGTACATCTCGCTAGCTATTGTTGTACAAGAATCTTAATTTTTAAAGCAATTATGTAAAGACATGAACATAATGATTGATGATATACTTATTAATGTAGACAACCAAGGTGCAATCAACTTAGCTAAGAATCCGGTGAATCACCAAAGGTCGAAGCATATTGATATTAAGTACCATTTCATCAGATCAGAAATACAAAATGGAAATGTAAAGTTGCAGTATGTTCAGACCGATAACAATGTGGCAGATATCTTTACAAAGCCCGCCTCGAGAGTTAAGCTTGAAAAGTTCAAAAACTTTACCTTGGGAAGTTAAATAGCTGATAACATCAGAGCAAGTGGGGGTGTTAGAATACGTGCTCTGATATCACAATTATCTTGCTTATCACCATTATGTTTAATAGTCTTAGTATAAACCGCAGTGTAATCCGCCGCTTTCATTATCCCGGCGCTTGAGTATTATGTGCCAAAAATGTTCTTTTGGTTTGCTACGTAGATCCGCTTAAGAAACGCCTTAATAATAATGTGTATAAATATGATTTACCAAGACAAATAAAATCAGTGTTGTTACTTCTACTTGAGTGGTACGTTATCTTGTGCGAAAACTATGGCGGCATCGCTCAGCTTAACAGTTTAACAAAATACACTGGGACATTAATTTGCCTGTGTTTAACAAATACACTGGGGCATTAATTTGCCTGTGTTTAACAAATACACTGGGGCATTAATTTGCCTGTGTTTAACAAATACACCGGGGCATTAATTTGCCTGTGTTTAACAAATACACTGAGGCATTAATTTGCCTGTGTCTAACAACAACACTAGCGCATTTATTTTCCTGTGTCTAACGAATAAACGTTTGAAGTATTTACTTCTCTCTAATAAATTTATTTATGTAATCCTTTACCAATACAATGGCAACTAAGATAAAAGCGTTTTAAAACTGAAAATTCCGGTGATGTATATCCGGAACGGCACGAAACCGCTAGCCTCGAAAAATATAACAGCAAAGAAAGAGTAACCCTGTCCCATTGTTTTATTGTATTACATATCAGGCGTTCAAGAAAACTCGTATACCTTAATGAGGAAAATTTGCTGGTAAAACGTGTCGGGATTAATCCGGCTTACAACACCTTAGTAAGGTTTGTCTTCTTTTTAGTGTGGTTCCTCTTTCAGCTCCTACTGTGATTTAGGTGCAAAAATTTTTACCTAAGGAGCGGTGACCCAAATTCCTGAACCGGCCTAAGCTTGTCATGAGCATCTCCTACCACGGCCCAATGTTTTCTTTCTGTTGAAGAATTAAGCCCCAATCTCTTTCCCTCTCGGACGTCTTTGTTCGCCCAGAGATTTGAAGTTTTCTGTGATCTGGCGGCAATATAGTTCCCAGTCTCTTAAAGGCCACCTCCCTACAATGGACTCAAAGAGGGGGTCCCCGCTTTACCCTCGTTCCCAGGACGTTTTCCTGAAAAAAAATGGGAGGAGGAGGATGCTTTCCTCGGTACTTTTATTTGACTCTCTATATAGGTAGTCATTTCTCTAAAACAGACACAAAAAGTGTCCGTCTTACATGGAGTTGACTGCAGTACTTCAGTCGAACCCCCAGGGTTCTTCAAGTTTAACACATTTCCCCGCTCATTATTTTGTCAGTGGTTGTGCACAATCAGTATATAGCTATACTAGGAGTAATAGGGGCTTAGGGGAGTGGGTTCGACATGTTTGTTAGCTATGTATGTAATTAAAAGATGTACAGGTAGCAGTGGGTTGAACCTTTCTAAGTCAATGAGTACATGTAAGTAACAACGAGTCAAACACCACCTATGATTCTCAGGATATTCTTTTGCACTGTAGTATGGTCAATAAAAATGGCTAAAAATTGGGATACAGATAATTAAAGCCATCTGTAAAATTTGTAGATTGAGATGTCAAAGCGTCGCTTATCAACGCTGTTCGAAGACGATCAAGAAAAAGATGAATAACGCTTTACGAAGACAGGAACGCACGACCACGAATCACCACGTGAGTTGTCAAAGTGAGTCGCAATGTATACCAGCGCCACAAGGCGAGGCAAAAGTGTGTCGACACAAATGCAATCTCAAAAACTCTCGCCTATTAATTGCACAGAACCCCCAACAGAAAATTGGGATTGAGTCCTCGTACCTCAAACGCAACCCCTAATTTCTATATGCCAGATGATTACCACTACCCTTAACACTTCCAAAAACCTTCCTTTCAGTTAATAGAAAAAGACGTTGAATTTAGAGTCGGTATATCTTCAATAATTGAATGTCATTATGGTACGTATAAACGTCGACGTTTCTTTTCAGAGGATGAAAAGCCACACGAGGGGTACTTTCAAGTTTCTATAATGGCCTGTACGGGAAGACTCCGCCCGAAAGGGGTATCTTTTACAGGCTCCAGGTATATGAAAGGGTAGAAATTTCACTTGTTGAAGTATAAGAAAGGGTAGCGGGAAATCTGTCAGTTTCGGTCTGTAAAAAGGCCCAAAAGTGCTCAGAGACGCATCAGAGGCACCCAACGGGAAATTTCGAGAAGAAGACCTAAAAACAACAACAAACCATGTATAGAGCTTTCTGAATCCATATTTAGCATTTTGGGCGATTGCTGGGAAGAATTTATCTGTTTCTCACTCCCAGCAAGACTGATGGAAGAATTCCAAGCCAGCAAAGTGTACCCACAACTTATAACCTGACTTACTGGGAAGTTCCCAGCAGACGTATCTCCAGGCACCTTTAGCCACTTTGGGTGTGGCCAGAGGACAAAATTTAGACCTTCAGTGGGGGAGGGGGGGGGGGGGGCATAGTTACCCCTTCATGGGGGAGGGGAAATTTCTGACAAAAAAACTCATGCCAGATATTCTACACATCAAATCCCAACAGACACCCACAGTTAAAGTTTTCCAAGCAACACTTTCCATCCATCGACTTATCACTTCTTCCAAATCTCCCAGCCAGCAAAAATTGGCCTGAACAACAGACATTTTGAGAAACCGATCTATTGGGCACCCCTGATGCATTCTATGGCTGTGAAAAATTCCAGAGCACGTTCTGGTTTTCTTATTTATTCTTATTTTAAAGACAGTGTATTTACAGCAGTTATTTTTCCCTTTGCTCTGCTTTCTTTGTTCTCTTTAGGGGAATATATTACATATTCCCTCACAGTATTATTCACTGGCGGAATAGTTGGTGGCGGCGTTTATCGTAATAAAGGCGGGGTGCAGGGCTAAAACAATTAGTAGCTGATAACAATAACAGAACAATGCAATATATTTTTCCATTCCCCTGCTCATATTACCATCAACATGTTTAACCATCCCAATGAACTGGTGTAAAGATTCGCAGCAAAAGCTAGTAGTCGTACGTGGTCAGTCAGGCAATAAAAGTTTCACACCAGAACTGGTGCAAAGTTTCGCAGCAAAAGCCAGTAGTCGTACGTGGTCAGTCAGGTAATCACCGTAAAAGTTTCACATCCGAACTGGTGCAAAGTTTCGCAGCAAAAGCCAATAGTCGTATGTAAGTCAGGAATGTTTTGTTTTGCAGTCAGACAATCACCTATAAGGGCATATAACCTCTGTCGCGCATGCGATGGTCGTCTGACGTCTATAAGTTATAGAATCGAAGCGCAGTTGAAACAAATGTAAGTAAGATCACACCAAGGAAGGCAAGCTTTTTTTGCTTTGGGTACAGAGAGACCCACCAAAGTAAAATACATGCAACAATACCTTTATCAGTTTGCTTGAAGCGACCATCATAGTAAATTTGCGAACAGCAACAGTACTTCAGTTTTAATACAGCTACAGAAAAATTATTGTAGTTTTTGGCAATAAGATAAGCTTAGGTGAAACCTTCTTCGGTACGTTTAAAAATCGAGTTGAAGACGGCAAACGTAAAGTAACTGCGTCCTACTGCGTATCTTGCGCTTCGCGCTCGCGCCTCTAAACAACCCTAAGCACCTTAATGACGCCAGTTGCGCAGGCTACGGTTGATTTGTAAGGGCGATTATTTTGTAGAAAGCAATAACTTCATGATAACCAGAAGAAAATAAAAATTCCAAAGAAAAATATCCTGTTCTTCACGACAAATGGTTACAAAAAGAACAACATAGTTGTCTATTAATTTGTTCATTCAAAAGTCCAGTTTAAACCCTGCTTGCGCCAATTTTAGGAAAATGTGTAAATATTGTTCACATTTGTAATTTTCTTTCATTTTTTGGCAAGAAAATTGTAAACTATTTTTCATTCTTTTTTTTCTACATTGGCCAAAGAGCCTCTCAAACGTAACCATGGCCGGTAACGCCCGTTGTCAAATTTGAGGTCCTACAGCCGGGAAACATTACCAAAAAAGTGTAATCTGAGTCACTGTGTTCGAAGATATGAATAAATTTGCTAACAGAGCTCTTACAATTTATACGATAAGAGGCTTTTAGAGCAAGAAATGCCTCAGCGTCAAAAAAGATACTCGTATGGAAGTCAAAGAATGATAGCCGTTCGGGATTTACTCCGCTATACTACAATTTACTATACACAGACGTTAGCATTGAAATGCAACGGCACACTTAGATGTTGCCTTTTTTAAAAACAATAGTTACTATAACGGACGCGAAATACGTCAATATACGGGTAGTACAAACGTAAAATCTTCCTACCTTTTCCGATCCTAACAGATACCTGTGCAGTTGCTAAACGCCTTCCAAATGACCATAGTTCGAGGAGGTTTCCAATCCCGGTGAGCACATAACAAAAGAGAAATTAGTTCCAACGGAAATATTCCAGAGCGCGCAAACCTGGACAACATTGTAAACGAGCATACCGAATGAAATCAGTTCTGAGTTCACTCCGCTAAGAGACCAGAGTGTATTATTTATTGGAGAGAGTTTTTGTATTCAATCGTCTCAATATTTGATGGCATTTATGTGCATTAGCGAATGTTCTTAATTCGATACACATGCACGGCAACCTGACAAAGAAACACAACCATTTTGCTTACCTTTTGGCCGCCTTAACATCAGGTTTAAAGTAGAACGTAGGCCAGTAGCTGATATGTAGACAGGCATATTAAAACACCAACACACAAAAGTGTTTTCTATAAAGGATCGACAGCGAAACGACTAAAAACAAAGCGGTGAGCGGTGCTTGACTCAACTGAGTCATTTTCTCACTACGTGTATCGCTTGACTGGAAATGTAACCAGTGCTTCCGAGATCAAAATTCTGTCAAACCAAAAAACACAAGAAATGGATGTACATTAACAGACAGACTTTATGAGCTAAAAAAAAAAAATTCGAAAAACTTCAAAAAGCATGAAGTACTCGTTTTAAATGACATTTTAGCGAGATATTCTAGTTAGAGCCTAGCTTAGCAATAAATGTTGAGAACATCTGAGAGAATAACTGCGTACGTGCTCTAAGAGTGTCCCCAGTCGTGTTGGTCTGTCAAACCTTTTCAACTGTCAGATGAAACAACAACAAAAAATAATTTATGCGAATGTATACCGGAACACGATTAACGACGGCGACTCACAGACGTCCCTTTCCCGATTTTTTCTAAGGGAGGGGGGACGTCTGTGCACAGGCTACCTGTGTACCCATAATACTGACTATTTTTTCCTTGTTGCGCGCAAAATGTTCGAAACCTAAACAACCGCCAAAAATTCTCATTTTATAGCCAAAAACTAGGAATCTTTCTAAAACTTTAAGCAAGTTTGTTTTTCTAGGTTAAATTTTTTTCAGTTACGAGACCTTCAATTACCGGATCATGAAAAAACTGTAAAGAAATGGACAGTTTTATCATTATTTTGTACATCCGTCGATCTAAATCCGGAATTTTGCGTCATTCATATCTACAACAAAACATATTCTACTATCCAGATTTTTTCCTCCCGAATGGATATTTTTTGTGTGCATGGTCATAGCTAGTAAAAAACACAAATAGAAAGGGGGTCACCTTTCCCGTTTCATAGCAAAACGAGAACAAAGGGATTATTTCGGCTTCAAACGATCATTTTGCGCGAGAGGACTGGGGCGAGTTTCAACACAAACACCTCTTTAGCCGGGTAGAATAATCAAAATTGCTGTTTAAAGCACTTGGACTGCAAAAAGAGCCATAACTACTTCTTTTTAGGCGACCGATGAAAATCAACGCCACCTTTGAATTCGCAACATCATGTGCTGCATGCTGAGTGATGCGCAGTGCCGAAAACAAGTGAATTACCTTAAGAGCTTTTTGCTTTAGGAAACCTCACAACTGAAATACAAGCAAGTTATTTACCTGTCCCTTCGGGGTATATGATATTTATCCATCCACTGCCTGCGTCGCCGACGCTCTAAACCGTCTGATTATACAAATGGCTTAGACAAGTACGTGAGCTGGCTGCAACGCAGGCTATCCATCCAGAGCCGCCCCTCGGGTTGCGCCCTCAGGGCGGCACCAGGTGAATATTTCACATACCCTCTCGTTCCAGGTAAATAACCCTTACTTAAAAGGAATGGAAAGATCTTAATTATGTGAAAGAGATACATTCTCTGTCAAAAATGGTATGTTGAAAAGGGTAAGGAGTTAGACCTTAGGGCGAGGCCTCCCCTTAAAAAACTTTTCGAGTACCCCAAGCGGAAAATCCGTTAACATGCTGTTCTATGCACATCAAATTATATCCTGTAGCTAGCTCTCTTTTTATAAGTAAGGATTACGCTAATGTACATTATATTATAGTGAGAAATTATATTACTGAGAAACCGGTCGTTATTTATGTAGAGAAAAAGAAGGGAGGGGGTGGGGGGTCAAGGCTATTTCCGATTGGCTAGAGGGGGGCGGGCTAAAATTTTTTTAAAGAAGTTTAGGGGGGAAGTCAGCAGTTTTATCGCGAGTTATATTTTATGAGGGCTCCATTGGCCAAGATGGGTAAAGCAGTAACTGATAGTAGAGTACAAACAATAGATGTGAAACAGTAAGTAATGCTAATATAAATTGTACAATTTTATGCTAATCCTATTGCTTTTTGTTTATTTAAAGCACCACTATTTTGTAAGTCATTTGTATTTGACAGAAATTCTGTTTGCACTTTAAACTTCATTTTTATTTCAAATTTTGGCTAACAAAGAATCCAGACCTATTTGCTTTAATATTTGGTTTGACTGAATTATCTTTCAACAAAATGCTTGTCACTTCAATAGCAACCTTTTTATACAAGTTTTCGTCAATTGTATTTCTTCACCAAATACATTTTATTTTTATATTTGTGTTACTTAAAATACTGCAACCGTTCATTCTATTCTCACTCAGGTTTTTACTTTTGTCTAGTCGAAATATTGGGCAAATAAATTTGTAAATTACCAACCCTTAGAGGTCCGATCAGCCTTGCATTCAAGTTTAAGTGTTACAATTAAGTTCCACATCATTGCTTTGACACTTAACATAGACACCAGTCTAGATACACAAAGCGATAATTTTATTTGAAGAAGTTGATTTTCATAAGTACAATTTTGGGTCTAGTGTATAACGTATTATCTGTACAGATGTATAATTAAAAATCATGCAGACTTGAATCAAACGTGGAAATTTTGTTTTCTAAAAAACAGGATCCGTGGACTCTTTTATTTGTTTTAACCAGGCACCAAACAATTACCGAGCTTAATTTCCCTAGTTGTCTTTCTTTTTTATTTCTGGCTTAACCTCTTGTAAGTTTGTAAAAACACAAAACGTTTTGAAAACGTTCATGGTTTTTTGTTTCAGTTACTCATACCGTATATTTATTACATTAATCGCCCTTTGCGCTTATTAAATTTTAGGACCTTGAGAGCGGGCGCTTATTCGAGGTGGGCGCTTACTCGAGGCTGGGTGATTATTAAATTTTCACCATTTTCAGCAAGTGTAGCATGTTTATTTTGCAACAAAACAAAAAATGGTAATAACAAAACGGAAAGGTGTAACAAAGCAAGGTTTTTGTAAAATACTCTGAAGAAAACTACGTCTTCGTGGAAGTCTCTTACTAGTACTTATTCTTTTTTTTTTTTTCGGGTGGGAGGGGGAAGAGGGTGGGGTAGGTGCGCTCATTAACTTTTTTTGCCTTTAGGATCGGCGCTTATTCGAGGTGGGCGCTAATTCGATGTTGGGCGCTTATTCGAATAAATACGGTAGTATTGGTCTAATTTTGTTTTCATTGATCTTACCTTTGTGTTAGGAATGACAAATATTTACTGGCCCAAAAATAAAAACAGACTTAGTTGCTTTAAGTGTGCATGTCTAATTCAGTATAGAACCTTATCCTATTGCTGGAGTTTCAATTGCCCAATAAGGTTTCTTAGGCTCCTACACACTGTCCTAGAAAACCAGACAGTTTATCTCTTTCTCAATGTGTATCGGATAGATGACTTTGTTATCAGAGGTCGAGACCTTCCAGATGGGGAGCTATGTTCCACAGGTAAATAGCAAAACTAACTAGCCGAGCTCAAGCTAACCAAAATGGAGAAACTGAATTAAGTGCTTGTATTTTGTTGAAAGACTTTTCTGACGGGGACTAGCTGAAGCCTTTTTACAAAACCAATACATCTTCTTTGACTCAGAATTTTTATTCACTTGCTTCCTGTGAGTTACAATTCTCTCCCTGGTAAATTAGTGTTACACCTTTTTTTTTTTTAATACCAGCCAGAAAACCATCTGCTTAGTGTGAAGTAATGCTGACGTAAGTCTAATCTGATTGGTTGAGAGAGCCTTATTAGCATGAAACCTTCCAGATAATTACCTGTCAAAATAGTTTTCCTACTTAAGTTTTCACTATTAAGCTTATGTCAACTGGCCAATACAAAACAAGGAGAACAATATAAAAGTACAAGGTATATACCGAGTAAACAGACTTTTCATATTAACAGATAGGAAAGTACTAAAATCATAGTTTGAACATCTAAGACCGGTTGTCGATTTACAGAGGGTGTTAAGCTTCTTCACTGAAAATGATTGGCTAAATCTTTTCCATTAATTAACTACGGACGTAACTGGAAACTCAAAGGACAAATTAATTAAAAATACAGTTCACGGTAGAGAGCAGAAATTACAACCATAGATGTTTACTTTAACCCACACCCGTGAACTGGGAGATATTCCATACCATTGTTATTAAAATATTTTAAGTTGCAAAAAAAAAAACCATCAACTAAATGAATTCGATCGAAAACACGGAAAACTAGCTAAAAATTAGCCAAAACAAGGATAGAAGTCATTTCCTGGAAATATAGATGAGGAATCAAGTGAAGGTTAAAATATCAAACCATGCTATATTTTAAAATGTAAACAAGCCGTTGTTGGGAAACTTAATTGAACATTCTTTTACGATAAAAGAGTTGTCGTCGAAGTCGCAAAAGTGTACTAAAATAGAACATATTTGTTTGAGAACGAATTCATGAAAGGAGAAGGTTTATGTTGGTGAATATTTTATACGTCGAACTTGTAAAGGTATTCTAAACAACTAATAATAAGTAAATATTAAATAAACACGTTTGCTTCTGTCACATACGGTATAACAACGAAAATAGCTGAAATTGACTGCTGACTCGTGACATTTTTCAGGTGACTATAAAACAAGTTGCAAATGCATTCCAAACGACTGGTCGCAAAATAAGCTACGAAACGTACACTGTAATTTTCAGTCTACGAAAGGCTACAACATACTTATTAACAGCACATAATTTTCTTTTCGCGATAAAGTGTTCCTTCTTTGGAGGAACGCTCCGCGGCCTCGTAATTGTGAAAATTAGAAACTGACTTCAACTTCATATACTTAGGAAATGCTTCACTGCATGCTTCATCATACCTATACAACAACAGCAACAACAAAAAACAGCAAAAAGCAACGTTAGCAAGCTAGAAGAAGAGAAGGATAATGATTTCAACTAGCGAGGCATAAAATTTTGACAACTAACTTCTAAGAGTCCGCTCGATTGAATCGTATTTTAATTTTGATCGTATTTTTTTAAAGTTTTTTTACAAACCTCTTCTATATTGCAATTTTGTACCATTTAAAGTTTATACGGATCACAATACTTTATTTCAATCATTTTTGTAGATATTGCAATACAATGAAAGCCAAAACAAATGATTTCTAGCGAGTTTATTTCATTAATTCTTATTTGGGACGCGGAATACGGTGAATCGAACACGCCGTAAATCTGTTAGAGCAAAGGGTCACATTTAAACTGGTAACTTCAACCAACGATTAGACTTATTATAGATTTAAAGAAACTTGCATAACATAAATCCCGTATTAAGTCCCCCTCTCTAATAAGCTCTCCTTTACAGGGAAAGAAAGTTATTGAACCCCACTCTCCCTATTTTTATATTATAGGCTTATGATAGATGTTTTAAGTTATCACGACTGTAACACTTCATATAGACTGATTATCCGGTATGACTTATTCACGAACTCGGAGTTCGCATTTGATTTTGATCCTCGGCTGATCATGACCTCCAACTTCATTTTCAGCTTCTCCACATTGCATTCTAGTTCTTTATGGAGAAATGATACCCTAATCTTCGCTTAATTAAATAAGACCTCCTCCCTCTCAAACGTTATTGAAATGAATAACCCCTTGGGAGGTTAAATAGAGTATTTACAATATTTGGAGACTTTCCTAAGCGACCGCCTTCCTTAAAACTATAAAGCACCCGGAAATTTGATCTTGGCATTTTGGGCCGACGCTTACGTCAGGTTCCCCTATAAGTTTCAATGGAACGAACTCAAACGGGGCCACCAACACATTGAAATGTGAATGAGATTTGAAATAATTTTTATAGTGTTAAACTGTCAAACAGATTACCAAAGTCAGACTCCTTTGTTGCTGTCAACTTGACCCGTGTTAGGTAGATTGACGTTAAGTGGCACCGATTGAGTTCGTTGTCCTATAAAGCGACAAAAATAATTGCTAGTTAAACTGACGTTTGGAAAAGCAGAGATTACGATCCCAAAATTAAATATATCTCAAAATACCTTTTATTTATTGGATGCCTTCAATCTCCAGCGTTACGTCATCACCAATGAGAACAAACGGTGCCCAGTACTTCACTGCCCTAAAGCAGTCCGATTTTCTCATGGATTTCATGGCCTTATTCAGGGACTCACTGGCACTTCGTCCATGGACTAGTTCTTGGTAGAAAGCTTTCATGAACTCCATGGTAGCTTCGTCGTCGATCGCCCACAGGGAAACCAGAACAGAGCGAGCACCCGCACCCAAAAAAGCCCGTGCAATGCCGACCACACCCTCAGATTTGACTTCTCCCCGAGCACTATGACAACAACTAAGTACAACAAGTCTTGCCCTAATCTGCGCCACTAAAACATCTTTCATAGTTAAGATATAGTCCTCCCTGGCTGGATTCACGGATGAACGCGTTGGGTTCGGGGCCAAGGCAATTTCTCCTGTTTCCATTTCACCGTGAGCAGCAATGTGCACCAAAGCAACCGAGGAGATACGTCTCAAAACTTCATCTTTTGTTGCCTGCTTTCCCACGAGAGGTTCCGTTTGAAGTATTTTCCCAATCATCTGCACTTCTTTTTCGGCCCACTCTAACTGCCCTAGCGTCGTTACCTCCTGTACCCACGGATCGCCGACGAGAAGAGCGCCAGTCTTGCTGTGCCAATCTGCTGGACAATTTTGGATCAATCGTAGGCTAGAAAGCGAGGGGAGCAGACGAATTCTAAACGTTTCGCAGAGGTACTTTGATTTCAAGTCCACGAAAGCAGCATAAGGCGCCAAACAGAGAGGTCCTTGTGGAACAATCACAACCTCATCGCCCTGGATTAAGTCTCTTATAGGGTCTATGACAACATTGTAAAATGTTTGCAATGACTTTGTCTCAAAATATGAAAGATGAGTCTTTGGCTTACTTGATCTTTTTTCTGCTAACTTCTTATCGCTTGGGTTACTTACTAGTAATGAGCGATCTCCACAATTAACATCAGCTCTTACACCTATTTCTTTATGTGTAGCCTCCAATAGAGACTGAAAATAGGTTGTGACGGACATATCAATCTCAGTTCTTCTAGTTTTGATTTCATTTCCTTTCTCGTTCACCCAGAGAACTATTCCTCCCTCGCTGATACCCATGAAAGCTGTATTTGGTGGTAAGTAACTAGCAAAGTCACTTGGTCTTTCAGAAAGTGTTCCTATTCCTGGACGTAGCCCTTTAAGGCCATACTTGAACTCCAGAAGATCATTTAAAGCTCGTGCACGTCCTTGATCAGCAGTTAAAAGTGCCTCAATAAATTTACCTTCCTTAAACTGCAGTTCCCACAGCCTCAAATTAACACGATCATACGTACTTTTAAGGGTAATCTTCCATTCGTCGTTAGATATGAGATTTCTCCTAATGTGGTCGAAGGCTATGACACTGTTCTTATAACACTGAACGGCTTTCTGGAAATCTCCAAGACTGTGATAGGCGTTGCCAAGATTACAGTACGCTTTTCCGTCTCCTGCCCTGTCTCCCACTTCTTTCGAAATTTTGAGGCTTCGTTCATGGTACTCTATGGCTTTCTGGAAATCTCCAAGCCTGTCATAGGCGTTGCCAAGATTACCGTACGCGCCTCCTTCTCCTGCCCTGTCTCCCACTTCTTTCGAAATTTGGAGGTCTCGTTCATGGTACTCTATGGCTTTCTGGAAATCTCCAAGACTTTCATAGGCGTTGCCAAGATTGCCGTACGCTTTTCCTTCTCCTGCACTGTCTCCCACTTCTTTCGAAATTTCGAGGTGTCGTTCCTGGTACTCTATGGCTTTCTGGAAATCTCCAGGACTGTAATAGGCGTTGCCAAGATTAGCGTACGCTCTTCCTTCTCCTGCCCTGTCTCCCACTTTTTTCCAAATTTTGAGGTCTCGTTCACGGTACTCTATGGCTTTCCGGAAATCTCCAAGACTGTGATAGGCGTTGCCAAGATTACCGTACGCTCTTCCTTCTCGTCCCCTGTCTCCCACTTCTTTCGAAAATTTGATGTGTCGTTCATGGTACTCTATGGCTTTCTGGAAATCTCCAAGACTGTGATAGGCGTTGCCAAGATTACCGTACGCTATTCCTTCTCTTGCCCTGTCTCCCACTTCTTTTGAAATTTTTAGGTGTCGTTCATGGTACTCTATGGCTTTCTGGAAATATCCAAGATTTCTGTAGGCGATGCCAAGATTACAGTACGCTATTCCTTCTCCTGCCCTGTCTCCCACTTCTTTCGAAATTTTGAGGTGTTGCTCATGGTACTCTATGGCTTTCTGAAAATATCCAAGATTTCTGTAGGCGACGCCAAGATTACAGTACGCGCCTCCTTCTCCTGCCCTGTCTCCCACTTCTTTCGAAATTTTGAGGTGTCGTTCAAGGTACTCTATGGCTTTCCGGAAATCTCCCAGACTGTAATAGGCGAAGCCTAGGGCGTGCTGTAAATCTTTAAGGTTGACAAAGGGGTAGCCAATATTACCATTAATAGCTGCGGTTGTCATATTTTTTTTGCTGGCTTTGCTATTTCAGTTCAGCCACATATTGTGGTTTCTTTTTTCTGCCAATACCATTTCTCTTTATGTACGATAACAAAGAAGATTTGAAAAGTAAATTAAAAGCTGGAGTAAAAGCTTATTTATTAGCTCCTTTACTATTCGTTTTTGTCGATCACAGTCGCATTTGATTTGCCTCAAAAAGGGATCCTTCTATGTGTTTTTCTCATCGTTGTATAATATGACTGGATGGACTGGGGTCTTCTCTAAAAAAGGAAAATATAAACATTCGTTTGGTGATAATGATTGAAATTAAAAAAAAACAACAACAACAACAACAACAACAACAAAGAAACAGATTTACCATTGTTTCAGCATGGTGTATATATAGAGGATATTATATGGCCGCGCGGAGATGGGAAATTTCTCTTCTCGTGTTGAAAAATATTTCACTAGTGAGCGCAATGAACGAGTGAAATATTTTTTTTCAACACGAGAAGAGAAATTTCATATCTCCAAGCGACCATGTCATGTTCTATTTATTATATAAACACCAATGAAATACCAGACCATTTTACTGAAATAGTTTTTTGGTCTCAAAGGTACGGTTTGTTATGAAGCCATAGCAACGGTGACATTTACAAATGTGAAGATAACATGTTATTTTCAAATGTGAAGATATCAAGTTTTCGCGCGAAAGCTCACTTGGTATTTCATTGGCGTTTAAGTAATAAAAATTGTCTGTCTACTCATTGTACATTCATCTACCTTCCACTGAAAAAATAAATCTGTTGTCAACAAACTACAAACCGGGCCAGCGGAAACATCAGTTCAGAAAACTCAAATTTGGGAAAGTGAAGTTATTTCTAAGGGTTAACATCTCCAGGTAGCGGAATACAAGTGTTTAGCAACTGAAAAGAAAACCTATTTCTTTACCACCAAAACACTGACAAAGTTACAGGTATTTTAAACTTGTGGGTTTTCAAAAAGCTATAATGGTTCATATATAATAGGGATAGCCCCCAGGCCCCTGTCCCTTCTCGGTTCCAGCTCAAGTCCGTAACTCGGTGTGAAAACCTGAGGAGTTTTCCTTTTTTGCCTCCTATTTTCTTACGTAGATCTATAAGTAGGATGAGCATGATCATCCGAGGGCTGACGTAGTAGTAAATAAGACTGTTACATTGACATTGACTGACGCGCGGTAATCATCTGCAGAGTCAAAGTGAGTTGTATTACGTCAGTTGATGGTGCAGTCGAACCTCCATGTGGGACCACCTCTCGTAAGTGACCACCTCCCATAAGAGACCGCCAATCCAAAACTCATGCACCAAAACTTTCCCAGTCAAAGCATTACAGTTGGAGCCTTTAGTAAACGACCACCTCTTGTTAGCGACCGCGACCACTTCCCATAAGAGACCGCTTATCCAAAACACTAAAACTTTCACAGTCAAAGCCTTACAGGAGGGTCTCAATGGGGGTGCTGGCTTTTACGGTTATCGGTTAATTTTTTTCAGTTACGGTTAACGAGAAAGTTAAAAATTAACTTCTTTTGTTTCAAAAAGTTAAATATTAATTAACCTGTATTTTATTGTAAAAGCCAAAAACTGACTGACCGACTGACTGACTCACTGAATGATTGAACGAGGAAACGAAAGAACGAACGAATGAATGACTCATTTTATTAATTAGCCTAGGTGTAGCCACACCCTCCCTCCCTCCCTCCCCGCAAAGAAGGAAAACCTCTTTTTTGTTACATAGTTTAGGCTATCATTTTCTGTGTATATACTAGTTGTCTCCTGTGATTATAAGGGTGGAGGTAAATAAAGCAGATTAACATTAAGGAGATGATCGCCACAAAGATAAAAAATCTAAATTTCAAACGTGCCATTCGTAGCTTAAAATCAAAATCAATTAGAATTGAAACAAATAATGTGTTGTATTATGCAATGTGGCATAATAAGGCATAATGCGAGCCTGTTCCCAACAGTCCGAAGCACAAACTAACGACTACAGTCAAACCTCTTTAATACGGACACCAAAGGGACAGAACCAAGTGTCCGCTTTACAGAGGTGTCCGTATTATAGAGGTAGGGAATGTATGATTTTTGGCATTTCTGGGACCAAACGAACTGTCTGTAATAGAGAGGTGTCCGTAAGGAGAGGTTAGACTGTACTAGGAATTGACTCCACTTTTCAGTCATTTTTACTCGGCTAACTAGAACTCGGATAAGTCGAATCACCTGCTAATTCGAACTAAATCTTGTTTCCCTTGATCAGAATTTACTCTAGTAGCTCGAATACTGGTTCTTGCGAATCACCACGGATCCTATCCCATTTGCTCGTAATCTGTAAAAGCTCTCAACCTTGCAGTACAGCAATTTGATTTAAATTTGCGCAAAGAACAGATCAAGGAGTATTTCAGCTATACAGACATCTTTTTAAAATTAAGGAGTGGAAAAACCTGTGTTGCAAATTCTCCACGTTTAACATTGAGAGACGTTATTTGTATAATTTGTTCACTATGCAAGATAAATACACCTGCAGTCTGCTCGTTTCTCAACAGAGTTATTTTGTCTTAATTGAAACCAAACCCCAAATCATTTGGCTTAATCACCGAGTCATGGTAAACATGTGAAAATACTAAAGATAGTACCCACCAAGAAAGCGATATACTGTACATATGTTTCTTTGCCTTTAACCAACAGAAGTTGAAGGCAACACCGCAAACGGAAGATTTTAGTAGTTTGGATGATGCGTAAAGTATTTTAAAGCCCCGTGCAAACGGACGCTACATTGTTGGTCAACAACTCCCAGCATTGTTAGATGTTAGATTTTCCGTCCGTTTGCACACCCTGTTGCATGTTGTTGCATATTGCTGCTTGTTGTTGAGAGTTGTTGCACAAAGTTTGAAACCGGTCAAACTTTTAGCTACGTGCAAACCCACCCAACACTCCCAACATTGTTGGGCCATCAATGTTGGGAGTTGTTGCGTCCGTTTGCAGATTAGCTTAGAAATTATTACAATGTACTCGTTTTTCTAAACTTGTGCTCAAGTCTTTCACGCTCAACAATGCTGATGTAGTAAGTAATATGGAAGGGCAAGGAATTTAAAAATTCCAAACTTCCTTCCAGTCCTTCCACAAACAAACAAACAAGCAACTACAAACAATAATTATTACAATCAATCATGCAACAGTAATATATTGTCTCAATTTGCTGAAAAATTATGTCAAGCCGCATACCTCACCATAACACAGGGTCTATTGCTTGTTGTTGGTATCATTTTCTGTTCCGTGGAAATTGGATCAAAACAAATCATGTGATCCGCAAGACTTAAGTTGTCAATATTTACAGTTTCATCAAGCCAAATCACTGCCTTATAGAATTCAAACAACTACAGTTACAACAGTTATATTTTACAAGGGAAGGACTACATGTACAACAATTCACTTCTCTCCGAACAATCTCTTAGCAAAAGGGAATTGGATCAAGAGTTATACATCACAACAAATAACGACCTACCTTTTTCAAAACTAATTTGAATTTACAATGTAAAATCTGATAATTGATAGAAAAGAGTTGCAAAAAAATCCTTTGACATGGATTAAATGAATATTACAAAGTTTATGTCTTTGCCATGTAAGAAAATGTGAGGTGATTGAATTTCACTATGAAACTAAAAATAATAATCTTCATCATTGAAAGGAAAATATAAACATTCGTTTGGTGATAATGATTGAAATTAAAAAAAAAACAACAACAACAACAACAACAACAAAGAAACAGATTTACCATTGTTTCAACATGGTGTATATATAGAGGATATTATATGGCCGCGCGGAGATGGGAAATTTCTCTTCTCGTGTTGAAAAATATTTCACGAGTGAGCGCAATGAACGAGTGAAATATTTTTATTCAACACGAGAAGAGAAATTTCATATCTCCAAGCGACCATGTCATGTTCTATTTATTATATAAACACCAATGAAATACCAGACCATTTCACTGAAATAGTTTTTTGGTCTCAAAGGTACGGTTTGTTATGAAGCCATAGCAACGGTGACATTTACAAATGTGAAGATAACATGTTATTTTCAAATGTGAAGATATCAAGTTTTCGCGCGAAAGCTCACTTGGTATTTCATTGGCGTTTAAGTAATAAAAATTGTCTGTCTACTCATTGTACATTCATCTACCTTCCACTGAAAAAATAAATCTGTTGTCAACAAACTACAAACCGGGCCAGCGGAAACATCAGTTCAGAAAACTCAAATTTGGGAAAGTGAAGTTATTTCTAAGGGTTAACATCTCCAGGTAGCGGAATACAAGTGTTTAGCAACTGAAAAGAAAACCTATTTCTTTACCACCAAAACACTGACAAAGTTACAGGTATTTTAAACTTGTGGGTTTTCAAAAAGCTATAATGGTTCATATATAATAGGGATAGCCCCCAGGCCCCTGGCCCTTCTCGGTTCCAGCTCAAGTCCGTAACTCGGTGTGAAAACCTGAGGAGTTTTCCTTTTTTGCCTCCTATTTTCTTACGTAGATCTATAAGTAGGATGAGCATGATCATCCGAGGGCTGACGTAGTAGTAAATAAGACTGTTACATTGACATTGACTGACGCGCGGTAATCATCTGCAGAGTCAAAGCGAGTTGTATTACGTCAGTTGATGGTGCAGTCGAACCTCCATGTGGGACCACCTCTCGTAAGTGACCACCTCCCATAAGAGACCGCCAATCCAAAACTCATGCACCAAAACTTTCCCAGTCAAAGCATTACAGTTGGAGCCTTTAGTAAACGACCACCTCTTGTTAGCGACCCCGACCACTTCCCATAAGAGACCGCTTATCCAAAACACTAAAACTTTCACAGTCAAAGCCTTACAGGAGGGTCTCAATGGGGGTGCTGGCTTTTACGGTTATCGGTTAATTTTTTTCAGTTACGGTTAACGAGAAAGTTAAAAATTAACTTCTTTTGTTTCAAAAAGTTAAATATTAATTAACCTGTATTTTATTGTATCCTTAAATCAAAATAAAGGTCGTCGGATCATCTCGGGATGAAATAAGCTATTCTTTTCAAAATTTTAACATTTGATAGATCATATTGATAGATCATACTTTTTATAAAGTATTCCACTTTTAATAATATTTTACACATAGAAATGTCAATAGTCAATTTAAAAATAATCTTAGTTTGTGCAGTTCCTTGTTTGTTGTTACGTAAGGATTGAAACTACCATTCAAAGCATACGGAATACTTCTAAACAAATTGTTTGTAATAAGAAATATTAAATAACCAACGACGAAACTTTTAGACCATAAATAAGCGAAAGGGATAATCGCAGGGAACTGTTTTGCGGTCAACCGACTCAAATGATTACACACGGAAAATTGACTTGACACGCGGAGAGTTAACAGATTACAGTAATCACAGAGATATGAGACTCTTTGTTATCTAATGCAAACTCCCTGTGCAAATGGCAAAGTGTCCCAACAATATTATTTTGACTGAGACTGTAGCAGACTTCCGGTGAAAGAGTTAAGATTTCGTCTGTTACAGAAAAGAAGAAAAGTAAGGGTATCTGTACGGAAGGGTATCCGGAAAAATATCATTTCTTACTATCCCTCCGCATTCATAACCACGACGCCGAAGTGTACGCTCCCATACCGTCTTGATTTTTCTTCAATGAGGGTACGATAGCTGAGAATTGTGTCTTGCCATCTCGAAATATAAACGATCATGCCGACTTCGACTGATCTAAACCTCGTCAGAAAAAATCCCAGCGATTTAAAGCCAAAGGCATTTCTTAATCAATCCAGGTGTAACTGAAGCTAACGTATTAAACGCATACCTCAGCTGTAAATTACCGAATCTTGATAGTTCGCAAGACTACAGCAGTGGGTCCTTGATTCGTGACGACAAAAGGGTATACGAGGAAATGATACTTTGTAAGACAAGTTTATGTAAAAAATTCAACTGAATTTTCCTTCAGAAATGAAATAACGGGACCTGCACAAAACGAACCTGGGCGTCAATCAAGACTTTTATCAAGTGAAATATGAATCTTGTATGAGGGATTTTTCCCTCCATTTAGCTTTCAGTTTCACCATCGTAAATTAAAGTGGAATGGTTGGGAAACCTTTTTTAAAGGGTTTTTGTTAGCTATTCTGGACCTTACCGTGCACAACGTTCAGTAGCAATCTCGTCATTCTGAAGTTTTTGACCAATAGAAACATTGCATTAATTTATTCAGTCATAATTTGTGAACAGAAAACAAAGGATTGTGTGGGGTGAGGGAGCTTCCAACATAACCTACAGCACCGTTGTTTTCAACTTTGATGTTTGCCGGGTTTCCTAACCAGTCTCCTCTACAACCTATAGTTTCACTTTGATCAAGCTACGTGTAACGTCAACAAAAGTGGCGCAAGTGCTTCCAGAAATAGCTCCCAAAATGCAGGCAACCATGAAAATTTATACAGCATACGACGCGTAAAATCTAATATACAGTTATCAACCGTATCTCTGAACAAAATAACAAAAAGCTATAAAAAGGATCTTTAAACAGGTGATGTAGATTACGGAAGCCCAGGGGGGCCACAAGGTGATTTCGTTTTTATTTTTTCTAAGATGGCGAAGTGAACAGTGAACATCAAAAAGTTAAAAGCAAAAATGGAAAAGTGAAAAATAAAAACGAAATCACTATGTCGCCCCCCCCCCCCCCCCCCCCCCCTGGGCTTGCGTAGACTGATGGAACCTTCCGCAGAGGAAGTTGGTCTGATACTTCCTGTTTTCTCCGAAAACTACTGGATACTGATATACCTTGTGATTGACCGTCTGACGTGGCTCACACTGTATGAGTGCGTGTGGGAGTTTATTGCGGAGACTGTAGGGACCTCGAGTTAGTGTCCTCATTAGCGAGAGTCCGTAATAGCGGGAGTTTATTTCAGTCAAACGTTTGTATATTACAATTTATTTTTGCCTGGGATTTAGCTGTTGTCAGTATTACTGGGGTGTCCGCAAGGCGAGAGATGACTCTAAAATGGATTTTTTTGTAGCAGATGTGCTGCCATATACCCTACCCCTGGGACTTGCTTGGCAACAGCAACAAGGAAAATAGGAGAAACAGAAACGAACACAAGTTTCCCAATTTTCCATACCAGCTATAATTTTATCAAGGTATTACACTTTAATAAAACCAAAAATAGTTTAACACGAAATTGAGACAGTTTGTTTCAATCCTCTTCTAGTCCTATATGCCGTCAAATTCTCCACACCAATAGCAGTCACTGTTGTCAAATTCCCTCCTTTCCGCGTACAATTCAGCAACTTGAGAGTGAGTACATGGAGTCACGTATGCATAATAAATGAAAAAGGTGGGCTAAAATCTTATCCTCGGCTTCTTTTTTCCGATCATGGTACGATCGCTGAAAATTGTCTCTTGCCATCAGCTGTGCCATCTTGAAATATAAACGATCGTGCCGATATTACCCCCCGATGTTGACCGATCTAAAGTTCGTCAGAGAGTTTCCCGGCGATTAAAACCAAAGGCATTTCTTATAAACAAAGGGACCTTTGGATAGCGAGTCCTTGCGTAACTCCAGCTAACGTATTTAAAAATGCATAAGTCTTACCTCAGTTGTAAATTCCCGAGTAATCTTGGTAGTTCCTAGCAAGAGGGTCCTTGATTCGTAACGACGAAAGGGTCGTCGAATAAATGATACTTTGTAAGACAAGTTTATATATAAAAGTCAAGTGAATTTTTCTTCACAAAATAACAGGACCTACCCAAAACTAACCTTTTTTCAAGTGAAAGTTGAATTTTCCCCTTCATTTAGCTTGCAGTTTCACTTTGATTAAGTTACGTCAACAAAAGTGACGTAAGTGCTTCCAGAAATATCTCCCAAGGAAAATTAACAATTAGTTCATGCGTCAGCGTGCGTATGTCGAAATATTGAGCACGCGGGAAGTTTGGAGAGCACAAAAGAGGCGTCAAAGTTGCCCCTCGATCAACTCTAGCCTCTTGAGTGCTCTCCAAACTTCCCGCTTGCTCAATATCTAGATATACACACAGCTGAAGCATGAACTAATTGATTTATGACATTCTCAAAGCTATCAATGCAGTAAATACCTTAAATTGACATTTTTATAGCGCGCTCTCAAAGCAGTACACTTCACTGTCTACGTGACTATATATTTTTTTACCTCACAGTTATGTTTTTGTCTTGAAACTTAGAGAATAAAGTTTAATCAAGTCGCTTAAGATAACGGTCGAAAAGATTGTAAAAGCCTTATTGAGGTGCCGGAAAACTATATTAATTCACGGAAGTACTTTGCAAATAATGATTTGGACACGCAATAGCCCGCACAGCTCGCGCAGTTGACAACAACAATAACACTCATCTCTTCCCTACTATCGGCTAGCAAATTCAAAAGTTTTCTCTTAAATTTACATTTTACAACACCTGGTTAACGCTTCATCGTGTACTGTTGAGTTATGGTGCACTCGGGAGACGTCTTGGGAGGATTGCTAAGTTCACAAGAACTCGAAGTATAGTTTACTGACGTCATCAGCGTGCTCAATGGGGAAATTAAGCACGCTCGCGCTATAGCTTCAATCCATTTTTAATCCTTGCAATCCATTGCAACAGACGACGAGAAATGTTATCAATGCCAAAATATAGTCTTAAATAACAAACTGGACCATTATTTTTGGAATTCAATTGGTGAATTTAATCACTTTTTGCACCGATGGGAGAGTGCTGACAAAGTCATGAAAGTATTTGACACGGAACAATTCGACTTTTCGTGGGTGTAGCCCACTTGGAACTCGTAGTTCTTTTAAGCGATTCCATTACTGTGGTTCCAAAGTCTTGAGCGTAGTTCAAAGCACTAAATGTTTTGTGTTGAAGTGAGAAACCTCGAGTAGCTTTTCCACCTCTGTTGTCTGAAGCTTTTTGTACCTCGATACAGATTTTGTCGACATCCTCTTTCTCGTCCCTCAATGTTACCTTTTTGGCGTATTTTAAAACCCTGATAAGGACATCCAAGGGTTTTAAGAAATGAAACTGCCGAAACTGTTTCGGTTTAAACACGAGCTTTTCTTTCTATTTAAAAAATTCTCAATAGTAAGAACTCCAACATCAGTTACAAAAATGATTTCTCGTAAGTACAAATTCCATGTACTTAAAAGAAAGATTGCTGATTTCTTTGAACCCTCAGAAATTCTTTTTGGCCAGATCCAAGTAATGTTTATCTTGACGTTCTTTTGGGTCCGAAAACAGTATTTTCCTATTCCGAACACAGAAATCATGTTAACATTAGAAGACGCTTTCAATCTGCAGTTTGTCGGGTACTGCCCTGGTGCCTTTTGCACATTGTAATATCAGTTAATGTGCCACCGGGTCATCAGCGGGACAGAAAAATGTCAGAAAATAGCATTTCTGTTTACAGAAAGGCCTCGGCAACAGGCTCTTAGGAGTCAAATGAATTAGGCGAGAGCAAAATTGCCGGTGAACTTCGCTGCAGACCATGTAAGACTTGTTTTTTTTCCTGGTGTGAAGTCAGGATCTACGCTACTCTGCCGACCGTGTGACTCTAAATCTTGGAACTTGAATAAGACGAGTCTACATTAGAAATTTATTGAGGTGAACCTCAGTTCCTTCCAGGCTCCTCTCTAAGCCTCAGAGTCACACCCTGTTTACGCAAGACGGTAACGTGGAGAAGATGTATTCGATTATACTTGAAAATTAAGAGAAAAGTCCAGAGGTCTGTATCTGCCAGTAGGCTGAGTTTTTCCGAGTTATTCGACGATCTTTGGCTTGTGTTAAACGTCAGGCCCCAGTTTTTCAAAAAGTGGATAGCGCTATCCACCGGATAAGTCGCTATCGAGTGGATAGTGTAATTGATTTCCCTAACACTTATCCACTAGATAGTGATTTATCCGATGGATAGCGCCATACCCAGCGTTTGAACAACCCGGGCCAGATGATTATGCTTGGTTGTGGATAGTCTTGTCAGTGCCGCGAAACTCGTGTGTGATTGTGTAATTTCCGCATGGTGTTGACAGGTATGCGGTCGCGTGGTTGAGCTGTTTCGCGAAAATTAAAATATTTTGTGCCAGACATAAAAACATTTCTGCGGTGTTTAGGTTAGCTGACTGTACCTTGGAAAAGCATCTACCGGAAATTGGATCTACCGGTAGGTCTAGTTTCAGCGGCCTCTAATGGCTTTGAACCAAAAGGTAGGTTTTTGCAGAAACGAACTCAAGGTGATAATTTGTGGAGTATGTTTCATTCAGTTTGTTGTCTATTCCATGCGAAACCCTGTCGTTTATCGCACCGCGAAGAAAGTAGTGTTTTGCTAACTATTTAACCTCTTATGTAAGCCTTAACCTGGCACCTTCTCGCTGCAGTTCATTCAACTCTAAAATTTCAAGACTAAAATAACACCAGCATGAAATTTCACGGAGTCAGAATACTAAATAAATGTTCTAAAATTTGCGTCATTTGAAATTTGGACTCGTTGTAATGCTTCTAGCAACTACTAACTACTGCCCGGAGTCAGATAAAGGCTTTTAATCGGCCTTTGAATTAAAGTTTTATTGTTTTAAATTGCCAAGTAGCAGATTTTGTTGATTATTTTGCTAACCCGGTTTTCAAAAATCCACTTAAAACCCGTAGAAGTCGAGGAACTTTTTGTACAAAACTTGATCTGAGTATAAAAGGATGCATAAGAAGCGAAAACTGGAATAAAAAAGGCTTCAGTTGTCGATCAACAAATTTGTAGCTGCTCAGTAAATTTTCACGCAAGAATTCATTGTCCAAATTTTGACCAAGAAGGGAGGGGGACTAGGTTCTTCCTGGGGTGTGACCAAAACCGTGACTAAGCAAAGTAAGCTAAGGCCTTAGAAATTTATTTCTGAAAATTTTGTTCTAAGGCGAACACAACAAATTTACTTCATCAACCCGGTTGGTTGCCTCTAAATGTGTGTGTGTGTTTTTTTTTTTTTAAATTGTTTTTGCGCCAAAACGAAATGCAACATACATATGTAAAATTAAACGATAGCAACAACGGCAACGAACATGTTGGAATGCAAAAAAGGTGCTAACTTTTCTATTGTCTGTACTTACTTCTGATTGGCTTAAACAGCAAAATTTCACAAAGCGGTACATATATTCATCCTTACTTTCCAACCATCTTCCATATAACAAAATCTGGTCTCAGTTTGAATAACAAAGAAATCCTATGTTATCCTATTGTTTTAAACTCTTGTTATTGGTCAAAATCTTTTAACACCAAAATAACACCCTTTCAAAGTGGAGTGGAAATGCATTTTATTGCGTAAACGGCCTTCACGTAGGTTTATTCATTCTCTGTGTAAAAATGAGAACATTCCTATGTGGGGAAGGCACCGTTGCCGCATAACAAAAGAAATTGCTATCCACCTTACCCGGATCATTACTTAACAGCAAAAACCGGGGGCGACGATCCCGCATGTTGTCAGGTTTATTGAAGAAGGCTGCAGGTAAGGCCAGCCGAAATATTGTTTTGAAAAAGCAATATACGTTGTTATGATCAGCTTTGCTTTGGACTTCTTTTTTATGGATCGATGGATCAATTTTCTTTTCCGTATGGGGTTCTGCTGCGTGCGCTTCGCGGGCGCGGACGCTTTGCTAGAAAGAAGGAAATCAGGCAAGTGTAAGAAATATCTTTGTAAACTCGAAAATAAGGACAAATCGATCTCTCTCAGTGTGAAGCCCAACTTTAAAAGTGATATTAAAAACATTGTCAACCGCCTTTTACATTTTCACGCACGACAAATGGATCAAAGATTGGGCTTTTCCGCAACGAGATAAGTTTTAATTTTGAAATTTGATTAATGGGAACCAATTTTTTTAGGTTTGAAAAATACTTGTACATGGTGTGCTTGAAATAGGGCGCATCTTGGGCGAGTGACGTATTGTTTCGAGACCTTGTTGTTCTTATGCAAACTTGTATTTTTCAACTATAATTTCCATAAGAACACAAGATCAAGACAAAAGAGGTTTGTATCAAAACAAGGTCAGCCTTGGCCTTACACTCAATTGAAGGCTAGGTTACTAACTGAACAACTGAAATTACATTACTCGGTCCATTATTGCCGCCTTGCAATTCTTCCTATTACTGTTTGTAAAATATGTTTTTCCTTCGCAAATTTGCGTAATACCGCTCTAGCCTTATCTTTATTCATCCAGCTCCTGTTTTATCTTACATAGATTCAAAACAAACAAAACAAATAAACAGTATAACATTTGTTAACTGTGGTTTCCGTAGTGTAGTGATTATCACGTCCGCCTAACACGCGGAAGGTCGCCAATTCAAATCTGGCCGGAAACACTTTTTTGGATCTTTTTTCTTTAAATAGGGTAAATCAGTACAAAGTACTTAACCGTGAGAGCATGGGTTTTGACTAAATAACAGTTAAATTTTAATAGACCTATTCGGCTAACTCAGTGTTGTACCCAATTCAAATCTCCCGGGGTTAAGATTCTTTGTGTATTGTATTTGTAGTTTTTTTATTGGGCATTGGGGTTGGACGTTTGTGGCGCTTTTCAGCGTTTGTAGCGTTTATGAGGCATGCAGGCTGGTCTTTTTATTTTATTTATTTATTTTTTGTGTGAAGTGGCGTTGCGTTGCGTGTAGCGTTTATGGGGCATTGGGGTGGGACCCTTGTAGCGTTTACAGTGTTAGTAGTTTTTTTATTGGGCATTGGGGTTGGACGTTTGTGGCGCTTTTCAGCGTTTGTAGCGTTTATGAGGCATGCAGGCTGGTCTGTTTACTTCATTTATTTATTTTTTTGTGTGTGGCGTGGCGTTGCGTGTAGCGTTTATGGGGCATTGGGGTGGGGCGCTTGTGGCGTTCACAGCGTTTGTAGCGTTTATGAAGCGTTAGGGCTGGTCGCCTTTTTTGCGGCATTTATAGTGTTTCTAACGTTTATGGGGCATTGGAGTGGGACCCTTGTGGCGTTTACAGTGTTTGTATTGTTTATGGAGTGTTGGGGTTGGACGTTTGTGGCTTTCACAGCATTTGTATCGTTTATCGGGCGTTCGGGCCGGTCATTTTGGTGGCGTTTAGATTGTTAGTAGTGTTTATGGGGGATTGGGGTGGGACCCGTCTGGCGTTTACAGCGTTAGTAGTGGTAATGGGGCATTGGCGGTGAACATTTTTTGTGGCGTTTACGGTGTTTGTATTGTTTACGAATTGTTTGGGATGAACGTTCGTCAAGTTCACAGCGTTTGTAGCATTTATGAGGCATTCGGGCCAGTCATTTTTGTGGCGTTCAGAGTGTTTATAGCGTTTATGGGGCATTGGGGTTGGACCCATGTGGCGTTTACAGAGTTAGAAGTATTTAGGGGCGTTGGGTTGGTCGTTGGTGGCGTTTGACAGCATTTATGGCATTTATGGGGCGTTGGCGTTGTACGTTTGGCACTTGGGTCTTGTTTAGCCTTTGTATGCTTCTTTATCCTCAGCACAGATGAGTGCCTCCGGGTTTGGCTATTGGGGCTCAGGCTTCTCTCAGCCATGAGCCCCTTCTCTCCGAGCTTGGAATTCAGCTCGGAGGTCCCTTCGGCTTGACGTGGGGGCTCATGGCTGGAGGGCGCTGGTTTGCCAACCATGGAGGCCTAACTCTGTCTAGGGGCTGGCAGTGCCAAGGTGGAAGCCCCTGGACATCCCGGGCACCCACCTCCACTCAGGGACGCAGTTGTTAAATGAGGTTAAATAAATATTTATTTAACAGGGTTAACAACAAGGAGGGCGAGCCTGGTCAGCGGTCAGTCGTTTGGCTCAAGCGCGGTCAGCCTTGCTTGCATCACCTCCATGTGCTCAGTACAGTGTTTTCGTGGCGGCCATGCTCTTCGTTTAGCCTTTGGATCATTCTTTTACCCCCATCCCTCCCCCCGCCCTTCCTTAATTCTTACACTGTTAAATCAGTGTGATGGGTGCCTGGTTCCTTTAGGGTGGGGGCTCATGGCTGGAGGGCGCGGGTTTGCCAGCCATGGGGACGTAACTCTGTCTAGAGGCTGGCCGTGCCAAGGTGGAAGCCCCTGGACATCCCGGGCACCCACCTCCACTCAGCGACGCAGTTGTTAATCTAGAATATCACGGCTATTGAAAATATAAGGTTTGAAATATATATTATAGTTTTATTTGAATTCAAACACGCAGTAGTTTTTACATTTTCACTCATAAGAATTTACTTGCCAAGGCAAACTAAACACGGCACTTTAAGTTCCTAGCCCCAGTTGTTCAAAAATTGGATAGCACTATATATCCACCGGACAAATCACAATCCAGTGGATGAATATTAGGAAAATCAATTGCACTACCCAGTGGATATAGATTTATCTAGTGGATAGCGTTATCCACATTTTAAACAAGTGAAGCCTGGTGTCGTATTTTCAGTAGCAGGTCTAGATCGAGCAAAATTTCGGCTATTATCGATTTCGAACGTTTTTTGTTTATTGTTGTCATAGTGATATCGATTTTACTTAAACTTATATTTTGACAAACTTCAATTCATAGTCAATCACTGGTAAAAAACTTTTATATCGATCGGACAAGGATAAAATCACTTTTAAAGCGTTTGAAAAATATGGGTACGGCCTCCGAAAAACTGTATCGAAACACCTTCAAACACGCTTTAAGGCAGGAAATTAGTAACCGACAAAAGTGGCAAAGAAATAAACGACCTTTAGACATTTTAGTCGCCTATTCTAATTCGGATGACAACGCTTTCAAGCTACTCTTCATACACCTTATTTGGTTTGTTAAAGTAACAAGCGTTTATTGCAAAACTAGTTTTCTTATATCCTTAACGACAACAGTGCACTTGCCCTACAAGCTTCCACGACAGTGGATGTCAAACACTTTGAGGACGATTGGTTTAGATGTACTAAAAATACACATGTTTATGGCCATTCCTTTATTAATTTTGCGAAGGCAGCTGTAAATAAAGAAGCTGTAAGCTACCAATTTCCATGCTATGAGGATAGGCTGAAAAGTTTATGCACCCCACCAAAAAGACCTTCTATAGGCTGTTATCGTATATTTTAAAAGTGAAAACGCTGTTCTAAAGGTGCGAATATAAGATTTCGATTTAACCATGGCCACTTTTTAAAACCGATTTAAGTTAATACTACAAATATCCCATGCTGTCAATGCGGACATCCCAATTATTGCTTTGTACACAGAGACTTAAATGTGGTGCTTAATAATTCAACGAGAAAGGATGTTAATTGTTTGTGTAAAAAATTGTATTTATTTCATGCGAGGTATGATTATCATATGTTTATTGGCTTACAAAATAGCTGTTGGGGCATCCATTAGTGAACATTAACACATATAAATGGAATCCTGCTGGATCTCACAGAACTCGTCCATTCTTATGAAAAGCACCTGCTATTAATAGTTTCTTCTTGAACACATTCGTACTTTTACATCTGCACTAATTCGACAAACGGGAAAGAAGAACCTACATGGCAAGGAGGGACATAGTTTTGTCAGCAATCTTTAAGGTATTTAATCTATAATTTACCTTTCTAACTGCTTTTTTTTTTTCAAAGTGGCTGGTTTAAAATTTAAAGGTCTGGACAACAGTATGAATGTCTTCGGCAACAGCATAACTCTTTTATCAAAGCAAGACTCTGTTAATTTGTCAAACATGTTCGAACGGTTAATCCATCATCATCAGTGTATACGAAAATCCTCGTTGAATTCAATCGCTTGCCAGCGAGTCAAATGAATAGGCCACATTACGTTTGACATTATTGAGAAAAAAATGGGTCAAATAAGTGATATAAAGGGCGTTAAGTTAAAGTAATATAAGAGTAACAGCAGCAAGACGTCATTTTAGAGTCAAACCCCGAGAAATACGTAGTAGGTATAGTATGTTCCAATCCAAAATGTCCTACATTGCAAGGTATAAAGAGCTCCGTTCCATTCTAGATCAGACGAGACTCTGTGAACTCAACAACAGGTGTACCTAATCCTAGAAGAAGCCAAAGATGAACTTCACTTGCAACAATTCCTGGTCGGTCCTCAATAGGTCCTTGCCGAACGGAAATGACAGTGAATCAAACCATAAGTCACTGCTGTGCCTGGATTCAATCCAGTCAAGACTTGATACGGTAAACCATTACGACGCTTTCTTTTCGGTAGCTTTCGGTTCGTCTATCTTTATCGTCATTGTTTCTTTTATCACCGTGGTGGCCAACAGTTGCCTTCTCTTAGCTTTCTTCGTGGACCCACTGAAGATGTTTCGTAATTCCACTACATATTTTCTCATTGGTTTAGCAATAGCTGACTTGCTGAGCGCCTTGGTTCAGGAACCGATATACGCTGCCTGTTTTATGCTTCTGTACTTTCAGAGTCCTTCGGCAAAGAAATGTCCACCCTTTATGGCTTTTGGAAAACAGTTCGTATCAACTACCATGACGGTTTCCTTTATCATCGTTTTTGCCTTTACCTTGACTCAGTATATCGTGGTTTCATCTCCATTAAAGTATGCTCCATTAGTGACCAAGAAGAAGGTTTTGATCGGCGTTGCTACCATTTACGTCTACTCCTCAGTTTTGTGGTGCCTTCCCTTAATGGGCTTGTCTTTACAATACGTTGAAATGTTTGATCTAATTGTCCATAACTATTTTTTAGTTGTCAGTACCGTTGTTCTCTACATCGTTTTACACCGCCTGATGAAGAAAAAGATGGCAGCGGGAAACTCCCTTCAAGGGCAAGCTACTTCAAGGGAAGACAGTAGACACACCCAAGTACAGCGCAACTTCGTGCGCGTAAATTTTATGCTCCTTGCCGTGCTGACCATATGTGCTATGCCTCCAGCTATCATGTGGACAATACTAATTTCCATAGGAAAGACACTTAATCCTTCGGTGAATTTGCTGATTGGGCAGCTTATGTCTGATAACCTGTTTTATCTGAAGTCCCTTCTTAACCCATTTATTTACGCATGGCGTTTGAAGAAGTATCGCGAGGCTTTTTACAAGAGTTTCTATCGCAAGAAAGCTGGGAAATACTCGGGAGAAACAAAAAGTGCTACTGGGACAAGAAGCAGACGTGAACTAGTAGAAGTGTCAAGTTTCACGTCAAATGCTGTAAGCTTTTCATCCAGGCAATCAGTGATTACTTTGCTGAGCTTCAAAGAACTGGAAAAGTAGACATTCTTTTTTTTTTTCCTGGCTTTGTAAGTTTTTGTGTAAATAACTGTGAATAACTCTTACTAAAACATTTATCAAACAACTGCCATACATGTCACTTTTTACCCTTATCTGACGAGAGTGAACAATGCAGTTGACTACCAGTAGAAGATCCTCATAATTAACCAAACTTCTAAACGAGGTATTTAACTATCTCTTGATCACTTGTAAATACAGATATGCAGTGTTAGCAGAAGTAAAGTCTAAGGTTGGAGAGCGGTCGCTCGCCTTTTTACTCGCGGAAACTTGCTATATTCTGGCGATCACGCGCAGGTAAAACGGGGACTACGAGGTCAGCAAAAATAAAATAGAATAAAGCCTAATCAAATCTAATAAAGAAGTGAGCGAACGTTCCAAGGAAGAATGATTCTCGAATCGATGTAACATATAGTAGTGTAAGGTAACTTTTATGACGTAATGCAAAACAGAGAATGCATTGTTTTCGAGCGAACACGTGATACAGAACAAATAATTTACGAGCCGGGTGAGTGTTTGTAAGTTCCTCCTGGTGGTGCTGATCATGTGTGCTATGCCTTCAGCCGTCATGTGGACAACAGGTATTTCCAAGGCAAGGACACTTGCTTCTTCAGTGATTTTACTGATTGGACAGCTTATGTCTGGTAACCTGCTATACTTGAAATCCCTTCTAAACGCAATCGTATATGCAAGGCGTTTGACGAAGTACCGCCAGGCTTTTTACAAGAGTTTTCGTCGTAAGAAACACGGAAAATATTCAAAAGAAAGAACGAGGGATGGTCACGCAACAAGATGAAAATATGAAGTTGCAGAGTTGTCAAGTTTCACCTCAACTGCTGTTTCTAGGCGTTCTAAGAATACTGAGTTAAAAATTCCTATTCAGACCGGGCTTTTTTTGCTTCCTGCTACCCGGTGGTGGAGGGAGAGGGTTGAAGGGGCGGTTGGGGGGTTTGATAAACATGCCTGTTTAAAAAAAAAAAAACAAAAAAAAAAACAGTTGTAAGTTGTTCCAACATTATAAGAAAAAGAGGTAAGTTTGGCGGTCATAGTTAAGACGATCTATCTGATATTTTACTTTAAACTGGGATGGGGCGTTTCCCCATTACAGTACCCATTAATCCTAAAGTTAATGCACCCAGTTCCTCGGTGGTATAGTGGTGAGTATCCCCGCCTGTCACGCAGAAGACCGGGGTTCGATTGCCCGCCGAGGAGGTTCTTTTGGTTTACGGATTTAGATAAATGTATGGAAAGCTTTTTTTCTTTAATTTCATCCCTGAAATTTAACATGAAGGGTACTTTTGATAGATCGTATTCCGGAATAAGACTGTACTTAAAATTTCTCTTAAAAATCTCCTCTAGCGTAATTTTTGACCACGTCAACGTTACATACAAGTTTATTAAATAAAAATTTAACTTTAATTTCAATGAAGTCTTATGCATGTTTTCTATAGTCCATGCACAAGCCCAGACTTCAAAAGCGAAATACAAATTTGTCTCTTCTGGGCTAATGGTCTACTAAATAAAGCTTACAGTGAAGCATTCTTTCGTCGTTTCTGGTCATTTCTGCCCGTATAGTTCTTGCAGAAAGCCTGGATTTAGAAGTTGATCTGCAGAAAGGACTAGAAACGACAAAAGACTACTTCAAAGTAAGTAATTCAACTTTATTAAATAAAACATTTAACGCTTTTTAGTCGAAACCCATACTCTCACCGTTAAGTACTTTCTCTACTTATTTGTCTCAAGGAAAGAAAAAAGTAAAATGTTTCGGGCCAGATTTGAACTGGCAACCTTCTGCGTGTTAGGCGGACGTGATAACCACTACACAACGGACACTACCGTATATAATAAGGGTAGAGTTCGAGGAATAATCGGTATCTTATCGCTCGGACGTAAACGCAAATTCATACCCCTACTGTGGTACAAGGTGGGGGGGGGGGGGGTGGAGGGAACCCCTCCCCGGGAGTTTTTGATATGTTGCAGTAATTTGAAACGATTTTACCTTTAGTGGAAAACCTTTCATCTTCTTAACAAAATGAGCGATATTTTAGGGGTGGTGGTGCTGCTGAAGGCCTGTGACGTCACCAATAATGGCCGCCATTTTGGTCTTTACCAAGAATTAGAAATCAGGTTAAAACCGCAAGAAATGTTATCTAAGCACTCTACATGATTTTAGCCATAAGAAGACAGAAAGGTACGATATTGTTCGCTTTTCTAAGGTGACCACTAAGTCTTTGGCCTCGGGAACAGGTTCTTAGGAGTCAAATGAATTATGCCTGAGCAAAATTGTCGATGAACTTTGACCCAGACCAAGACTTTTTTTTCTGGTGTGAAGTCAGGATCTACGCTGGTCTGCCGACCGTGTGACTATAAATCTGGGAACTTGAATAAGACGAGTGTAAGAGGAAAGTCCAGAGGTGTGTATCTGCCAATAGGCGGAGTTTTTCCGAGTTATTCGATGATCTTTGGCTTGTGTTAAACGTCAGAAGATTATGCGTGGTTGTGGATAGTCTTATCAGGGCCACGAACTCACTGTGTGTGATTGTGATTTCCGCATAATGTTGAGAGGTATGTGGTCGCGTGGTTGAGCTGTTTCGCTAAAATATTCTGTGCCAGCCATTAAAACGTTTCTTTTAATTTAGGTTAGCTGATTGTACTTTGGTAAAGTAACTCTCTACTCAGGAAAATTGGATCTAGGTCTAGTTTCAGCGGGCTCTAATGGCTTTGAACCATAAGGCAGGTTTTTGCAGATACGAAATAAACGTGATAATTTGTGTAGTATGTTTCATTTAGTTTGTTGTCTATTCCATGCGAAACCCTGTCGTTTATCACACCGCGAAGAAAGTAGTGTTTTGCTAACAATTAATTATAAGTTGTTATGTAAGCCTTATAACCAGACATCTTTTCGCTGCAGTTCGCCCAACTTTAAAATTTCAAGACTGAAATGACATCAGTTTGAAACATCACGTAGTCAGATTACTGAATAAATTTTCTAAATTTGCCTCATATTAAATTTGGACTCGTTGAAATGCTTCTAGTAACTACAAACTTACTGCCCGGAGCCAGATAAAGGCTTTTAATAGGCCTTTAAATGAAGTTTTATTGTTTTAAATTGCCAAGTAGCTGAATGAGTTGATTATTTTGCTAACCCGGTTTTCGAAAATCCAGATGCACATAAAGCAAAAATACTTGCTCGGCCCCACTTGGTATTTTATAAAATTAAGAAGTTGGGTAACATATGAATAACAGCGATGAAATCATTTATTACTAAAAAGGAATCGGAAGCATCCGCCGTTTTGGATCCTCCATTTTAATTTTTTTTAAAGTATTCCAAAAGTATTCCATTTTACTTAAAACCCGTAGAAATAGAGGAATTTTTTATACAAAACTTGATCTGAGTATAAAAGGTTGATAAGACGCAAAAACTGGAATAAAAAAGGCTTTAGTTGTCGACCAACAAATTTCTAGCTGCTGTCGAGTAACTTTTCACGCAAGAATTAATTGTCCAAATTTTGAAGAAGAGGGAGGGGGACTATAGGTTGTTCCTGGGGTGTGACCAAAACCGTGACTGAGCAAAAGTAAGCTAAGACCTTAGAAATTTATCTCCGAAAATTTTGTGCTGAGGCGAACACAACAAACTTTGATCTAGATTTTTACTCCAGCAACTCTGTTGGTTGCCTCTAAATGTTTTTTGTTTTTGTTTTTTTTTTTTTTGCTCCAAAACGAAATGCAATGTCTGGAACTCCCTTCCCTAGCCTATTGAGTTTCTTTTTATCCATAACCCAGAGTCTTGTACGGATGGACGGAGTAGGATGACGTCATAACCAGATTTTCTGGCATCGACAAAGTTTGAAAAAGAAATTAACTGCAAAAATCGCGGGCGACGATCCTGCATGTTTTCAGGTTTACTGAAGAAGGCAGGTATGGCCAGCCAAAATACTGTTAGGAAAAAGCAATATACGCTGTTAAGATCAGCTTTGCTTTGGACTTCTTTCTCTTTTTGGATCCATAGGTTTCAATTTTCTTTACGTATGGGGCTCCGCTGCGCGCGCTTCGCGGGCGCGGACGCTCTGTTAAAAAGAAGGAAATCAGGCAAGGATAAGAAATATCTTTGTAAACTCGAAAATACGGACAAATCGATCTTTTTCAGTGTGAAGCCTAATTTTAAAAGAGATATACAAGACATTTTTAACAGTCTTTTAAATTTTCACGAAAGACAAATGGATCAAAGATTGGGCTTTTCCGTAACGGAATTAAGTTTTAATTTTGAAGTTTGGTGAATGGGAACCATTTCTTTTAGCTTTGAAAAATACTTGTACATGGTGTGCTTGAAAATGGCGCACCTTGGGCGACTGACGTATTGTTTCGAGACCTTGTTGTTCTTATGCAAACTTGTATTTTTCAACTATAATTTCCATAAGAACACAAGATTAAGACAAAAGAGGTTTGTATCAAAACTAGGTCAACCTCGGCTTTACACTCAATTAAAGGCTAGGTTACTAACTGAACAACTGAAATTACATTACTCGGTCCATTATTGCCGCCTCGCAATTCTTCCTATTGCTGTTTGTAAAATATGTTTTTCCATCGCGAATATGCGCAATACCCCTCTAGCCTTATCTTTATTCATCCGGCTCCTGTTTTATCTTACACAGATTCAAAACAAACAAAACAAATAAACAGTGTAAAATTTGTTAACAGTGGTTTCCGTAGTGTAGTGGTTATCACGTCCGCCCCACACGCGGAAGGTCGCCAGTTCAAATCTGGCCGGAAACACTTTTTTGGATCTTTTTTCTTTAAATGGGGTAAATCAGTACAAAGTACTTAACCGTGAGAGCATGGGTTTTGACTAAATAACAGTTGAATTTTAATTTAATAAAACTAAATTACTTGCTTTGAAGTAGTCTTTTGTCGTTTCTAATCATTTCTGCAGATCGACTTCCGAATCAGAACAAAGGATGCTTCCAGGCCTTACTACAAGAAATATATGGGCAGAAATGACCAGAAACGACAATGTAACCTTTATTTAGTCGAAACTCATGTTGCCTGTAGCCCATGGTGAGAGACGAACTAAGAGAGACCAAAGCAAAGCTGATCATAACAACGTATATTGCTTTCTCATAACAGTATTTCGGCTGGCCATACCTGCCTTCTTCAGTAAACCTGACAACATGCTGGATCGTCGCCCGTGGTTGTTGCAGTTAATTTCTTTTTTAAACCTGTCGATGCCAGAAAATTTGGTTATGACGTCAGCGTACTCCGTCCGTCCGTACAGACTCTGGGGTATGGGTAAAAAGGAACTCAATAGGGTAGGGCCGGGAAGGGGGTTCCAGACATATGATGCATTTCGTTTTAGCGCAAAAAACAACCAACAGAGTTGCTGGAGTAAAAATCCTGATCGAATTTTGTTGTGTTCGCCTTAGAACAAAATTTTCGGAAATAAATTTCTAAGGCCTTAGCTTATACTTTTGCTATAGTCACGGTTTTAGTCACACCCCAGGAACAACCTAGTGCCCCTCCCCGCTTGGTCAAAATTTAGACAATGAATTCTTGCGTGAAAATTTACTCAGCAGCTAGAAATTTGGTGGTCGACAACTGAAGCCTTTATTATTCCAGTTTTGCTTCTTATGCGTCCTTTTATACTCAGATCAAGTTATGATAAAAAATTCCTCCATTTCTACGGGTTTTAAGTAAAATAGAATACATTAAAACAATTTAAAATGGGGGATCCAAAATGGCGGATGCTTCAGATTCCTTTTTAGTAATAATTGATGTCATCATGGCATCACTGCTATTCGTAAAGGTTATTCATATGTTAGCCAACATCTTGTTTTTATAAAATACCAAGGGGGGCCGAGCCAGCATTTTTCGGTTTATGTGTATACCTAGATTTTCAAAAACCGGGTTAGCAAAATAATCAACTCATTTGAGACTTTTTTCTTACACTAGTCTTATTCAAGTTCCCGGTTTTAGAGTCACACGGTCGGCAGACCAGCGTAGATCCTGACTTCACACCAGAAAAAAAATAAAACTAAGTCTTGGTCTGGGTCAAAGTTCATCGACAATTTCACTCTCGCCTAATTCATTTGACTCCTAAGAGCCTGTTTCCGAGGCCAAAGACTTAGTGGTCACCTTAGAAAAGCGAACAATAACGTACCTTTCTGTCTTCTTGTGGCTAAAATCATGCAGAGTGCTAATTTATGTGTTATTTTTCATATAAAGCACAAAAAATATCATTTCTTGCGGTTTTAACCTGATGTCTAATTCTTGGTAAAAACGAAAACGGCGGCCATTATTGGTGACATCACAGGCCTCCAGCAGCACCACTACCCCTAAAATATACTTCATCTTGTTAAGAAGATGAAAGGTTTTCCACTAAAGGTAAAATCGTTTCAAAATACTGCAACATATCAAAAACTCCGGAAAGGGGTTCCATCCACTCCCCCCCCCCCCCCCCACCCCCCTTGTACCACACTAAGGGTATGAATTTGCGTGTACATTCGTGGGATAAGATACCGATTATTCCTCGAACTCTACCCTTATCATATACAGCAGTTTCCGTATATAGTGTAGTGGTTATCACGTCCGCCTAACACGCGGAAGGTCGCCAGTTCAATTCTGGCCAGAAACAAAAACGTTGTCTTTCTTTTTTCTTTCTTACATTACTTCTTTTTGTCGCAAACGTCATATTAGAGAAAGGTTCTCATGCAGAAAATTCGCTAACCCTATTAAGCTGACAAAACCTACCCTTTTGTAATAAATAGCCTTCAAAAATTATAATCGGTGGCACAATTACTTGATACATGTTATTAATCTTTGACGACACATCTCGCGTTCTTGCGATATGTATTTACTTCGTCGCGTCAACAAAGCAAACGCAAGCCTTCCCTTTCCCCCTCCCCATTGTTTGCTGCTGTGCAAGCTACGACCCGTAAACACTGCAATAAAACAAGAAACAATCCAACACTGTTCAAAGCGTGGGAAAAGGTCAGGGATGTTCTTTCCTTCCCCGAAAGTTGAATCGCAGAGCAAATAAAACTGTCAACAACTCTCCAGAGCAAGTTTACAGATTACCGCTTAATTGAACCAGGTTGTTATTTAGTTCATAACAGACCTAATATTTAGCTGCTGGAAAAAGAGGGCAGGGTGTGTTCCACAGCCGATGAGGCTTGCTGATGATACACACATAGTAGAAAAACCTGAAGAACGGGAGAAGATTGACCACTACCAGGACTTAAAAGTGGAAGTGCAAAAAGATTGGAAGTGCAGAGGTGAAACTACAATTGCAGTTTGGCCCACCAGTGCTACCGGGACTCCAGATCATGCTAGATCTCAAGATAACGTTTCTTGTTTTGTTCTCTTGTACAAGCTATCTTAATAAACGTTTTGAGAGCTGTCTTTAAAGACGTTCTTTTAGAACGTAAGATTGACGGAAGAAATGCGAAAAGCAAATGTCATTTAGCTCCATCGACGCAATATTTAATGGTATTTCAGTAACAGACTTATATACACAAGGAAATTATCCGAGGGAAAATAATGCAAAAATGACCCAGTGGAAATTATACGTTATACAGGTAGAAGAAATATTATACGCACGGTAAGGCGATTACCGCTTTTCTTTTTTTTTTTTTGTTTTGGAGGGGGGGGTAACTTAATAAAAATCACAGCTAATTCTCACCACGATAAAGGGTAACGGCAGAGGGCTTTACCCTCATATTTCGCTTTTCAAAAACTTATATTACATGATATTTAGTAGATGCCAAGTTTTACGTCGCCGAAGCTCGAATTAATTCATATGGCGTTCGTTTACTTTGTAACATGAAATTGTTCCACCAAGCAAAAGAAAAGGAAGTTTGATTTCTTTTAGGCTTGCTGCGAATCATAGTATTGTTGGATTTTGCGCGGATTCCCTGTTATAAACTCATTCTTCGTTCAAAGTTGATTGCTTCTGATTAAATTGTCAATTTATTGACATTTTTTTTAATTGTTTGAAATGCAAGTCGTTTGACAATAACATTACGACTTTGAACATAAAGTGAACATTTTTATCATTGTTAACGGTTTACTCCTCTCCATGTTGACCTTTACAATGTCAGTGCTTGCTTTTAATAAAATCAGGCCGCTTTATTACGCGCCGATTGGCAAATAATGGTACGGATAGCGGGAAGAAGCTATCCAATGATGCAACGAGAAGAGGGTCAGGATTTAATTCTGTTATTTTAGTTTCGACGAAAATAATCCCCCTAATTAAAAAAAGAGCAGTGTGTCATGCTTGGATGAAGTAAAAGCAGATGAATCTAAATAAGAAATCAATATGCCAAATATCGTGGTATTTGGCATAACTACCACTTGTGATATTTCAAAATTGTCTCAATTGTATCACAATTTTGAAATATCACTCGTGCTATCTATGCCAAATATCACTACAAATCATGCTATTACCTATACTTATACAGTCGTTTCTCTATTTCTGGGGGTTAATACAACTATAAGAGGAAATAAGAATTAACTAGTACTACATATCGGCTTGGCAAACTACTGATGAAAGAAGAGTGCTCGGCAACTCTCTTAGTATATTTAGCATTCTTTTGGAAATTTTACTTATTTATAATGCGTCACTTCCAGAGTAAAAGAAAATTTCCTTTCACTGGCTTTCCTTATTAAGCTGTAAGCTACACGAAACAATCCACCCAATGTTGTTCAAAGAGGTAGGTCTTGTTTGATTATTAATGTACGGCTCTAAAATCTTCTCTCGTCGAACTTCAACAAGTTTAAAACTGCTGCAATGAAATGCTCAGTAATGTGTTTTTCATAACATTTCCATTTTGATTGCAATTTTATTCTCAAGATTGCAAAACGAGGTGAGTTTCAGATTTAGAGCAGATTTAATTTTTTTTAAAAAATAAATCGTTAATTTTTAAAGCAAATCCGCGTCTCCACTGGAAAATTTACAAGACAGAATCCAAATTATTCGATAGCGGAATGAATGGCGTAATCCCTGGCAAATTTTAAGTTTGAGAGCAGTTAACTGTATGGCATTTACGGAATCAGTATAATGTGCAAGATTCCCTCCCAACAAGTCACAAAATCCATCTATCTGTGATACGTATACTGGACACAATGTTTGCGGCACTGCGAGAAAGAAAAATGAAAAGAAAATTGTGTCCGTGAGAGGAAAAAACCCTGTTTTATAAGGAGTCAATTTTATGGAATTTCGCTTCTTTCCAATTATCTCTAAATCCGTCAGGGATGTTGTTAACTCCGGAAAAGAACAAAACTATACATGTATATGAAACAAAAATAGATTTTGTCTTGTTTGCCCAGATTTGGCAATCATTCAAGCATTTCTTTTGCTAAGTTTTGAAAATAAAACTCCAGTCTTTTTATTCAGGTAATCGTTAGCTATTCGTTTTGATTTGAAATTTCTAAAAAAAAAAGACAAAGTGTAAGATACTATGACGAAAACAAAGTCATAAAATAGATGATGCACACCGGATAAGGATATAATTTGAACAGATGCCACTTAGGGCCATCGGCATGGCATAGTGTTACAAAAATCAAACAGCTCAGATTTACATAAGAAAATTTCGGGAGAGCCAAAAAGAGAAATTGTAATTAAAAGAATAACAGTATTGATGAAGCCGTGCTTTTTCATATTTAATTTGGCTTGATTATAGTAAATGTATATAACAAGATCATATCTGGACACAAAAAGCAATAATCTGCAGCTTCAAACGATTTCCAAAAAAATGGATTCAGTATCAAATATAAGATTCAACTTAAACTCTACAACCAATGTTACATTCAATGCATCATTTTTACTGCCCCCAGATAACGTTTTAGAGGATGCCTAAGAAATATTCTTCAAGTTTGCTTTTGGTTCCGCAATCTACATGTTCATCGCTTCATTTTTATCCATCATCGCAAATGGTTTGTTGCTCCTGGTGTTTTTGTTCGATCCTTTGAAGATCTTCAGGAAAGCTACAACTTATCTCCTCGTAGGTCTTTCTATTGCCAATATTTTAACAGCCACGACACAGCAACCTATGTATGCTACATGTTTCACTATGATATACATTAAACATCGTGACACTGGTAACACATGTCAAACTCTCATCACCGTCGGTCAACATATATCTCTGGTTGCAATGAATTGATCCTTTATAATCGTGCTTTCATTCACTATCGCGCAATTCATTGTGGTAATTTCTCCTCTAAAGTACGCACAGAAAGTTACGAAATATCGCGTGATTATTTGCATCATTGGAATATATGCATACGCCATATTGCTGACTCTGTTGCCTAAAATGGGGGTCCACAGAGACTCCTTATTAAAATTTGACACGATATTTCATTCTTTAATTTTAACATATCTGATCATAATATTTTACGTTCTTTTATTCATCACTTTCAAGAAAAAGGCAGCCGCTTCAAGAAGTCTTCAAGAAGATCAGAAGACGGAGGGTAGAGGGAGGCGAACTTGTTTGGAGCGCAAGTTTATCGTTGTCAACTTTTTTCTGGTCGCCATTTTGTTTCTCTGTTCTCAGCCGGTCACTATTTTAGGGATGGTAAGTTTCTACTCCGGTGAGGATCCTAACAGTCCAGAATTTCTTATCGCCAGCCTCATCGTGGAAAACGTGCTTTACTTGAAATTCCTGCTGGACCCTTTTCTGTACGCATGGCGAATTCCAAAATACCGTCAGGCGCTCAAGATTATTCTGCGCTGGAACCACAGTAAGAATAAGAAGCCTTGCCGAGGGTCAATGTTCAGTGATTACGCCATTGCTGAGTTAAGTTTGTCACGTGACACTGTGATCACTCTCGATTTCAAAGCTATTTCTCAGTGATAAGTGGCAGGATGGAATCTTAAGGCGACAACTTTTCCGGAATATTTCTTCCGACAGGAGGTACAACGCCAACGACGGTCACGTTGGGAACAGACGACACCTGAAAGGCTCTCTGGAAAATTATTTTTGCACCTTCTATCTGATTCACCTCAAAGTTTGATGGATCAATGGTGTTTAAATTCCAAAAATCGTATGTATTTTTGTTCTTTTTGTTTTGTTTTGTTTTTTCGGTTTTAACGGTTTTTAGATTCTTTGCCACATTTTGAAGCGGTTTTTCTGAACAGCTAATCGGGCTATAACGGAAGAGAATAAGCAGGAATGAGGACTGCAATCCACGAATGTGGAAGTAAATACTCGGGAGCGTGGACTGGGATTTAGCTCACCGAACACCCAAACTGATTGAAAATTTAAGTGAAATGATAATTTGTTGTTGTTCTTTGTAGTTTGGAGCCAGTAGCGCATGAGTATCTGATCTTGCGCAACGCAAAACCACGTGAGCGAGAACTTCGCTCGTGTCGATGCAGTACGATTTTATCTCTGGAAGGAAACTCATTCCGGAATGAATGTCATTCCGGTATCATGTAAATGGCGTCTTAGTTATTTGGTTTGAAATCAAAGTACTAGTACTTTTTCAAAAAGTCTGAAATTGGAATTGATTTACTTCGTAATAAATAAATCTGGTCAGTTACCGAACTTGTTTGTTTGTGTTATATTTCTGATTAGATCTGAAGTTTCTTTTGTAGTTTGGATTACGATCAATCAATCGAACCCTTTAAATTCAAACTTCATGGTTAAAAAAAGCATTCCAAGCATCTTAATCCGAAAACCAAAAGAATCTCCCCGGCGGGGAATCGAACCCCGGTCTCCCGCGTGACAGGCGGGGATACTCACCACTATACTACCGAGGAATTGGATGCGTTGAATGTAAGCTTAATGGTCCATGCAATGGGGAAACGTCCTCTATCACTTTAAAGCAAAACTTCAAGATCCTCTTAACTATAAACGCCAAACTTACCAACTTTAATTTCCTACAATGTGGGAACAATTTACCATGGATTTTTGAGAGGCATGTTTATCAAAAAGCATCTCCCTCCGCCCCCTGGTCGCAGGAAGCAGTCTGTCGACAAACAAATTTCGAGATGCTGAGTAAATTTTCATGCTTGAATTCACCTGTCCAAATTTTGGCCAAGCGGGGAGGGGGACTAGATTGTTGCTGGAGTGTGACCAAAACCGTAACTAAAAAGTAAGGCTTTGGAAATTTATTTCAAAAAATTTTGTCTTAAGGCGAACACAACAAAATTTAACTTCGTTGGTTGCCCCTAAATGGTTAATTTTGCGCCAAAACGAAACGCGATATATATGCCTGGGACTCCCATCAGTACCCTACTGAGTTTTTTACCTCTGCCCCCAGAGTCTCCAGAGACGGACGGAGTACGCTGACGTCATAACCAAATTTTCTGTCTTTGATAGGTTTCCATCTTCTTCTAGGTATGGGGTTCCGCAGCGCACGCCTCGTGCGCGCAGTTGCCCTGCTCAAAAAAGAACGAATTAAGGAAGGTATGAGAACTATCTTTTTAAACTCGAAAATACATAAATACCGGTCTTTTTCAGTTCGAGGCCAATTCTTAATGTGATTTTCAAAACATTTTTACCCCCTTTAATATTTTCACGCGCGGCAATTGGGAGATTGGGGAGCCATTATTTTTCAGTAATGCATGTAGGAGCTGCTCGTAAGGTGTTTCCTGATTGGTCGCACAAAGAATAAAAAATAATTATTTATGATTATTTCCATTGTTTCACGGTTATGGTATCGAGCCAAATTACTTGTGTATGTTGTGCTTGAACATGGCGCATCTTGGGCGAGTGGCCTACTGTTTCGAGCCCATGTTATTCCGGCATTTTTCAACTACAATTTCCATGAGAAAACAAAAGAGGTTTGTTTCAAAACAAGGACAACCTCGGCCTTGCACTCAATTGAAGCTTAGGTTACCAACTGAACAACTGAAAAATGGTCTGCTTGAGGCTACATTACTCGGTCCATTATTACCGCCTCACAATTCTTCCTATTGTTATTTTGACACTGTTTGTAAAATATGTTTTTCCTTCGCAATTTAGCGCAATACCCCTATAGCCTCATCTTTATTCATCCTCCTGCTTTATCTTATATAGATTCAAAACAAAGAAAACAAATAAACAGTAGTGTAGTGGTTATCACGTCCGCCTCACACGCGGAAGGTCGCCAGTTCAAATCTGGCCGGAAACACTTTACTTTTTTCTTTAAATCAGGCAAATCCGTACAAATTACTTAACCGTGAGGGGATGGGTTTTGACTAAATAACAGTTCAATTTTAATTTAATAAAGTTGAATTACTTACTTTGAAGTAGTCTTTTGTCCTTTCTAATCATTTCTGCAGATCGACTTCTGAATCAAAACAAAGCATGTTTCCAGGCTATAGCACAAGAAATATACGGCAGAAATGACCAGGAACGACAAGAGACTGCTTCAATGTAACCTTTATTTAGTCGAAACTCATGTTTCCTAGAGCTCATGGTGAGAGCCGAACTAAGGGAGACCAGGAGCCCAGGAGAGACAAATTGGTATTTCGCTATTGAAGTCTGGGCCTGTGCATGGGCTATAGGAAACATGCATTGGGCTTCGACTAAATTGAAGTTAACTTTTTATTTAATAAACTTGTATGCAGCGTTTACCCGGTGGAAAAATTACGCATTTTTGTAATCTTATTCTAGAGTACGATGAATCAAACGCACCCTTCAAATCGAACGTTCAAGGTTAAGAAAAAAAAGCATTGCAAGCATTCATCTTAATCCGAAAACCAAAAGAATCTCCCCGGCGGGGAATCGAACCCCGGTCTCCCGCGTGACAGGCGGGGATACTCACCACTATACTACCGAGGAATTGAATGGTTAGATTTAGGCTTAATGGGTTATGTAATGGGGAAACGCCCCATCTCACTTTAAAGTAAGATAACTTCAAGATCGTCTTAACTATGACCGCCGAACTTATCCCTTTTCATAGAGAAAGTGGGAACAATTTACAATGGGTTTTTTGACAGGAATTTCTATCCATCCCCTCCCCCCCCCCTCCAACCCCGGGTCGCAGGGAGAAAAACAAGCCCGGTCTGATTAGGAATTAACAACTCAGTATTCTCAGTTATTTTTGTTCATATCTGAAACTCTAAAAAAAAAAAAGGACATCAAATGATTATATCAAAACTAAACGAAAGTGTCATTTGTTTTGGGTCATGTTTGATAATTCAGGAGTTAAATAAGAGACTATGACTGTTGTATAAAATGTTTAAGTTTCAATTCTTGTCCATTCTGACCATCGAAACTAGAAGACAGAAACTTATAGTTAAAGTGTAGTGGTAAAAGTTTCCTGTCAAAAATCCGCGGTAAATAGTTCCCATATTATGGGAAAAAGGGGTAAATTTGGCGGTCATAGTTAAGACATAGTTCACTTTAAAATGAGATGGGGCGTTTCCCCATTACATAGCCCATTAAGCCTAAATCTAAGGCACTCAATTCCTCGGTAGAATATTGGTGTGAGACCGGGGTTCGATTCCCCGCCTGGGAGATTCTTTTGGTTTTCGGATTGAGATAAATGTATGAAATGCGTTTTTTTTTTTTTTTTTTTTCTTTTTGTTTTGTTTTGTTTTGTTTTGTTTTTTATTTTAACCCTAGAGTTTGATGTGAAGGGTGCGTTTGATAGATCGTATTCTGAAATAGGAATGTACTTAAAATTTATCTTTCAAATCTCCTCTAGCGTAATTGTTTGTCCACGCCAACGTTACATACAAGTTTATTAAATAGAAATTTTAACTTTAATTTAGCTGAAGCCTTAAGCATGTGTTCTATAGTCCATTGCCTAATTTCATGCCGCGCGGGAGCCTGGCACTACCGGACTTTCCCGGACTTTTTAAATTCCGGATTGAAAATGGCTTCCAAAACAGAGGGTAAAGCAGAGGTCATTGCGTGCAGTTGAAATGATATTAAGGGCCAGATTACTCCAAAAAGTTGATATTCTAAAGCTAAGAACAGTTGTTTTACTGCGATAAAGAACCTCGATTAAAAATTTCGAGAAAAGAACGATCTAATCGGAGACTTTCGCTGCTTGGAAGTATTGGAATAAGGATTCCCGAATTGTTCGACAAAAAATTTGAACAAAGAACCGTCGAGTTTAGCTCTTTTTACGGCGCTGGATCCGACCGAATATTGGGGAATGATAAGGGAGTGGGTGTGCCTGTTTTTACAAACCGTAAAATAAAAACTACAAAAAAGCGAAACACGCCAGAGTGACCCTGATTGAAAGGGCAACATTGTATAATATATATATTTAGCCACAGCTAAAAGCGAAGCTCCCATTGATAAATTTATAACTTAAATCAAACAATAATTTTGTATTCCACAAATCAGTTAACGTAAGGGCACATTCATGTGACTTTTGAGGGAAAAGCTAAGTGATTTTGGAGTGAAACAAATTTTGTATCGAGTTGATATAGCCTTATATGTACACCCAAAAAATAGTCTTCGGTCACATTTAAGAGCAATGATGGCTCTTGATCACAGTAGATATATATATAAGGTGTGCAAAACAAATTCTTGGAAAACAAATCAGACCGAATTTTTTGCGTTCGACAAGTTTACAAATTCTTGCCAATAAGTCTGGGTGCGTGCAAGCCAATCTTTTATTATTTTTTTTATACACCACATCTGAGGAGAAAGAGTATTATGAGGCGCTGTTTTTATCATACAGACCTCGTACAAAATGCAGTATTTCACAATTTTTCAAGACAAATTGCATTCATTCAATATTCAGCACCATAGAGGCACGCGTGGACTTTTAATTAGCGAAACCGTTCAAAAAATTTCCAAAATCACCTATACGGCCAGCCGGTTCTAACATTTGACAAGCGCCAAATTTGCGAAGAAATTTTAAGAGTTACGCTTCAACGTGATAAAGAATTTACTGAGTCTATTTTTTATTAACGGTTTTATAACGATGTGTAATCTTAAAACGCGTTTGATACGCTTGGCATTTTGAGTACCCCTGCGAACGATGTTTATTAACGCCTGAAAACAAACGGCAAAGCGATGAAAATTACACTTTTGAGACTACCAAAGATCAATAAAGAAAAATAATTCGATAGAACATTTACAGAGACAACAATTTTCATTCACGAAAACAAATGAGTATTTAAGTGTGTCTAAGAATCCTCAAGTCTTTACTAGTAAGCTTAAAGTTTATGTTTTAAGCCGCCGGTTTCCCGGTGTTGGCTGTTTTCAAAGATGAACTCACGAAAAGAAAATTGTTCAAAGCTTTCTTTCTACAGCCAAAATTATAACTAAATATTCTTCGGAAAGTTTTTTGTTTCTATTTAAGGTGAATTGATATCGACTAAAGGCTTTTTAAAGTTCTGTAAGCTTAAGCTTATATCAAACCTCATACGAGGTCAGATCAGTGTCTCAGTCAAATCTTAATACAAACGTGCAAAAACTAGCTTCATAAACTGCGCCGCTGGACTTCATGAAATTAGATTTAAATACAATAATTACTCAGGCTTACCATATTTCGAGATGCAGCTCCTGAAAGCTATCAAGTAAGGCAAGGAACGCTTGAGCCTTTATAATTCTCGTACGCATCCAGCACGGTGAAAAACAAAAACGATGCCATCCGAAATCGGATTATCGGCTTTGACAAGCGACGCATTTTTCAACCAAAAACCCAATAAACAAACCAGTCATGAATAAGAGAACACTATTGATAGCAGCTGTATTTCATTTTGTACATCCAGTGGAAAAAGACAGTTAAAAACATCACAAATTGACTCAAAACTCTGTCAGCTTCAGCTGTCAAAGTAAACAACTTTCAAGATGCTGCATAAATTTTAAGCATGAACTCACCTGTCAAATTTTAACCAATCAGAGCATAAAAATTGAACGTGGAGAGTGACCAACACGTCCCCATGGTAAGAAAAGGTCTTCCCCGTCTGTATTTTAAAAACACTGGCTGAATTTTTGCGTCTGAAGTCAGTTTAAAATCAAAATCGTAATAGTGCGGGGCGATACTGACATAAACACAACATATTTGATATGAATTTAAAACAAAATTAAACGTGAGCCTGCGATCATTTGAAAACGAGTAAATTGTCAGCGGATAACTTCCAAAAAATACTCGACCTCGCTGGGTCGACACCTGAGCCCGCGATTCGGTCAGGTGATAGTGGTCAGCGGATACCCTGTTTTGACAGCTGTCAATTTCTGACAACATTGATGTACAATCAGCTTTCTCCTGGGCTCCCAAAGTAGCTAGAAAGTGTGAAAGTAAACATTGGTATGCCTGTGGTGCGGACGGACGGTCGGTCGGTCGGTCGGTCGGTCACGTGATTACCAAACTTTCTGGGATGGGTAGATTTCCTTAGCAATGGGGCTCCGCCCACGCGCGCGCTTCGCGCGCGCGTGGAGCTCCGCTATTAGGTTGGCTAGGCTTACATTACATTTCTCCCCGTCGCTGCGTACGGTCTCAGTAGAAATCCTAACGATCAGACCGGAAACAATTCTCACTGAACATGGATAAAAGCGAGTATACTTTGGTCTTACTTGAGAGGCATTTCTCGTCCGGTAACACTGCAGTTCCTGTAATTTGGGCAATCAGCTTGTAATCACAATCAAGAATGTCACGTACATCTACCTTTTGGCTAGCATGCACATGCACTGAGTATAGACTAGTCCCTTATCTCCCTTCATGTGAACAACACTAGGTTTGACATACATAACGCCACAAAGTTCACTACACTCAATACCTTTCAAGGACATTACTCTTTTCCGCGACGGGAATATTAAATCCAGGTAAGCCCTTCTGTACTGCCCTTTTAAATTTTGCTCCGGCATACTTAGGCTACGATCGGTACGTGCACAATCACATCTGTGTTCTTTCCTGCAATGATCCTCTACTTTTCATATGCGGATAGAATTAAACAGAGGATCCTTTGCTAAAGAGAATTTATAATCATGTTTGGTTCGAGCGACCTGTTCTTCGAACAATTGCTTGCACTTGGTGAGTGTCGGCTCCTTAAGTTTAGCTTCAGGGCATGGCAGAAATACTGCATCCTTTCCTTACTAAGTTTAGACAGATTCTCCGAGGGAATATTGATCAATATTTCTTCGAAAAAGAATGCTTTCGTTCGAGTTTTTACTCCGACTATCCGCCATTTTGAAACTGGACTTTTTAAAAACTCCGGGAAAATCCGGTAGTGCCAGGCCTCCGCGCGGTATGAAATTAGGCAATGGACAAGCCCGGACTTCAATAGCGAAATACCAGTTTGTCTCTTGCTGGTCTCTCTTAGTTCGGCTCTCACCACGGGCTAAAGGAAACATGAGTTTCCGTTAAAGGTTACATTGAAGCATTCCTTCTTCGTTTCTGGTCATTTCTGCCCGTATATTTTTTTGTGAAAAGCCTGGAAATATGCTATGTTTTGATTCAGAAGTCGATCGTCACAAATGACTAGAAACGACAAAAGACTACTTCAAAGTAAGTTATTCAACTACATTAATAAAAATTTAACTTTCTTTAGTCGAATTCCATGTTCTCACCGTTAATGAACTACTTTCTCTACTTATTTGTTTCAAGGAAAGAAAAAAGTAAAATGTTTCCGGCCAGATTTGAACTGGCGACCTTCCGCGTGTTAGGCGGACGTGATAACCACTACACTACGGAAACTACCGTATATAATCGGTCTAAGGTTCGAGGAATAATCGTTATCTTATCCCTCGGACGTACACGCAAATTCATACTCCTACTGTTTTACAACGGTGTGGGGGAGGGGAGGATGGAACCCCTTCCCGGAGTTTTTGATATGTTGAAGTATTTTGAAACGATGTTACCTTTAGTGGAAAACCTTTGATCTTCTTAACAAGATAAGGTATAGTTTAGGGGTGGTGGTGGTGCTGGAGGCCTTTGACGTCACCAATAATGACCGCCATTTTGGTTTTTACCAAGAATTAGAAATCTGGTTCAAAACACGAGAAATGGTATTTTTTGTGCTTTATGTGAAAAATAACAAATAAATAATCACTTTGTATGACTTAAGCCACAAAAAGACAGAAAGGCCTCGGGAACAGGCGCTTAGGAGTCAAATGAATTAGGCGAAAGCAAAATTGCCGGTGAACTTCGCCCCAGAGCATGTAAGACTTAGTTTATTTTCTGATATGAAGTCCGGATCTGCGTTGCTCTGCGACCGTGTGACTCTAAATCTTGGAACTTGAATAAGACGAGTGTAAGAGAAAAGTCCAGAGGTTTGTATCTGCTAGTAGGCTGAGTTTTTCCGAGTTATTCGATGATCTTTGGCTTGCGTTAAACGTCAGAAGATTATGCTTGGTTATGGATAGTCTTGTCAGTGCTGCGAAACTCTTGTGTGATTGTGGTTGAGCTGTTTCGCTAAAATATTCTGTGCCAGCCATAAGAACATTTCTTCAGTGTTTAGGTTAGCTGATTGTACCTTGGAAAAGCAACCCTCGGAAATTGGATCTAGGTCTAGTTTCAGCGGGCTCTAATGGCTTTGAACCAAAAGGCAGGTTTTTGCAGATAAGAACTCAAGGTGATAATTTGTGTAGTATGTTTCATTCAGTTTGTTGTCTATTCCAGGCGAAACCCTGTCGTTTATCGCACCGCGAAAAAAATCGTGTTTTGCTAACTATTTAAGTTCTTATGTAAGCCTTAACCTGGCAACTTTTCGCTGCAGTTCACTCAACTTTAAAATTTCCAGACTAAAATAACGCCAGTTTGAAATTTCACGGAGTCAGAATACTAAATAAATGATTGAAATTCCTGTCAAAAAAACCGTTGTAAATTGTTTCCTCATTGTAGGAAAAGGGGTAAGTTCGGCGGACAAAGTTAAGACGATCTTGAAGTTATTTTACTCTAAAGTGAGATGGCGCGTTTCCCCAATTATAACCCTAAGCCTAAATCTAACGCATCCAATTCCTCGGTAGTATAGTGATGAGTATCCCCGCCTGTCACACGGGAAACCGGGGTTCGATTCCCCGCCGAGGAGATTCTTTTGGATTTCGGATTAAGATGAATGCTTGAAATGCTTTTTGTTCTTAACCTTAAACGTTTGATTTGAAGGGTGCGTTTGATTCATCGTACTCTAGAATAAGAATACAAAAATGCGTATTTTTTTTACCGCGTAACGCTGCATACAAGTTTATTGAATAAAAACTTAACTTCAATTTAGTCGAAGCCCAATGCATGTTTCCTATAGCCCATGCGCAGGCCCAGACTTCAATAGCGAAATACCAATTTGTTTCTCTCCTGGGTTCCCGGTGTCTCTTAGTTTGGCTTTCACCATGAGCTATAGGGAAACATGAGTTTCGACTAAATAAAGGTTACATTGAAGCAGTCTCTTGTCCTTTCTGGTTATTTCTGCCGTATATTTCTTGTGCTATAGCCTGGAAAAATGCTTTCTTTTGACTCAGAAATCGATCTGCAGAAATGATTAGAAACGACAAAAGACTACTTCAAAGTAAGTAATTCAACTTTATTAAATTACTGCTAAAGCGGTGTCAACGAAATGGAAATTAAAAAAGAATCGCCCTTCCTCTCTTGTATAGAGCTAACAGTACAGCAGGGTAATCCTTAAAACGCTGAATATTATCTCAGGACCATTTTTAATTTACAGTTTGAAGAGAGCAATTTCTGGTTTGATATTTATTCTTTTATTAGCCTTTTATTATTCAACAAAAATAACACTTGGCGTCCTACTTGCTTTATTGTACAAACGACTGGTTTCAATAGACCGGCGAAATTTCTCATTTAATCAAAGCACTGAGGTTACGACAACTTCGAGTTAAACTGATTTCACAGGTTGTCAAAGAGTCCAGCGATACCCTTTCCCCAGGTGCTCTCGATCTCTTTACGCTTTCATTGCCTTTCGCTCGAGGTGTTTTGCATGGCGTTTAGTCATGCGAAACCTTCACGAAAGATCCACGCAGCGCGCGAGGTAACTTTATCCCAATTCTAAAAATAACGCGCGAAGAATTACCTGTGGAATAGTGTGTGTATGGGGGAGGCCTTCTCTGTTCCCTTTATCCTCTCTTGATGTACAAGTATTTTTAGAACCTAAATAAAATGGTTTCCATTCACCAATTTTCAACATTAAAACTTATTCCGTAACGGAAAAACCCAACCCAATCAATGTATAAAAGGCGGTTGAAAATGTTTTGAATAACACTTTAAAAATTGGGCTTCACACTGAAAAAGATCGATTTGTCCCTATTTTCGAGTTTACAAAGATATTTGTTATACTTGCCTGATTTCCGTTTTTTTTTAGCAGAGCGTCCCCGCCCGCGAAGCGCACGCAGCGGAGCCCCATACGAAAAAGAAAACTAACAACCTATCGATCCAAAAAAAGAAGTCCAAAGCAAAGCTGATCATAACAACGTATATTGCTTTTTCATAAGAACATTTCGGTTGGCCATGCCTGCCTTCAATATTTCGGCTGGCCATACCTCTCGATGCCAGAAAGTTTGTTTTTGACGTCAGCGTACTCCGTCCATCCGTACAGACTCTGGGTAAGGGGTTAAAAAACTCAGTAGGGTAAAGAAGGGAGTTCCAGACATATGTTGCATTTCGTTTTGACGCCAAAAAAATACAACAACAACATTTAGGGGCAACCAACAGAGTTGCTGGAGTAAAAATCTAGATCGAATTTTGTAGTGTTTGCCTTAGAACAAAATTTTCGGAAATAAATTTCTAAGGCCTTAGTTTACATTTGGTTAGTCACGGTTTTGCTCACACTCCAGGAACAACCTAGTCCCCCTCCCCTCTTAGTCAAAATTTGGGCAATGAATTCTTGCGTGAAAATTTATTGAGCAGCTAGAAATTTGTTGGTCGACAACTGAAGCCTTTTTTTATTCCAGTTTTTCTTCTTATGCATCCTTTTATACCCAGATCAAGTTTTGTTTAAAAAAATTCCTCGATTTCTACGGGTTTTAAGTAAAATGGAATACTTTAAAACAATTTAAAATGGCGGATCCAAAATAGCGGATGTGACAGATTCCTTTTTAGTAATAAATGATGTCATCATGGCATCACTGCTACTGTTAAAGGTTATTCATATGTTAGCCAACATCTTGTTTTTATAAAATACCAAGGGGGGCCAAGCAAGTATTTTTTCGCTTTATGTGTATACCTGGATTTTTCAAAACCTGTTTAGTAAAATAATCAACTCATTCTACTACTTGGCAATTTAAGACGATAAAACTTCATTCAAAGGCCGATTAGAAGCCTTTATCTGACTCTGGGCAGTAAGTTAGTAGTTACTAGAAGCATTTCAACGAGTCCAAATTTCAAATGACGCAAAGTTTAGAACATTTGTTCAGTAATCTGACTCCGTGAAGTTTCAAACTGGTGTCATTTTAGTCTAGAAATTTTAAATTTGAGCGAACTGCAGCGAAAAGATGCCTGGTTAAGGCTTACATAACAACTTAAATAGTTAGCAAAACACTACTTTCTTCGCGGTGCGATAAACGACAGGGTTTCGCATGAATAGACAACAAACTGAATGAAACATACTGCACAAATTATCACCTTGAGTTCGTATGTGCAAAAACCTGCCTTTTGGTTCAAAGCCATTAGAGCGCGCTGAAATTAGACCTAGATCCAATTTTCCTGAGTCGAGAGTTGCTTTTCTAAGTTACACTCAGCTAACCTAAACACCCAAGAAACGGTTATATGGCTGGCGCAGAATATTTCAGAGAGACAGCTCAACCACGCGACCACATACCTGTCCACACCATGCGGAAATCACACAGTGTATCTGCCTATTGGCAGATACACCTCTGGACTTTTCTCTTACACTCGTCTTATTCAAGTTCCAAGATTTAGAGTCACACGATTTGGGTCCGGGTCGAAGTTCACCGGCAATTTTGCTCTCGCCTAATTCATTTAACTCCTAAGAGCCTGTTCCCGAGGTCAAAAACTTGGTGGTCACCTTAGAAAAGCGAACAATATCGTACCTTTCGGTCTTCTTGTGGCTAAAATCATACAAAGAGCTTATTTATGTGTTATTTTTCATGTAAGGCACATCTCTCGCGGTTTTAACCAGATTTCTAATTCTTGGTAAAAACCAAAATGGCGGCCATTTTTCGTGACGTCACTGGCCTCCAGTAGCACCACTACTCCTAAACTATACTTCATCTTGTTGAGAAGATCAAAGGTTTTCCACTAAAGGTAAAATCGTTTCAAAATACTACAACATATCAAAAACTCTGGGGAGGGGTTCCATCCACCCCCTACCCCCTTGTACAACAGTGGGAGTATGAATTTGCCTGTACGTTCGAGGGATAAGATACTGATTATTCCTCGAACCTTAGCGTTATTCTATACGGTACTTTCCGTAGTGTAGTGGTTATCACGTCCGCCTAACAGGCGGAAGGTCGCCAGTTCAAATCTGGTCGGAAACATTTTACTTTTTTCTTTCCTTGAAACAAATAAGTAGAGAAAAAACTTAATGGTGAGAGCATGGGTTTCGATTAAAGAAAGTTAAATTTTTATATAATGTAATTAAATAACTTACTTTGAAGTAGTCTTTTGTCGTTTCTAGTCATTTCTGGCGATCGACTTCTGAATCCAAACAAGGCATATTTCCAGGTTTTCTACAAGAAATATACGGGCAGAAATGACCAGAAACGACGAAAGAGTGCCTCACTGTAACCTTTATTTAGTCGAAACTCGTGTTTCCTTTACCCCTTGGTGAGAGCCGAACTAAAAGAGACCAGGAGCCCAGAAGAGACAAATTGGTATTTCGCTATTGAAGTCTAGGCTTGTCCATGGACTATAGAAAACATACATAAGGCCTTACCTAAATTAAAGTTACATTTTTATTTAATAAACTTTACGTAACGTATACGTGGTCAAAAAATTACGCTAGAGGAGATTTGTAAGAGAAATTTCAAGTACAGTCTTATTAAGGAATACGATCTATCAAACGCACCCTTCATATCAAACTTCAGGGTTAAACTTAAGAAAAAAAAAGTATTTCATGCATTTATTTCGGCGGGGAATCGAACCCCGGTATCCCGACAGGCGGGAATCCTCACCACTATACTACCGAGGAATTGGATGTGTTAAGCTTAGTGGATTATGTAATGGGGAAACACCCCATCTCATTTTAAAGTGAACTATGTCTTCCTTGAACTATGACCGCCAAACCTACCCCTTTTTCCTGTAATGTGGGAACAGTTTACCACGGATTTTTGACAGGAAACTTTTACCACTATACTTTAACTATAAGTTTCTGTCTTCGAGTTTCGATGGTCAGAATAGTTAAGAATTGAAACTTAAACATTTTGTATAACAGTCATAGTCTCTTGTTTAACCCCTGAATTATCAAAAATTACCCAAAACAAATAACACTTTCGTTTAGCTTTGATATAATCATTTGATATCCTTTATTTAGAGTTTCAGATATGAACAAAAATGACTGAGAATATTGAGTTGTAAATTCCCATTCAAACCGGGTTTTTTGCTCCCACCCCCCCCCCCCACCCCCCCCCCCCCCCTTCCATCCCGGGGATGGAGGAGGGGAAGCTTTTTGATAGAAACGCCTGTCAAAAAACCCGTTGTAAATTGTTCCAACATTATAGGAAAAGGGGTAAGTTTGGCGGTCATAGTTAAGACGATCTTGAAGTTATTTTACTTTGAAGTGAGATGTGGCGTTTCCTCATTACATAACCCATTAAGCTTAAGCCTCAATCTAACGCATCCAATTCCTCGGCAGTATAGTGGAGAGTATCCCCGCCTGTCACGCGGGAGACCGGGGTTCGGGGAGATACTTTTGGTTTTCGGATTAAGATGAATGCTTGATATGCTTTTTTTTTATTAACCTTGAAAGTTTGATTTGAAGGGTGCGTTTTATTCATCGTATTCTAGAATAAGAATACAAAAATGCGTAATTCTTCCACCGGGTAAACGCTACATATAAGTTTATTGAATAAAAACTTAACTTCAATTTAGTCGAAGCCCAATGCATGTTTCCTATAGCCCATGCACAGGCGCAGACTTTAATAGCGAAATACCAATTTGTTTCTCTCCTGGGTTCCCGGTGTCTCTTAGTTTGGCTTTCACCATGAGCTATAGGGAAACATGAGTTTCGACTAAATAAAGGTCATATTGAAGCAGCCTCTTGTCGTTTCTGGTCATTTCTACCGTATATTTCTTGTGCTATAGCCTGGAAACATGCTTTGTTTTGATTCAGAAGTCGATCTGCAGAAATGATTAGAAACGACAAAAGACTACTTCAAAGTAAGTAATTCAACTTTATTAAATTAAAATTGAACTGTTATTTAGTAGAAACCCATCCCCTCACGGTTAAGTAATTTGTACTGATTTACCTCATTTAAAGAAAAAAAGTGTTTCCGGCCAGAATTGAACTGGCGACCTTCCGCGTGTGAGGCGGACGTGATAACCACTACACTACGAAAACCACTGTTAACAAACTTTAAACTGTTTATTTGTTTTGTTTGTTTTGAATCTATGTAAGGTAAAACAGGAGGCCGATGAATAAAGATAAGCCTGGAGGGGTATTGCGCAAATTTGCGAAGGAAAAGCATATTTTACAAACAGTGTCAAAATAGCAATAGGAAGAATTGCAAGGCGGTAATAATGGACCGAGTAATGTAGCCTCAAGAATATACCATTTTTCAGTTGTTCAGTTAGTAACCTAGCCATCAATTGAGTGTGAGGCCGAGGTTGACCTTGTTTTGATACAAACCTCTTCTGTCTTCTTAGATTCTTATGGAAATTATAGTTGAAAAATGCAAGTTTGCATAACAACAACAAGGTCTCGAAACAATACGTCACTCGCCCAAGATGCACCATTTTCAAGCACACCAAGTATTTTTTAAACCAAAAAAAAAAAATGGTTCCCACTCATCAAGTTTCAAATTTAAAAGTTATTCCGTTAAGCCCAATCTTTGATCCATTTGTCGTGCGTAAAAATGTAAAAGGCAGTTAAAAATGTTTTGAATATCACTTTTAAAATTGGGCTTCACACTGAAAAAGATCGAATTTTCCGTATTTTCGAGTTTACAAAGATATTTCTTATACTTCCCTGATTTCCTTCTATTTAGCAGAGCGTCCTCGCCCGCGAAGCGCGCGTTGTGGAGCCCCATACCTAAAAGAAAATTGAAACCTATCGATCCAAAAAAAAAGTCCAAAGCAAAGCTGATCATAACAACGTATATTGCCTTTTCATAACAATATTTCGGCTGGCCATACCTGCCTTCTTCAGTAAACCTGACAACATGCAAGATCGTCGCCGCGGTTTTTGCAGTTAATTTCTTTTTCAAACCTGTCGATGCCAGAAAATTTGGTTATGAGATCAGCGTACTCCGTCCATCAGTACAGACTCTGGGATACGGAAAAAAAAACTCAATAGGGTAGGGACAATAGGGTAGGGAAGGGAGTTCCAGACATATGTTGCATTTCGTTTTGGCACAAAAACAACAACAACAAAAAACATTTAGAGGCAACCAACAGAATTGCTGGAGTAAAAATCTTGATCGTATTTTGTTGTGTTCGCCTTAGAACAAAATTTTCGGAAATAAATTTCTAAGGCCTTAGCTTACTTTTGCTAAAAGGCACGGTTTCAGTCACACCCCAGAAACAATCTAGCCCCCCTCCCCGCTTGGTCAAAATTTAGACAATGAATTCTTGCGTGAAAATTTACTCAGCAGCTAGAAATTTGTTGGTCGACAACTGATTCAGCCTTTATTATTCCAGTTTTTGCTTCTCATGCATTTCTTATACTCAGATCAAGTTTTGTATAAAAATTTCCTCGATTTCTACGGGCTTTAAGAAAAATAGAATACATTAAAACAATTTAAAATGGGGGATCCAAAATGGCGGGTGCCTTCAGATTCCTTTTTAGTAATAAATGATGTTATTATGGCATCACTGCTATTCTTAAAGGTTATTCATATGTTAGCCACCTTCTTGATTTTATAGAATACCAAGTGGGGCCGAGCAAGTATTTTTCGCTTTATGTGTATTCCTGGATTTTCAAAAACCGGGTTAGCAAAATAATCAACTCATTTGAGACTTTTTCTTACACTAGTCCTATTCAAATTCCCGGTTTTAGAGTCACACGGTCGACAGACAAGCGTAGATCCTGACTTCACACCAGAAAAAAACGAAGTCTTGGTCAGGGTCAAAGTTCCTCAGCAATTTTGCTCTCGCCTAATTCATTTGACTCCTAAGAGTCAGTTTCCGAGGCCAAAGACTTAGTGGTCACCTTAGAAAAGCGAACAATATCGTACCTTTCTGTCTTCTTGTGGCTAAAATCATGCAGAGTGCTTATTTATGTGTTATTTTCCATATAAAGCACAAAAGAATATCATTTCTTGCGGGTTTTAACCTGATGTCTAATTCTTGGTAAAAACGAAAATGGCGGCCATTATTGGTGACGTCACAGGCCTTTCAGCAGAACCACCACCCCTAAAATATACTTCGTCTTGTTAAGAAGATCAAAGGTTTTCCACTAAAGGCAAAATCGTTTCAAAATACTGCAACACATCGAAAACTCCGGGGAGGGGTTTCATCCAACCCCCGCCCCCACCCCCCTTGTACCACACTAGGGGTATGAATTTGCGTGTACATCGATCCGAGGGATAAGATACCGATTATTCCTCGAACTCTACCCTTTTCATATACAGCAGTTTCCGTTGTGTAGTGGTTATCACGTCCGCCTAACACGCGGAAGGTCGTCAGTTTAATTCTGGCCGGAAACAAGAACGTTGTCTTTCTTTTTTTTATTTTTTTTCTCGTTTACTTAATTAATAATTACTTTATCTTACATTACTTCTTTTTGTCGCAAACGTCATATTAGAGAAAGGTTCGCGTGCAGAAAATTCGCTAGCCTTATTAGGCTGACAAAACCTACCCTTTTGTAATAAATAGCCTTAAGAAATCATAATCGGTGGCACAATTACTTGATACATGTTATTAATCTTTGACGACACATCTCGCGTTCTTGCGATACAGCTATTTCGAGAAAGGTTGTCGGAAAATGCACCCGACAATCCCGAAAGGTAATATGGGATATGATCAGTACAAGGTTCCTGACGACTGAAGCTGTCGAACCTACTTTTGTTGCTTTCCTTTAGCACTCGCAAATACCTCTGCATGGCCTATCGTACCAATTCTTTCAAATTTTTTATTGAAAAAAAAGAGAACTCAAAACCACCCACAATGCCTTTCAGGATTGTCGCGTGCACTTTTGCCGACAACCTTTCTCGAAATAGCAGTATGTATCTACTTCGTCGCGTCAACAAAGCAATAAAACAAGGAACAATCCAACACTGTTCAAAACGTGGGAAAAGGTCAGGGATGTTCCTTTCCTTCCCCGAAAGTTGAATCGCAAAGCAGATAAAACTGTCCACAACTCTCCAGAGCAAGTTTACAGATTACCGTTTAATTGAACCAGGTTGTTACTTAGTTCATAACAGACCTAATATTTAGCTGCTGGAAAAGGAGGGCAGGGTGTGTTCCACAACCGATGAGGCTTGCTGATGATAGTCACATAGTAGAAAAACCTGAAGAACGAGAGAAGATTGACTACTACCAGGACTTAAAAGTGGAAGTTCAAAAAGATTTGGAAGTGCAGAGGTGAAACTACAATTGGAATTTGGCCCACCAATGCTACCGGGACTCCAGATCATGCTAGATCTCAAGATAACGTTTCTTATTTTGTTCTCTTGTACAAGTTATATTAATAAACGTTTTGAGTGCTGTCTTTAAAAACGTTCTTTTAAAACGTAAGATTGACGGAAGAAATGTGAACAGCAAATGTCATTTAGCTCCTTCGACGCAATATTTAATTGTCTTTCAGTAACAGACTTATATCAACAAGGAAATTATCCAAGGAAAAATAATGCAAAAATGACCCAGTGGAAATTATACATTATACAGGTAGAAGAAATATTATTCACGGTAAGGCGATTATCACTCTTTTTTTTTTTTTTTTTAGGGGAACTTAATAAAAAACACAGCTAATTCTCACTACGATAAAGGGTAACGACAGAGGGCTTTACCCTCATATTTCGCTTTTCAAAAACTTATATTATATGATATTTAGTGTATGCCAAGTTTTACGTCGCCGAAGCTCGAATGAATTCATATGGCGTTCGTTTACTTTGTAACATGAAATTTTTCCAACAAGCAAAAGAAAAGGAAGTTTCATTCCTTTTAGGCTTGCCGCGAATCATTTTGTTGTTTGGATTTTGCGCGGATTCCCTGTTATAAACTCATTCTTCGTTTAAAGTTGGTTGCTTCTGATTAAATTGTCTATTTATTGACATTTCTTTTTAATTGTTTGAAATGTAAGTCGTTTGACAATAATATTACGACTTTGAACAGAAAGTGAACATTTGCATCATTGTTAACGGTTTACTCCTCTCCATTTTGACCTTTACAATGTCAGTGCTTGCTTTTTATAAAATCAGGCCGATTTATTACGCGCCGATTGGCAAATAATGGTACGGATAGCGGGCAGAAGCTATCCAATTATGCAACAAGAAGAGGGTCAGGATTTCATTTTGTTATTTTAGTTTCGACGAAAATAATCCCCCTAATTAAAAAAGGAGTGTGTCATGCTTGGATGAAGTAAAAGCAGATGAATCTGAATAAGAAACCAATATGCCAAATATCGTGATATTTGGCATAACTACCACTTGTGATATTTCAAAATTGTCTCAATTGTATCACAATTTTGAAATATCACTCGTACTATTTATGCCAAATGTCACTACAAATCATGCAATTACCTATACTTATACAGTCGTTTCTCTATTTCCGGGGGTTAATACAACTAAAAGGAAATAAAAATTGACTAGTATTACATATCGGCTTGGCAAACTACTGATGAAAGAAGAGTGCTCGGCAACTCTCTTAGTATATTAAGCATTCTTTTGGAAATTTTACTTATTTATAATGCGTCACTTCCAGAGTAAAAGAACATTTCCTTTCACTGGCTTTCCTTATTAAGCTGTAAGCTACACGAAACAATCCACCCAATGTTGTTCAAAGAGGTAGGTCTTGTTTGATCACCAATGTACGGCTCTAAAATCTTCTCTCGTCGAACTTCAACATGTTTAAAACTGCTGCAATGAAATGCTCACTAATGTGTTTTTCATAACATTTCCATTTTGATTGCAATTTTATTCTCAAGATTGCAAAACAAATTGCGTTTCAGATTTATAGTAGATTTAACTTGTTTTTAAATAAATCGTTGATTTTTAAAGCAAATCTGCGTCTCCATTGGAAAATTTACATGACAGAGTCCAAATTATTCGATAGCATAATCCCTAGCAAATTTTAAGTTTGAGAGCAGTTAGCTGTATTATAATTATAATAATAATAATAATAATTTATTATTTACTAGGCGCAAAATAGCATTCAAATATATGATCTAACGCTGTATGGCATTTACAAATAAGTATAATCTGCAAGATTCCCTCTCAAGAAGTCACAAAATCCATCTATCTGTGATACGTATACTGGACACAATGTTTTGCGCACTGCGAGAAAGAAACATGAATTCAAAGGAAAATTGTTTCCGTGAGAGGAAAAAACCCTGTTTGACAAGCGTCAATTTTATTGAATGTCGCTTCTTTCCAATTATCGCTAAATCCGTCAGGGATGTTTTTAACATAAACAAAAATAGATTTTGTCTTGTTTGCCCAGATTTGGCCATCATTCAAGCGTTTCTTTTGCTAAGTTTTGAACATAAAACTCTAGTCGTTTAATTCAGGTAATCGTTAGCTATTCCTTTTGATTTGAAATTTCTAAAAAAAAAAGACAAAGTGTAAGATAATATGACAAAAACAAAGTCATAAAATAGATGATGCACACCGGATAAGGATAATTTCAACAGATGCCACTTAGGGCCATCGGCATGGCATAGTGTTACAAAAATCAAACAGCTCAGATGTACATAAGAAAATTTCGGGAGAGCCAAAAAGAGAAATTGTAATTAAAAGAATAACAGTAATTGATGAAGCCGTGTTTTTTCATATTTAATTTGGCTTCATTATAGTAAATATATATAACAAGACCATATCAGGACACAAAAAGCAATAATCTGCAGCTTCAAACGATTTCCACAAAAATGGATTCAGTAGCAACTCCCCTTACTAAACCATATGTATTTTGAAGCTGATTTTAAAGTATTTAAAATGTATTTTCAGTATTTGAACACTATTTTACTGTATTTTAATCCTATTTGACAAAGAAATTTAAATTTTCGCCCCTGTTTGAAATATGTCTTGAGTGTAGTTAAATTGTATTTCATGAAAACGAAAACCTCTCTCATCAATTTACAATGTATTTTGTTTAATAAATATGATTAAAATAGGGTATTTAAAATGTATTTTGGGCATAGAACCACTAACACTGTTACAAACAGAGTTCAAACAGACTATTTGAAATCTGTTTTAACGGCTTTTATGCTGACTGTATTTAAAAACTTTTAAATATAGGGTACTTTAACACTGTTTTGAGTTGTATCTAAAATGTAGTTTGAGACGCATCCACTCACAAAGTTACAAACATAGTTCAAATAGACTATTTGAAATATATTTTAAGAGCCTTAATGCTGACCTTATTTTAAATCCTTTTAAATAGGGTACTTAAACACTGTTTTGAGGGTATATTTGAATTGTAGTTTGGGCACACAACACTCTGACTATAAAAACAGATTATACATAAACTATTTTAAGTCTGCTTAAAGACATCAAATGCTGACCTTACTTTAAATACTTTAAAGTACTTATTGCTTATTATTACTGAGGTGCGATATTGTAATGTACTTTGGGATACTCAGACTATAAAGGTAACAATTGCACAAAGTTAATTTTTAATCCTTCATAGTGTCACGAATTTCATAAATGACTCAAAACAATTAAGCTGTCACATATTGTAGACCGGATTCTCTTCTCAACAAAGTTCGAAGCTGAGCGAAAAATTAAATCTAAATTAAATTAAAAAAGAGAAGAAAATTAGGAATAGATTTTAGCTTTGACTGACAGCACGTAACTGTGACAGTGTGCCGATAAGAGATCCTCAATGTTCATTACCTGCAAGCTCTCTGCGAAAATCTCCTCGTAGATTTTAGCCGTGATTCAATTAATGCAGTTAAGGCATTCCATAAGGTTTTTTTAAAAGAAACTTCTTAAAATCTCATTTTAATGGAAATTTTTCACAAACAGCCGAGGCCGCGGGCCGAGAACCGGATGCACGCGGTCAACAGAGGTTTATCTAAAATAAGCCATTGAAATTACATAATAAATAAATTATCCAAGCTAAGATCTCACCTCGTATATATTGCATCAACAAACAAAGAAACAAAGCTCAGATCTGAATAACTCCGACATATGGTTACCTTTCTCTCATAGATTATTCCGTACATGCATAGCATATTATTTCTGAGATGTCACGCGCGACTGAAATCACGACTTCGCGCCGCGGTGATGTGACAAATGCACGTGATAAACAAACCGTCCTTTGTCCTTTGCTCATTTGAAATTATTGAACCCGCGGTTGCTGTGATTGCGGGTACGCTTGATTTTACTGTTTGTTACGATCTTACAAAAGTACATTTCAACTCTGCGGATTGTCTGAACACACAGATGTTGCTTTTATCACGAATCAAAAATGGGTATGACTCCTCAGCGACTACTATGTACTTTGAAAGGTTCTGGTTCAGGTTCTATTCGAACCACGCTGTCTTATGTGTTAATCCAAGAGTCTTCTCTCATGTGAGTATTAAAACATGTTACTAAGACGCTTAAGTATACACCATATGAGAACAAAATGAAGGGTAGTAAACATTTATATACTCCCGCCTGTACGGCAATTTTAGTGTTTACAGGGTTCCATGCTCATCCTCGCTGTGTTGCATGAATGATCTCAGTCACTTGATGTCACGCTCTTTCATTCTCGCGTAAATTTGATGGTGTTATTCTTATGTTGTTCTTTATCAGCCAATAATTAATGTTCAGGCGTAGCCTGCAAGCTTCTGATAATACTTGAGTAAAGCCGTGAATATAATAAATAATGTAAGTTACATGTATGTAACGTCAGTAACGCAAATCCCTTTTGAAGCCG
>OZ037786.1:11334318-11384318 GCA_964035525.1 Porites cylindrica | reverse complement strand
AGCTCGTGGTGAGAGCCGAACTAAGGGAGACCAGGAGCCCAGGAGAGACAAATTGGTATTTCGCTATTGAGGTCTGGGCCTGTGCATGGGCTATAGGAAACATGCATTGGGCTTCGACTAAATTGAAGTTAACTTTTTATTTAATAGACTTGTATGCAGCGTTTACCCGGTAGAAAAATTACGCATTTTTGTAATCTTATTCTAGAGTACGATGAATCAAACGCACCCTTCAAATCAAACGTTCAAGGTTAAGAAAAAAAAGCATTGCAAGCATTCATCTTAATCCGAAAACCAAAAGAATCTCCCCGGCGGGGAATCGAACCCCGGTCTCCCGCGTGACAGGCGGGGATACTCACCACTATACTACCGAGGAATTGAATGGTTAGATTTAGGCTTAATGGGTTATGTAATGGGGAAACGCCCCATCTCACTTTAAAGTGAGATAACTTCAAGATCGTCTTAACTATGATTGCCGAACTTATCCCTTTTAATAGAGAAAGTGGGAACAATTTACAATGGGTTTTTTGATAGGAATTTCTATCAATCCCCTCCCCCCTCCTCCAACCCCGGGGAGAAAACAAGCCCGGTCTGATTAGGAATTAACAACTCAGTATTCTCAGTTATTTTTGTTCATATCTGAAACTCTAAAAAAAAAAGGACATCAAATGATTATATCAAAACTAAACGAAAGTGTCATTTGTTCTGGGTCATGTTTGATATTTCAGGAGTTAAACAAGAGACTATGACTGTTGTATAAAATGTTTAAGTTTCAATTCTTGTCCATTCTGACCATCGAAACTAGAAGACAGAAACTTATAGTTAAAGTGTAGTGGTAAAAGTTTCCTGTCAAAAATCCGCGGTAAATAGTTCCCACATTATGGGAAAAAGGGGTAAATCTGGCGGTCATAGTTAAGACATAGTTCACTTTAAAATGATATGGGGCGTTTCCCCATTACATAGCCCATTAAGCCTAAATCTAACGCACTCAATTCCTCGGTAGTATAGTGGTGGGAGACCGGGGTTCGATTCCCCGCCTGGGAGATTCTTTTGGTTTTCGGATTGAGATAAATGTATGAAATGCGTTTTGTTTTTTGTTTTGTTTTGTTTTGTTTTGTTTTTTTATTTTAACCCTAAAGTTTGATTTGAAGCGTGCGTTTGATAGATCGTATTCTGAAATAAGACTGTACTTAAAATTTATCTTTCAAATCTCCTCTAGCGTAATTGTTTGACCACGCCAACGTTACATACAAGTTTATTAAATAGAAATTTTAACTTTAATTTAGCTGAAGCCTTATGCATGCTTTCTATAGTCCATTGCCTAATTCTTGCCGCGCGGGAGCCTGGCACTACCGGACTTTCCCGGACTTTTTAAATTCCGGATTGAAAATGGCTTCCAAAACAGAGGGTAAAGCAGAGGTCATTGCGTGCAGTTGAAATGATATTAAGGGCCAGATTACTCCAAAAAGTTGATATTCTAAAGCTAAGAACAGTTGTTTTACTGCGATAAAGAACCTCGATTAAAAATTTCGAGAAAAGAACGATCTAATCGGAGACTTTCGCTGCTTGGAAGTATTGGAATAAGGATTCCCGAATTGTTCGACAAAAAATTTGAACAAAGAACCGTCGAGTTAAGCTCTTTTTACGGCGCTGGATCTGACCGAATATTGGGGAATGATAAGGAAGTGGGTGTGCTAGTTTTTACAAACCGTAAAATAAAAACTACAAAAAAGCGAAACACGCCAGAGTGACCCCGATTGAAAGGGCAACATTGTATATTAGGTTGGCAAGGCTTACATTACATTTCTCCCCGTCGCTGCGTACGGTCTCAGTAGAAATCCTAAAGATCAGACCGGAAACAATTCTCACTGAACATGGATAAAAGCAAGTGTACTTCAGTCTTACTCGAGAGGCATTTCTCGTCCGGTAACACTGCAGTTCCTGTAATTTGGGCAATCAGCTTGTAGTCACAATCAAGAATGTCACGTACATCTACCTTTTGGCTAGTATGCACTGAGTATAGACTAGTCCCTTATCTCCCTTCATGTGAACAACACTAGGTTTGACATACATAACGCCACAAAGTTCACTACACTCAATACCTTTCAAGGACATTACTCTTTTCCGCGACGGGAATATTAAATCCAGGTAAGCCCTTCTGTACTGCCCTTTTAAATTTTGCTCCGGCATACTTAGGCTACGATCGGTACGTGCACAATCACATCTGTGTTCTTTCCTGCAATGATCCTCTACTTTTCATATGCGGATAGAATTAAACAGAGGATCCTTTGCTAAAGAGAATTTATAATCATGTTTGGTTCGAGCGACCTGTTCTTCGAACAATTGCTTGCACTTGGTGAGTGTCGGTTCCTTAAGTTTATCTTCAGGGCATGGCAGAAATACTGCATCCTTTCCTTACTAAGTTTAGACAGATTCTCCGAGGGAATATTGATCAATATTTCTTCGAAAAAGAATGCTTTCGTTCGAGTTTTTACTCCGACCATCCGCCATTTTGAAACTGGACTTTTTAAAAACTCCGGAAAAATCCGGTAGTGCCAGGCCTCCGCGCGGTATGAAATTAGGCAATGGACAAGCCCGGACTTCAATAGCGAATACCAGTTTGTCTCTTGCTGGTCTCTCTTAGTTCGGCTCTCACCAAGGGCTAAAGGAAACATGAGTTTCCGTTAAATAAAGGTTACATTGAAGCATCCTTTCGTCGTTTCTGGTCATTTCTGCCCGTATATTTTTTTTTGTGAAAAGCCTGGAAATATGCTATGTTTTGATTCAGAAGTCGATCGCCAGAAATGACTAGAAACGACGAAAGACTACTTCAAAGTAAGTTATTCAACTATATTATATAAAAATTTATTTTTCTTTTGTCGAATTCCATGCCCTCACCGTTAATGAACTACTTTCTCTACTTATTTGTTTCAAGGAAAGAAAAAAGTAAAATGTTTCCGGCCAGATTTGAACTGGCGACCTTACGCGTGTTAGGCGGACGTGATAACCACTACACTACGGAAACTACCGTATATAATCGGTCTAAGGTTCGAGGAATAATCGTTATCTTATCCCTCGGACGTACACGCAAATTCATACTCCTACTGTTTTACAACGGTGTGGGGGAGGGGTGGATGGAACCCCTCCCCGGAGTTTTTGATATGTTGCAGTATTTTGAAACGATGTTACCTTTAGTGGAAAACCTTTGATCTTCTTAACAAGGTGAGGTATAGTTTACGGGTGGTGGTGGTGCTGGAGGCCTTTGACGTCACCAATAATGGCCGCCATTTTGGTTTTTACCAAGAATTAGAAATCTGGTTCAAAACACGAGAAATGGTATTTTTTGTGTTTTATATGAAAAATAACAAATAAATAAGCACTTTGTATGATTTAAGCCACACGAAAACAGAAAAGCCTCGGGAACGGGCTCTTAGGAGTCAAATGAATTAGGCGAGAGCAAAATTGCCGGTGAACTTCGCCCCAGACCATGTTTTTTCTGATATGAAGTCCAGATCTGCGCTGCTCTGCCGACCATGTGACTCTAAATCTTGGAACTTGAATAAGACGAGTGTAAGAGAGAAGTCCAGAGGTTTGTATCTGCCAGTAGGCTGAGTTTTTCCGAGTTATTCGATGATCTTTGGCTTGTGTTAAACGTCAGAAGATTATGCTTGGTTATGAATAGTCTTGTCAGTGCCGCGAAACTCGTGTGTGGTTGTGGTTGAGCTGTTTCGCTAAAATATTCTGTGCCAGCCATAAGAACATTTCTTCGGTGTTTAGGTTAGCTGATTGTACCTTGGAAAAGCAACTCTCGGAAATTGGATCTAGGTCTAGTTTCAGCGGGCTCTAATGGCTTTGAACCAAAAGGCAGGTTTTTGCAGATACGAACTAAAGGTGATAATTTGTGTAGTATGTTTCATTCAGTTTGTTGTCTATTCCAGGCGAAACCCTGTCGTTTATCGCACCGCGAAGAAAGTAGTGTTTCGCTAACTATTTCTGTAAGCCTTACCCAGGCACTTTTTCGCTGCAGTTCAGTCAATGGATGGACGGATTACGCTGACGTCATCACCAAATTTTCTGGCATCGACAGGTTTGAAAAAGAAGTTAACTGCAAAACCCGCGGGCGATGATCCTACAAGTTGTCAGGTTTACTGAGGAAGGCAGGTATAGCCAGCCGAAATATTGTTATGAAAGAGCAATATACGTTGTTATGATCAGCTTTGCTTTGGACTTCTTTTGTTTTGGATCGACAGGTTTCAATTTTCTTATATGTATGGTGCTCCGCTGCGCACGCTTCGCTGGCGCGGACGCTCTGCTAAAAAAAAGAAAATCAGGGAAGTATAAGAAATATCTTTGTAAACTCGAAAATACGGAAAAATCGATCTGATTCAGTGTGAAGCCCAATTTTAAAAGTGATATTCAAAACATTTTTAACCGCCTTTTACATTTTCACGCACGACAAATGGATAAAAGATTGGGCTTTTCCGTAACGGAATCTGTTTTAATCTTAAAATTTGGTGAACGTGAACCATTTTTTTTTAGGTTTGAAAAATACTTGTACATAGTGTGCTTGAAAATTGCGCATCTTGGGCGAGTCGCGTATTGTTTCGAGATCTTTTTGTTCTTATGCAAACTTGTATTTTTCGACTATTCTCATTTCCATAAGAACATAAGATCAAGACAAAAGAGGTTTTTATCAAAACAAGGCCAACCCTCGGCCTCGCACTCAATTGAAGGCTAGGCTACTAACTGAACAACTGAAAAATGGTCTGCTTGAGGCTACATTACTCGGTCCATTATAACCGCCGCGCAATTCTTCCAGTTGTTATTTTGACACTGTAAAATATGTTTTTCCTTCGCAAATTTGCGCAATACTCCTCTAGCCTCATCTTTATTCATCCTCCTGCTTTATCTTATATAGATTCAAAACAAAAAAAAAAAACAATTAAACAGTAGAGAATTTGTTAACCGTGGTTTCCGTAGTGTAGTGGTTATCACGTCCGTCTCACACGCGGAAGGTCGCCAGTTCAAATCTGGCCGGAAACACTTAACTTTTTTTCTTTAAATGAGGCAAATAAGTACCAACAAGTACTTTGAGTGCGTAAGATAGGTTTTGACTAAAATAAAAGTTAAATTTAATTTAATTAATAAAGTTGAATTACTTACCTTGAAGTAGTCTTACGTTGAAGTAGTTTGTGGTTTCTAATTATTTCTGCACATCAACTTCTGAATCAAAACAAAGAAAGGTTTCCAGGCTTTAGTACAAGAAATATACGGGCAGAAATGACCAGAAACGACAAAAAACTGCTTCGATCTAACCTTTATTTGGTCGAAACTCATTTTTCCTATAGCTCCTAGCTAGAGACCAGTGGCCCAGGAGAGACAAATTGGTATTTTGCTATTGAAGTCTGGGCCTGTACATGGACTATAGGAAACACACATTGGGCTTCGACTCAATTTAAGTTAAATTTTCATTCATTTTCGTTTACGTGGTCAAAAAATTACGCTAGAAGAGATTTGTTAGAGAACTTTTGAGTATTCTTATTCCGGAACACGATCAAACGCACCCTTCTAATCAAACGTACAAGGTTAAAAGCAAAAAAAAAAAAGCATTCCAAGCACTCATCCTGACCTGAAAACCAAAAGAGAATCTCCCCGGCGGGGAATCGAACCCCGGTCTCCTGCGTGACAGGCGGGGATACTCACCACTATATTACCGAGGAATTGGGTGCTTTGAGTTCAGACTTAATGGTTTATGTAATGGGGAAACGCTCCATGCCACTTTAAAGTAAAATAACAGATAGATCGTCTTAACTATGACCGCAAAACTCACCCCTTTTTCCTATAATGTGGGAACAATTTACAACGGGTGTTTTGCTGAAGCAAAAAAAAGCCCTGTGTGGACGATAGTAATTTATAATTATAACTCAGTATTCTCAGTTATCTTTGTTCACATCTGAAACTCGAAATAAAGGATATCAAACAATTATACTAAAGCTAAACGAAACAGTTATATGTTTTGGGTCATTTTTTACAACCCAACAGTTAGACAAGAGAAACTCTTATCCAAAATGTTTAAGCTACAATTCTTCTCCATTCTGGCCATCGAAAACTCAAAGGCATAAAGTTATAGTTAAAGTATAGTGGTAAAAGTTTCCTCTCAAGAATCCGTGGCAAATTGTTGCCACATTATAGGAAAAAGGCGGGGTAAGTTAAGACATAGTTTAGTTTAAAGTGAGATGAGGTGTTTCCCCATTACATAATCCATTAAGCCCAACTCATTCAATTCCTCGGTAGTATAGTGGTGAGTATCCCCGCCTGTCACGCGGGAGACCGGGGTTCGATTCCCCGCCGGGGAGATGCTTTTTTTAATCGAATGTAGATAAATGCTTGGACTGTTTTTTTATCATTATCATTAGCATTAGTATAATTATTATTATTATTTTAACCTTAAAGTTTTGATTTGAAGGGTGCGTTTGATTGATCGTATTATGGAATAAGACTGTACTTAAAATTTCTCTTGAAATCTCCTCTAGCGAAATTTTTTGACCACGTAAACGTTACATACAAGTATATTAAAAACAAATTTAACTTTAATTGAGTCGAATCCCAATGCATGTTTGCTATAGCCCATACACAGGCCCAGACATTAATAGCGAAATACCAATTTGTCTCCTGGGTTCCTGGTCTCCCTTAGTTTTGCTTTCACCATGGGCTATAGGAAACATGATCGTTTGGACTAGGTTACATTGAAGCGGTATTTTGTCGTTTTTGGTCATATCTGCCCATATATTTCTTGGAGAAAGCCTGGAAACGTGCTTTGTTTTGATTCAGAAGTCGATCTGCAGAAATGACTAGAAATGACCAAAGACTACTTCAAAGTAAGAAATTCAACTTTTCTGAAATAAAAATTAAACTTTTATTTAGTCGAAGCCCATGCTCTCACGGTTAAGTACTTTTACTAATTTGTCTTATGGAAAGAAAAAAGCAAGTTGTTTCCGGCCAGAATTGAACTGGCGGCCTTCCGCGTGTTAGGGGGACGTGATAACCACTACACTACGGAAACTACCGTAATTATTAAGGGTGCTGTTGGAGGAAAAATCAGTATCTTATTGAAAATGTAAGGCAAATAACAACAGAATTGTTTTCAACGCCATTTAAGTAAGGGTGGCCTATCTAGTAACATACTAAAAATCCGCCAAAATCCGTTCGATGCAACATGTCAAAATTAAGCGTTAAATATTTTGAACTTTTGACACAGGGAACCCACGTTATTTGAAATTATACCGGTTCCAACAAAAAAAAAAAAAAAAACAAAGTGTGTTTGTTACTTTTATGGAAGCGTGAAAGAAGAAAGAATAATTGCTACCTAGTTTTCGGTGATAAAACATCGAAAACTAAGAGTTTCTTTTTTCAAACAAAATAACTATTAAACCGGGGTTGCTTTTGCACAGGAAGCCCATGCTCCACTAAAGGAAGCCCAAAATAACAGGAGGCTTACAGAATAATAGAGTGAACTGTTGGGTGTAAAACTACAACAAATTTAGTCGTAAGGCTTTGATTAAACCTGAAAAATGAAAGCGGTTACTTAATCATTAGCTTTAGTAAAATATATCCTTTTTTATCAGATTTCTGTTAGCCGCAAGGGATAAAAAAATATATTAGAGCTGGATTTTTTACAGCCAAAATAGACCTCTCCCCGCAAACAGTCTTTTTATTTCAAAAACCTCCAAAGAAGTCAACATAAAAACTTGGAGTGCAGCCATTACTTTTTTTCTCTTCTTCCTCGCTCCTTTTATTTTCCCTTTCCTTGTTCTTTTCAAGGAGAATTTTTGGGCTCATTTTGCCTTCGGCTTTTGGTCTTTTTCGGAGTCAAAAGACTGCAATTTTCAATTCCGGAATGAGTTTCGTTCCAGAGATAAGTTCCTTCGTACTGCATCGACATAATAAAATTAATTGACGGGCTCAGCCTCAAGCGAAGTTCTCGCTAGCGTGGTTTTGCTTTGCGCCAGATCAGATACACATGCGCTACTCGCTCCAAACTACAAAGAACAACAACAACTTATGATTTCACTTAAATTTTCAATCAATTTGGGTGTTCGGTGAGCTAAATCCCAGTCCATGCTCAAGAGTATTTACTTCCGCGGCATCGGTGGATTGTAGTGCTCATTCCTACTTATTCTCTTCTGCTATAGCCCGATTAGCTGTTCACAAAAACTGCTTCAATATGTGGCATTAAGAATCTAAAAACCGTTAAAATCGAAAAAAAAAAAAAACAAACAAAACAAAACAAAGCATAAAGAAAAAAAAAACACGATTTTTTGGAATCTAATGACCATTGATTCATCAAACTTTGAGGTGAATCGGATAGAAGGTGCAAAAATAATTTTCAAGAGAGCCTTTCAGGCGACGTCTGTTCCCACTTTGACCGTTTTAAATAACTCCTTGTACCTCCCGTCGCAAGAAATATTCCGGAAAGGTTGTCGTCTTAAGTTTCCATTCCCGTCGCTTATCACTGGGAAATAGCTTTGAAATCGAGAGTGATGACAGTGTCACGTGACAAACTTAACTCAGCAATGGCGCAATCACTGAAAATTGACTCTCGACAAGGCTTCTTATTCTTACTGTGGCTGCAGCGCAGAATAATCTTGAGCGCTTGACGATATTTGGGAATTCGCCATGAGTACACAAACGGTTCCAGCAGGAATTTCAAGTAAAGCACGTTTTCCACGATGAGGCTGGCGATAAGAAATTCTGGACTGTTAGGATCCTCACTGGAGTAGTGACTTACCATCCCTAAAATAGTGACCGGCTGAGAACAGAGAAACAAAATGGCGACCAGAAAAAAGTTGACAACGATAAACTTGCGCTCCAAACAAGTTCGCCTCCCTCTACCCTCCGTCCTCTGATCTTCGTGAAGACTTCTTGAAGCGGCTGCCTTTTTCTTGAATGTGATGAATAAAAAAATGTAAAATATTATGATTAGATATGTTAAAATTATAGAATGAAATATCGTGTCAAATTTTAATAAGGAGTCTCTGTGAACCCCCATTTTAGGCAGCAGCGTCAGCAATATGGCGTTGCATATATTCCAGTAATGCATGTAATCACGCGACATTTTGTAACTTTCTGTGCGTAGTTTAGAGGAGAAATTACTACAATGAATTGAGCGATGGTGAATAAAAGCACGATTATAAAGGAACAATTCATTGCAACCAGAGAGATATGATGACCGACGCTGGTGAGAGTTTGACATGTCTTACCAGTGTCACGATGTTTAATGCATATCATGGTGAAACATGTAGCATACATAGGTTGCTGTGTCGTGGCTGTTAAAATATCTGCAATAGAAAGACCTACGAGGAAATAAGTTGTAGTTTTCCTGAATATCTTCAAAGGATCGAACAAAAACACCAGGAGCAACAAACCTTTTGCGATGATGGATAAAAATGAAGCGATGAACATGTAGATTGCGGAACCAAAAGCAAACTTGAAGAATATTTCGTAGGCATCCTCTAAAACGTTATCTGGTGGCAGTAAAAATGATGTATTGAATGTAAAATTGGTTGTAGAGTTTAAGTTGAATCTTATATTTGATACTGAATCCATTTTTGTGGAAATCGTTTGAAGCTGCAGATTATTGCTTTTTGTGTCCAGATATGATCTTTATATACATTTACTATAATGAGGCCAAATTAAATATGAAAAAAAACACGGCTTCATCAATTACTGTAGGTTATTCTTTTAATTGCAATTTCTCTTTTTGGCTCTCCCTAATTTTCTTATGTAAATCTGAGCTGTTTGATTTTTGTAACACTATGCCATGCCGATGGCGCAAAGTGGCATCTGTTGAAATTATATCCTTATCCGGTGTGCACCATCTATTTTATGACTTTGTTTTTGTCATAGTATCCTACACTTTGTCTTTTTTTTCAGAAATTTCAAATCAAAAGGAATAGCTAACAATTTCCTGAATCAAAAGACTGGAGTTTTATTTTCAAAACTTAGCGAAAGAAATGCTTGAATGATTCCAAATCTGGGAAAAAAAACACAAAATCTATTTTTGTTTTATATACATCTATATTTTGTTCTTTTCCGGAGTTAACAATATCTCTGACGGATTTAGCGATAATTGGAAAGAAGCGACATTCAATAAAATTGACCCTTATCAAACAGGGTTTCTTCCTCTCACGGGAACAATTTTCCTTTGAATTCATTTTTCTTTCTCGCAGTGCCGCAAACATTGTGTCCAGTACACGTATCACAGATAGATGGATTTTGTGACTTCTTGGGAGGGAATCTTGCACATTATACTGATTCGTAAATGCCATACAGCTAACTGCTCTCAAACTTAAAATTTGCTAGGGATTACGCCATTCAGCCCGCTATCGAATAATTTGGATTCTTTCTTGTACATTTTCCAGTGGAGACGCTGATTTGCTTTAGAAATTAACGATTTATTTAAAAAAAAAAAAAATCTGGTATAAATCTGAAACTCACTTCGTTTTGCAATCTTCAGAATAAAATTGCAATCAAAATGGAAATGTTATGAAAAACGGATTACTGAGCATTTCATTGCAGCAGTTTTAAACATGATGAAGTTCGACGAGAGAAGATTTTAGAGCCGTACATTGGTGATCAAACAAGACCTACTTCTTTGAACAACATTGGGTGGATTGTTTCGTGTAGCTTACAGCTTAATAAGGAAAGCCAGTGAAAGGAAATTTCCTTTTACTCTGGAAGTGACGCATTATAAATAAGAAAAATTTCCAGCACTCTTCTTTTATCAGTAGTTTGCCAAGCCGATATGTAGTACTAGTTAATTCTTCTGTCCTTTTAGTTGTATTATAACCCCCGGAAATAGAGAAACAACTGTAGAAGCATAGGTAACAGCATGATTTGTGGTGATATTTGGCATAAATAGCACGAGTCATATTTCAAAATTGTGATACAATTGAGACAATTTTGAAATATCACAGGTGGTAGTTATACCAAATATCACGATATTTGACATATTGGCTTTGTATTCAGATTCATCTGCTTTTACTTCATCCAAGCATGACACACTCTTTTTTTCAATTAGGAGGATTGTTTTCGTCGAAGCTAAAATACAAAATTAAATCCCGACCCTCTTCTGGTTGCATAATTGGATAGCTTCTGCCCGCTATCCGAACCATTATTTGCCAATCGGCGCCTAATAAATCGGTCTGATTTTATAAAAAAGCAAGCACTGACATTGTAAAGGTCAAAATGGAGAGGAGTAAACCATTAACAATGATGCAAATGTTCACTTTATGTTCAAAGTCGTAATATTATTGTCAAACGACTTACATTTCAAACAATTAAAAAGAAATGTCAATAAATAGACAATTTAATCAGAAGCAATCAAACTTTGAACGAAGAATGAGTTTATAACAAGGAATCCGCGCAAAATCCAAACAATACAATGATTCGCGGTAAGCCTAAAAGAAATCAAACTTCCTTTTCTTTTGCTTGGTAGAACAATTTCATGAAACAAAGTAAACGAACGCCATATGAATTAATTCGAGCTTCAGCGACGTAAAACTTGGCATACACTAAATATCATATAATGTAAGTATTTGAAAAGCGAAATATGAGGGTAAAGTCCTCTGTCGTTACCCTTTATGGTAGTGAGAATTAGCTGTGATTTTTATTAAGTTTTCCTTAAGAAAAAAAAAAAGCGATAATCGCCTTAACGTACGTATAATATTTTTTCTACCTGTATAATGTATAATTTCCACAGGGTCATTTTTGCATTATTTTCCCTCGGATAATTTCCTTGTGTATATGACTCTGTTCCTGAAAGACCATTAAATATTGCGTCGATGGAGCTAAATGACATTTGCTTTTCGCATTTCTTCCGTCAATCTTACCTTCTAAAAGAACGTTTTTAAGAAACGGTCCAGATAAGAACGATAGCAACAACGGCAACGAACATGTTGGAATGCAAAAAAGGTGCTAACTTTTCTGTTGTCTGTACTTACTTCTGATTGGCTTAAACAGCAAAAGTTAACAAAACTTCATAAAGCGGTAGATATATTCATCCTTACTTTCCAACCATATTCCATATAACAAAATCTGGTCTCAGTTTGAATAACAAAGAAATCTTATGTGGGAACATGTAAAATTGTAAACTTTTCTTGGCTATTGTTTTCAAATCTTGTGATTAGTCAAAATCTTTTAACACAAAAAACACCCTTTCAAAGTGGAGTGTAAATGCATTTTTTGCGCAAACGGCCTTCATGTAGGTAAATGCATTCTCTGTGTAAAAATGAGAACATTCCTATGTGGGGAAAGCACCGTTGCCGCATAACAAAAGAAATTGCTATCCACCTTACCCGAATCATTACTTAAAGACAGCTCTCAAACGTTTATTAAGATAGCTTGTACAAGAGAACAAAACAGGAAACGTTATCTTGAGATCTAGCATGATCTGGAGTCCCGGTAGCATTGGTGGGCCAAATTGCAATTGTAGTTTTACCTCTACACTTCCAAATCTTTTTGCACTTCCACTTTTAAATGCTGGTAGTGGTCAATCTTCTCCCGTTCTTCAGGTTTTTCTACCATGTGTGTATCATCAGCAAGCCTCATCGGTTGTGGAACACACCCTGCCCTCATTTTCCAGCAGCTAAATATTAGGTCTGTTATGAACTAAATAACAACCTGGTTCAATTAAACGGTAATCTGTAAACTTGCTCTGGAGAGTTGTTGACAGGTTTATTTGCTCTGCGATTGAACTTTCGGGGAAGGAAAGAACGTCCCTGACCTTTTCGCACGCTTTGAACAGTGTTGGATTGTTTCTTGTTTTATTGCAGTGTTTACGGGTCATAGCTTGCACAGCAGCAAACAATGGGGAGGGGGAAAGGGAAGGCTTGCGTTTCTTTTGTTGACGCGACGAAGTATATACGTATCGCAAGAACGCGAGATGTGTCGTCAAAGATTAATAACATGTATCAAGTAATTGTGCCTCCGATTAAAATTTCTAAGGCTATTTATTACAAAAGGGTAGGTTTTGTTAGCCTAATAAGGTTAGCGAACTTTCTGCACGAGAACCCTTCTCAAATATGACGTTTGCGACAAAAAGAAGTAATGTAAGATAAAGTAATTACTAATAAAAGTAAACGAGAACAAAATTAAAAAATATATATAACGTTCTTGTTTCCGGCCAGAATTGAACTGGTGACCTTCCGCGTGTTAGGCGGACGTGATAACCACTACACTACGGAAACCACGGTTAGCAAAAACTCTACTGTTTAATTGTTTCTTGTGTTTTGAATCTATATAAAATAAAGCAGGAGGATAAATAAAGATGAAGCTAGAGGGGTATTGCGCAAATTTGCGCTGAAGGAAATACGTATTTTACAATCAGTGTCAAAATAACAAAAGGAAGAATTGCGAGGCGGTAATAATGGACCGAGTAATGTAGCCTCAAGCAGACCATTTTTCAGTTGTTCAGTTAGTACCCTAGCCTTCAATTGAGTGCGAGGCCTAGGGTTGGCCTTGTTTTGATAAAAACCTCTTTTGTCTTGATCTTATGTTCTTATGGAAATGAGAATAGTCGAAAAATACAAGTTTGCATAAGAACAACAAGGTCTCGAAATAATACGCGACTCGCCCAAGATGCGCAATTTTCAAGCACACTATGTACAAGTATCTTTCAAACCTAAAAAAAAAATGGTTCACATTCACCAAATTTTAAGATTAAAACAGATTCCGTTACGGAAAAGCCCAAGCTTTGATCCATTTGTCGTGCGTGAAAATGTAAAAGGCGGTTAAAAATGTTTTGAATATCACTTTTAAAATTGGGCTTCACACTGAATCAGATCGATTTTTCCCTATTTTCGGGTTTACAAAGATATTTCTTATACTTCCCTGATTTTCGTCTTTTTAGCAGAGCGTCCGCGCCAGCGAAGCGTGCGCAGCAGACCGCCATACATATAAGAAAATTGAAACCTGTCGATCCAAAACAAAAGAAGTCCAAAGCAAAGCTGATCATAACAACGTATATTGCTCTTACATAACAATATTTCGGCTGGCTATACCTGCCTTCCTCAGTAAACCTGATAACTTGTAGGATCGTCGCCCGTGGTTTTTGCAGTTAACTTCTTTTTCAAACCTGTCGATGTCAGAAAAAATGGTTATGACGTCAGCGTACTCTGTCCATCCATTGACTGAACTGCAGCGAAAAAGTGCCTGGGTAAGGCTTACAGAAATAGTTAGCGAAACACTACTTTCTTCGCGGTGCGATAAACGACAGCGTTTTGCATGGAATAGAAAACAAACTGAATGAAACATACTGCACAAATTATCACCTTGAGTTCGTATCTGCAAAAACCTGCCTTTTGGTTCAAAGCCATTAGAGCCCGCTGAAACTAGACCTAGATCCAGTTTTTCTGAGTCGAGAGTTGCTTTTCCAAGGTACAATCAGCTAACCTAAACACCGAAGAAACGTTTTTATAGCTGGCACACAATATTTTAGCGAAACAGCTCAACCACGCGACCACATACCTATCAACATCATGCGGAAATCATACAATAACACACAGTGAGTTCGCGGCACTGATAAGACTATCCACAATCACCCATAATCTTCTGACGTTTAACACAAGCCAAAGATCATCGAATAACTCGGAAAAACTCAGCCTATTGGCAGATACACACAGGTATACCAATGTTTAATCTCACACTTTCTAGCTAGTTTGGGAGCCTGCAACCTGATATTGTACATCCAGGTTTTGATTAATTGACAGCAGTCAAAATAGTGTTACTGCTGACCAGTATCGCCTGACCCTATCGCCCTATCGAGTTCGAGTGTTTTTTAACGTATCCGCTGACAGGTTGCTACTTTTCAATTATCGCAGGCTCAAGTTCAATTTTTTTTTAAAAGCATATGAAATAAGTCGAGTTCATGAGCCGCACTTTTAAAATGTTGATTTCGAACTGACCTCGGACGCGAAAATTCAACCGGCTTTTACATTTACATGCGGGGAAGGCAATCACTTGTGACTTTTCTCACTGTCACGCGTTGATCACGCTCTACGTTCAATTTTTATGTTCTGATTGGTCAAAATTTGACAGGTGAGTTCATGCGGAAAATTTATGCAGCGTCTGGAAACTTGCTTACTGATAGCTGGAGCTTACAGAGTTTTGTGTCATCTTGTGATGTTTTAAACTGGCTGTTTCTACTTGGTTTACAAAATGAAATACAGCTGCTATCAAGATTGTTCTGTAATTCATGGCTGGTTTGTTTATTGCGCTCTTTGTTGACAAATGCACCGCTTGTCAAAGTCATTGGAAATCCGATTTCGGATGGCATCGTTTTCAAAAATGAGCCTACTCACTTGCCCTTGCTTCAGGCGTAAGAGGGTTGAAAATTCTGAAACACTTGATGACCTTCAGAAGCAGCATCTCGACTGGTAAGCCTGAGAAATTGTTGTCTTTGATGTGTTTTTTTTTTTTTCGGTTTCCCGAAGTCGAGCGTATGGTTTATGCGGGCTGTGTATAAAAGTGGGACGGGGACAAGGGGACGGGGACATCGGGACGCGTGTGTGGAGACTTGGGACGTGGGGACGCGAGACGAGGGACTTGAGGACATCAACTATGGGACGCGGGGATGTGTGGGACGGGGACGCGGGGACGTCAAATACAGGGACGCAGGGGAGGCGGGATGTGAATGATTATTGCAAAAGTCGCAGGTAAATGCGATATCATTCACTTTCCTCGTGAATATGTTTTGGTGAAAGGAAACCCACCCTGCCCTCCTTAGGGTTCCTCCATGCCTGTTTACGAAGAGAAGACTCGGCGAAGACCCCCTGCATTGAAGAAAGTGAAACCGTTGTCCTAGTCTTCTTGCTGATGGAATATTGGAGCCAGTAGGGTAGGGTGGGTTGCGGTGGCCAAAAATTATGTAGAATAACAGCATTCGATTCCAAATAAATAAAAATTAAGTGGCATTAGCGAGCTTCGAATCCCGAAGTTCTAACTCCGAAATCCTTCGCCTGTACCACTAAACCACGAGGGATTCAACTATTGCAGCAATAGTTTAGCAACCAGTTTAGTGGCAAACCTAACAGTAAATGCTTTCTAACAGTACTTAAAAGTTGATTTCCACCGACGCGTTTTTGGCTATGCGCAAGTAAATTTTAATCACGTAAATAAGATAGGCAAGATATAAATTGTCGAGATTAAACGTGAAGTTGAGCGAGATTCTACTTTTACGCTTACGTTCGGCCTTTCAGACATTGCCTCTATTTTATGTGCGAACGTAAATTTTACGCACGTAGGCATGGAAAAATTACGCGACAGTGGAAATCAACCCTAAACCTGATCACGATAGTCAGTGGGCTTTTAATACTTTTATTATAAAGAAACATTTTGTGTAAACATCATAAGGTGTCCAATGTGGTTTTGGAAGATGGAATCTAATGTTGACCATAAATAACACATTTTCACGAAGAAAGAGATATCGCATTTACCTCCGACTTTTTGCAATAATCATTAACATCCCGGGTTCCCTGCGTTCCAGTTTTTGACGTCCCCGCGTCCCATACTTGACGTCCCCAAGTCCCTCGTCTCGCGTCCGCAAGTCCCAAGTCCCCACACACGCGTCCCGATGTCCCCTTCCCCTTGTCCCCGTCCCACTTTTATACACAGCCGTTTATGCGGCTTAAGTTTACATACGAGCAATGATCTAACCTACAATAGTATCAGGTTTAAAAAGGCTTTAGACATTTTTTGACCTCAAATTCAAAGAAAATGTTCCGAAGATTGTTTACTTATGATTTTGGCTGTAAACAGAAAGCTCTTAGCGATTTTCTTGCCTCGAGTTCATCTTGAAAAAGAGCAAACACCGGGAAGCCGGCTTAAAACATAAATAAACTTATGCTTACCTGACTCATGATTTTCAAAGACACTTTACTCTCAATACTTCTCTTCGTGAATGAAAATTATTGTCTCTGTACATGTTTCACCGAATTATATTTATTTTATTGATTGTTAGTAGTCCCTCTCGCAATTTTTATCGCTGCACCGGTTGTATCCAGTCGAACATAAACATCTCATGCAGGAATACTCAAAACGCCGCGCGTAAATATCACTCGCTTTTAAAGATTACACATAACAAAACCGTCCGCAGTTTAATAAATAAAGGGAAATAAAACCTAAACATACAATTTATCTATCATGTTGTAGCGTAAATGGTAACTCTATTAATCGCACTGAAAATTTAGTGCCTGTCAAAAGTGAGCCCCGTCCGGCTGGCCGAAAAGTGATTTTGGGAATTTTTTTATCGTTTTCATTAAAAGCCCATTTTACCCTGCATATCACATAGGACCAGATTTTTCTAACTGAAAGTCCTGGCATTATAGAATTCTCTTCATGAAAACGTTTTATAATTCAATGCTATAATTTGTTGTGCAAAGGAAGCGCGTGCTTTGATCGTCGTGGATATTGAATGAGTGCAAATTCTCTTGCAAAATTGTGAAAAACTGCAGAATTATAGGTTTAAATAGGGCAAAAAAAAAAAAACAAATTCTGTCCGAGGTCTGTATGATAAAAACAAGGGCCTCATAGTACTGTTTACCTGAGACGTGATGAGAAAAAGTATGTTTAAAAGGCTGGTTTACACTCTACCAGATTCGTCGCCAAGATTTACTAGTAAACTAAACTTGTCGAACACAAAAAATCCGGCCTGATTTTTTATTTTGGCCTCTCTTTTAGACAGAGGAATGCAACTTGTAAATTGGCTGCCACCAAGGACTATCGTGGCGCCTGTGTTTCTTAAAATGAGATTTCGGGGTTGTCCAATTATCCATAGTCTCTCAAACGGAGCAATGTTGGAGAGAGTGGTGAATGCCACATTACGATTCAACAGCCAAATGCAAATACAATACACGAATAGGTAGGTCTATTTGTTTTCCAGGCCTAATCTACTGTGATCGAACATGATTGCTATTTTTGGGTGTACAAATAAGATTATTTAATAACTCGATGTAAAAGCTGTTTCACTCTTGGACTGTCAAATTATTTTTCTCTAAAATCACTTAGCCTTTGCTTCAAACGTCAAATGAATGTGCCCTGATCTGCGGATTACAAGTTTATTGTTTGATTTAAATTATGAATTTATTAACGGGAGCTTCGCTTTTAGCCCTGGCTAAATCTATATATTAGAATAGCCTAGACTTTGTATTATCCTTTTTCACCTATTCCTATGGGATTCGTTCCCTGTGATGCTCGCGTTTTGGCCGGTTTACCTGATTGAACTTTGAACTTGTTTAAGCGATCACTCTTCACGAAGGACTGGGACAACAACAACTCTCATTTTTACATAAAAGATCAAGCAAAATTATGTTTTCTCCAGCAAGACTTTCTAATTTATAAAAAAAAAAAAGCATGAACATGAGCTAAATGAACTATAGTGTCTGCATTCATGTTCTTTTCATTGTGAACGGGTGCAATTTTAATATCAAAACTTTAAAGCCGACTATGACCGAGCAGGTTTTTTTTTTCTTTTTACTTCAATGGTTACTGTGCTTGATCTGAATAAGATAATGAAGTTTTTAAAATTAGAGGAATACTGTACATAAAAGAAGAGAACTTTGATTGCAATATGTCAGTAGGAAAAAATACTGATTATATCTTTTTAGTACATAGGTTAGAAAAGTGATGCGGAGTCAAAAGTGCTACAAAGGAGTAAAAACCAAGATCTTTCCATTAATAAATTTTATTGACACTGTCAGGGACATATGCTTTGCTTGAGTACACATTTGTTCGTCAAAAATCTTGTTTGTGAGGCTGCACTTTGTTTGATTCAGGATCAATCAATCTTTTCTGAAGAGAAATGAACAATAGGCTATGTTAACATGTCAGATACTTCAACACTGCCTTAGCCTTCCATACGCAAACCAGCGATCTCAACGTCAATAACACTGAATCAGACCATGCCAATGCGATTTTTCGCCAGTTTCAGGACGCTATATTCTCTAGAGAACACACTTACGTCAAAACTCTGACCAAAATAATTTTTGATCTCTTACAGTGGCAAGAAATTGCAAAGCTGTCACTGCCAAGAAAAAGCTGCCATCGCTTCTTTCATCTGAACAACATTTCGCGCGCATTTTCGCCTCGGAGCCAATGACATTACCCGAAATCGATCACGTGTCATTTTTAGTAGAGCATGCGCAGACATTTTTCGCCGGTGAACATACGTACGTACGTACGTACGCGTCTACGGATTGTACGGGTGGGGTAGGGGAGACTAGCAAAAGGAAGGGAGGGGTGTCTCAGGCGTGTCTTGCCAAGTCCACATCTTTTACATTGGACATTCACAATATGGTCAATTGACAGCTGTCAAAACAGTATAGCCACTGACTAGTATCCCAAGACCGTATCGCGGGCTCATGTGTCAACTCATTGAGGTGACGTGATTTATTTGGAAGCTGTCCGCTGACCAGTTAATTATTTTACTAGATCGCGATCAATGTTCAGTCTCATACTTTCTAGCTAGTTTAGGATCGGAGCACAGGAAAACTGATACACATAATGGACATCAATGTTGTGATCAATTGACAGCTGTCAAAACAAGGTATCCACTGACCAGTATCACTTGACTGTATCGCGGGCTCAGGTGTCGACCCATCGACGTCAATTATTTTTTTTGACGTTATCCGCTTACAAGGTACTGGTTTTCAAATGATCGCAGGCTCAAGTTTATTTTTTTAAAAAAATTCATATGAAATATGTCGTGTTTATGTGCCGCACAATTAAAATTTTGATTTCAAACTGACCTCGGACGCGAAAATTCAGCCAGCTGCTACAGGCAGGGAAGACAGTTGCTTTTGACTTTTCTCGCCATGTTCACGCGTTGGTCACGCTCTACGTCCAATTTTTATGCTCTGATTGGTCAAAATTTGACAGGTGAGTTCACGCGGAAAATTTATGCCGCATCTTGAATCTTGTTTACTTTGACAGCTGAAGCTGACAGAGTTTTGTGTCAACTTGTGATGTTTTTAACTTTCTTTTTCCACTGGATTTACAAAATGAAATTCAGCTGCTATCAGGAGTCTTCTGTTATTCATGGCTAGTTTGTATATTTGGTTTTTGGTTGAGTCAAAGTCGGAAATCCTATTTCGTATGGCATCGTTTTCGCTTTCACCTTGCTTAATGCTTAAGAGGGTTGCAAAGTCTGAAGCGATACTGGCCTTACTTGACACCTTTCAGGAGCTGCATCTCGAATGGTAAGCCTAAGTAATTATTGTATTTGATGTTTGTTTTTTATTCCTAATTTAATGAAGTCGAGCGTAGTTTATGCGGCTATTTTGTTTACGCACGTTTGTAAGATTTGAGACAATGGTCTGACCGAGTATCAGGTTATGTTATAAGCTTACAGATCTTTAAAAAGCCTTTAGACATTTTCTCACCGCAAATAGAAGAAAACGTTTCAAGGAATATCTAGTTATAATTCTGGCTGTAAAAGAAAGGTTTGAGCGATTTCTTTGCCTCGAGTTCGCCTTTGAAAAAAGCAAACACCGGGAAGCTGGCTTAAAACATAAACTTCAGCTTTAAAGCTCGATAACCTGAGATCAGGCCCAATTTTCGCGGTTCTCATACATTCTCTCTAACGGCTACCGCTAAAATTGGGCCTGATACAAACTCTTTCACGTTTGTGCTCGTTACGGCCAGATTTTGGCCGTAACACTGATTGGCTCTTAGAACAATGTCACAAGATCTGATTGGCTGTCGGAAACGCCAGAAGTTGAAAGCGCTTATTCCTCGCATGGTTGTTTTCGTGAATGATCCGTCGTCGGCGGAGAGAAGGATTGATTTTGCTGTCTTTTTTATTGTTTCATGGTCTTATGGTAGGAAAATATGCCTTAATATGTGCCACGGAAATTCAGAAAATTCATATGGCTATTCATATCTTCTCAGGATTTGCTTTATTTACGGAACTAATATGAGTGCTAAAAAGGTGCCTGTTGATTTACCAACAAACCAGTGCAAATCAAAATACTGTCCATCTTAAAACTGGTTTCATTTGAAAGTTTAGCCGGGAATGACTTCTCTGAACGGGGTATGCAAGCAGAGGCTCATTGCGAAAGAAACCTCAATCGCCAACTGTGAAGTATTAGATGAAAAATATCGCATCGCTGTTCAAGGAGTTTTTGTAGGCATTATTATAAAAACTGGTGGCTTAAGGTAGTAGACTGGTTGTTTGCTTTCGCTTTTTGTAAAAAATAAACCAGGAAAACTAGTGTCCTCGCTCTTTGGCTGTTTGCTTTTGTTTTCAAGGATTTATGTACTGAAAATCGAGGAAAATTGCCGACTAAAATATTAAGGCAACAGAAAAATAGAAATTTCAGTATTTCAAATTCGAGCTCGCCTAGCCAAAATAATAAAACTAGTAGAACATCGTGTCGCTGTTTTTTCGAAAACTTTTTACCTTGTACGCCAACAGAAATAACCTTTGAGATCTCCCTTAATCTCGCAAGATTGTGCTGACTGTTTTTATTTTTAGCTGAAAAATTTAACGGATAAAAGCTTTTTTTTTTAAGACAGCCAGTCTGCATTTTTCCCACGAGTGAAAAATTTGCATACTAGAAAAACAAGCAACGGAAGTAATTTTGATTGGCTGATTCGGCAAATGTCAATCAATCAAAAAAGTGGGCGGCAGACGTTTCGTAGAAGGTTTGTATCAAGCTCTCTTTTCGTTTCGCTTTGCCCGCCGGAATGTAATTTTCAAAGCGAAACGAAAATAGAGCCTGATCTCAGGTTAAAGCTCGAAGACTCAGGATTTTTAGAGACACTTTGACACTTGTCTTCCTGAATGAAAATTGTCGTCTCTGTATAATTATATTATGTTTCAGCGAATTATATTTCTTTTATTGACTATTAGTACTGTCCCTTGTAATTTAAATCGCTGTGCCGATTGTTTTCAGTCGTTCAGTGAACAACGCTTCCAGGAGTACTCAAAATGTTGCGCGTTCAACCGTTTTAAAATAAAAAATAAACGTAAAAACATAATGAATTCTTTATTATGTTGGAGCGTAACTGTGTCAATGTTCATTCAAACACTCGCCACCGCTAGCACTGCAAAAGTCAGAACCGGCTGCCCGTATAGATGATTTTGAAAACTTTTTTAACGGTTTACTGCTAAAGCCCACGCGTCCTTCGATCGTCCTGAATATTGAATGATAGCAATTTGTATCGCCATATTGTGAAATACTGCATTCTGTTGCCGAGGTCTGTATGATAAAAACAGTGCCTCATAGTACTGTTTCACCTCAGATGTGATGTATAAGTGATATAAAAGCTTGGTTTACAAGCACCCAGATTTGTTGGCAAGATTTTGGAAAGTAAACTTGTGAAACGCAAAAAATTCGGCCGGGATTTTTTTTCCAGGCCTAATTAATCTACGGCGATCAAGAGCCATAATGGCTCTTAATATAAATGTGATGGAAGATGATTGCCAGTTTTTGGGTGTAGTTATGAGGCTGTCAACTCGATGTGAGATTTGGTTCACACTTGGGCTGTTTGCAAATTATTTTTTGTAAAATCACTTAGCCTTTCCCTGAAAAGTCACACGAATGTGCTCTAAAGTTAATTGAATTGTGGAACACAAGTTTATTGTTTGATTTAAATTATAAATTTATTAATGGGAGCCTCGCTTTTAGCCCTGGCTAAATCTATATATTACCGTCAGCAAAAAACCCCTTCATGTACGATGGAGCTGAAAAGTAACTTCAGTTTGAATCAAGCATGGCCGCAATGCCAGCGTTAATTTCGAGCAAGATTTGGTTCTTATTCATTGCCCTCACAGTTGTGGTGGTTGTTGGCTCCCCGACAACGGATTTGTTGGAGTCCGTGGATTGTCTCTTGAGAGACTGTGTACGCTATTTCACAAATGCTGACCGAAACAACGATCGATTCAGTTAGAAATTAGCGTCCGACAGGCAAAACACGACTCATAAGCTCTTGATAATGTGAAACATGACCTTGAGACCTTTCTTCTTTTCTCTCTGGCGCGCGAATTATCACCTTTTCGCCTCCACGAACACGTTCTAAGCCTCCTAGTCTCGAAGCTTTTTATTATTTCCCTGGTATTCTCACTGACTTTAATAGCCTTCCACCTGCCTCTCTTTCCTTAGTGCTCCTTCCGGGGGAGTACTCCCATACATTACCTATACGGGTATGTGCCGCCCTTGTGGAACGGGGTCGTGATTTTGAAGCTCCTGATTTAGAACGGGGTATCCATTTCAGAGGCGTTTTCTAGAATGGGGTATAAAATTGTGGATCACGGCTTTATCTTCTGCTTAAAATTGTCGCTGATTATGAAGAAGAAGCATTTATTTGATGTATAAGTCGAACAGATAAAGAAATATCTTTTTAAAAGAACTGGGCTATTTCAATTTACAAACTTTCTATAACGGAGTTTAAAAAATTGGCCTATTTCTAGAACGGGGTAACAATTTTAGGGGAGTTTTTTTTAGAACGGGGTGCCAATCTGGAGTGCCGGGCGGCACATACCCGCCCAAAAAATATCCAAGTGCCCTCCCCGGGCAAATTCTTATTCGGCGGAGGCCCACCCCTTAACTTTTTATATACCATTTTTCACGATTTCGTATACCTTCTATTGACAAATGGTACTCCTTTCACATATCTTGCTTAGAACTTTGTATCCCTTTTAACTGCTGGAAACCCGCACTGTCATAAAATAGGAATCAGTCACAAATGTAGAACGCTTTCTCGACGGGTAAGGGGTTGGACCTCGGGGTGGAGCCTCCCCGTACAAATATTTGTTAAGTACCTCTCCGGGATTTCGGGCGAAGCCTCCCCGTATAGGCCATCATAGGGAGTACCCTCTCCCCTGGCATAGCAAGAAATAATCACATTCCCGGACAAAGAAACTTACATGCATGCATATAGTTATTCCGCAGATCAAGGATTTACGGAGAAAACCATAGAAACTAAAATCTTTATTTAGCCGTAATACTAAATTAAAGCTTTAGGCTTAAACAGAGGTCAAAGAAAATTAAAACACTTTACAACTGCATGTCAACTCCTAGCAGGAACACCTAAAGAACCATAAACCACAGGAGATGATTACTCAGTATGCATGTAATTCTCTGTAGTGCTACTAACTTTAACTTTAACTTTATTATTCCATCGTTCATATAGTACAAAACTCAGTAAAGCCAAAGCCGGGGGCTTATACGACTTGTGGTCAAAATGACAGAAATTATTTTATGTAGAAATGAAGCCCCTGAAGGCTAAATTTCAAAACTAAAACAAGATAGAAAACTTAAATTAAATAATGCAAGCAGTCCTATAGCAGAGGTAAAACTAGAAGTACTAGTGACAAATAAACTAACAATAAACTATGATAATCCTGCGCTAATTCAATTCAGGCTTAGAAAGTAAAGTTTTAGTTTCTTTTTAAAGTTAGTGGTGGTAACTGGCTGTTACCGGACAGTCAAGGGAATATCAGTGGGATATCCCTGGCCAAATAATTGGGGCTTGAGAACTAATAGCAAATTGATACCTGAGGGACATTTTATGCAAGTTGAACGAGAACGAGTTAGATAACCATGAAAATCACAATTAAAGTGGAGGAGCACTAAGGAAAGAGAGGCAGGTGGAAGGCTATTAAAGTCAGTGAGAATACCAGGGAAATAATAAAAAGCTTCGAGACTAGGAGGCTTAGAACGTGTTCGTGGAGGCGAAAAGGTGATAATTCGCGCTCGAGAGAGAAAAGAAGGAAGGTCTCAAGGTCATGTTTCACATTACATCAAGAGCTTATGAGTTGTGTTTTGCCTGTCGGACGCTAATTTCTAACTGAATCGATCGTTGTTTCGGTCAGCATTTGTGAAATAGCGTACACAGTCTCTCAAGAGACAATCCACGGACTCCAACAAATCCGTTGTCAGGGAGCCAACAACCACCACTACTGTGAGGGCAATGAATAAGAACCAACTTTTGCTCGAAATTAACGCGGGCATTGCGGCCATGCTTGATTCAAACTGAAGTTACTTTTCAGCTCCATCGTACATGAAGGGGTTTTTTGCTGACGGTATAATTCGGTGCCTCTTATACGACGACTTTCTGCGACCGCATATACCACATGCTTGTTTCTAACACATACATATGGGCTTTTTTGTGCGCATATATATGCGCGTTTGTAAGAAAATGGTCATATACTTGGGAATAAAACGCAAGTATAAGTGACAAAAAAACACACGTATATCGTGTAGCAGGAATGATTGCAAATACGTGGGAAAAAAACCACACGTATATCGTGTCATAATTTTGGAACAAATGGCCGACCATAAAAATAAAACAGATAATTAGCGGCATTCAGCAAAAGTTAGTCACCATGCTTTTTCTAACCTCGTTCTCAGGACCCTCGCCTGCTCAAAAGTAGGAGGGAACCCTGGTACTAGTAACGAGGGTGCGCGCCATTCTGCGCGCAGTAAAAAACAAGAAATTAAAATGAAAAGAATTCTTTTTTTCGATGCGGTGACATTACACCACAACATTTCGATGCGTGGCAGTTATCTTGGATTTTTTCCAAAGAGGATTAAGCCTATGATTTCTAGACAACCTTTATTATATTTTTATTTTCGTTTTCTTGTTTTTGCTCAAAATAGGCCAAAAAATAACGATGACGATGTTTTGGAGTGGTGAAAAGGCCAGAAAAAGTCACTGTTTATAATCATGGGATATTTTATCTAAGGGTTTAGGCTGAACCAAGCCACCGTTTTTATGAAAGGCAAAGAAATGGCAACTTCTTTAACAGATTCGTCCATGCAAAGTTTCTGAGGAAGAGGAAGGTGAATGAAGGAATGATGTAATCCCAGCAGGAAACAAAAAGCTAGAAACTGCCAAAAATACAGAAAGACCATTTTAAATAGTAACAAGAACAAAAAAGACAATTTCCTGGATCCAAATTAAGAAAAACTTATTTTACTGAAAATTTTTTTAAAATGATACGAAAAAAAAAGACGTGGCCGCCCGGTCCCCTTGGTCAACCCCTAATGCTCTAAATCCTCATCAAAACTTGATATGGTATCGAAGAAAGTATGCCGTTTGTCTTCCACTAAAACTACAATTAGACTTTCGATTAGACTACTTCTTCTCTTTTCTAAGCTAAAGAGTCAAAATTAGTAGTCAACTCAGCGCAACGAGCCTAGAGCTCATGAACTACTATTGACTGATAGAAAATGTGAACTTGTCGTCAAAGTAGTAAATAGACAATGATAAATTGTCCTTTTATTTTGTTAAATTGACTGACATTCAAAACAATACTTCTTAGTGCAAGTGTTCTTCTGTCACTGTCCAGCTGCAGAACGCAAAAACACAGTGGTTTAACCTTCCATACGAATTCATGCCCGGGCAGTAATCCCTATAACACGGAGGCGCTCCGCCCGAAAGGCGTACCCGTGATTTCACGAGTTGAAAGGTATATTAGATCCGTTCAAGCATAAAACGTTAATTACTGCAAGAAACTTCAGAGGATAATAAAATCATATATTGAAGGTCAAAAACAAAGATCTCTTCAGCCGCCGGTACTACTCCCTAGGTCACCCGGCCTATGTGTTTCGGGTCACGTGGTACGAGCGAGTTTTTTCGTCTCCGATACATCATTGAGAAGGCCTGGTAAAGCGACGTACAGGGATGAGGCAACTGCTGTTGTCTGAATAGAGCTTCTAGTTTTGTTTGGTGCACAAAATATGACTAGCTTTCATCTCGAACGAACAATAAATAAACGAATACATCTTCGGAAAACAGAAAAAGGGAAAAAAAAGTGCCGCGCGCGCCGCTCGTTGTCTCCGATTTGAGATCTTCAGAAAGAGCTTTTTATCATTACACTTCAATCCGCTCTTGTTATCTATATGCAAGTTCATGAAGTATTACGTAACTACCTTGCAACTATGCGGGCATCTGACAACAATTTCTTGTTTTATCTGAGACATATATACCAATTAGAAAAGAAGACTCCGAGCAATACAAAAAAAAAATGGAAACCTTTCTTTTCCTTGCTCAGTCTTGTCTCCTACTGGCTCCAAAAACATAAATTAGTAATATCTGCACCTACCATGAATATTTATATTACTTTCACCACAAAGAAAGCAAAAATATGTAAAAATTAATTATAGATTATACTAAGTACAGTAATATACGGAATTAGCACTGCTGTAATCTAGTTTAATATTTGGAAGTATTGCCGTGTAAGTGTGTAAATTCGCTATTTTTTTTTCTTTTTATTCATTTATTTATTTCGCGTAATTTTTTTCTTTTTTGTGTGTGTTTTACTTGCAATAATAATAAAAAAAAGTTGATGACGTATTCCGTAACTACCTTGCAAGAATGCGGGCATTTGACGGTAGCAGCTCACTGTTATATTTTTCGATTGAAGTGACAAAAATTGTTGTTCCATCTCTTACGAAAAATGGGGTATGACGGACAATATATTGGTGGCTTAAAACTTGGCTCACAATTATTTCATCCCTTGTTTCAGTCCTTATCTGTTAGTCGCTTCTAGTGATACGTCCGCAGTCACAGGTACCCAAGCTCACGGGTGAGAATCGTTGTTTCGTAAAAGAAATATGATAAGCTGTCAACGGCAGAAACAAAACTCGCTGAAATCGCCCTGAAATGGCCAAAACTGCTAAGAAAACACCATATTCTGATGTATTTTTATTACTATTTTTGACCCTTAAATAACGATCGCTTAAATCTCCTTACAAACCCTCATAATATTTGTTATGCAACAACGATTCTCACACGTGAGCTTGGGGTACCTGTGGCCATTACTGTATGCGATTTTGGTGAGATTCCTACTGTTGTGTGATGTGCGAAGTCGCGCGCGTGTATCAGGATTTGAGTACGGGCCATGATTGGCCTGAAAAACAGCCATTGTGGGTTTGCTACTCAGGATGAAAGTAAATTCAAAACGCACTTCCGGTAATTTATTGTGTTTGTTGGGGTCAGAAACAAGGATCTCGGCGCTGCTTCGCATTTTAAGGTATACGTCTAAATTGCGTCATTTCTCGCGTGTCTCGTGCGTCTCCAGTACTGGTAAGTCTATGCTACGCACCTTTGGGAAGCCAGTGGAGGGGGCAGAAGAAATGCATTGTGGCTAATTATAATTACAGTTTTACATTTTTTGTGTGTTTCTGTTTTGGGTTGTTGATCCTCTTTGACGATTTTGTGATTTTGTTATATTTAATTCTGATCTGTCACGGTTACTGTTTTAGGCTTTTTGTACGTGTCTTTTTCTTTTGGGTGATGTATTAATACCGTTTCGGCAATTGTGTTCCTGTTTTCGGGTTGTGTATTTTTCTTGTTTTCGCTATTAGCTTACCGTTTTGGCTCGTGTGTTTCCGTTTTGGGTTTGAGGCTTTCTGTTTCTTTGTTTTGTTTCTATCAGCCACAGTATAAATTAAATCGTTATTCAGTGGCATCTAAATCAAACCACTGAAGACAACTTTTTACTAGACAGAGAATTTCCCGAGCAGATTTTATTGAAATCGTTTACCAGGTAAGAAAGATGCTCATTCAATTTGGAATTTTCCAAACCTGAGAAGCTATTTTCTTACAATGTTTCTTTGGACATGTTCCGCTGTACGTAGTTTCCTTAGTTTCCTATCTTCTCCGGCTTTTTATCCCTGGAAATAACTTTTAACTTAGCCTAGGTTGCCACAGCAAATCAAAGTTTGTTTGTTCGATAATTTGTATGGTGTCCGGGACTCGACATTTAGCTCTGACAGGCGTTTCAAGTTTCAAATTTTGTTTAAATCATCTTTCCTTGATACTTGTTACACTGTAGGGATGATTTCATTGAATATCTTCAAACATTCTTTTTACTGATACATAAAATTGTCCCTCTTTCAGGAAGAGAAAAATTATACATATCCAATCAGCGGTACGAAAATTTATCCAATTGCAAGGTTCCTGACCTTACTGCTGTTTTCTTTGGTCTCCTTTCATCAAGAATTGGTAAGTTTTTGAAAAATATAAATTTATTTAATTGATTGATATTGCATTTCTCCTTCCTGTAAGGGGCGTTCCCACCACGATTATGTAGTTTCTGGCCATGGCCGGGTGCGTAAATTTGGGGGCAGGGCAGCCAACCTCTCTTGATTATCTGAAGACACTTTAACTTATTTGAATTGTGCCTCATTTCGGGGAGAGCTGAATTATTTCAAGCGGATCATTGTGCCCAAGGTTCGAGACGTACGAGCTGTTTCCCTTCATCATCTGTAACTGGTGCGTTTTGAATAAACATACCTTTAGCCGCGTGCAGTATCAATGCATGGTTAGGTCCCTTCAGCATAGAGGCAACCGAGGCAGTTACCGTGGATATAATTTTGAAGTTTCTTGTTTATCTTGCAAAAAAATATTTCGCTAAGACGACATATTCTGGAGAAAACAAATTAGATTTCTTTTTGATATTTCCTCGGAAAAGATATTTGTCTACCTGGGGACTATATGTATGGTCTAAGTACTCATATTCATGCAGCTTAAAGCAGTTTATAGAAAGATCGGTCCACGTCATATATCCCTTACAACAAAAGTGGTATACAGGTATGGATAATACGTATTGGTCTCTACGACAGTGAAATCTGGGGAAGATCTCATACTATTGTTTATAAAGTTAAGTTTGGCTTTAACAAGATAATATACATTTAAGTTACCTGTCATCTGAATGTGATTCTGAAACTCATTTCAGATAGAGCGGAGAGCTGGAGCCAGAATCTTAAGCTGATCTTTGAGAGGTTTGTGGTGATTAAAACTAATTTTTTTGTCTATTTTGTACAAATTGGCATTCGTTTATTTTTCATTTCATAGCAGTTATGTTGTTTGTTTTGTAATGTCACTTTTTAAGACTACAGCCCTTCCTGTGTGTATTTGCAGACGACGGTTAGCTCGCTTAAGGTCATTATGTACCCTGATTCTCAAACCGTATGAGCTTGTTTGCTCTCATTCCTTCCCCCCACCCTCCCTCCTTTCCCCCTTCCTTCACTTCCCCCGAATCGTTTATATTTATTCTGGAATGTTTATCTATGCATGTACTTCAGGTTACTCGTAGAACATAATTGTAGCCATTTAATATTTCTGAGAACATGTCTTCAATCATCAGACAATGTGTTAATAGCAAACTGCTAAGCATTATCGGTAGAAATTGAAAATAGGCTACCAGAAAATCGAATTCGATGATCACCTTCACCATAGATTTTTTTTTTTTCCATTCATTCTATTTGGGCCCATTTCTATACCAGCGCCAAAGGTCAAATTGAGAAGAAGTTTCGTGCTTTATAGTTTTACTCTTGGTTCAACGTACAGTCATTAGGCACTTAAATCAGGCTCTGGATATAATTTGGTAGGCGAACACATGGTATCTTGTAACCTGTATTTTATAAGATTACACATTAAAGCCATGTCCATGCGATCAAGTCCGTTGTTAGGTCTGTAAACGAATACGCGTGTTTACAGCTACCCATATGCGAACAATATTTATCACTTATCCGTTGACTGTTTAATTGACCATTTAATTGTAATCACTCGTGGACGAGCAAACCTGGACTAATTTCATTTTATAACCCGAGTACCAATCTCCTCTCAGTCCCCTAGTCGCCCTAAGGAAGAACTGATACTTAAACTATTCATCTAGAAGCAAAAATTATCTATTCGAGCTTTTGCTGAACAATTCATCTTTTGTTATCTTCAGATTGATTCGCCGAAGCGAAGAATAGGAAGCAGAAAAGGGGGATTTTGCCAACAAACGATTGTAAGTTCCTGACTTTTTAAAAAATATTTTATCTAAAGTTGCGTTGGAGCTGGTTCTGTTAAAACGGTCACCACATTCTCTTAAAGTGATCTTCTCTCTGTTAGAGAAACTGACGATGATGAAATGATGAAACTGATCCTGAAATATAATTAAAAACAGTTTTTCTCCAAATTTGCAGAAATGGAAAGCAATATAATGATCGAGCATTTCGTATTCACAAAAAAAATTGCAATCAATTAATTTGCAACTTCAACACTAGTGACTGCCACTAATGGTTTGTCAGGAAAGCTTTGCACAGTAGTGTATACACCTATTTCAATTAAGGTTGCTCTCGTGAACCATGTTTCATAGCCTGCAGTGCACTATGATAAACCCTTTTGTAGCAGGAAGGTTAGTCTTGTTCAAGTTCATTGAAATAATGGAGACCATTTGTGAAAAGACGTTCAAGAGAGCTTTTAAGTCAAATAGCTGCTAAAATTCTTAAGCATGATCGAGCTGAAAAATTTCATTTTTAAAATCTCATAATAAAAAATTAGAAGCCTCTTCTTTTAACAACGTTAAATGAGGAGGGTTTTACCGCCTGATTCAGATGCGTTTTTGCATGGGCCAGAATGCTGGTTATTTCAATAACGCAAATCAACGCTATTCTTTTTTTAAATTGAGATTTAAAAAAAGAATGCCTCAAAAGTAGTTAAACACGTAATATTAAGTTATTTATTGTTGTACAACAAACGCCTTGAATTTGATTTTTTTTTAAATCTCCATCCAAAATTCCCACGGGCAAGGCCAAGCCAACTCGTTGAAAATTTGCACCATTTCCATATTACCACAGAGAAAAACCTAACCTCAAATCACTGTCTGAAATTAAAAACCTAGGATTCATTGTTTTAAAATACATTGTCTTAACGTTCTGCTGACATAGCATAGAAGCGTCAGCAGCGTTTGCTTTCTAGGTTTCTAGGCTCGTTGCGGGCACAAAGTATACTAGACTTGTTACGATAATGCACCGCGGGCTATGAAACACGGATCATGCATCATTCTTCTCTGAAGCAACTTTAATTGAAATAGGTGTATACTAGGATAAGAAACATAAGATATTTTTCATGTTACAGTTATATTTAATACATGAAATATATTTGTACAGTAATGCATTATAGGCTAGAAGTATGTCTACGCACTTTAGTTTTTAGTGGAGCTCCACGCGCGAGCTAAGCCACGTACCTAAGAACATTTGGTAATCTATCCACCCGAGAAATTTGGGTAATCATGTGACCGTACGCCAGTCCGTCCGCACCACAAAAACACCAATGTGTAATGTGAAACTTTCTACCTAGTGTGGGAGCCCTCAACCTGTGTTTCACTTGATAATAGACATACATAATATATAGATTTAGCCAGGGCTAAAAGCGAAGATCCTGTTAATAAATTTATTATTCAAATCAAACAATAAACTTGTAGTCCACAAACCAGTTAACTTTACGGCAGATCCATATGACTTTTGACATAAAAGCTGAGTCATTTTAGAGAAAAATAATTTGCAAACAGTCCAAAAGTAAAGCAAGTCTTAAACTGAGTTGATAGTCTTATTTGTACACCCAAAAAATGGCAATCATGCACCTTTGATCACAGTAGATTAGGTTTGGAAAACAAATTCTTCCCAAACAAAATAACCCAGTCACCCACCTACACCACCTTTAATTTTTTCATTTTATAGGGTTAATTGGACAGCCCCGAAATATAATTTTAAAGGCCAGTTATAAGACACGATAGCCAATTTACACGCTCTCCTCTGTCTAAAAGGGAGACCAGAATTAAAAATCAGGCCGGATTTTTTCTGTTCGACTAGTTTACTTTACAAAATCTTGCCGAAAAATCTGATGGCTTGTAAACCAGCCTTATATTACTTTTGATGCATCACATATGAGGTAAACAGTTCTATCAGGCGCTCTTTGTTTATCGTACAGACTTCGGAGAGTTTTGTATTTTTTTTTTTTTTTTTTCGTTTTTCACTATTTTGCAAGACAAATTGCACTCATTCAATATTCACGACGATCGAAGCATGCGCTAACCCTTGCACAACAAATTATAGAAGTGAACTCATTTTAAAACGTTTTCATGAAGAAAATACCACGATGTTGGGACTATTCAGTGAGATCAATCTGCTCTATGTACTATGCAGGGCAATAATGTGCTTTTAGCGAAAACCTTCGAAAAAGCCTAGTATGTTTATTTAACTTCAAAATTCACCTATACGGGCAGCCGGTTCCGACTTTTGACAAGCGCCAAATTTGCAGTGCGAGCTGTTGTTTCTTTGAATGAACAGTAAATAGAGTTACGCTTTAATATAAGAAAGAATTTATTATGTTTAATTTTTTTATGGTTTTATTATGTGCAATCATTAAACGCGTTTGATACACGGGGCATTTTGAGTACTCCTGCATGCGATGTTCATTTACGACTGAAAATAAACGGCAATTTTAAAAAATTGCGAAAGAGACTACTAACAATCAAGACAGGAAATATAATTCGGTGAAACATTTACAGAGACAAAAATTGTTATTCACGAAGTCAAGTATTGAGAGTGAAGTGTTTCTGAAAATCCTGACGGTCATATAAAAAAAACCTTGCAGATATAAACCGGCTTTCAGGTGTTTGCTTATTTTTCAAGATGCACTCGAGGCAAGAATGTCGCTCAAAGCTTTCCTTTTTTACAACCAACATTCTTCAGAACGTTTTTCCTCTATTTGCTGTCAGAAAATTTGTAAATGCTTTTAAAGTTCTGTATATCAAACCTGGCATGATACTAGGTTAGATCATTGTCTCAAATCTTAAAAACTTGCCGCAAAAACTACGCTGGACTTCATGAAATTACCAGGGGAAAAAAAAACATCAAAAGTAACAATTACTCAGGCTTACCAGTCGAGATGCAGCTCCTGAAGGCCATCAAGTAAGGCCAGAATCTCTTCAGACTTTTCAACCCTCCTACGCATCCAGCAAGGTTAGGTAGAGGCTCATTTTTGAAAACGATGCATAACAGGCCAGGGGCCCGTTTCTCGAAGGTCCCGGTAACTTTACGGGCCCGAAATCAAATATTCAAATCGAAATATAAAGAATAAGAGCGCGGGTCCTGGCTAGCAAACTACTCCATTTTGTTTCATTAACTGACAGTTTTATCATGTTAGATGCAAAACTATTGAAAACTCGATCTTTAATGTAAACGGAGAGAGCTTACCGGGCCCGTTAATTATCGGGACTTTCGAGAAACGGCCCCCAGAGCCCCGATTTTAGTGCGCGCAGGAGGAGGCCTAATCTCCACAGCAACCACCGCAGATCGGTTTCCAATAACAGACAAGCGTTACTTTCGTAATTAGTTTTAAGCATTCCTCCAGACACCTTTGGAGAGCGCCGGACACATTACCTGTCAAGGAACTTTGTACTTCTGATTAAACGAACCAGAGATCTCAAGGAAACGCGAAATTTGATCAGACTATTTGGGATTATAACTTCATTTCACGGTCGAAGTCGATCTTCGCGGCTGGCTTCGCAATTGATAACTACAGTTTTCTCGCCGCATTTGGATTCAAATAGGCTTGATACGCTTTCAGTGGCTTTTCAAGTTCTTTCTTTTAAGAAAATAGTGCTCCGATGGTTTATTTAACTTCTTTCAAGAGTAGTATGCCGTGTCAACATTGGTGACCTTCGAAGCGAAAACGGCGAGTCGGCGTATCAAGTTTTTACTGTGAAGCCACAAGTAGGAATACACTCTCTGCTGGCACATCTTTCTCCTGTTTGGAAGGAACTCCGCGTGGAAAAGACCCTGACCAAACAGATTTTTAAATCTTCTCTATTTGAACGTTTGAGAAAAGCCGTCAACAATGCGCATTTTATAGTCGCCGGTGTAAACGAATGCGAGAGCTCGAGCTCTACTTCACATCTCCTTGAGGAACAGCAAGACCGATTATCTGATTCAATGTACGACCTTTTTTATCAAACGGCAAAGGATTCAACTCTTTTTTCTCTGGCTTAAGACGATGTAAGCGTCGATGTGCCTCCAGTGACAAATCACTCTCCAAAAAGCCCGCCAAGCACTGTCGAAATCCCGCCAAAATCTTATTCGCTGGCAGGAGCCCAAGACGCTGGATTACTCCAGATATTCTAGCTTCCACTTCAACATCTTCGTGTTCACTTGGGCGATCTTTATAATCAACGTCACAGATACAGTATGGTTTCTATATCAGTCATTTTAGCCTCCTTCAAATGTCAATCATAATCCAAAAATTATTATTACAGGTTACCTTTGTATTGTTACTTGTTTTTTTTACTTAACAGGCCAGATTATAGGGCTACGCTCTCCCTCAGAGCTTACAGGCGGCGCGCCCAAGATTCTGAGTTGATGGTAGTCTCTCTTTTAAAATGTCGGTCATTTATCCAAATTATTATTGTAGGTTATTTTTGTAGTGTCATTTGTTTCTGAAATAGGCCAAATTATGGGGCTACCCTCTCCCTCAGAGCTTACAGGCGGCGCGCCCAAGATTCTGAGGTGAAGGTAGTCTCTCTTTTGAAATGTTGGTCATAATCCAAATAATTTTTGTAGGTGATTTTTGTAGTGTCATTTGTTTCTGAAATAGGCCAAATTATGGGTCTTCCCTCTCCCTCAGAGCTTACAGGCGGCGCGCCCAAGATTCTGAGGTGGTGGTAGTCTCTCTTTTGAAATGTCGGTCATTATCCAAATTATTATTGTAGGTCATCTTTGTACTGTCATTTGTTTCGAAATAGGCCAAATTATGGGGCTACCCTCTCCCTCAGAGCTTACAGGCGGCGCGCCCAAGATTCTGAGGTGATGGTAGTCTCTCTTTTAAAATGTCTGTCATTTATCCAAATTATTATTGTAGGTTATTTTTGTATTGTCATTTGTTCCTGAAATAGGCCAAATTATGGGGCTACCCTCTCCCTCAGAGCTTACAGGCGGCGCGCCCAAGATTCTGAGGTGACGGTAGTCTCTCTTTTAAAATGTCTGTCATTTATCCAAATTATTATTGTAGGTTATTTTTGTAGTGTCATTTGTTTCTGAAATAGGCCAAATTTTGGGGCTACCCTCTCCCTCAGAGCTTACAGGCGGCGCGCCCAAGATTCTGAGGTGAAGGTAGTCTCTCTTTTGAAATGTTGGTCATAATCTAAATAATTTTTGTAGGTGATTTTTGTAGTGTTATTTGTTTCTGAATTAGGCCAAATTATGGGTCTTCCCTCTCCCTCAGAGCTTACAGGCGGCGCGCCCAAGTTTTTGAGGTGATGGTAGTCTCCCTTTTGATATTGTAGGTTTTTTGGAGTGTCATTTGTTTTTGAAATAGGCAAAATTATGGGGCTTCCGTCTCCCCCAGAGCTTACAGGCGGCGCGCCCAGGATTCTGAGGTGAAGGTTGTCTCTCTTTTAAACTGTCAGTCGTCAACCATAGTATTTTTGAATTTTCATTTTCCAGAGTTCATAGTTGTACCTTCTTTATAGTTTTACGTGAATTGTGGCAAAGACAAGACCAGGCTAACAAATTTATTCTACTTTATGCGTGGTGCGACAATCACCGTGGCTGACTGGCCTCCAAAGTTCCTTTATAATTTGAACGCTTCTCAGGAGTTCCTTCACTGCTTGTAATCCAGAATTGGCGATTCTCAGCAGCTTGAAGCTCTTGCATTGCATTAGTTGTTCCTTGGACGACGACCTTTTCTTGTCCCGAGTACAATATCGATTCTCGATTCTCGATTCTCGACTCTCGATTACCGTATCTTGCTCGTGCAAGGTTTCGGCAACGGGACCAGTACTAAGACCATTGTAGGAAAACTGTTTGGTAGAAGAAGAGTGAAATGGTGGCTTCGGCGCGTTACCTGTCTGATGCTCGGTATATCACTGCCAAACTGCGCAACAGAATGCGCGAAAAACCCCTCCGGTACTTGAAAAAAAAAAGAAAAAAAACCTGAGCGATGTAATTTAGTAACTTATTCATGGTTTTCAGCTTCCGGTTTATTCAGCTTATTGCCAGTTGTAAGCAAAGTTCACGCGCACATTATCGCACTCTAACTGGTTCGATTGTGAGGAAACTCTTATGTCAGTCATTGACTAAAAACCCCCGCGTGTTAAGCCTTTGTGCGACGGACGTCCCTTAGAAACATAAATTGCCCACACTGATCGCCAATTCTACTTCCAAAGTGTTGCTGATTGAGTTGTGTAATGTACTCTAGAGTGTAAATTTAGTACTAACCTCGCAGACAAGGATGCAATGAGACATTTATTTGCGTAGTTAGGCCTGCTATCCATTGGGCAAGCATCCCTTTTATTTTCTTTCGATAGCCTGTCCATGCACTAACCTTTGGGTACAGAAACCAGCTGCCTCTCGTTGTACCAAAACTTGATAGTTTTGGTGTTCAATATTCTTAACGGGTGCTCACAAAACACCGAGACTGCATCGTGCGCCTTTGGCGCTTTGGTACCCTGCGAGCTTTGGTTCATCGCGTTTTGAAAGATGGAAATTTTGATATTCCTGCGTAAAAGAAGACCGATAAAACGTGTCTTTCATTGACTACAGTGAAACGCCCGGAAATGAAGGATGTTTTGAAAGAAACGGGAAAACTGATAAAAGTAAATATTTGTTTTGATAAGTGAAATTAATGAGAAATAACCATAAACTAGTTTTGTTGTTTTGTTTTTTAAAAGCGGTTTGTCTGGTACCAGATTTGTACAATTACTTCCAATCAAACATGGATCGGGTTTTGTTAATTGTGAAAGAATTTCATTAAAAAGCATTATGTTGACAGCTACAAGGCACATGCTTGCCTTAAGCTGCGAGTATCCCGCCATGTTTTAAACATAGGGCCTCTGACCAAGCCGGCTTTCTAATCCGCCACAAATATGTGAAGCACGCGTCTTTCAAAGTCGCCTAGTACTTAAAATCGAGGCTCTGGCCTGTTATGCATCAGAAAACGGATTTCCGATGACTTGGAAAAGCGGCGCATTTCTCAACCAAAAACCCAATAAACAAACCAGCCATAAATAACAAAAGAATCTTGATAGCAGCTGTCTTTCATTTTGTACAAGAATAAGACGACACAAAACTATCAGCTTCAGCTATCACTAAACAAGTTTCCCAATAATGCATAAATTTTCCGCAGGAGCCCACCTGTCAAATTTTGAGCAATCAGAGCATGAAAATGGGACGAAGGAGCGTGACCAATGAGTGACCATGGTGAGAAAAGCCAAAAGCAACTGCCTTCCCGCCTGTAAAAACTGGCTGAATTTTCGCGTCCGGAGTCAATCAAAATGTTAATAGAACGACTCATTAACACAACTTTTTCCCCGTGCACTTAAAAAACTTGAACTTGAGCCTGCGATCATTTGAAAAACTAGTAACTTGTCAGCGGATAACTTCAAAAAAACACGGAAACAAAATGAGTCGACACCTAAGCTCGCGATACGGTAATGTGATACTGGTCAGCGGATACCCTGTTTTGACAGCTGTCAATTGGCCACAACATGAATGTGCTATATCAGGCTGCAGGCTCCCATCCTAGCTAGAAGGTGTGGAATTTAACATTGGTTTCCCTGTGGTGCGGACGGACGGTCGGGTGTACGATCACGTGACTACCAAATTTTCTCACATGGATAGATAACCAAATTTTCTTAGCTATGGGGCTCTGCCCGCGCGCGTGAAGCTCCGCTATTATGGTCAATTGAGAGCTCTCAAATGGTTAATGAAGCTAAACAACGAATGTCAACGCAGCGTGAACTTTTTTACTATATACTGCGCTGGGCTTAATAATGACTAACATTGCAGGAGCGTAGCGTCCATACGCACATACGCCCGTGTGTACAGGTGAAATCTGGAAAAAAGAATTTTTTAAAATTTCCTGAAAGCATTTTTATCATTTAATGGCATGACTTATTTACTCTTTCGTATTATATGGGTGTCTTTCTTTGAATATTTTCTTTATCCTTTTCTTATTCCATAAACGGACGGCAAGAAGCGTTTTAGTGGGATGAAAAACGAAAAAAATGTACCCTTCCCTGCCCCGTACTGCATTTTTCTTCGTACTTACTTACTCAAAATGTTCTGCCGGAAACGCAGAAAATGGCATTTCCAAGACCTTCAAGACTCCCTATTTTGGAGTGCGTTCCGCGTTCTAACTTTTCTTCCTGTGTGTACACCTTCAAAATCTCTCGCTATGCCCCTTCATGCCCCGAAAACGATTTTCTGAAGATAATCGTCCAAAGGTCCCAAAGATAGTGTACAATTCATTGGTAATTTAACATTTCAAAGTCACTGATAGTGTGGCCCTGACAAAAAGAGTTAAAATTGAGCATTTGGGCTATTTTGTCTAAAACATTGAACCACAGGTCTCAAGACTTAAAACTCGTTTTATTCAACTACCTGTTGATACAGGGGCACCCAACGACTGTTTTTCTGTAAAATATGTGTTTGGAGAAGCAAATAAAATGAACGTTCCATTTATGTTCAATTTTCGAAGCTTATCTAATAAATTCCCTAAGATTTTCTGAAGTTTAATTTTTCATATTTTACTACCCAGGTTACACTATTTTTCTTAGAAAAAGGAGGCCTAAAGTTTTTGGATTCTAAAATGTGATGGAGAGAAGAATCAGAAAAATTCTCCCTTTCGTTAAACGTTAAATTTCACCTAAAATTTTCGGGAAAATAATACTGAAGTCCTCGTAATTTCGAAAAGATTTAAGTTCCCCTAGGATGACCAAACAGATTAAAATTTTGTGGCGCCGCTTAGAATGTATTTCTAGACATCTAAAAGTACTCTGGATAGCCTAAAAAGTGTTTTCAATAACGTTTTTTGGAGGAAACCGTCGTTGGGTGCCGCTGTTGATAGACGGCAGTACGGTATTGGGACTTGTACTTAGTGATGTTATCCTGGTAGCTTCGAGATCTTTGCTGTTTAAAGAAAACAATGTAGCGTGTTATATACAGGGGAAGTGGAGGAGGGGGGAAGAGCTACTCACTGTACATTTTCTTAAGGTGGCTCGATGGGGTTTTTCAGCGTTAATACCTCCCATGTTTGAGCATTAACCACATCACAATTGACAAAAAATGTATCAGATAAAGATGAAAATTTGTCATGATCAGCCGGGTTACATCGACATAACTACAGGAACTACAAAGACTACAGGCAGTACAGCAACTGTACTAGAATAACTACACAACTGCTATCGTACCTGTGACGTCATCGACATGTAAGGCCATGTATGTCTCAGGACATTAAACGTAAGGCTTACATGAAGTTCCTACCAACTTTTCGACCAAAATAGTTCAAATCAGCACCTTTGCAATCTATGAGAGCGTTTTGAAGATATTTTGGGATGAAGTATTTGTGGTTAGAAATTCAGTATTCAGTATTCAGTATTCGGCCGTTATCTTTAGAAAACGAGGCGATTTTGAAATGCAGTTCTGGCTCATAGTACTCTCATTCACTTTTAAATGTGTTGCTAAGGAGCATGGGAACGTCTTTAGCCTTTCGTAAGAAAGAGGGATTTGATAATACATTGAGGTGCTCTTATTGGCGTTTTCTAAATATTTTGGTCTACTTTAACAAATGAGCAAATAATTTTGAAACCGCTCGATAAATATTTTTAAAAATTTGAGATTATCGAGAATAACCATCATTTTATATGACCCTTCAGCTTCAATGTTATTGATAACTTGTAAGGTAATAAAATAAGGACTTCAATTCGCTATTTACTTTGTCGAAGATTTCGTGTTTACAAGTGAAAGTTTCTCATTGTTTAGGGGTACTGTCTCCAAGTTTCATATTTTAAAGCAAAACAATAACTAAGATTTCTGCATATTTCAAATGCATTGTTAGTTACTGCCGTTAATGTAAAAATGAAACTTGGAGACAATTTCCTGAATAGTTAGATGCAAACTGTATCCTCACGACGGTGACAATTATTACGAAAAAGCAATTTAAAGGGTTCAGTATGAAGTCATTTTGTGATCTGCATCAACAACAAACCGCCGGTTTAGGCCCCGTCCACACGAATCTTGCTATTTTTGAAACCGCATTTTTTTACACGAATCGGCCATTCGTCCACAAGAAACCAGTAATTCCACTATCCAAAAAGGCATCTTGTTGAAACCCCCCCTCCAGAGACAGGTTTGAGACCCCCTCCACACGAATCAGGGTAAAAAATATATATAACTGTGCAGTTACAAAAATAACCCGATTGGTGTAGACAGGACTTTAATTTAAGCCGTTAAAAAGCGTATAGAAGTGAGAAAACAATAGATCGTTTACTCACGTACCAAGTGGTTATTAAAATTTCTTGGATAAACAAAAACTTTCACGTAAGAAAATAGTTCAATCCTCACGTGACTGTTTCGGTACCACTGACATTGCTCCTGTTTCTCACCTTTGGTTGCCATTGTTTTGATTAAAAAAAGATGTTCGCAAGGGCATCAGTAAGATTAAAATATGTGGGTTAGAGTGCAGAAGGATTTTAAATTTTTTGTCTGTCCGATCCAGAAAACTAATTTCAGTTGAACATGTGTTAGAAAGCACTTTTCTGCATTTTCTTCACATTAACGCGTACAACTCGAAAGAAAGCAGAAAAGTGGCAGACAGGAAATAATGATAACTTTACATTTTCCTTTTCTAGGTATACTACCATCATGAAACAGCCACACTTTTCATACAGGAACTGCCAAATGACTGAAAGGAATAGAATAGAGTACCACAAGCAACAACTAAGCTTTGCTAAAGAAGTCGGCGACAGGGCCGGACAAGGACGTGCCTATGGCAATCTCGGCAATGCTTATCGATCCCTTGGCCAATTCCAACAAGCAATAGAGTACCACAAACAACACCTGAACATTGCAATAGAAGTCGGCGACAGGGCCGGACAAGGATGTGCCTATGGCAATCTCGGCATTGCTTATGCCTGCCTTGGCCAATTCCAACAAGCAATAGAGTACCACAAGGAAGCCCTGAGCATTGCAATAGAAGTCGGCGACAGGGCCGGACAAGGACGTGCCTATGGCAATCTCGGCAATGCTTATCACTCCCTTGGCCAATTCCAACAAGCAATAGAGTACCAAAAACAAGACCTGAACATTGCAATAGAAGTCGGCGACAGGGCCGGACAAGGAAGTGCCTATGGCAATCTCGGCAATGCTTATCGATCCCTTGGCCAATTCCAACAAGCAATAGAGTACCACAAGGAAGCCCTGAGCATTGCAATAGAAGTCGGCGACAGGGCCGGACAAGGATGTGCCTATGGCAGTCTCGGCAATGCTTATCAATCCCTTGGCCAATTCCAACAAGCAATAGAGTACTTCAAGCAATGCCTGAGCATTGCAATAGAAGTCGGCGACAGGGCCGGACAAGGACGTGCCTATGGCAGTCTCGGCAATGCTTATCACTCCCTTGGCCAATTCCTACAAGCAATAGAGTACGACAAGGAAGCCCTGAGCATTGCAATAGAAGTCGGCGACAGGGCCGGACAAGGACGTGCCTATGGCAGTCTCGGCAATGCTTATCACTCCCTTGGCCAATTCCTACAAGCAATAGAGTACTACAAGGAAGCCCTGGGCATTGCAATAGAAGTCGGCGACAGGGCCGGACAAGGACGTGCCTATGTCAATCTCGGCAATGCTTATCAATCCCTTGGCCAATCCCAACAAGCAATAGAGTACGACAAGGAAGCCCTGAGCATTTTAATAGAAGTCGGCGACAGGGCCGGACAAGGACGTGCCTATGGCAATCTCGGCATTGCTTATGCCTGCCTTGGCCAATTCCAACAAGCAATAGAGTACTACAAGGAAGCCCTGAGCATTTTAATAGAAGTCGGTGACAGGGCCGGACAAGGACTTGCCTATGGCAATCTCGGCAATGCTTATCGATCCCTTGGCCAATTCCAACAAGCAATAGAGTACTTCAAGCAACGCCTGAGCATTGCAATAGAAGTCGGCGACAGGAATGGAGAAGGAACGGTCTATGGCAATCTTGGTCTTGCTTATTTATCCCTCGAGGACTTCAAACAATCAATGGAACACCACAAGAAAAGCCTTAGCATTACAAGAGAAGTCAGCGACAGGAATGGAGAAGGAAGGGTCTATAGCTATCTCGGCTTAGTTTCTAAAGCCCTCGGCGACGTCCAAGGAGCAATAGAGCATTTTAAGCACAGCCTAAGCATTGCTAAGGAAGTGGGCGACAGGTGCTTAGAGGGATATGCCTATTCCTATCTCGGCCGTGCTTATTTATCCCTTGAACAATTCCAACAAGCAATCGAGTACCACAAGCAACAGCTGAAAATTGCTAAGGAAGTGGGTGCCATGGTCCTAGAAGGATGTGCCTATGAATACTTGGGTGAAACTCTTATGTTGTCAGGTTCTCTGGATGAGGCTGTAGTTCATTTCAACCTCAGCGTAAAAACGTTTGATACTATTGCGGGAAGTTTCATTTCGGAAGATGCCTGTAAAATAAGTTTTCGTAACCATTTCATATCTAGCTATCGTTATTTATGTCGAGTTCTTATAGAGCTTCAAAAGACGGATGAGGCTTTGTACGCGGCAGAACGGGGACGAGCACGGGCTTTGCTAGATGCCTTGAAAATAACGTATGGCTTTACATCCCTTTCGCCCATTTCAAATGAAACTGAGGAAGATTTCGCATACATTTCAAGGAACATATCTGTTTTAACAATGTTCATTGCATTGGACAATGGAAGAATAAGCTTGTGGGTACTGGGAAAGAAAACCAAGGCTATTTTTAGGCAAGCAGCACTAAAAAGTGAAAGTGCACACGAAGATCCCTTTGATGCACTTTTGAAAGCTTCTTTGAAAAAAATTGGGGCTGGCAGAGATGTTAGATGCGAAAATAGGTCACTTGATGTTTTAAGAGATAAGTCAACTTCCAGTATTCAGGAGGATGATAAAACATCGACTCCATCGCACGAGTATATCGACTGGTTACAGCCATTGCATGATATAGTTTTTGGTCCCGTTGAAGACTTACTTGATGGCGATGAACTGGTTGTAGTCCCTGATTGTGCTTTGTGTTTAGCTCCTTGGACAGCCCTAAGTGAAACTTTAAGGATCCGTATTATTCCCTCACTGACTAGTTTGAAAGTAATACGAGATTCTTCAAGTGAATACCACAGCAAAACTGGCGCCCTGCTTGTTGGAGATCCATGCCTGAGGAAAGTTACAGATAAATGGGATAAACCCATTTATGAGCAGCTGGAGTTCGCAAAAAAAGAAGTGGAAATGATTGGAAAACTTCTTAACAGCCAACCACTCACGGGAGAAGCTGCAACCAAAGAAGAGGTGCTTCGGAGCATAGATTCAGTCGCTTTGATTCACATTGCAGCACACGGAGGAAAGGAAACTGGTGAAATTGCTTTGGCTCCCAACCCCAAGTGGCAATCCAAGACTCGTATCCCTACGAAAGAAGACTACATGTTGAAAATGTCTGATTTACAGGCCATTAAGCTGACAGCGAGGCTAGTTGTGCTCAGTTGCTGCCATAGTGGTCAAGGAGATGTCTCGTCTGAGGGTGTGGTCGGTATGGCAAGGGCTTTCTTGTTTGCTGGTGCTCGTTCTGTGCTGGCGTCACTCTGGGCAATTGATGATGAAGCCACAATGGTGTTTATGGAATGTTTCTACCAACACCTGACAGTTGGAGAAAGTGCTAGTACTGCTCTGCAGAAGGCCATGAAATGCCTTCGAGATTCGGACGACTTTTCCGCCCCAAAGTACTGGGCTCCATTTGTGCTGATTGGCGATGACGTCACGATTGAATTTGATGTAAACCGTTGAGAAAGCTGTAAGTACAGACTTTTCTTTTGTTTTAGATTACGTAGGGTCCTAATATATTAAATAAGGTTTAAGGTTTTATTGTCTTCAAATTAAAATGTAAAGGAATTGACAAAATTAAGGTGATTCCTCAGTAAAAGAACCTAACATAGATTGTAGATGAAACTTGGTACACTGATGTAACAAGTCAAGAAGATGATAAAAAGGTAATAAAAAGTGGGGGTCACCGTGCTCGTTTTGACGTCACAATGCTGACAAATACGGCTATTTTGGACCCTTTGACAAAAACCGCACGCAGCGCAAAACTAGACAAAAAGGAAAGATTTTTTCAATGATGCATGTGGTATCGCACAGAATTTGACTTTAATGTATTGTTTATCCACTTGCGTACCAGAAAAATGCCTTTTAATACCCTTGTTTTTACTTTAAGCTCCAAAGTAGAATTAAACTGGACACGCGCTATTCGACACGTGATAGCCCAATCCGTACAATTTAGTAAAATTGCCAAAAAACTGAACATAGATCTGTGCAAATTTTTTTCTCACCGAAAGGAAGCACTGTCCTTATTAAAATCATGAAATAAAAAATGGGGGTCACCGTACTCGTTTTTGCGGTAGAGCTGCAGAAAGTGAGCACCAAATGCATTTTCCTTGATTTTTGAGCGAGGACTGGAGCGAGTTTCAAAATAGAATGTATGCGAAAGGGGAAAGAAAGTCTTAAAAAATCCGTTTTTACAGAATTTACATCGAGATATCACATTTAGGACACAATGTGATAAAGAAAGCGTTTAAATGAAAATCAGAGTGAATAAGCACAAATTAAAAATCCACTATCGAGGTTCTCCGTGAGGAAGTCGAACTCAGCAACACGCGTACTGCTTACGTTATGCACATTCCCACCACATTGAGTCTCACCTCGGCAAGAAACAACCGCAAGCATAAATTGCAATAGCGTTTCTCTTCGGTCAACTTCATTTTAATAATGTTACTTCACATGCTCTTTTTTACGGAGGCCATCTTGTTATGCGCAGTAAGAGATGCGCAGTGCAAAACCAGGGAATCACCTTAAATACAAATAAACAGTAAAAGCAAGACTTAGTGTGAATAATATTGACAAAAAAATAATATGGATGGTTCGTTGATGTACAATCATTCTGGATTTATGTAATCAGATTTCATTTCTGTAATACAAAATTGTTTAAAAACGTTTGTTGAACACTATAGAAACCTTTCAATAATCATATAATTAAGTGCAAAATCAGCATTCACTGTAAATTGCTGTTACCGTGACATACTGGCTGTGGATTATGCGTTGACAATTCTTAGTTTTGCCTCAACATTTTAGTTTGAGCTACCATTATTAATAAGTCATCATTTTACTCGATTCAAAAGAGAAATGTCTTATTTGTCAAAAAGAGTTAAAACCTTTATTTTCTGATTTCTTATGAGCAGAAAAGCGGGTTAAATAGGCAGAAAATAGACCAAAAAAGTTTTCTAAAAACCCATTTTTGTGTATACACCATCTAGCTAGATAATACAAGTAGCTCTAACATACTCTCTTGTTGTAAAGTAATGAAAGGTTTTGAGCTCCTGCCCAACGTTGATTTTACATTCTTCTCATCCTTGCTTTCCTGTAATCTAAGGCTTTTTATCTTAAAACCTCTATAGAACGAGTAGCATTGAGGCCGTGATCAGTCGCTGTTCAAGGGTATTAATTAATTAATCAAATGTTACTTTATTTACAGGTGCCGTGCTGATTACAGGGAGATGTCAAAGAAAGAGTACTGCTGAATCAAAGGAACATTATAATATCAAAGTCTATTTTGCCTGAGGAAAAAAGGTTTCGTGTAACCGTAGAAAGTGAATATTATACTACTTTACTCCCTAAAACTATTGCAGCGAAGCAACATTTGCTGATAGAGAAAGTTTGCTTCCTTTGATGATGTTGAAATACGTTTCTCAAATGGTACTTTCACTTACGCACGTGTTCCTCCGGTTAATAATTGCGTTAGAACAAATCTATAGAGCATAAAATATCTACAGTTTTGGACCGTTGATTTTGTTATATATTTATACTTTACATATTGTTAAATGTATTTTGCGCAAAACTTAGTTTTTTCAGCCTTAACTATTGGGAGTTTACCCTGAAAGTGTTAAAATCAGTTTCCTAAATGATTTTTTATACCTTAGCTTGTTGTGCTAGTGTAACATTTTGTTTGCGTAACAACTAAGGAAATTGGCAAATTGACGGAAAATTTACTTCGTCCAGACAAATGAATATGCGTTTTTGTCAAAGTATAGTACATTCACGAACTTCAAAGGCTGAATTTTGGCCTAGTGGATGACGTTGGATGAAAGGCCAGAAAGCGTTATAAACGGAAGCGTCTCCAAACTAAAGCGCTTCGCAACAACAACAACAACAACAAATTTTATTGAAAATTGGAAAATAACTAATTACATTACTTTCCCACCCGCAAATAGCTTATGAACTAATCGAGGCGGGGGGAGCTGAAGACATATTACAAAACAAGATTTATATATAGATGGACTAAATAACAGTGAAGACACTACAATACAGTAAATAGAATTTAAACTAACATAAAACAAGGCATGTACATAACGATTACGAAGAGAGGCTAACCTAAAGTATTAAATAACTTAATAAGACTGGAGACTTCGACATAATCATCTTCTGACCGCAAAAAATTTAGTAATAATTTCTTTATTTTGTTACGAAAGGACGAACGTTTAAGTATTTTAATCGAATACGGAATAGAGTTCCAAATTTGGGCACCGATTCTCGTGAAAAAGGCATACATTTTATCGGTTCTAGAGAACTTAACATAAAACGAGTCGCAACAGATTAGTCAGGGGCACCCAACGACCGTTTTCTAGGAAATGCCTGTTCGAAGCTCTCTAGTATGCCTAAAATTTTTATAGCGATGCGAATTATTCATTTATATTGCTTTTAAAACACCCAAGGAAGCCTATAAAGAGGCATTTCAGAGCTGATTTTAGTGATAAAGCTGTCGTTGGGTTCACCTGATTAGTAAGTTAGTAAATACCATTTTAGTCAAAACTGTAAATTACTATTCCTTGAGTGACACAACAGTTATAAGAAGGTCCTGAAGGGGTAAAATAGGAACTGGGATTTCACTTTTTTTGGAGTGGGTAAATGGGATTTACTGCACTGGGAGAGGCATGAACAATTTTGAAAATGGCATTGTGGTTTCTCTTCTTTAGAGGACTTGGACTCAATTATTTGACATAATTTTGCACAAAATAAGCCTACTTTTGGAAATGGAGAAATCCAATCATGCATGAGTAAACCAAAGTATAGTAATGCATAAATGAAGTTATGTCAGCTTCCCTGTTCAGTGGTTTGTTGTCACTGAGATGACATGCCCATTTGAGAAAGATCAAAATGGCGTCTGATTTAAAAAATGTTTCCCGCACTTTGCACAATTATGGTCATCGAAATGTTTGAGTTCAGCAAACAATGCGGTAATCCGCACAGAAAATTGCAAACTATAATCTTTGACTGATTTCGACTGAATCGTGACAACTACTGACGCCGCGAAGTAGAGATAGTGCGTGAGTCGGATGAAGATGTTGAAAGGGAGATTGAGAGAAGTATTTTTTAAATATGTGACCCTCCACAGGAATTTGATGCTAAAGGTGAAAGCACGCGCACGACACGTTAGCACGACACGCTTAGCGTGCCGTAGATCACGGATATGCGCATATTAAATTGAAAAAACAAAGACGGACACACTTGCCTTTGTTTTGGCAGATTTAACACGCTAGACCTTTTGTTTTTTTGTAGCGTGCCATATGTCACGGTAAGTGTGCGAATTATAGCACGGTTAGCGTGCAATTAGGGTAAGACACGCTGAACACGCTTGATTACTAAAACCGCTAAGATGATAAAAATGGCTTGGGTTTTCAGCGGATTTAATCAGCATTGATAACTGGTCGAAGTGAGTCAAATATACCAATTGAGACTGTTTTGGAATTTGATAGTAACCGTGGCCATTTGAAAATCACGACTTAATGGTGGTCTAGCCTGGAATTAACGCGAGATCAGTGTAAACCAATTCCTCCGGCTGTCGGCTGTTGACCGGAATCGCAAAGAGGCCTGCTATCGCATGCGAGGCACTGAAGTTATGTCGCCTGAAAATTATAGTTATGCCACCGGAATATTTATTAGCAGTAATGCACAGAGAAATGAAGTTGAATAAATTAGTTTAATATATTTCTTTAAGCCATGCTGAGACGAACGAAGGTAATTAAATCGGAGAAACAAAAACTGCCTTGAATTTTCTATAGGTTGAGGAAGGCTAAACATTTCTAGATGACCGTTCCATGCATGTACAATTTTCGAAGGTTATCTAATAAATTCCTTACGATTTTCTGAAGTTTAATTTTTCCATTTCATTCCCCAGTTAACCTATTTTTCGTAGAGAATTAAGGAATCCTAAAATTTTCGGAACCAAAAATACGATAAAATTCTCACTTTCCTAAAACTTTCAATTGGAAGCTAAATTTTTCGGGAAAATAATGCTGAAGCCCTTGTAATTTCGAAGCGCTATCAATCATAATTTATGTGAAGGTCTCCTTACGCTATGCTAAGACGAATCAAGCGCTGTAAACGTGTACTATATCTCGTTCTTCACAGGACGAAAAAAACAAGAATCTGTAAACTAAAAACTCTGTAGAATGAGGGAGGATTGCTGGCGACTTTTCTTTGAATTTTGGGCGACAAAACTCATATTATCAGGTTTTGGACGACATAACTTCAAACGACATGACTTTCGAGCAGCTTGACCGTCACCCCTTTAGATCGAGCTCGATGAATTAATTCAATGACCGAACTTTATGGAACAAATGATTGCCGTCAAGAATTTCACGCGGACTACTTTTAATTTAGTTCTTTTTCTCTTTTCTCAGTGAGTGACTGACAGAGATTTGATTCTCGGATCGAACCTTAGTACTCTAAACACACCGTATTATCGTGGCAAAAACAAAGAATCAAACAAAAAAGCACCATACAATTTCGGAATTCTGTTAAAAAATACATTTTTTACTTACTATTCAAAAAGCGTTGAAACAGTCATTAATTAACTGGTGTTTCGCTTTTTGTGTTATTGTCGGCCGGATCAATTAAGCAACGTTGGAAACGTTTTGGAATTTTGGTACATCTAGAAAAGCAGGCTGGTTTTCAGTTCATCACTACGATCCTTGCAATCGCTAAAAAATAAATACAATTTAGTGATCCTGGCACTTGATGATTTCTATTATATTTGATCGCGGTTGCTGCGATCGGCAAGAAAGTGTCTTAAGTTCGAAAGAACACTGTGTCTGAGAAAATTGCAAATGTGTT
>OZ037786.1:11309318-11329318 GCA_964035525.1 Porites cylindrica | reverse complement strand
GTCCCAGAGCTTTACAGTAGTTTCGATCAATAGTAGACGCACGTGGCCTACATGTATATCAATTGCTGCGACAACACTGAAGGAGAATATAAGAAACGAATGAACCACTTTAAAAAAATCGCAAAAAAAAAAACAATCAGAAGAATAAAAAACAAAAAACCAAAAGAAACGAAATAACTAAGACATAGGAACTCAAAGGTAAAGAACACAATGCTTCTGTTATTAATCAAGGCAAAAAAACTTCTGTTTGTTTGCTTGTTTTTGTTTACTTTTACGCGCGGAGTAATGAAGCCTTGAGGCCAGATAAGAGAAGCGCGACCTTATCATGAGCGTGATAGTAGCTCAAAATCTGACTTCAATACACAGGCAAATCAACGCAAACGTAAGACTATATATTGTGAACTAAACACGCACTGAACCCTCGGGCGTACACGCAAAGTCATACCCCCACCATGGTACAAGGGGTAAGGGACGGGGGGGGGGGGGGGGGGGTTGATTGAACCCCTCCTCTGCATTGTAATGTAAAGTGGCAAATCCTTGATAAATAAGATGAAGAAAGAGGACCCAAAATAGATCCTTCCGGTACTTCATGGTTTACACACGACAAAGACGATTCCTTGAAGACATAGAGTCCTTAAACTTTAGTCTGTTACATTCAAAGTAAAAAATCTTCTGACCAGTCATCAGAACTTTAGACACCTTGATATTCATGTCATACAGCTGTTTGATGATAAACATGCCATCAAATCCACGGAAATTATGGAAGTATACTTGCATTTCTACTTGATTCCATCGCAAATTGTTTTCTTTTTCTATTTCTTGTAGCGCAGTCATTAGCTTGTTATGAAAGTCACGTAGACATGTCCTACCCCAACAGTGGTATTTCTTGTCTGACGTTTCACGTTCAAAGCAGATGAGATTCGGGGTAAATTGTCTGTTGTTGTCAATACTGCGCTCGATGTCTGCAAACACTAACTCTCTGTGCTTGTCTTTCTTCCCTTCTGTCAGCATGTAATGATCCCCTTGGAACTCTTCTAATTGATCCTCGGGAATCTCTGTCACATCCACGCCCAAATCTTGTAATTGTTTCTTAACTCTCTCGATGGACTCTTGTCTACTTTTTTCATCTACTGGTTGTGTTGGTGGGTGTTCTTTTAGATAGGCCTCTTCCTGTTCTTTCCTCGTAATAGGGTTTTTTGCAACGTTTTTCTTTTTTTCCCCGTCTTCAGTCGTCATTTCTTTGATGGCTTCCAGAATCTTTTCTTCTACTTTTTGTTTGTTGTCATAACGTTTATTTGCCTTGTAGATGTCATTCATAATAAAACATCGGTGGTTATACAGATCCACATAGTTTAAGCAATTAGAACATTGTCCATGACCACATTTATGAGTCATTCCTTCTTTCACTTTGTAAGAAACCAAACAGGTGTTACATTTACGATGCATCTCGCAAACACTTTTCAACGGTTTCTGGGGTGGAATCGTCAGATCATTATCCAACGCTACTTCTCTTATTAAGTCTTTTTCCATCCTGCTTTCTTCTTGTTTCTTTTGAACCAAATGGTCCCGGTAGCAATCTTCCCCATAAAATGATCTGCAACATTTGCGACAAGTGATGGTTGGTTTACCCCAACCGGTGTAGTCAGGACACCCCTTTGATGTCTTGTTCCTACGACGCATACAGCTAGGGCAATTGGCATGCAAACAATTATGGTGCTTTGCGTCTTCTGTATTGTAACCCTTGCAACAATAACGACAAAACTTGCTACGGTTCATCACAGCTGCAATACTGTACACGCCATCGTAATGGGCTTTGGTTTCTCCATCACTGTCCTCATAATAGGTTTTTACAATCTGAATCACTTTAGGCTCAAACTAGTATTGTTCTCCAGTAAATATGACACCACCACGTACTGGGTCAACGACAATCAGCTGGTAACCCATAGGACCCAAATAGTCTTGAAATTTTTGAATTTCTTCGTACCCACATGATCCTTCTGGAACACCTGCCGCTGTGTATAACTGTTTGGCTTCTTTCAGTTGCTGGCTGTTCTTGCCTCGATCTTGGCGAATATTTTCGTAACAGTTCCTTTCGCCTGCTTTTTTCTTGGCATGTTCTCGCATGACGACTATAGCACGGCCACAGCACAATTCATCCTTGTTTTTGATTTCATGGACACGGCGCAATTCTTTGACCACTTCTTCCCAAATACGCTCACCGGGTTTGTATCCTGATCGTTTTCCTCCTTTCACATCACGACGTAGAAGAGTCATGGAGGCTGAAAAGCCTCTGTCGGACGAAATAAATTCCCCCGAATTCAAGACCCTCGCAATATGGCCTAACATCGACTGCGTCATTTGCAAACGGTGAAAGTAATCATCGGCAGGGATATGCCATGTTTCACCGGTATTGCTGGACTCTTTGAAATGTTCCTTGCTTCCAATTTGAAGTGCCAGGTCATAGTTCTTTAGGTCAATCTCCATGTCTTCCATCATAGTATCCATTCCTTCGGTCAACGCATAAACTGCTTCTACCCCTAAATCTTCGTCTGGTTTTGGGTCGCGTAGGTAATCCAATGTAAACGTAAATTTCTGATCAATGACTTTGCCTTTTTTCCATTTTTTAGGTGTCCCCATTTTGGCAATGTTGGCTTGAAACAACGGACCCGTACCGCCATCAGTCTTGGCTTCATTGCCCTGGGAATCCATCTTTGTAACTTTCACATCAGGATTGGAATCTTCAGCTGAACGCTTGGTTCCACGGGTGCTCACTGCTCCGCCAGTCTGTTCCTCATTACCCAGTCTAGGTACTTTGCTGGCATGCAATAATTCCAGCCTTGTTAGCTCGGCAGACTCCTCTGCTTTTCGTTTTGCTGTTTCAGAATGGTATTTTTTGACGTGAGCCACCATTTTGTCTTTACGACAAAACGTTTTTTCGCAATGTAGGCATGGTACTCTTGTATTAGTACCGCAATACTTTTTGTGACGGAAGAAATTTCCTCGATTCTTAATTTTGGTTCCACAGATAGGACAAGGACGTGGGTAAGTAATTGCCATGATGAGAGGTTTGCACAGTTCAACGAATTGTAATCAAATGATCTGTATGTGTTGCTGTCCCGCTTTTATATCCCCCGCTAGCCCTCTGTTCTAAAAATAGTATCAATTTCTGCTGACTCAACAAAAAAAAAGGGGACGTCAAAGGGCTTGTTCAAACTTGCCTGTAATCACTCAACCGTGAGTTTGTGTTAGGGTAAGATTTTAGAGTAAGGGAAAGTTTTAATCCTAAACATTGCATCCAGCTTATTTAGCTCTAAACACTGCACCCAACAGATGCGAACAATATTTATCACTTATCCGTTGACTGTTTAATTGACCATTTAATTGTAATCACTCGTGGACGAGCAAACCTGGACTAATTTCATTTTATAACCCGAGTACCAATCTCCTCTCAGTCCCCTAGTCGCCTTAAGGAAGAACTGATACTTAAACTATTCATCTAGAAGCAAAAATTATCTATTCGAGCTTTTGCTGAACAATTCATCTTTTGTTATCTTCAGATTGATTCGCCGAAGCGAAGAATAGGAAGCAGAAAAGGGGGATTTTGCCAACAAACGATTGTAAGTTCCTGACTTTTTAAAAAATATTTTATCTAAAGTTGCGTTGGAGCTGGTTCTGTTAAAACGGTCACCACATTCTCTTAAAGTGATCTTCTCTCTGTTAGAGAAACTGACGATGATGAAATGATGAAACTGATCCTGAAATATAATTAAAAACAGTTTTTCTCCAAATTTGCAGAAATGGAAAGCAATATAATGATCGAGCATTTCGTATTCACAAAAAAAATTGCAATCAATTAATTTGCAACTTCAACACTAGTGACTGCCACTAATGGTTTGTCAGGAAAGCTTTGCACAGTAGTGTATACACCTATTTCAATTAAGGTTGCTCTCGTGAACCATGTTTCATAGCCTGCAGTGCACTATGGTAAACCCTTTTGTAGCAGGAAGGTTAGTCTTGTTCAAGTTCATTGAAATAATGGAGACCATTTGTGAAAAGACGTTCAAGAGAGCTTTTAAGTCAAATAGCTGCTAAAATTCTTAAGCATGATCGAGCTGAAAAATTTCATTTTTAAAATCTCATAATAAAAAATTAGAAGCCTCTTCTTTTAACAACGTTAAATGAGGAGGGTTTTACCGCCTGATTCAGATGCGTTTTTGCATGGGCCAGAATGCTGGTTATTTCAATAACGCAAATCAACGCTATTCTTTTTTTTCATTCAGATTTAAAAAAGGAATGCCTCAAAAGTAGATAAACACGTAATGTTAAGTTATTTATTGTTGTACAACAAACGCCTTGAATTTGATTTTTTTTTAATCTCCATCCAAAATTCCCACGGGCGAAGCCAAGCCAACTCGTTGAAAATTTGCACCATTTCCATATTACCACAGAGAAAAACCTAACCTCAAATCACTGTCTGAAATTAAAAACCTAGGATTCATTGTTTTAAAATACATTGTCTTAACGTTCTGCTGACATAGCATAGAAGCGTCAGCAGCGTTTGCTTTCTAGGTTTCTAGGCTCGTTGCGGGCACAAAGTATAGTAGACTTGTTACGATAATGCACCGCGGGCTATGAAACACGGATCATGCATCATTCTTCTCTGAAGCAACTTTAATTGAAATAGGTGTATACTAGGATAAGAAACATAAGATGTTTTTCATGTTACAGTTATATTTAATACATGAAATATATTTGTACAGTAATGCATTATAGGCTAGAAGTATGTCTACGCACTTTAGTTATTAGTGGAGCTCCACGCGCGAGCTAAGCCACGTACCTAAGAACATTTGGTAATCTATCCACCCGAGAAATTTGGGTAATCATGTGACCGTACGCCAGTCCGTCCGCACCACAAAAAAAACAATGTGTAATGTGAAACTTTCTACCTAGTGTGGGAGCCCTCAACCTGTGTTTCACTTGATAATAGACATACATAATATATAGATTTAGCCAGGGCTAAAAGCGAAGATCCTGTTAATAAATTTATTATTCAAATCAAACAATAAACTTGTAGTCCACAAACCAGTTAACTTTACGGCAGATCCATATGACTTTTGAGATAAAAGCTAAGTGATTTTAGAGAAAAATAATTTGCAAAGAGTCCAAAAGTAAAGCAAGTCTTAAACTGAGTTGATAGTCTTATTTGTACACCCAAAAAATGGCAATCATGCACCTTTGATCACAGTAGATTAGGTTTGGAAAACAAATTCTTCCCAAACAAAATAACCCAGTCACCCACCTACACCACCTTTAATTTTTTCATTTTATAGGGTTAATTGGACAGCCCCGAAATATAATTTTAAAGGTCAGTTATAAGACACGATAGCCAATTTAGACGCTCTCCTCTGTCTAAAAGGGAGACCAAAATTAAAAATCAGGCCGGATTTTTTCTGTTCGACTAGTTTACTTTGCAAAATCTTGCCGAAAAATCTGATGGCTTGTAAACCAGCCTTATATTACTTTTGATGCATCACATATGAGGTAAACAGTTCTATCAGGCGCTCTTTGTTTATCGTACAGACTTCGGAGAGTATTGTATTTTTTTTTTCGTTTTTCACAATTTTGCAAGACAAATTGCACTCATTCAATATTCACGACGATCGAAGCATGCGCTAACCCTTGCACAACAAATTATAGAAGTGAACTCATTTTAAAACGTTTTCATGAAGAAACTACCACGATGTTGGGACTATTCAGTGAGATCAATCTGCTCTATGTACTATGCAGGGCAATAATGTGCTTTTAGCGAAAACGTTCGAAAAAGCCTCGTATGTTTATTTAACTTCAAAATTCACCTATATGGGCAGCCGGTTCCGACTTTTGACAAGCGCCAAATTGGCAGTGCGAGCTGTTGTTTCTTTGAATGAACAGTAATAGAGTTACGCTTCAATATAAGAAAGAATTTATTATGTTTAATTTTTTTATGGTTTTATTATGTCCAATCATTAAACGCGTTTGATAAACGGGGCATTTTGAGTACTCCTGCATGCGATGTTCATTTACGACTGAAAATAAACGGCATTGCGATTTTCAAAAATTGCGAAAGAGACTACTAACAATCAAGACAGGAAATATAATTCGGTGAAACATTTACAGAGACAAAAATTGTTATTCACGAAGACAAGTATTGAGAGTGAAGTGTTTCTGAAAATCCTGACGGTCATATAAAAAAACCTTGCAGATATAAACCGGCTTTCAGGTGTTTGCTTATTTTTCAAGATGCACTCGAGGCAAGAATGTCGCTCAAAGCTTTCCTTTTTTACAACCAACATTCTTCAGAACGTTTTTCCTCTATTTGCTGTCAGAAAATGTGTAAATGCTTTTAAAGTTCTGTATATCAAACCTGGCATGATACTAGGTTAGATCATTGTCTCAAATCTTAAAAACTTGCCGCAAAAACTACGCTGGACTTCATGAAATTACCAGGGGGAAAAAAAACATCAAATGTAACAATTACTCAGGCTTACCAGTCGAGATGCAGCTCCTGAAGGCCATCAAGTAAGGCCAGAATCTCTTCAGACTTTTCAACCCTCCTACGCATCCAGCAAGGTTAGGTAGAGGCTCATTTTTGAAAACGATGCATAACAGGCCAGGGGCCCGTTTCTCGAAGGTCCCGGTAACTTTACGGGCCCGAAATCAAATATTCAAATCGAAATATAAAGAATAAGAGCGCGGGTCCTGGCTAGCAAACTACTCCATTTTGTTTCATTAACTGACAGTTTTATCATGTTCGATGCAAAACTATTGAAAACTCGATCTTTAATGTAAACGGAGAGAGCTTACCGGGCCCGTTAATTATCGGGACTTTCGAGAAACGGCCCCCAGAGCCCCGATTTTAGTGCGCGCAGGAGGAGGCCTAATCTCCACAGCAACCACCGCAGATCGGTTTCCAATAACAGACAAGCGTTACTTTCGTAATTAGTTTTAAGCATTCCTCCAGACACCTTTGGAGAGCGCCGGACACATTACCTGTCAAGGAACTTTGTACTTCTGATTAAACGAACCAGAGATCTCAAGGAAACGCGAAATTTGATCAGACTATTTGGGATTATAACTTCATTTCACGGTCGAAGTCGATCTTCGCGGCTGGCTTCGCAATTGATAACTACAGTTTTCTCGCCGCATTTGGATTCAAATAGGCTTGATACGCTTTCAGTGGCTTTTCAAGTGCTTTCTTTTAAGAAAATAGTGCTCCGATGGTTTATTTAACATCTTTCAAGAGTAGTATGCCGTGTCAACATTGGTGACCTTCGAAGCGAAAACGGCGAGTCGGCGTATCAAGTTTTTACTGTCAGCCACAAGTAGGAATACACTCTCTGCTGGCACATCTTTCTCCGGTTTGGAAGGAACTCCGCGTGGAAAAGACCCTGACCAAAGAGATTTTTAAATCTTCTCTATTTGAACGTTTGAGAAAAGCCGTCAACAATGCGCATTTTATAGTCGCCGGTGTAAACGAATGCGAGAGCTCGAGCTCTACTTCACATCTCCTTGAGGAACAGCAAGACCGATTATCTGATTCAATGGACGACCTTTTTTATCAAACGGCAAAGGATTCAACTCTTTTTTTCTCTGGCTTAAGACGATGTAAGCGTCGATGTGCCTCCAGTGACAAATCACTCTCCAAAAAGCCCGCCAAGCACTGTCGAAATCCCGCCAAAATCTTATTCGCTGGCAGGAGCCCAAGACGCTGGATTACTCCAGATATTCTAGCTTCCACTTCAACATCTTCGTGTTCGCTTGGGCGATCTTTATAATCAACGTCACAGATACAGTATGGTTTCTATATCAGTCATTTTAGCCTCCTTGAAATGTCAATCATAATCCAAAAATTATTATTACAGGTTACCTTTGTATTGTTACTTGTTTTTTTACTTAACAGGCCAGATTATAGGGTTACGCTCTCCCTCAGAGCTTACAGGCGGCGCGCCCAAGATTCTGAGTTGATGGTAGTCTCTCTTTTAAAATGTCGGTCATTTATCCAAATTATTATTGTAGGTTATTTTTGTAGTGTCATTTGTTTCTGAAATAGGCCAAATTATGGGGCTACCCTCTCCCTCAGAGCTTACAGCCGGCGCGCCCAAGATTCTGAGGTGAAGGTAGTCTCTCTTTTGAAATGTTGGTCATAATCCAAATAATTTTTGTAGGTGATTTTTGTAGTGTCATTTGTTTCTGAAATAGGCCAAATTATGGGGCTTCCCTCTCCCTCAGAGCTTACAGGCGGCGCGCCCAAGATTCTGAGGTGGTGGTAGTCTCTCTTTTGAAATGTCGGTCATTATCCAAATTATTATTGTAGGTCATCTTTGTACTGTCATTTGTTTCGAAATAGGCCAAATTATGGGGCTACCCTCTCCCTCAGAGCTTACAGGCGGCGCGCCCAAGATTCTGAGGTGATGGTAGTCTCTCTTTTAAAATGTCTGTCATTTATCCAAATTATTATTGTAGGTTATTTTTGTATTGTCATTTGTTTCTGAAATAGGCCAAATTTTGGGGCTACCCTCTCCCTCAGAGCTTACAGGCGGCGCGCCCAAGATTCTAAGGTGATGGTAGTCTCTCTTTCAAATGTCGGTAATTTATCCAAATTATTATTGTAGGTAATTTTTGTAGTGTCATTTATTTTTGAAATAGGCCAAATGAATTATGGGGCTACCCTCTCCCTCAGAGCTTACAGGCGGCGCGCCCAAGATTCTGAGGTGATGGTAGTTTCTCTTTCAAATGTCGGTAATTTATCCAAATTATTATTGTAGGTAATTATTGTAGTGTCATTTATTTTTGAAATAGGCCAAATGAATTATGGGGCTACCCTCTCCCTCAGAGCTTTCAGGCGGCGCGCCCAAGATTCTGAGGTGATGGTAGTCTCTCTTTTAAAATGTCGGTCATTTATCCAAATAATTATTGTAAGTTATTTTTGTAGTGTCATTTGTTTCTGAAATAGGCCAAATTATGGGGCTACCCTCTCCCTCAGAGCTTACAGGCGGCGCGCCCAAGATTCTGAGGTGAAGGTAGTCTCTCTTTGGAAATGTTGGTCATAATCTAAATAATTTTTGTAGGTGATTTTTGTAGTGTTATTTGTTTCTGAAATAGGCCAAATTATGGGTCTTCCCTCTCCCTCAGAGCTTACAGGCGGCGCGCCCAAGTTTTTGAGGTGATGGTAGTCTCCCTTTTGATATTGTAGGTTTTTTGGAGTGTCATTTTTTTTTGAAATAGGCCAAATTATGGGGCTTCCGTCTCCCCCAGAGCTTACAGGCGGCGCGCCCAGGATTCTGAGGTGAAGGTTGTCTCTCTTTTAAACTGTCAGTCGTCAACCATAGTATTTTTGAATTTTCATTTTCCAGAGTTCATAGTGGTACCTTCTTTATAGTTTTACGTGAATTGTGGCAAAGACAAGTCCAGGCTAACAAATTTATTCTACTTTATGCGTGGTGCGACAATCACCGTGGCTGACTGGCCTCCAAAGTTCCTTTATAATTTGAACGCTTTTCAGGAGTTCCTTCACTGCTTGTGATTCAGAATTGGCGATTCTCAGCAGCTTGAAGCTCTTGCATTGCATGAGTTGTTCCTTGGACGACGACCTTTTCTTGTCCCGAGTACAATATCGATTCTCGATTCTCGATTCTCGACTCTCGATTACCGTATCTTGCTCGTGCAAGGTTTCGGCAACGGGACCAGTACTAAGACCATTGTAGGAAAACTGTTTGGTAGAAGAAGAGTGAAATGGTGGCTTCGGCGCGTTACCTGTCTGATGCTCGGTATATCACTGCCAAACTGCGCAACAGAATGCGCGAAAAACCCCTCCGGTACTTGAAAAAAAAAGAAAAAAAACCTGAGCGATGTAATTTAGTAACTTATTCATGGTTTTCAGCTTCCGGTTTATTCAGCTTATTGCCAGTTGTAAGCAAAGTTCACGCGCACATTATCGCACTCTAACTGGGTCGATTGTGAGGAAACTCTTATGTCAGTCATTGACTAAAAACCCCCGCGTGTTAAGCCTTTGTGCGACGGACGTCCCTTAGAAATATAAATTGCCCACACTGATGGCCAATTCTACTTCCAAAGTGTTGCTGATTGAGTTGTGTAATGTATTCTAGAGTGTAAATTTAGTACTAACCTCGCAGACAAGGATGCAATGAGACATTTATTTGCGTAGTTAGGCCTACTATCCATTGGGCAAGCATCCCTTTTATTTTCTTTCGATAGCCTGTCCATGCACTAACCTTTGGGTACAGAAACTAGCTGCCTCTCGTTGTACCAAAACTTGATAGTTTTGGTGTTCAATATTCTTAACGGGTGCTCACAAAACACCGAGACTGCATCGTGCGCCTTTGGCGCTTTGGTACCCTGCGAGCTTTGGTTCATCGCGTTTTGAAAGATGGAAATTTTGATATTCCTGCGTAAAAGAAGACCGATAAAACGTGTCTTTCATTGACTACAGTGAAACGCCCGGAAATGAAGGACGTTTTGAAAGAAACGGGAAAACTGATAAAAGTAAATATTTGTTTTGATAAGTGAAATTAATGAGAAATAACCATAAACTAGTTTTGTTGTTTTGTTTTTTAAAAGCGGTTTGTCTGGTACCAGATTTGTACTATTACTTTCAATCAAACATGGATCGGGTTTTGTTAATTGTGACAGAATGTCATTAAAAAGCATTATGTTGACAGCTACAAGGCACATGCTTGCCTTAAGCTGCGAGTATCCCGCCATGTTTTAAACATAGGGCCTCTGACCAAGCCGGCTTTCTAATCCGCCACAAATATGTGAAGCACGCGTCTTTCAAAGTCGCCTAGTACTTAAAATCGAGGCTCTGGCCTGTTATGCATCAGAAAACGGATTTCCGATGACTTGGAAAAGCGGCGCATTTCTCAACCAAAAACCCAATAAACAAACCAGCCATAAATAAAAAAAGAATCTTGATAGCAGCTGTCTTTCATTTTGTACAAGAATAAGACGACACAAAACTATCAGCTTCAGCTATCACTAAACAAGTTTCCCGATAATGCATAAATTTTCCGCAGGAGCCCACCTGTCAAATTTTGAGCAATCAGAGCATGAAAATGGGACGAAGGAGCGTGACCAATGAGTGACCATGGTGAGAAAAGCCAAAAGCAACTGCCTTCCCGCCTGTAAAAACTGGCTGAATTTTCGCGTCCGGAGTCAATCAAAATGTTAATAGAACGACTCATTAACACAACTTCCGAACTTTTTCCCCGTGCATTTAAAAAACTTGAACTTGAGCCTGCGATCATTTGAAAAACTAGTAACTTGTCAGCGGATAACTTCAAAAAAACACGGAAACAAAATGAGTCGATACCTAAGCCTGCGATACGGTAATGTGATACTGGTCAGCGGATACCCTGTTTTGACAGCTGTCAATTGGCCACAACATGAATGTGCAATATCAGGCTGCAGGCTCCCATACTAGCTAGAAGGTGTGGAATTTAACATTGGTTTCCCTGTGGTGCGGACGGACGGTCGGGTGTACGATCACGTGACTACCAAATTTTCTCACATGGATAGATAACCAAATTTTCTTAGCTATGGGGCTCTGCCCGCGCGCGTGAAGCTCCGCTATTATGGTCAATTGAGAGCTCTCAAATGGTTAATGAAGCTAAACAACGAATGTCAACGCAGCGTGAACTTTTTTACTATATACTGCGCTGGGCTTAATAATGACTAACATTGCAGGAGCGTAGCGTCCATACGCACATACGCGCGTGTGTACAGGTGAAATCTGGAAAAAAGAATTTTTTAAAATTTCCTGAAAGCATTTTTATCATTTAATCGCATGACTTATTTACTTTTTTGTATTATATGGGTGTCTTTGTTTGAATATTTCCTTTATCCTTTTCTTATTCCATAAACGGACGGCAAGAAGCGTTTTAGTGGGATGAAAAACGAAAAAAAATGTACCCTTGCCTGCCCCCTACTGCATTTTTCTTCGTACTTACTTACTCAAAATGTTTTGCCGGAAACGCAGAAAATGGCATTTCCAAGACCTTCAAGACTCCCTATTTTGGAGTCGGTTCCGCGTTCTAACTTTTCTTCCTGTGTGTACACCTTCAAAATCTCTCGCTATGCCCCTTCATGCCCCGAAAACGATTTTCTGAAGATAATCGTCCAAACGTCCCAAAGATAGTGTACAATTCATTGGTAATTTAACATTTCAAAGTCACTGATAGTGTGGCCCTGACAAAAAGGGTTAAAATTGAGCATTTGGGCTATTTTGTCTAAAACATTGAACCACAGGTCTCAAGACTTGAAACTCGTTTTATTCAACTACCTGTTGATACAGGGGCACCCAACGACTGTTTTTCTGTAAAATATGTGTTTGGAGAAGCAAATATTGCGTAGAATTTTCTTTTGCTTGAGGACGGCAAAAAATTTCTAAATGAACGTTCCATTTATGTTCAATTTTCGAAGCTTATCTAATAAATTCCTTAAGATTTTCTGAAGTTTAATTTTTCATATTTTACTACCCAGGTTACACTATTTTTCTTAGAAAAAGGAAACCTAAAATTTTCGGATTCTAAAATGTGATGGAGAGAAGAATCAGGAAAATTCTCCCTTTCGTTAAACGTTAAATCTCACCTAAAATTTTCGGGAAAATAATACTGAAGTCCTCGTAATTTCGAAAAGACTTAAGTTCCCCTAGGATGACCAAACAGATTAAAATTTTGTGGCGCCGCTTAGAATGTATTTCTAGACATCTAAAAGTACTCTGGATAGCCTAAAAAGTGTTTTCAACAAAGTTTTTTGGAGGAAATCGTCGTTGGGTGCCGCTGTTGATAGACGGCAGTACGGTGTTGGGACTTGTACTTAGTGATGTTATCCTGGTAGCTTCGAGATCTTTGCTCTTTAAAGAAAACAATGTAGCGTGTTATATACAGGGGAAGTGGAGGAGGGGGGAAGAGCTACTCACTGTACATTTTCTTAAGGTGGCTCGATGGGGTTTTTCAGCGTTAATACCTCCCATGTTTGAGCATTAACCACATCACAATTGACAAAAACTGTATCAGATAAAGATGAAAATTTGTCACGATCAGCCGGGTTACATCGACATAACTACAGGAACTACAAAGACTACAGGCAGTACAGCAACTGTACTAGAATAACTACACAACTGCTATCGTACCTGTGACGTCATCGACATGTAAGGCCATATATGTCTCAGGACATTAAACGTAAGGCTTACATGAAGTTCCTACCAACTTTTCGACCAAAATAGTTCAAATCAGGACCTTTGCAATCTATGAGAGCGTTTTGAAGATATTTTGGGATGAAGTATTTGTGGTTAGAAATTTAGTATTCAGTATTCAGTATTCGGCCGTTATCTTTAGAAAACGAGGCGATTTTGAAATGCAGTTCTGGCTCATAGTACTTTCATTCACTTTTAAATGTGTTGCTAAGGAGCATGGGAACGTCTTTAGCCTTTCGTAAGAAAGAGGGATTTGATAATACATTGAGGTGCTCTTATTGGCGTTTTCTAAATATTTTAATCTACTTTAACAAATGAGCAAATAATTTTGAAACCGCTCGATAAATATTTTTAAAGATTTGAGATTATCGAGAATAACCATCATTTTATATGACCCTTCAGCTTCAATGTTATTGATAACTTGTAAGGTAATAAAATAAGGACTTCAATTCGCTATTTACTTTGTCGAAGATTTCGTGTTTACAAGTGAAAGTTTCTCATTGTTTAGGGGTACTGTCTCCAAGTTTCATATTTTAAAGCAAAACAATAACTAAGATTTCTGCATATTTCAAATGCATTGTTAGTTACTGCCGTTAATGTAAAAATGAAACTTGGAGACAATTTCCTGAATAGTTAGATGCAAACTGTATCCTCACGACGGTGACAATTATTACGAAAAAGCAATTTAAAGGGTTCAGTATGAAGTCATTTTGTGATCTGCATCAACAACAAACCGCCGGTTTAGGCCCCGTCCACACGAATCTTGCTATTTTTGAAACCGCATTTTTTACACGAATCGGCCATTCGTCCACAAGAAACCAGTAATTATAATTCCACTATCCAAAAAGGCATCTTGTTGAAACCCCCCCTCCAGAGACAGGTTTGAGACCCCCTCCACACGAATCAGGGTAAAAAATAAATATAATTGTGCAGTTACAAAAATAACCCGATTGGTGTAGACAGGACTTTAATTTAAGCCGTTAAAAAGCGTCTAGAAGTGAGAAAACAATAGATCGTTTACTCACGTACCAAGTGGTTATTAAAATTTCTTGGATAAACAAAAACTTTCACGTAAGAAAATAGTTCAATCCTCACTTGACTGTTTCCGTACCACTGACATTGCTTCCGTTTCTCACCTTTGGTTGGCCATTGTTTTGATTAAAAAAAGATGTTCGCAAGGGCATCAGTAAGATTAAAATATGTGGGTTAGAGTGCAGAAGGATTTTAAATTTTTTGTCTGTCCGATCCAGAAAACTAATTTCAGTTGAAATATGTGTTAGAAAGCACTTTTCTGAATTTTCTTCACATTAACGCGTACAACTCGAAAGAAAGCAGAAAAGTGGCAGACAGGAAATAATGATAACTTTACATTTTCCTTTTCTAGGTATACTACCATCAGGAAACAGCCACAATTTTCATACAGGAACTGCCAAATGACTGAAAGAAATAGAATAGAGTACCACAAGCAACAACTAAGCTTTGCTAAAGAAATCGGCGACAGGGCCGGACAAGGACGTGTCTATGGCAATCTCGGCATTGCTTATCAATCCCTTGGCCAATTCCAACAAGCATTAGTGTACCACAAACAACACCTGAACATTGCAATAGAAGTCGGCGACAGGGCCGGATAAGGAAGTGCCTATGGCAATCTCGGCATTGCTTATCAATCCCTTGGCCAATTCCAACAAGCATTAGTGTACCACTAGCAACACCTGAACATTGCAATAGGAGTCGGCGACAGGGCCGGACAAGGAAGTGCCTATGGCAATCTCGGCATTGCTTATCAATCCCTTGGCCAATTCCAACAAGCATTAGTGTACCTCAAACAACACCTGAACATTGCAATAGAAGTCGGCGACAGGGCCAGACAAGGAAGTGCCTATGGCAATCTCGGCAATGCTTATCAATCCCTTGGCCAATTCCAACAAGCAATAGAGTACCACAAGCAAGACCTGAGCATTGCAATAGAAGTCGGCGACAGGGCCGGACAAGGAGGTGCCTATGGCAATCTCAGCAATGCTTATCAATTCCTTGGCCAATTCCAACAAGCAATAGAGTACCACAAGCAAGACCTGAGCATTGCAATAGAAGTCGGCGACAGGGCCGGACAAGGAGGTGCCTATGGCAATCTCAGCAATGCTTATCAATTCCTTGGCCAATTCCAACAAGCAATAGAGTACCACAAGCAACACCTGAACATTGCAATAGAAGTCGGCGACAGGGCCGGACAAGGAAGTGCCTATGGCAATCTCGGCAATGCTTATGCCTGCCTTGGCCAATTCCAACAAGCAATAGAGTACCACAAACAACACCTGAGCATTGCAATAGAAGTCGGCGACAGGGCCGGACAAGGACGTGCCTATGGCAATCTCGGCAATGCTTATCAATCCCTTGGCCAATTCCAACAAGCAATAGAGTACCACAAGCAAGACCTGAGCATTAAAATAGAAGTCGGCGACAGGGCCGGACAAGGACAGGCCTATGGCAAACTTGGTAGTGCTTATTTATTCCTCGAGGACTTCAAACAATCAATGGAACACAACAAGAAAAGCCTTAGCATTACAAGAGAACTCGGCGACAGGAATGGAGAAGGAACGGTCTATAGCTATCTCGGCTTAGTTTCTAAAGCCCTCGGCGACGTCCAAGGAGCAATAGAGCATTATAAGCACAGCCTAAGCATTGCTAAGGAAGTGGGCAACAGATGCGCAGAGGGATATGCCTATGCCTATCTCGGCCGTGCTTATTTATCCCTTGAACAATTCCAACAAGCAATCGAGTATCACAAGCAACAGCTGAAAATTGCTAAGGAAGTGGGTGCCATGGTCCTAGAAGGATGTGCCTATGAATACTTGGGTAAAACTCTTATGTTGTCAGGTTCTCTGGATGAGGCTGTAGTTCATTTCAAACTCAGCGTAAAAACGTTTGATACTATTAGGGGAAGTTTCATTTCGGAAGATGCATGTAAAATAAGGTTTCGTAAGCATTTCATATCTAGCTATCGTTATTTATGTCGAGTTCTTATAGAGCTTCAAAAGACGGATGAGGCTTTGTACGCGGCAGAACGGGGACGAGCACGGGCTTTGCTAGATGCCTTGAAAATAACGTATGGCTTTACATCCCTTTCGCCCATTTCAAATGAAACTGAGGAAGATTTCGCATACATTTCAAGGAACATATCTGTTTTAACAATGTTCATTGCATTGGACAATGGAAGAATAAGCTTGTGGGTACTGGGAAAGAAAACCAAGGCTATTTTTAGGCAAGCAGCACTAAAAAGTGAAAGTGCACACGAAGATCCCTTTGATGCACTTTTGAAAGCTTCTTTGAAAAACATTGGGGCTGGCAGAGATGTTAGATGCGAAAATAGGTCACTTGATGTTTTAAGAGATAAGTCAACTTCCAGTATTCAGGAGGATGATAAAACATCGACTCCATCGCACGAGTATATCGACTGGTTACAGCCATTGCATGATATAGTTTTTGGTCCCATTGAAGACTTACTTGATGGCGATGAACTGGTTGTAGTCCCTGATTGTGCTTTGTGTTTAGCTCCTTGGACAGCCCTAAGTGAAACTTTAAGGATCCGTATTATTCCCTCACTGACTAGTTTGAAAGTAATAAGAGATTTTTCAAGTGAATACCACAGCAAAACTGGCGCCCTGCTTGTTGGAGATCCATGCCTGAGGAAAGTTACAGATAAATGGGATAAACCCATTTATGAGCAGCTGGAGTTCGCAAAAAAAGAAGTGGAAATGATTGGAAAACTTCTTAACAGCCAACCACTCACGGGAGAAGCTGCAACCAAAGAAGAGGTGCTTCGGAGAATAGATTCAGTCGCTTTGATTCACATTGCAGCACACGGAGGAAAGGAAACTGGTGAAATTGCTTTGGCTCCCAACCCCAAGTGGCAATTCAAGACTCGTATCCCTACGAAAGAGGACTACATGTTGAAAATGTCTGATTTACAGGCCATTAAGCTGACAGCGAGGCTAGTTGTGCTCAGTTGCTGCCATAGTGGTCAAGGAGATGTCTCGTCTGTGGGTGTGGTCGGTATGGCAAGGGCTTTCTTGTTTGCTGGTGCTCGTTCTGTGCTGGCGTCACTCTGGGCAATTGATGATGAAGCCACAATGGTGTTTATGGAATGTTTCTACCAACACCTGACAGTTGGAGAAAGTGCTAGTACTGCTCTGCAGAAGGCCATGAAATGCCTTCGAGATTCGGACGACTTTTCCGCCCCAAAGTACTGGGCTCCATTTGTGCTGATTGGCGATGACGTCACGATTGAATTTGATGTAAACCGTTGAGAAAGCTGTAAGTACAGACTTTTCTTTTGTTTTAGATTACGTAGGGTCCTAATATATTAAATAAGGTTTAAGGTTTTATTGTCTTCAAATTCAAATGTAAAGGAATTGACAAAATTAAGGTGATTCCTCAGTAAAAGAACCTAACATAGATTGTAGATGACACTTGGTACACTGATGTAACAAGTCAAGAAGATGATAAAAAGGTAATAAAAAGTGGGGGTCACCGTGCTCGTTTTGACGTCACAATGCTGACAAATACGGCTATTTTGGACCCTTTGACAAAAACCGCGCGCAGCGCAAAACTAGACAAAAAGGAAATATTTTTTCAATGATGCATGTGGTGTTGCACAGAATTTGACTTTAATGTATTGTTTATCCACTTGCGTACCAGAAAAATGCCTTTTAATACCCTTGTTTGTACTTTACGCTCCAAAGTAGAATTAAACTGGACACGCGCTATTCGACACGTGATAGCCCAATCCGTACAATTTAGTAAAATTGCCAAAAAACTGAACATAGATCTGTGCAAATTTTTTTCTCACCGAAAGGAAGCACTGTCCTTATTAAAATCATGAAATAAAAAATGGGGGTCACCGTTCTCGTTTTTGCGGTATAGCTGCAGAAAGTGAGCACCAAATGTATTTTCCTTGATTTTTGAGCGAGGACTGGAGCGAGTTTCAAAATAGAATGTATGCAAAAGGGGAAAGAAAGTCTTAAAAAATCCGTTTTTGCAGAATTTACATCGAGATATCACATTTAGGACACAATGTGATAAAGAAAGCGTTTAAATGAAAATCAGAGTGAATAAACACAAACTAAAAATCCACTATCGAGGTTCTCCGTGAGGAAGTCGAACTCAGCAACACGCGTACTGCTTACGTTATGCACATTCCCACCACATTGAGTCTCACCTCGGCAAGAAACAACCGCAAGCATAAATTGAAATAGCGTTTCTCTTCGGTCAACTTCATTTTAATAATGTTACTTCACATGCTCTTTTTTACGGAGGCCATCTTGTTATGCGCAGTAAGAGATGCGCAGTGCAAAACCAGGGAATCACCTTAAATACAAATAAACAGTAAAAGCAAGACTTAGTGTGAATAATATTGACAAAAAAATAATATGGATGGTTCATGTAATATGTAATCAGATTTCATTTCTGTAATACAAAATTGTTTAAAAACGTTTGTTGAACACTATAGAAACCTTCAATGATCATATAATTAAGTGCAAAATCAGCATTCACTGTAAATGGCTGTTACCGTGACATACTGGCTGTAGATTATGCGTTGACAATTCTTAGTTTTGCCTCAACATTTTAGTTTGAGCTACCATTAAGTCATCATTTTACCCGATTCAAAAGAGAAATGTCTTATTTGTCAAAAAGAGTTAAAACCTTTATTTTATGATTTCTTATGAGCAGAAAAGCGGGTTAAATAGGCAGAAAATAGACCAAAAATGTTTTCTAAAAACCCATTATTGTGTATACAGCATCTAGCTAGATAATACAAGTAGCTCTAACATACTCTCTTGTTGTAAAGTAATGAAAGGTTTTGAGCTCCTGCCCAACGTTGATTTTACATTCTTCTCATCCTTGCTTTCCTGTAATCTAAGGCTTTTTATCTTAAAACCTCTATAGAACGAGCAGCATTGAGGCCGTGATCAGTCGCTGTTCAAGGGTATTAATTAATTAATCAAATGTTACTTTACTTACAGGTGCCGTGCTGATTACAGGGAGATGTCAAAGAAAGAGTACTGCTGAATCAAAGGAACATTATAATATCAAAGTCTATTTTGCCTGAGGAAAAAAGGTTTCGTGTAACCGTAGAAAGTGAATATTATACTCCCTAAAACTATTGCAGCGAAGCAACATTTGCTGATAGAGAAAGTTTGCTTCCTTTGATGATGTTGAAATACGTTTCTCAAATGGTACTTTCACTTACGCACGTGTTCCTCCGGTTAATAATTGCGTTAGAACAAATCTATAGAGCATAAAATATCTACAGTTTTGGACCGTTGATTTTGTTATATATTTATACTTTACATATTGTTAAATGTATTTTGCGCAAAACTTAGTTTTTTCAGCCTTAACTATTGGGAGTTTACCCTGAAAGTGTTAAAATCAGTTTCCTAAATGATTTTTTATACCTTAGCTTGTTGTGCTAGTGTAACATTTTGTTTGCGTAACAACTAAGGAAATTGGCAAATTGACGGAAAATTTACTTCGTCCAGACAAATGAATATGCGTTTTTGTCAAAGTATAGTACATTCACGAACTTCAAAAGCTGAATTTTGGCCTAGTGGATGACGTTGGATGAAAGGCCAGAAAGCGTTATAAACGGAAGCGTCTCCAAACTAAAGCGCTTCGCAACAGATTAGTCAGGGGCACCCAACGACCGTTTTCTAGGAAATGCCTGTTCGAAGCTCTCTAGTATGCCTAAAAT
>OZ037786.1:11284318-11304318 GCA_964035525.1 Porites cylindrica | reverse complement strand
TTTTGCTGACTGGTTTAAGAAATTTAAAAGATATTCAAAATTCGCGCTAAAAACCGTTCTAAAAATAAACTGGTCCGTGAAAACGCCATGGCACGAGCGCATGGAAGTTGCTCGCTCCGGGTTATGGGCTCCTGAACAACCTCTGAATTATTGCGTCCCAGAGCTTTACAGTAGTTTCGATCAATAGTAGACGCACGTGGCCTACATGTATATCAATTGCTGCGACAACACTGAAGGAGAATATAAGAAACGAATGAACCACTTTAAAAAAATCGCAAAAAAAAAACAATCAGAAGAATAAAAAACAAAAAACCAAAAGAAACGAAATAACTAAGACATAGGAACTCAAAGGTAAAGAACACAATGCTTCTGTTATTAATCAAGGCAAAAAAACTTCTGTTTGTTTGCTTGTTTTTGTTTACTTTTACGCGCGGAGTAATGAAGCCTTGAGGCCAGATAAGAGAAGCGCGACCTTATCATGAGCGTGATAGTAGCTCAAAATCTGACTTCAATACACAGGCAAATCAACGCAAACGTAAGACTATATATTGTGAACTAAACACGCACTGAACCCTCGGGCGTACACGCAAAGTCATACCCCCACCATGGTACAAGGGGTAAGGGACGGGGGGGGGGGGGGGGGTTGATTGAACCCCTCCTCTGCATTGTAATGTAAAGTGGCAAATCCTTGATAAATAAGATGAAGAAAGAGGACCCAAAATAGATCCTTCCGGTACTTCATGGTTTACACACGACAAAGACGATTCCTTGAAGACATAGAGTCCTTAAACTTTAGTCTGTTACATTCAAAGTAAAAAATCTTCTGACCAGTCATCAGAACTTTAGACACCTTGATATTCATGTCATACAGCTGTTTGATGATAAACATGCCATCAAATCCACGGAAATTATGGAAGTATACTTGCATTTCTACTTGATTCCATCGCAAATTGTTTTCTTTTTCTATTTCTTGTAGCGCAGTCATTAGCTTGTTATGAAAGTCACGTAGACATGTCCTACCCCAAAAGTGGTATTTCTTGTCTGACGTTTCACGTTCAAAGCAGATGAGATTCGGGGTAAATTGTCTGTTGTTGTCAATACTGCGCTCGATGTCTGCAAACACTAACTCTCTGTGCTTGTCTTTCTTCCCTTCTGTCAGCATGTAATGATCCCCTTGGAACTCTTCTAATTGATCCTCGGGAATCTCTGTCACATCCACGCCCAAATCTTGTAATTGTTTCTTAACTCTCTCGATGGACTCTTGTCTACTTTTTTCATCTACTGGTTGTGTTGGTGGGTGTTCTTTTAGATAGGCCTCTTCCTGTTCTTTCCTCGTAATAGGGTTTTTTGCAACGTTTTTCTTTTTTTCCCCGTCTTCAGTCGTCATTTCTTTGATGGCTTCCAGAATCTTTTCTTCTACTTTTTGTTTGTTGTCATAACGTTTATTTGCCTTGTAGGTGTCATTCATAATAAAACATCGGTGGTTATACAGATCCACATAGTTTAAGCAATTAGAACATTGTCCATGACCACATTTATGAGTCATTCCTTCTTTCACTTTGTAAGAAACCAAACAGGTGTTACATTTACGATGCATCTCGCAAACACTTTTCAACGGTTTCTGGGGTGGAATCGTCAGATCATTATCCAACGCTACTTCTCTTATTAAGTCTTTTTCCATCCTGCTTTCTTCTTGTTTCTTTTGAACCAAATGGTCCCGGTAGCAATCTTCCCCATAAAATGATCTGCAACATTTGCGACAAGTGATGGTTGGTTTACCCCAACCGGTGTAGTCAGGACACCCCTTTGATGTCTTGTTCCTACGACGCATACAGCTAGGGCAATTGGCATGCAAACAATTATGGTGCTTTGCGTCTTCTGTATTGTAACCCTTGCAACAATAACGACAAAACTTGCTACGGTTCATCACAGCTGCAATACTGTACACGCCATCGTAATGGGCTTTGGTTTCTCCATCACTGTCCTCATAATAGGTTTTTACAATCTGAATCACTTTAGGCTCAAACTTGTATTGTTCTCCAGTAAATATGACACCACCACGTACTGGGTCAACGACAATCAGCTGGTAACCCATAGGACCCAAATAGTCTTGAAATTTTTGAATTTCTTCGTACCCACATGATCCTTCTGGAACACCTGCCGCTGTGTATAACTGTTTGGCTTCTTTCAGTTGCTGGCTGTTCTTGCCTCGATCTTGGCGAATATTTTCGTAACAGTTCCTTTCGCCTGCTTTTTTCTTGGCATGTTCTCGCATGACGACTATAGCACGGCCACAGCACAATTCTTCCTTGTTTTTGATTTCATGGACACGGCGCAATTCTTTGACCACTTCTTCCCAAATACGCTCACCGGGTTTGTATCCTGATCGTTTTCCTCCTTTCACATCACGACGTAGAAGAGTCATGGAGGCTGAAAAGCCTCTGTCGGACGAAATAAATTCCCCCGAATTCAAGACCCTCGCAATATGGCCTAACATCGACTGCGTCATTTGCAAACGGTGAAAGTAATCATCGGCAGGGATATGCCATGTTTCACCGGTATTGCTGGACTCTTTGAAATGTTCCTTGCTTCCAATTTGAAGTGCCAGGTCATAGTTCTTTAGGTCAATCTCCATGTCTTCCATCATAGTATCCATTCCTTCGGTCAACGCATAAACTGCTTCTACCCCTAAATCTTCGTCTGGTTTTGGGTCGCGTAGGTAATCCAATGTAAACGTAAATTTCTGATCAATGACTTTGCCTTTTTTCCATTTTTTAGGTGTCCCCATTTTGGCAATGTTGGCTTGAAACAACGGACCCGTACCGCCATCAGTCTTGGCTTCATTGCCCTGGGAATCCATCTTTGTAACTTTCACATCAGGATTGGAATCTTCAGCTGAACGCTTGGTTCCACGGGTGCTCACTGCTCCGCCAGTCTGTTCCTCATTACCCAGTCTAGGTACTTTGCTGGCATGCAATAATTCCAGCCTTGTTAGCTCGGCAGACTCCTCTGCTTTTCGTTTTGCTGTTTCAGAATGGTATTTTTTGACGTGAGCCACCATTTTGTCTTTACGACAAAACGTTTTTTCGCAATGTAGGCATGGTACTCTTGTATTAGTACCGCAATACTTTTTGTGACGGAAGAAATTTCCTCGATTCTTAATTTTGGTTCCACAGATAGGACAAGGACGTGGGTAAGTAATTGCCATGATGAGAGGTTTGCACAGTTCAACGAATTGTAATCAAATGATCTGTATGTGTTGCTGTCCCGCTTTTATATCCCCCGCTAGCCCTCTGTTCTAAAAATAGTATCAATTTCTGCTGACTCAACAAAAAAAAGGGGACGTCAAAGGGCTTGTTCAAACTTGCCTGTAATCACTCAACCGTGAGTTTGTGTTAGGGTAAGATTTTAGAGTAAGGGAAAGTTTTAATCCTAAACATTGCATCCAGCTTATTTAGCTCTAAACACTGCACCCAACAGATGCGAACAATATTTATCACTTATCCGTTGACTGTTTAATTGACCATTTAATTGTAATCACTCGTGGACGAGCAAACCTGGACTAATTTCATTTTATAACCCGAGTACCAATCTCCTCTCAGTCCCCTAGTCGCCTTAAGGAAGAACTGATACTTAAACTATTCATCTAGAAGCAAAAATTATCTATTCGAGCTTTTGCTGAACAATTCATCTTTTGTTATCTTCAGATTGATTCGCCGAAGCGAAGAATAGGAAGCAGAAAAGGGGGATTTTGCCAACAAACGATTGTAAGTTCCTGACTTTTTAAAAAATATTTTATCTAAAGTTGCGTTGGAGCTGGTTCTGTTAAAACGGTCACCACATTCTCTTAAAGTGATCTTCTCTCTGTTAGAGAAACTGACGATGATGAAATGATGAAACTGATCCTGAAATATAATTAAAAACAGTTTTTCTCCAAATTTGCAGAAATGGAAAGCAATATAATGATCGAGCATTTCGTATTCACAAAAAAAATTGCAATCAATTAATTTGCAACTTCAACACTAGTGACTGCCACTAATGGTTTGTCAGGAAAGCTTTGCACAGTAGTGTATACACCTATTTCAATTAAGGTTGCTCTCGTGAACCATGTTTCATAGCCTGCAGTGCACTATGGTAAACCCTTTTGTAGCAGGAAGGTTAGTCTTGTTCAAGTTCATTGAAATAATGGAGACCATTTGTGAAAAGACGTTCAAGAGAGCTTTTAAGTCAAATAGCTGCTAAAATTCTTAAGCATGATCGAGCTGAAAAATTTCATTTTTAAAATCTCATAATAAAAAATTAGAAGCCTCTTCTTTTAACAACGTTAAATGAGGAGGGTTTTACCGCCTGATTCAGATGCGTTTTTGCATGGGCCAGAATGCTGGTTATTTCAATAACGCAAATCAACGCTATTCTTTTTTTTCATTCAGATTTAAAAAAGGAATGCCTCAAAAGTAGATAAACACGTAATGTTAAGTTATTTATTGTTGTACAACAAACGCCTTGAATTTGATTTTTTTTTAATCTCCATCCAAAATTCCCACGGGCGAAGCCAAGCCAACTCGTTGAAAATTTGCACCATTTCCATATTACCACAGAGAAAAACCTAACCTCAAATCACTGTCTGAAATTAAAAACCTAGGATTCATTGTTTTAAAATACATTGTCTTAACGTTCTGCTGACATAGCATAGAAGCATCAGCAGCGTTTGCTTTCTAGGTTTCTAGGCTCGTTGCGGGCACAAAGTATAGTAGACTTGTTACGATAATGCACCGCGGGCTATGAAACACGGATCATGCATCATTCTTCTCTGAAGCAACTTTAATTGAAATAGGTGTATACTAGGATAAGAAACATAAGATGTTTTTCATGTTACAGTTATATTTAATACATGAAATATATTTGTACAGTAATGCATTATAGGCTAGAAGTATGTCTACGCACTTTAGTTATTAGTGGAGCTCCACGCGCGAGCTAAGCCACGTACCTAAGAACATTTGGTAATCTATCCACCCGAGAAATTTGGGTAATCATGTGACCGTACGCCAGTCCGTCCGCACCACAAAAAAAACAATGTGTAATGTGAAACTTTCTACCTAGTGTGGGAGCCCTCAACCTGTGTTTCACTTGATAATAGACATACATAATATATAGATTTAGCCAGGGCTAAAAGCGAAGATCCTGTTAATAAATTTATTATTCAAATCAAACAATAAACTTGTAGTCCACAAACCAGTTAACTTTACGGCAGATCCATATGACTTTTGAGATAAAAGCTAAGTGATTTTAGAGAAAAATAATTTGCAAAGAGTCCAAAAGTAAAGCAAGTCTTAAACTGAGTTGATAGTCTTATTTGTACACCCAAAAAATGGCAATCATGCACCTTTGATCACAGTAGATTAGGTTTGGAAAACAAATTCTTCCCAAACAAAATAACCCAGTCACCCACCTACACCACCTTTAATTTTTTCATTTTATAGGGTTAATTGGACAGCCCCGAAATATAATTTTAAAGGTCAGTTATAAGACACGATAGCCAATTTAGACGCTCTCCTCTGTCTAAAAGGGAGACCAAAATTAAAAATCAGGCCGGATTTTTTCTGTTCGACTAGTTTACTTTGCAAAATCTTGCCGAAAAATCTGATGGCTTGTAAACCAGCCTTATATTACTTTTGATGCATCACATATGAGGTAAACAGTTCTATCAGGCGCTCTTTGTTTATCGTACAGACTTCGGAGAGTATTGTATTTTTTTTTTTCGTTTTTCACAATTTTGCAAGACAAATTGCACTCATTCAATATTCACGACGATCGAAGCATGCGCTAACCCTTGCACAACAAATTATAGAAGTGAACTCATTTTAAAACGTTTTCATGAAGAAACTACCACGATGTTGGGACTATTCAGTGAGATCAATCTGCTCTATGTACTATGCAGGGCAATAATGTGCTTTTAGCGAAAACGTTCGAAAAAGCCTCGTATGTTTATTTAACTTCAAAATTCACCTATATGGGCAGCCGGTTCCGACTTTTGACAAGCGCCAAATTGGCAGTGCGAGCTGTTGTTTCTTTGAATGAACAGTAATAGAGTTACGCTTCAATATAAGAAAGAATTTATTATGTTTAATTTTTTTATGGTTTTATTATGTGCAATCATTAAACGCGTTTGATAAACGGGGCATTTTGAGTACTCCTGCATGCGATGTTCATTTACGACTGAAAATAAACGGCATTGCGATTTTCAAAAATTGCGAAAGAGACTACTAACAATCAAGACAGGAAATATAATTCGGTGAAACATTTACAGAGACAAAAATTGTTATTCACGAAGACAAGTATTGAGAGTGAAGTGTTTCTGAAAATCCTGACGGTCATATAAAAAAACCTTGCAGATATAAACCGGCTTTCAGGTGTTTGCTTATTTTTCAAGATGCACTCGAGGCAAGAATGTCGCTCAAAGCTTTCCTTTTTTACAACCAACATTCTTCAGAACGTTTTTCCTCTATTTGCTGTCAGAAAATGTGTAAATGCTTTTAAAGTTCTGTATATCAGACCTGGCATGATACCAGGTTAGATCATTGTCTCAAATCTTGAAAACTTGCCGCAAAAACTACGCTGGACTTCATGAAATTACCAGGGGGAAAAAAAACATCAAATGTAACAATTACTCAGGCTTACCAGTCGAGATGCAGCTCCTGAAGGCCATCAAGTAAGGCCAGAATCTCTTCAGACTTTTCAACCCTCCTACGCATCCAGCAAGGTTAGGTAGAGGCTCATTTTTGAAAACGATGCATAACAGGCCAGGGGCCCGTTTCTCGAAGGTCCCGGTAACTTTACGGGCCCGAAATCAAATATTTAAATCGAAATATAAAGAATAAGAGCGCGGGTCCTGGCTAGCAAACTACTCCATTTTGTTTCATTAACTGACAGTTTTATCATGTTAGATGCAAAACTATTGAAAACTCGATCTTTAATGTAAACGGAGAGAGCTTACCGGGCCCGTTAATTATCGGGACTTTCGAGAAACGGCCCCCAGAGCCCCGATTTTAGTGCGCGCAGGAGGAGGCCTAATCTCCACAGCAACCACCGCAGATCGGTTTCCAATAACAGACAAGCGTTACTTTCGTAATTAGTTTTAAGCATTCCTCCAGACACCTTTGGAGAGCGCCGGACACATTACCTGTCAAGGAACTTTGTACTTCTGATTAAATGAACCAGAGATCTCAAGGAAACGCGAAATTTGATCAGACTATTTGGGATTATAACTTCATTTCACGGTCGAAGTCGATCTTCGCGGCTGGCTTCGCAATTGATAACTACAGTTTTCTCGCCGCATTTGGATTCAAATAGGCTTGATACGCTTTCAGTGGCTTTTCAAGTTCTTTCTTTTAAGAAAATAGTGCTCCGATGGTTTATTTAACTTCTTTCAAGAGTAGTATGCCGTGTCAACATTGGTGACCTTCGAAGCGAAAACGGCGAGTCCGCGTATCAAGTTTTTACTGTGGAGCCACAAGTAGGAATACACTCTCTGCTGGCACATCTTTCTCCGGTTTGGAAGGAACTCCGCGTGGAAAAGACCCTGACCAAAGAGATTTTTAAATCTTCTCTATTTGAACGTTTGAGAAAAGCCGTCAACAATGCGCATTTTATAGTCGCCGGTGTAAACGAATGCGAGAGCTCGAGCTCTACTTCACATCTCCTTGAGGAACAGCAAGACCGATTATCTGATTCAATGGACGACCTTTTTTATCAAACGGCAAAGGATTCAACTCTTTTTTCTCTGGCTTAAGACGATGTAAGCGTCGATGTGCCTCCAGTGACAAATCACTCTCCAAAAAGCCCGCCAAGCACTGTCGAAATCCCGCCAAAATCTTATTCGCTGGCAGGAGCCCAAGACGCTGGATTACTCCAGATATTCTAGCTTCCACTTCAACATCTTCGTGTTCGCTTGGGCGATCTTTATAATCAACGTCACAGATACAGTATGGTTTCTATATCAGTCATTTTAGCCTCCTTGAAATGTCAATCATAATCCAAAAATTATTATTACAGGTTACCTTTGTATTGTTACTTGTTTTTTTACTTAACAGGCCAGATTATAGGGCTACGCTCTCCCTCAGAGCTTACAGGCGGCGCGCCCAAGATTCTGAGTTGATGGTAGTCTCTCTTTTAAAATGTCGGTCATTTATCCAAATTATTATTGTAGGTTATTTTTGTAGTGTCATTTGTTTCTGAAATAGGCCAAATTATGGGGCTACCCTCTCCCTCAGAGCTTACAGGCGGCGCGCCCAAATTTCTGAGGTGAAGGTAGTCTCTCTTTTGAAATGTTGGTCATAATCCAAATAATTTTTGTAGGTTATTTTTGTAGTGTCATTTGTTTCTGAAATAGGCCAAATTATGGGGCTACCCTCTCCCTCAGAGCTTACAGGCGGCGCCCCCAAGATTCTGAGGTGAAGGTAGTCTCTCTTTTGAAATGTTGGTCATAATCTAAATAATTTTTGTAGGTGATTTTTGTAGTGTTATTTGTTTCTGAAATAGGCCAAATTATGGGTCTTCCCTCTCCCTCAGAGCTTACAGGCGGCGCGCCCAAGTTTTTGAGGTGATGGTAGTCTCCCTTTTGATATTGTAGGTTTTTTGGAGTGTCATTTGTTTTTGAAATAGGCCAAATTATGGGGCTTCCGTCTCCCCCAGAGCTTACAGGCGGCGCGCCCAGGATTCTGAGGTGAAGGTTGTCTCTCTTTTAAACTGTCAGTCGTCAACCATAGTATTTTTGAATTTTCATTTTCCAGAGTTCATAGTGGTACCTTCTTTATAGTTTTACGTGAATTGTGGCAAAGACAAGACCAGGCTAACAAATTTATTCTACTTTATGCGTGGTGCGACAATCACCGTGGCTGACTGGCCTCCAAAGTTCCTTTATAATTTGAACGCTTCTCAGGAGTTCCTTCACTGCTTGTAATCCAGAATTGGCGATTCTCAGCAGCTTGAAGCTCTTGCATTGCATTAGTTGTTCCTTGGACGACGACCTTTTCTTGTCCCGAGTACAATATCGATTCTCGATTCTCGATTCTCGACTCTCGACTCTCGATTACCGTATCTTGCTCGTGCAAGGTTTCGGCAACGGGACCAGTACTAAGACCATTGTAGGAAAACTGTTTGGTAGAAGAAGAGTGAAATGGTGGCTTCGGCGCGTTACCTGTCTGATGCTCGGTATATCACTGCCAAACTGCGCAACAGAATGCGCGAAAAACCCCTCCGGTACTTGAAAAAAAAAGAAAAAAAACCTGAGCGATGTAATTTAGTAACTTATTCATGGTTTTCAGCTTCCGGTTTATTCAGCTTATTGCCAGTTGTAAGCAAAGTTCACGCGCACATTATCGCACTCTAACTGGGTCGATTGTGAGGAAACTCTTATGTCAGTCATTGACTAAAAACCCCCGCGTGTTAAGCCTTTGTGCGACGGACGTCCCCTAGAAACATAAATTGCCCACACTGATCGCCAATTCTACTTCCAAAGTGTTGCTGATTGAGTTGTGTAATGTATTCTAGAGTGTAAATTTAGTACTAACCTCGCAGACAAGGATGCAATGAGACATTTATTTGCGTAGTTAGGCCTACTATCCATTGGGCAAGCATCCCTTTTATTTTCTTTCGATAGCCTGTCCATGCACTAACCTTTGGGTACAGAAACTAGCTGCCTCTCGTTGTACCAAAACTTGATAGTTTTGGTGTTCAATATTCTTAACGGGTGCTCACAAAACACCGAGACTGCATCGTGCGCCTTTGGCGCTTTGGTACCCTGCGAGCTTTGGTTCATCGCGTTTTGAAAGATGGAAATTTTGATATTCCTGCGTAAAAGAAGACCGATAAAACGTGTCTTTCACTGACTACAGTGAAACGCCCGGAAATGAAGGATGTTTTGAAAGAAACGGGAAAACTGATAAAAGTAAATATTTGTTTTGATAAGTGAAATTAATGAGAAATAACCATAAACTAGTTTTGTTGTTTTGTTTTTTAAAAGCGGTTTGTCTGGTACCAGATTTGTACAATTACTTTCAATCAAACATGGATCGGGTTTTGTTAATTGTGACAGAATGTCATTAAAAAGCATTATGTTGACAGCTACAAGGCACATGCTTGCCTTAAGCTGCGAGTATCCCGCCATGTTTTAAACATAGGGCCTCTGACCAAGCCGGCTTTCTAATCCGCCACAAATATGTGAAGCACGCGTCTTTCAAAGTCGCCTAGTACTTAAAATCGAGGCTCTGGCCTGTTATGCATCAGAAAACGGATTTCCGATGACTTGGAAAAGCGGCGCATTTCTCAACCAAAAACCCAATAAACAAACCAGCCATAAATAAAAAAAGAATCTTGATAGCAGCTGTCTTTCATTTTGTACAAGAATAAGACGACACAAAACTATCAGCTTCAGCTATCACTAAACAAGTTTCCCAATAATGCATAAATTTTCCGCAGGAGCCCACCTGTCAAATTTTGAGCAATCAGAGCATGAAAATGGGACGAAGGAGCGTGACCAATGAGTGACCATGGTGAGAAAAGCCAAAAGCAACTGCCTTCCCGCCTGTAAAAACTGGCTGAATTTTCGCGTCCGGAGTCAATAAAAATGTTAATAGAACGACTCATTAACACAACTTTTTCCCCGTGCATTTAAAAAACTTGAACTTGAGCCTGCGATCATTTGAAAATCTAGTAACTTGTCAGCGGATAACTTCAAAAAAACACGCAAACAAAATGAGTCGACACCTAAGCCCGCGATACGGTAATGTGATACTGGTCACCGGATACCCTGTTTTGACAGCTGTCAATTGGCCACAACATGAATGTGCTATATCAGGCTCAGGCTCCCATACTAGCTAGAAGGTGTGGAATTTAACATTGGTTTCCCTGTGGTGCGGACGGACAGTCGGGTGTACGATCACGTGACTACCAAATTTTCTCACATGGATAGATAACCAAATTTTCTTAGCTATGGGGCTCTGCCCGCGCGCGTGAAGCTCCGCTATTATGGTCAATTGAGAGCTCTCAAATGGTTAATGAAGCTAAACAACGAATGTCAACGCAGCGTGAACTTTTTTACTATATACTGCGCTGGGCTTAATAATGACTAACATTGCAGGAGCGTAGCGTCCATACGCACATACGCCCGTGTGTACAGGTGAAATCTGGAAAAAAGAATTTTTTAAAATTTCCTGAAAGCATTTTTATCATTTAATCGCATGACTTATTTACTCTTTCGTATTATATGGGTGTCTTTCTTTGAATATTTCCTTTATCCTTTTCTTATTCCATAAACGGACGGCAAGAAGCGTTTTAGTGGGCTGAAAAACGAAAAAAATGTACCCTTCCCTGCCCCCTACTGCATTTTTCTTCGTACTTACTTACTCAAAATGTTCTGCCGGAAACGCAGAAAATGGCATTTCCAAGACCTTCAAGACTCCCTATTTTGGAGTGCGTTCCGCGTTCTAACTTTTCTTCCTGTGTGTACACCTTCAAAATCTCTCGCTATGCCCCTTCATGCCTCGAAAACGATTTTCTGAAGATAATCGTCCAAAGGTCCCAAAGATAGTGTACAATTCATTGGTAATTTAACATTTCAAAGTCACTGATAGTGTGGCCCTGACAAAAAGAGTTAAAATTGAGCATTTGGGCTATTTTGTCTAAAACATTGAACCACAGGTCTCAAGACTTAAAACTCGTTTTATTCAACTACCTGTTGATACAGGGGCACCCAACGACTGTTTTTCTGTAAAATATGTGTTTGGAGAAGCAAATATTGCGTAGAATTTTCTTTTGCTTGAGGACGGCTAAAAATTTCTAAATGAACGTTCCATTTATGTTCAATTTTCGAAGCTTATCTAATAAATTCCCTAAGATTTTCTGAAGTTTAATTTTTCATATTTTACTACCCAGGTTACACTATTTTTCTTAGAAAAAGGAGGCCTAAAGTTTTTGGATTCTAAAATGTGATGGAGAGAAGAATCAGAAAAATTCTCCCTTTCGTTAAACGTTAAATTTCACCTAAAATTTTCGGGAAAATAATACTGAAGTCCTCGTAATTTCGAAAAGATTTAAGTTCCCCTAGGATGACCAAACAGATTAAAATTTTGTGGCGCCGCTTAGAATGTATTTCTAGACATCTAAAAGTACTCTGGATAGCCTAAAAAGTGTTTTCAATAACGTTTTTTGGAGGAAACCGTCGTTGGGTGCCGCTGTTGATAGACGGCAGTACGGTATTGGGACTTGTACTTAGTGATGTTATCCTGGTAGCTTCGAGATCTTTGCTGTTTAAAGAAAACAATGTAGCGTGTTATATACAGGGGAAGTGGAGGAGGGGGGAAGAGCTACTCACTGTACATTTTCTTAAGGTGGCTCGATGGGGTTTTTCAGCGTTAATACCTCCCATGTTTGAGCATTAACCACATCACAATTGACAAAAACTGTATCAGATAAAGATGAAAATTTGTCATGATCAGCCGGGTTACATCGACACAACTACAGGAACTACAAAGACTACAGGCAGTACAGCAACTGTACTAGAATAACTACACAACTGCTATCGTACCTGTGACGTCATCGACATGTAAGGCCATGTATGTCTCAGGACATTAAACGTAAGGCTTACATGAAGTTCCTACCAACTTTTCGACCAAAATAGTTCAAATCAGGACCTTTGCAATCTATGAGAGCGTTTTGAAGATATTTTGGGATGAAGTATTTGTGGTTAGAAATTCAGTATTCAGTATTCAGTATTCGGCCGTTATCTTTAGAAAACGAGGCGATTTTGAAATGCAGTTCTGGCTCATAGTACTTTCATTCACTTTTAAATGTGTTGCTAAGGAGCATGGGAACGTCTTTAGCCTTTCGTAAGAAAGAGGGATTTGATAATACATTGAGGTGCTCTTATTGGCGTTTTCTAAATATTTTGGTCTACTTTAACAAATGAGCAAATAATTTTGAAACCGCTCGATAAATATTTTTAAAAATTTGAGATTATCGAGAATAACCATCATTTTATATGACCCTTCAGCTTCAATGTTATTGATAACTTGTAAGGTAATAAAATAAGGACTTCAATTCGCTATTTACTTTGTCGAAGATTTCGTGTTTACAAGTGAAAGTTTCTCATTGTTTAGGGGTACTGTCTCCAAGTTTCATATTTTAAAGCAAAACAATAACTAAGATTTCTGCATATTTCAAATGCATTGTTAGTTACTGCCGTTAATGTAAAAATGAAACTTGGAGACAATTTCCTGAATAGTTAGATGCAAACTGTATCCTCACGACGGTGACAATTATTACGAAAAAGCAATTTAAAGGGTTCAGTATGAAGTCATTTTGTGATCTGCATCAACAACAAACCGCCGGTTTAGGCCCCGTCCACACGAATCTTGCTATTTTTGAAACCGCATTTTTTTACACGAATCGGCCATTCGTCCACAAGAAACCAGTAATTCCACTATCCAAAAAGGCATCTTGTTGAAACCCCCCCTCCAGAGACAGGTTTGAGACCCCCTCCACACGAATCAGGGTAAAAAATATATATAACTGTGCAGTTACAAAAATAACCCGATTGGTGTAGACAGGACTTTAATTTAAGCCGTTAAAAAGCGTATAGAAGTGAGAAAACAATAGATCGTTTACTCACGTACCAAGTGGTTATTAAAATTTCTTGGATAAACAAAAACGTTCACGTAAGAAAATAGTTCAATCCTCACGTGACTGTTTCGGTACCACTGACATTGCTCCCGTTTCTCACCTTTGGTTGGCCATTGTTTTGATTAAAAAAAGATGTTCGCAAGGGCATCAGTAAGATTAAAATATGTGGGTTAGAGTGCAGAAGGATTTTAAATTTTTTGTCCGTCCGATCCAGAAAACTAATTTCAGTTGAACATGTGTTAGAAAGCACTTTTCTGCATTTTCTTCACATTAACGCGTACAACTCGAAAGAAAGCAGAAAAGTGGCAGACAGGAAATAATGATAACTTTACATTTTCCTTTTCTAGGTATACTACCATCATGAAACAGCCACACTTTTCATACAGGAACTGCCAAATGACTGAAAGGAATAGAATAGAGTACCACAAGCAACAACTAAGCTTTGCTAAAGAAGTCGGCGACAGGGCCGGACAAGGACGTGCCTATGGCAATCTCGGCAATGCTTATCGATCCCTTGGCCAATTCCAACAAGCAATAGAGTACCACAAACAACACCTGAACATTGCAATAGAAGTCGGCGACAGGGCCGGACAAGGACGTGCCTATGGCGATCTCGGCAATGCTTATCAATCCCTTGGCCAATTCCAACAAGCAATAGAGTACCAAAAGCAACGCCTGAGCATTGCAATAGAAGTCGGCGACAGGGCCGGACAAGGACGTGCCTATGGCAATCTCGGCAATGCTTATCGATCCCTTGGCCAATTCCAACAAGCAATAGAGTACCACAAACAACACCTGAACATTGCAATAGAAGTCGGCGACAGGGCCGGACAAGGATGGGCCTATGGCAGTCTCGGCAATGCTTATCACTCCCTTGGCCAATTCCAACAAGCAATAGAGTACGACAAGGAAGCCCTGAGCATTGCAATAGAAGTCGGCGACAGGGCCGGACAAGGAGGTGCCTATGTCAATCTCGGCAATGCTTATCAATCCCTTGGCCAATTCCAACAAGCAATAGAGTACGACAAGGAAGCCCTGAGCATTGCAATAGAAGTCGGCGACAGGGTCGGACAAGGATGTGCCTATGCCAGTCTCGGCGTTGCTTATCAATCCCTTGGCCAATTCCAACAGGCAATAGAGTACAAAAAAGAAGCCCTGAGCATTGCAATAGAAGTCGGCGACAGGGCCGGACAAGGATGTGCCTATGCCAGTCTCGGCACTGCTTATGCCTGCCTTGGCCAATTCCAACAAGCAATAGAGTACTTCAAGCAACGCCTGAGCATTGCAATAGAAGTCGGCGACAGGAATGGAGAAGGAAAGGTCTATGGCAATCTTGGTCTTGCTTATTTATCCCTCGAGGACTTCAAACAATCAATGGAACACCACAAGAAAAGCCTTAGCATTACAAGAGAAGTCGGCGACAGGAATGGAGAAGGAACGGTCTATAGCTATCTCGGCTTAGTTTCTAAAGCCCTCGGCGACGTCCAAGGAGCAATAGAGCATTATAAGCACAGCCTAAGCATTGCTAAGGAAGTGGGCAACAGGAACGCAGAGGGATATGCCTATGCCTATCTCGGCCTTGCTTATTTATCCCTTGAACAATTCCAACAAGCAATCGAGTACCACAAGCAACAGCTGAAAATTGCTAAGGAAGTGGGTGCCATGGTCCTAGAAGGATGTGCCTATGAATACTTAGGTAAAACTCTTATGTTGTCAGGTTCTCTGGATGAGGCTGTAGTTCATTTCAAACTCAGCGTAAAAACGTTTGATACTATTGGGGGAAGTTTCATTTCGGAAGATGCATGTAAAATAAGTTTTCGTAAGCATTTCATATCTAGCTATCGTTATTTATGTCGAGTTCTTATAGAGCTTCAAAAGACGGATGAGGCTTTGTACGCGGCAGAACGGGGACGAGCACGGGCTTTGCTAGATGCCTTGAAAATAACGTATGGCTTTACATCCCTTTCGCCCATTTCAAATGAAACTGAGGAAGATTTCGCATACATTTCAAGGAACATATCTGTTTTAACAATGTTCATTGCATTGGACAATGGAAGAATAAGCTTGTGGGTACTGGGAAAGAAAACCAAGGCTATTTTTAGGCAAGCAGCACTAAAAAGTGAAAGTGCACACGAAGATCCCTTTGATACACTTTTGAAAGCTTCTTTGAAAAAAATTGGGGCTGGCAGAGATGTTAGATGCGAAAATAGGTCACTTGATGTTTTAAGAGATAAGTCAACTTCCAGTATTCAGGAGGATTTTTTGGTCCCATTGAAGACTTACTTGATGGCGATGAACTGGTTGTAGTCCCTGATTGTGCTTTGTGTTTAGCTCCTTGGACAGCCCTAAGTGAAACTTTAAGGATCCGTATTATTCCCTCACTGACTAGTTTGAAAGTAATAAGAGATTTTTCAAGTGAATACCACAGCAAAACTGGCGCCCTGCTTGTTGGAGATCCATGCCTGAGGAACGTTACAGATAAATGGGATAAACCCATTTATGAGCAGCTGGAGTTCGCAAAAAAAGAAGTGGAAATGATTGGAAAACTTCTTAACAGCCAACCACTCACGGGAGAAGCTGCAACCAAAGAAGAGGTGCTTCGGAGCATAGATTCAGTCGCTTTGATTCACATTGCAGCACACGGAGGAAAGGAAACTGGTGAAATTGCTTTGGCTCCCAACCCCAAGTGGCAATCCAAGACTCGTATCCCTACGAAAGAGGACTACATGTTGAAAATGTCTGATTTACAGGCCATTAAGCTGACAGCGAGGCTAGTTGTGCTCAGTTGCTGCCATAGTGGTCAAGGAGATGTCTCGTCTGAGGGTGTGGTCGGTATGGCAAGGGCTTTCTTGTTTGCTGGTGCTCGTTCTGTGCTGGCGTCACTCTGGGCAATTGATGATGAAGCCACAATGGTGTTTATGGAATGTTTCTACCAACACCTGACAGTTGGAGAAAGTGCTAGTACTGCTCTGCAGAAGGCCATGAAATGCCTTCGAGATTCGGACGACTTTTCCGCCCCAAAGTACTGGGCTCCATTTGTGCTGATTGGCGATGACGTCACGATTGAATTTGATGTAAACCGTTGAGAAAGCTGTAAGTACAGACTTTTCTTTTGTTTTAGATTACGTAGGGTCCTAATATATTAAATAAGGTTTAAGGTTTTATTGTCTTCAAATTCAAATGTAAAGGAATTGACAAAATTAAGGTGATTCCTCAGTAAAAGAACCTAACATAGATTGTAGATGAAACTTGGTACACTGATGTAACAAGTCAAGAAGATGATAAAAAGGTAATAAAAAGTGGGGGTCACCGTGCTGGTTTTGACGTCACAATGCTGACAAATACGGCTATTTTGGACCCTTTGACAAAAACCGCGCGCAGCGCAAAACTAGACAAAAAGGAAATATTTTTTCAATGATGCATGTGGTATCGCACAGAATTTGACTTTAATGTATTGTTTATCCACTTGCGTACCAGAAAAATGCCTTTTAATACCCTTGTTTTTACTTTAAGCTCCAAAGTAGAATTAAACTGGACACGCGCTATTCGACACGTGATAGCCCAATCCGTACAATTTAGTAAAATTGCCAAAAAACTGAACATAGATCTGTGCAAATTTTTTTCTCACCGAAAGGAAGCACTGTCCTTATTAAAATCATGAAATAAAAAATGGGGGTCACCGTACTCGTTTTTGCGGTAGAGCTGCAGAAAGTGAGCACCAAATGCATTTTCCTTGATTTTTGAGAGAGGACTGGAGCGAGTTTCAAAATAGAATGTATGCGAAAGGGGAAAGAAAGTCTTAAAAAATCCGTTTTTACAGAATTTACATCGAGATATCACATTTAGGACACAATGTGATAAAGAAAGCGTTTAAATGAAAATCAGAGTGAATAAGCACAAATTAAAAATCCACTATCGAGGTTCTCCGTGAGGAAGTCGAACTCAGCAACACGCGTACTGCTTACGTTATGCACATTCCCACCACATTGAGTCTCACCTCGGCAAGAAATAACCGCAAGCATAAATTGAAATAGCGTTTCTCTTCGGTCAACTTCATTTTAATAATGTTACTTCACATGCTCTTTTTTACGGAGGCCATCTTGTTATGCGCAGTAAGAGATGCGCAGTGCAAGACCAGGGAATCACCTTAAATACAAATAAACAGTAAAAGCAAGACTTAGTGTGAATAATATTGACAAAAAAATAATATGGATGGTTCGTTGATGCACAATCATTCTGGATTTATGTAATCAGATTTCATTTCTGTAATACAAAATTGTTTAAAAACGTTTGTTGAACACTATAGAAACCTTTCAATAATCATATAATTAAGTGCAAAATCAGCATTCACTGTAAATTGCTGTTACCGTGACATACTGGCTGTGGATTATGCGTTGACAATTCTTAGTTTTGCCTCAACATTTTAGTTTGAGCTACCATTAAGTCATCATTTTACCCGATTCAAAAGAGAAATGTCTTATTTGTCAAAAAGAGTTAAAACCTGTATTTTCTGATTTCTTATGAGCGGAAAAGCGGGTTAAATAGACAGAAAATAGACCAAAAAAGTTTTCTAAAAACCCATTTTTGTGTATACACCATCTAGCTAGATAATACAAGTAGCTCTAACATACTCTCTTGTTGTAAAGTAATGACAGGTTTTGAGCTCCTGCCCAACGTTGATTTTACATTCTTCTCATCCTTGCTTTCCTGTAATCTAAGGCTTTTTATCTTAAAACCTCTATAGAACGAGTAGCATTGAGGCCGTGATCAGTCGCTGTTCAAGGGTATTAATTAATTAATCAAATGTTACTTTATTTACAGGTGCCGTGCTGATTACAGGGAGATGTCAAAGAAAGAGTACTGCTGAATCAAAGGAACATTATAATATCAAAGTCTATTTTGCCTGAGGAAAAAAGGTTTCGTGTAACCGTAGAAAGTGAATATTATACTACTTTATTCCCTAAAACTATTGCAGCGAAGCAACATTTGCTGATAGAGAAAGTTTGCTTCCTTTGATGATGTTGAAATACGTTTCTCAAATGGTACTTTCACTTACGCAAGTGTTCCTCCGGTTAATAATTGCGTTAGAACAAATCTATAGAGCATAAAATATCTACAGTTTTGGACCGTTGATTTTGTTATATATTTATACTTTACATATTGTTAAATGTATTTTGCGCAAAACTTAGTTTTTTCAGCCTTAACTATTGGGAGTTTACCCTGAAAGTGTTAAAATCAGTTTCCTAAATGATTTTTTATACCTTAGCTTGTTGTGCTAGTGCAACATTTTGTTTGCGTAACAACTAAGGAAATTAGCAAATTGACGGAAAATTTACTTCGTCCAGACAAATGAATATGCGTTTTTGTCAAAGTATAGTACATTCACGAACTTCAAAGGTTGAATTTTGGCCTAGTGGATGACGTTGGATGAAAGGCCAGAAAGCGTTATAAACGGAAGCGTCTCCAAACTAAAGCGCTTCGCAACAACAACAACAACAACAAATTTTATTGAAAATTGGAAAATAACTAATTACATTACTTTCCCACCCGCAAATAGCTTATGAACTAATCGAGGCGGGGGGAGCTGAAGACATATTACAAAACAAGATTTATATATAGATGGACTAAATAACAGTGAAGACACTACAATACAGTAAATAGAATTTAAACTAACATAAAACAAGGCATGTACATAACGATTACGAAGAGAGGCTAACCTAAAGTATTAAATAACTTAATAAGACTGGAGACTTCGACATAATCATCTTCTGACCGCAAAAAATTCAGTAATAATTTCTTTATTTTGTTACGAAAGGACGAACGTTTAAGTATTTTAATCGAATACGGAAAAGAGTTCCAAATTTGGGCACCGATTCTCGTGAAAAAGGCATACATTTTATCGGTTCTAGAGAACTTAACATAAAACGAGTCGCAACAGATTAGTCAGGGGCACCCAACGACCGTTTTCTAGGAAATGCCTGTTCGAAGCTCTCTAGTATGCCTAAAATTTTTATAGCGATGCGAATTATTCATTTATATTGCTTTTAAAAAACCCAAGGAAGCCTATAAAGAGGCATTTCAGAGCTGATTTTAGTGATAAAGCTGTCGTTGGGTTCACCTGATTAGTAAGTTAGTAAATACCATTTTAGTCAAAACTGTAAATTACTATTCCTTGAGTGACACAACAGTTATAAGAGGGTCCTGAAGGGGTAAAATAGGAACTGGGATTTCACTTTTTTTGGAGTGGGAAAATGGGATTTACTGCACTGGGAGAGGCATGAACAATTTTGAAAATGGCATTGTGGTTTCTCTTCTTTAGAGGA
>OZ037786.1:11169318-11281818 GCA_964035525.1 Porites cylindrica | reverse complement strand
GGTTATTTTAAGAAGTGCTCCGCATTCATTTAGTAGATTTACATTATTACGTCGACTTGATTACATCAACTGCTTGTAACTAATCTGGGCAAGTTGCGTGATACAGTGTTCAGTTTCTGATGTAACTTTCAGCCTTGTTATGTTGTATTAAATATAAAGAAAAGGAGACTGAAGTTTTACTGTGATTGTTGATGTCCACGACGTAAAAATGCTTTCTGAAAAAACTCTTTCTTGAACACTGACCTCCAAAGTCAATATTTGATTAGGAAACCACTTCTTCCTGTCCCTTCGCTGAGGCTTTAATTTTTTAATTCGTCATCACCCCCCTCCCCCCCTATTCCCGACCTACAATCTTGGACAAAACTGTTGAGAAAATTGTATACTTGGACAGCATTTTTCTAAACATCGTAGCTGTACCGGTTGTTCCCTCTCTCTCTTCCCCTGAAAGCAATGTCGTTGTGTATTCAAAAGAAAGCCTGATCCCTTGGCGTTTGTAGGAAGCAACATTGAATTGGGGAAAGGGGTTTTCTCCCCGCAATGCGTTGTTCTGGATATGATGGGGAAAACTTTCTCAAGTAATTTTGTCCGGGATTGTAGGTTACAACTGTTTTTCATCTGATCGGGTAAATAACAGAATGCTCCAATCTGATTAATTTTTACCAGCCTTCATTTTTTGCTTATAAAACACCAAAACTGTATGATTTTACCTGTCCGATTACAGATATGATGTTTTGGTTCCAAGGGGCAGAATAACCCCCTGCTCTCTTTCTCTTCAATTAGATGATCGCAGTGACTGTTTCCATTTTGTACGCCATATATCCCCCCCAAAACCTTGTTTGAGTCACTTTCAGCTTCAAAAAGGTACTATTGGGTCATTTCGTGGCCTAATGGTGTGTTACTGTGTTTTTAGTGTTGGATGTTTCATCAGTTGACTGCCTCATACACACAGCATATATCTAGTACTCCCATACTAGGCCTATGTCACGGCGTTTTCACGGACCAGTTTATTTTTAGACTCATTTCAGGGCACTTTTTCCCGCGAAAAGAGAATCTCTGCCAAGACTATGTACGCATTCGAAGTATACGATTTCAAAAAGAAAAACTAAACGTTATTAAAAGGCAAAAACATCGTTTTCAGGTCTGTAGGTTTTGCTGACTGGTTTAAGAAATTTAAAAGATATTCAAAATTCGCGCTAAAAACCGTTCTAAAAATAAACTGGTCCGTGAAAACGCCATGGCACGAGCGCATGGAAGTTGCTCGCTCCGGGTTATGGGCTCCTGAACAACCTCTGAATTATTGCGTCCCAGAGCTTTACAGTAGTTTCGATCAATAGTAGACGCACGTGGCCTACATGTATATCAATTGCTGCGACAACACTGAAGGAGAATATAAGAAACGAATGAACCACTTTAAAAAAATCGCAAAAAAAAAATCAATCAGAAGAATAAAAAACAAAAAACCAAAAGAAACGAAATAACTAAGACATAGGAACTCAAAGGTAAAGAACATAATGCTTCTGTTATTAATCAAGGCAAAAAAACTTCTGTTTGTTTGCTTGTTTTTGTTTACTTTTACGCGCGGAGTAATGAAGCCTTGAGGCCAGATAAGAGAAGCGCGACCTTATCATGAGCGTGATAGTAGCTCAAAATCTGACTTCAATACACAGGCAAATCAACGCAAACGTAAGACTATATATTGTGAACTAAACACGCACTGAACCCTCGGGCGTACACGCAAAGTCATACCCCCACCATGGTACAAGGCGGAGGGGAGGGGGGGGGGGGGCGTTGATTGAACCCCTCCTCTGCATTGTAATGTAAAGTGGCAAATCCTTGATAAATAAGATGAAGAAAGAGGACCCAAAATAGATCCTTCCGGTACTTCATGGTTTACACACGACAAAGACGATTCTTTGCGGTCAATGCAGACCAGCTGACGTCTACCAGAGAGATAAGAATGACACCAATTATATGCTCTGTTGGTAACGCCATAAGCCAGGATTCGAGCAAGGACTAGCGCTAGGACCCGAGCTAGGACTAGAGCTAGGACTCGAGCAGGACTCGAGCCAGGACCTCGAGCCTGGACTCAAGTTAGGACTTTTCTAATCTTTCTGTAAGCAAAAAAACTAAATAAATAAATAAAGATAATTAATAAACAAATAAACAAAAGTTTAGAAAAAGCAACAAAAAGGACTCCTAACCTAACTCGTAACCTTCTAATCATACCACTAACCCTAACCCTAACCCTAATCCTTGTCCTAACCCTAACCCTAACTCGAGCTTTCCTTCCATGATTGCCACAAAAACCCTCCTCTATCTTAATGGTCATGGGACTTGCAGGACGTGAAAATGGCGGGAAAGCGAAAAATTGTCGAGTCCTGCGTCGAGTCCTGGCTCGGTATATAGGCATCCTCCTCAAAATTTCAGCCATAATAAATTGTGGTCGACCATGTCGAACGCATTACAGTAGTCATCAAGTAATACTCCACTCACTCTGTTGTTGTCCAAAATTAATAAGAGCCCATCAACTTTTTTAATCAGTGCAGTCTAGGAACCATGGTGCTTACAAAACCGGACTGTCTAGAATAAATCAAGTTGTTCCTTAAAGAAAGTCATACAAAGAATCGTGGACGTAACGTTCAATAACCTTCAAGGTAGATAGGAATGTAAGGACCAAAACTCGACGATAATTAGATGGGTCGCTTGCATCACCTTTTATGAACAAAGGGTTAACTTAAAGGAAAATTTCCAATTGTTAAGAATGAGTAGTTAATCATCCTTGTAACACTCGGCGTGATAACTGGTGCAGTCAAACGAAGTAAACGTGCATTAATCCCGCCAATACCAGCAGATTTATTAGGACTAACTCTTGATCTTCAGAATACTAATAAGTTGAGTAACAGTAATATCCCGAAGAGTGAAAACAACATCATGATCTTTTCTGGAGTTGACAAAATTAGTCAATCTGGACAAGTCATTATTTAAATTGATTAGGTGACTTTTCCCTAAGTTTATCAGCGATTGTTGAGAAATGAGTGTTAAATTGCTCAAGAAGTTCACTAGGATCATCAATGACTTTGCCGTCCACTTCAAGGTTTCTAACGCAGGGATTCTTAGCTGATATCCTTCTAGATAGGTTTGAGTAAATTTAACATTTTACTCTAGGATCAGAGGAAGAAGGTTGGAGCCTGCTCGCTAAGTTTATAGCCGCGATAAAGACAAGGACTCAGTGGAGAAAAACGCCATCCATATTGAAATGTAAAATTTCTAGATTAAGGAAAACATACAAGCAGACATCCTATTTGAAGACATATGATTGCTGAAGTTTTTTCTTCCAGAAATCTGACACATAATGGAAGAAATAGTCAGAACCGTGTAACCTTTTGATTTATGCTACACAGCATATAGATTATCACCGTTTTTTTGGTGAAAGAATAAAAATACAACTATATCCTTTATAGTCTTGCCATATACGTGGCAGTAGAAGTATCAACGGCAAACAAAGGTTACTTTCGAATTCCATTTTTTATGAATTTGAGTTAAGATAAATGCGAGCGGAATAATGTCATCGCTAATTAAACTTAGACAGTTAACAATACAATACTTTTTTGAAGTTTTGAACCCAAGGACAGTCTACAAGTAGATCAGTAAGTCTTTATGTTACGTCAGTATTAGACTGACTTTCTGAAGGCACAAGCGAAAAGCTCTGAACATTTCCCAAAAAATCAGTAGAGAGAACAGCAATCCATTAACGAATCACATGGTTGACCCAATGGGGTACATCCCTGCTGCCATGACTGAGCAAAAAAGGAACGGCGACCTTGAACTCAACCAGTTTTTCAATTGTTTCTCTGCGAAGAATGGAGCGAGCGGAAACCAGAACGAGGCAAGTAGACGTCAAGGACATGGCCAATAAGAACTTCATGTCCTTTGGCTGAGAAAAAATGTAGTACGAATACAATTCAATATTATATTGTTGACAAAAAAGGTAGGACTGAGTAAGAATCTTTGAGTGTTCTGTTTATAATTAGCTACCCTGCGAGCAGAGGTTCAAGCCGTGCAAGAGAGGAACCTCTACTCGCAAGGTAGCTAATTATAAACAGAACAGCAAAAACCTCTCAGAAGCATCTAGCGACTGTATTTTGTAAAAGGTCTGTTCGGAAAAGCAAACATGACCTAGAATTTTCTATCACTTGAGGACCGCTAAAAATTTCACTCCCCATGTTTCGTAGAAAAAAGAAACCTAAGATTTTCTTATTCAAAAATGTAATGGAGAGAAGAAAACAGAAAAATGCTCACTTTAGTAAAACGTTAAATTACATCTAAAATTATCGGGGAAATACTGAAGCCCTTGTAATCTGGAAAAGACTCAAGTTGCCCTAGGATGACCGAATAAATATAAATCTTATAGCGCTGCTTAGAATGCATTTGTCGTTGGCTGCCCCTGACCTCTGCTCGAAGGGTAATAACTACCGTAAAATTAAGCCCCTTTATGTATAAGCGCCCCAAACCGGTAACAAAAAAAACCCTCCGTTAAATCGCCCCTCCAAATATAAGCCCCCGGGGGCTTGTACTTGGCAAATTGCCCTCAAATATAAAGTAAAACAAAGCAAAAACGGTAAATTTACTTCCAACTATAAGGTTAGCCCAATCGATTTTGAAACGCAAATTTCCCTCCGTAGATAAGCCCCCCCCCGACTGCAGTATAAGCCCCTCCAAAAATAAACCGCTCCAAAAGGGCCTTTGAAAAATATAAGCCCGAGGCTTATTTTCGGAATTTTACGGTAGTTGATAACACCGCTGACTTTCGAATTCTTATCTGTACGGTGATTGGATATGCTAGTTATGCTCTATCCTCTAAGAAGCCCCTGAGATTTCATTCTTGACAAATTGTGACCCTCCACAGGAATTTGATGCTAAAGGTGAAAGCACGCGCACGACACGCTTGCACGACACGCTTAGCGTACCGTAGATCACGGATATGCGCATATTAAATTGAAAAAACAAAGACGGACACACTTGCCTTCGTTTTGGCAAATTTAACACGCTAGACCTTTTGTTTTTTTGTAGCGTGCCATATGTCACGGTAAGTGTGCAAATTATAGCACGGTTATCGTGCAATTAGGGTAAGACACGCTGAACACGCTTGATTACTAAAACCGCTAAGATGATAAAAATGGCTTGGGTTTTCAGCGGATTTAATCAGCATTGATAACTGGTGGAAGTGAATCAAATATACCAATTGAGACTGTTTTGGAATTTGATAGTAACCGTGGCCATTAATGGTGGTCTAGCCTGGAATTAACGCGAGATCAGTGTAAACCAATTCCTCCGGCTGTCGGCTGTTGACCGGAATCGCAAAGAGGCCTGCTATCGCATGCGAGGCACTGACGTTATGTCGCCTGAAAATTATAGTTATGCCACCGGAATATTTATTAGCAGTAATGCACAGAGAAATGAAGTTGAATAAATTAGTTTAATATATTTCTTTAAGCCATGCTGAGACGAACGAAGGTAATTAAATCGGAGAAACAAAAACTGCCTAGAATTTTCTATAGGTTTAGGAAGGCTAAACATTTCTAGATGACCGTTCCATGCATGTACAATTTTGGAAGGTTATCTAATAAATTCCTTACGATTTTCTAAGTCTAATTTTTTCCATTTCACTCCCCAGTTAAGCTATTTTTCGTAGAGAATTAAGGAATCCTAAAATTTTCAGAACCGAAAATACGATAAAATTCTCACTTTCCTAAAACTTTCAATTGCAAGCTAAATTTTTCGGGAAAATAATGCTGAAGCCCTTGTAATTTCGAAGCGCTATCAATCATAATTTATGTGAAGATATCTCGTTACGCTATGCTAAGACGAATCAAGCGCTGTAAACGTGTACTATATCTCGTTCTTCACAGGACGAAAAAAGCAAGAATCTGTAAACTAAAAACACTGTAGAATGAGGGAGGATTGCGGGCGACTTTTCTTTGAATTTTGGGCGACAAAACTCATATTATCAGGTTTTGGACGACATAACTTCAAACGACATCACTTTCGAGTAGCTTGACCGTCACCCCTTTAGATCGAGCTCGATGAATTAATTCAATGACCGAACTTTATGGAACAAATGATTGCCTTCAAGAATTTCACTCAGACTACTTTTAATTTAGTTCTTTTTCTCTTTTCTCAGTGTGTGACTGACAGAGATTTAATTCTCGGATCGAACTTTAGTACTCTAAACACAGTCACCTTATTATCGTGGCAAAAACAAAGAATCAAACAAAAAAGCACCATAAAATTTCGGAATTCTGTTAAAAAATACATTTTTTACTTACTATTCAAAAAGCGTTGAAACAGTCATTAATTAACTGATGTTTCGCTTTTTGTGTTATTGTCGGCCGGATCAATTAAGCAACGTTGGAAACGTTTTGGAATTTTGGTACATCTAGAAAAGCAGGCTGGTTTTCAGTTGATCACTACGATCCTTGCAATCGCTCAAAAATAAATACAATTCAGTGATCCTGGCACTTGATGATTTCTGTTATATTTGATCGCGATTGCTGCGATCGGCAAGAAAGTGTCTGTAGCCACGAGAGACTGCGAGATTTTTTCCTGTTCTTTATTTTTTCATGTTTTGCGTTGCGTAAAATTAGTTTAATTAGTGCCTTTGTTATCGCGCTTGGAGTAGTCTTTTGTTAGCCTTTTTTCATATGCGTATTCTTTCTGTATTCTAGTCTCAGGCGTTGCGTTACGTAATCGTTATTGTCAATTTTTGTAAGTTCGTTAGGTTCATTATTTTCAGTCCAGTTTAGTATAAAGTCTTATTTTGGGTTCATGTAAATCAGTCGCTTAGTTGTATCCGGAGTTGCCGTACAGATCTTGTAAGTATAGTTTTTCCTGTAATTTTTGCTCGTTTTAATTTCTCAGTCATTTGTTGTACTTTAAGTTATCGTTTTTTGTAAGGCTTTCGGTCCGCGTTTATTAATTCTGTATTTTCTTTTTTTTGCTGTAATTGTTCTAGTGAATCGAGAAGTAAAAGTCGAATTCAAACTGTACGAGAGTGTTCTTTACATGCATTCAAAGATCTGTTAGTGGATGTCATGTGTTCCGGAGTTGATCGGGAGTGGCAAAGAAGACGCCGTTTTCATTCTGAAGATGCTTTAGACAGCCTGCGACTGAAAAATTCAAGAGCTGGGTACTTGTCGAGAATAACCAAGTTGTACCGAGAAACTGAAGAACTCTTAAATGACTCAAAGAATGTCAATGAAGTTTCGGAGAAATTATTGGACATTGACGAAGCCTTTGCTCGCTTCGAGAAGGCGCATTACGATTACATTGCTACTTTATCTGGAAACTTAGAAGAATGGGAAAGCGAAGCACGTTATTTTAAAGAACATTGCAACCGAAAGATGAATTTTGAATCAAGAATTGAACAATGGATTCATAGCGTAAAGGTGCCAGTTGTAACTCAAGAAGATATAGACACACAGCCTGAAGATGTCGTCAGCACAGCGCATTTATCTATTAGACAGCTGAAGGCCAAGCAAGCGATAGCTCATCTAAAGCTGAAACAGTTAACGCAAAAGCAAGAATTATTACGTCAGGAGGAAGAGACTAAATTAAAGTTAGAAGTTTTGGAGGCACAGTATGAAGTCCAAAAAACAGACCTGCAAGTTAAGTTAAGTTGTTGCAAGATGAAGATATCGATTACCCTAATCTTCCGGAGGTGTTTAAAGAGCTGAATCCGTTTGATAAAGGAGTTGAAGGACGAGCTACAAGCGGCTATAAGCAGGAAGACCCTGAGCCCAGAGGCGGACAGAAATCAATTGAATCCAAACGTTCACAGTCACAGTTGAATCCCAATGCGCTAGAATTCAAAGGTCTACTAGCCAGATCCAGCACAGCCTCCTCTGTTTCAGAAAAGGAATATATTTTGCCTGAAGAATTTATAGGCAAGATGGCGTTAACCATAAAGCAGGGGTTTGCGTTGCCGAAGAAGGAGTTGGCAATCTTTGATGGTGATCCCCTCGAGTACTGGAATTTTATTAAATCGTTTGAAACAAGCATCGTCTCTAATGCAGCTAGCGAAAGCGAGAAGCTGATGTACCTTCTTCAGTACACATCGGGTGTAGCAAAGGACACGATCAAATGTTGTTTGTACAAGGATCCTTCCCTAGGATATCAAGCTGCAAGAAAGCTACTTGAAGAACGGTTCGGACATCCCTTCAGAATTGCCTCGCAGTACGTGACCAAGCTAACAGAAGGTCCTCCTCTGAAGCCTTCAGATCGTACAGGATTATTAGCATTTGCTGACCAGTTAAAGGATTGCGAAAATACACTTGAATCTATTGGCTACCTGGATGAAATCAATAGCGCCGACAACCTAAGAAGAATTGTTCAGAGGCTGCCGTTTCATCTCAGGACTAAATTTGTTGAAGTAGCAGACCAAATCCAAGAAGCAGGTCAAAGAACGAACATTAGTCACATTGCAGAATTTGTCAAAATCAAGGCGAGAGCTGCAAATAACCCTGTGTTTGGTTGCGTGATAGACGACGCACGAGGCAGATCGGATAGTCAGAGACATAAGCCTAAGCCTAAAAGAGCTACATTGCCCGATGAGCGCGGTAACGCATTCAGTACTCAAGAGATCGATTTCAGAGAAGGACAGTTGAGTTCACCTGGTCACAAAGAAGCCCCATCTTCGAGATATGCAGTCAAGTCAAGTCAAGTCAATCTTTATTTAAACACGGTAAAATCCATCAGGAATTTAAAAAAAAAATTAAAAATAACCTAACTATCCTAAACAAAATTCAAAACCTGACTACAACTAATCTAACTAAAACCTGTTTTTCATGAATGCCGTGTATAACATTAAAAATGAACATTAACTAATCTTTTAAATTGACTAAGAGATTCGGCTTCTCTCACATGACAGGGTAGGCTGTTCCAGAGAACTGCTCCGCTATAAGTAAAGCTGTTTTTCATGAAATTAGTTCGCGGAAATGGGACAAATAGTTTGTTAACAGAGTCCCTCAGGGAGTAACGCGTTTCATTTCGTTTAACAAACTTAGATGATAAATATTCAGGAACAAGGCCATTTAAAGACTTGTATACCATTATGGATTTCTGTATTTGAAATTGAGTGCTCAAGTCTTTCCAATCGAGTTGTCTAATCAAACGGTTAGCATCAGCATCATAGCTAGAGAAGGTTAAAACGCGAGCGGCACGGTTCTGAAGCTTCTGTAGCCTGTCAAATAATGTTTTACCACAATTACCCCAGACAAGATTGCAATAATCGAAATGAGATTGAATTAGTGAGTTATATATATAGTGAAGGGTAGGTGGAGGGACAAAAGGTCTAATTCTTTTTATTGCTCCAATTCCGGAAGCGACCTTTTTAGATAATTTATCAATGTGTATTTGCCACCGTAGATTTTCATCAATAAATATTCCAAGCGATTTGACAGAGGAAACGTGTTCTATCGGAACATTATTAATCGAGAGCTCAAGTGGGTTCGACAAAGTACTCAATTTTTGTCTGGAGCCAATTAGCATGAATTCAGTTTTAGAAGTGTTCAAAGTAAGTTTATTGGAAATAAGCCATTTGTTTAGGTTATCTAAATCGTGACTCAGAGTTAACTGTATTGAATTCACATCAACGCCAGCATAAGTAATGTGGGTGTCATCGGCATACATTCTAGGCTGGCACGAAGTAAGGCAGTCTGCCCGGTATGCAATGCAGCTCACCCCTTAGCGAAATGCAAGGTTTTTATAGAGAAGAATTTCGAAGAACGTCTACAAGTGATGAGGAAAGCTCAGTTATGCCATAATTGCTTCAAGTACGGCCACATTGCAGTGGGATGCTTAGCAAGGAGTACATGTGAAGTCCAAGGTTGTAAGAGACGACACCATACTTTACTTCACCCTCCGCCCTCACAGCAATCAGTTGAAAACAGAACCAGAGTCTCGGTTGAACAAGGAACCCAAGTAAGCAATGGCACGCTGTTATCAAGTGGACAGACTAACAGTACCTCAACAGGAGGGGGAAAGGTTTGCCTGAGGGTGGTCCCTGTGAAAGTCCGAAGTCGCGATGCAGACAAGGTAGTGGAAACGTACGCACTTCTAGACAGCGGTTCAGATATCTCCTTATGCGACAAGACGCTAGCGAGGGAGCTTGGAGTTCGAGGGCAAGAAAAAACATTCTTCCTGACAACTCAAGAAAGAGAAGACAGCCCAAGAGTTGGTCGTGAGATCAGCCTAACCGTAGAGTCACTTGATGGTACTGACAAGGTTGAAGTTAAAAGACTATGGACTGTTGATAGACTGAACGCCTCACGCCGAAGTATCCCATCAGAGCAAGATACAAGACAGTGGCCTCACCTTGAAGACATAAAGTTACAAAGTATTAGCGAGAAAGAAGTCCGATTAATTGTAGGCACTAACGCGCCAGAGGCCTTCTGGGTATTAGAAGAAAGGCGTGGTAATAGAGGAGAGCCATATGCCATTCGAACACCTCTTGGTTGGACACTCATGGGCCCAGTGGGACGCATTGATTGCCAAGAACGCCATCTGAATGTTAACTTTGTTCGCTTAGTGGAGTCCGCGAGAAAAGATTGTCTCATGCAGCAAGTCGAAAGGTTCTGGGCCATAGAGAATTACGGCTTGGCGGGTGACTCTAACGTGTGCATGTCAGTGGAAGACAAGAAACCTCTTGCAATCATGGAACGATCTGTGAAACTTGATCAAGGTCATTATCAGGTGGCGCTTCCCTGGAGACAGTACCCACCATTCCTGCCTTATAATCGGCCCATTGCAGAACGAAGGCTTCAAGTACTGAAGAGAAGGTTTCTACAAGATGAGAAACTCTTTGAAAGTTACAAGACCACCATGGAGGAGTACATTGCTAAGGGACACGCACGAAAGGTACCGTGTAACGAGGTTCATGTAGACGACAAGCGGCCGCTGTGGTATTTACCTCACCACCCTGTACTCAACAAGCCTGGAAAAACCAGAGTAGTCTTCGACTGTGCAGCCAAGTACGGAGGAACATCTCTTAACGATCAGCTTCTTACTGGACCGGACTTGACTAATTCTATAGTTGGCGTGTTGATGAGATTCCGGGAAGAACGAGTCGCGTTATTAGCTGACATCGAGTGCATGTTCCATCAAGTTAGAGTACCACCAGACGACCAAGACGCGTTTAGATTCCTCTGGTGGCCGGATGGTGACTTGAATCAGCAACCAGTCGATCATCGTATGGAAGTTCATTTGTTTGGTGCAACGTCGTCACCGAGTTGTTGCAACTTCGCTTTGAAAAGGACAGCAGAAGATAACAAAGACGAGTTCCGGGAAGAAGTGGTCAGGACAGTCAAAAGAAACTTTTACGTCGATGACTGCCTCAAGTCGGTTAAATCTGCAAAAAACGGTGTGGAATTTGTGCATCAGCTAAGAAGCATTCTGTCCAAAGGAGGATTTCGATTAACCAAATGGTTGAGTAACAGTTCAGAGGTCTTGGACTGCATTCCGCGAGTTGAGAGAGCCCCGTCAGTACTTGACCTTGACCTGGACAAAGTAAACCCACCGATCCAACGGACGCTGGGGCTCAAGTGGGATTTAGAGAAAGACGAGTTTACTTTCAAGGTTACCCTAAGAGACAGACCAAATACCCGTCGGGGAATACTCAGCATGATGAGCTCCGTTTATGATCCACTTGGGTTGGTCGCTCCAGTTGTTCTAACGGTGAAGAAGTTGTTGCAAGATCTTTGTAAAAAGAAAATTGGATGGGACGACCCAATTAGTGATGAAGATGGTGAAAGATGGGAGAAATGGAAGAGTCAATTACCCAGTCTCTCTCGGCTCTCTGTTGGAAGATGCATTAAGCCGTTGTACTTTGGAGACTTAAAATTTGCCGAGTTGCACAACTTCGCAGACGCGTCCCAGATAGCATATGGAGCGGTCTCGTATCTCAGAATGGTAGACGTTGAAGATAGAATCCATTGCACATTCCTTATTGGAAAATCTCGCCTAGCACACCTGAAACCTATGACTGTACCGAGATTGGAACTGTCCGCGGCAGTCTTAGCTGTTCAGTTAGACAAGTCTGTTCGAGAGGAATTGGACGTTCCGATAACACAATCAACATATTGGTCAGACTCCACCTGTGTGTTGCAGTACATCAGAAATCAGTCGAAGAGATTTCACACGTTTGTAGCAAACAGACTCTCAGTTATTCACGAGAACTCAGCCCCCCACCAGTGGAGACACATAAGTTCCGAGCTCAACCCGGCTGATGAAGTTAGTAGAGGTCTCACAGTAGAAGAGATGTGTGCAAACAGCAAGTGGCTAAATGGTCCTCAGTTTCTAACCAGGAGAGATGAATTTTGGCCTCGTGATCCTACACTTCATGAACCGGAGTTATCCGATGACGATCCAGAGATCAAACGTGCTCAGTCTAACAGCCAATCATCGTCTGGCCATCAAAGTGGAGATGTTCTTTCAAGTTTGATCGAGCGCCATTCATCATGGGAAAGATTAAAGAGGGCAGTGGCCTGGTTACATAGATTTAGAACGTGGTTCATTGAGCGATACAGTCGAAGACCAATCAGTTCCAAAGTTAAGAGTAGTGTAAATAGAAGAGTCCTGTCGGTAGACGAAATGAAAGAAGCTGAAAAGGAGATTATCAAGCACACGCAGAGAATTTCATTTCCCGAGGTCATCCAGGCCTTGCAAAGGATCATTAGATCAATTCGTAAAATCCTTAAAGCCTTGCTGGGACAACAACTCGTCACTGATGAAATGCTGCAAACCCTCATGGCCGAAGTTGCAGGTATTTTGAACAGCCGACCTTTGACACCAGTGAGTAGCGACCCTAAGGACCTAGAACCTCTCACGCCGAATCATCTGCTGTTATTGAGATCGAATCCAAGTTTGCCCGTTGGGTCCTTTGGCAAGGAAGATAGTTACAGTAAGCGCCGATGGCGACAGGTGCAGTACATCTCAGACATATTCTGGAAGCGCTGGCTAAAGGAGTATTTGCCAACCCTACAAGAAAGAGCAAAGTGGATGAAGCCTCGTCGTAGCTTGGAGATCGGAGATCTAGTATTGATTGCAGATGAAAATGTCCATCGCGGAAAATGGCCGTTAGGCAAAGTTGTTGATGTCTTTCGCGGAAAAGACGGATATGTCAGATCAGCAAAGGTTAAGACGAGTCTAACCGTTCTTACAAGGCCAGTAACAAAGTTATGCTTCCTTGAAGGTCAGAGAGCGCCACATTGAACTTAGAAAAAAACGAACCCTTTTTTTCTCCAGAAGCTGTGAAAAGGAATTTATTTCATCACTACTAAGAATTCTATTTAAGGATCGCGGACTTACGCTCGTGCCTAGGTAGTGACTCTATTAATGAACTTTAAAGAGACTTGGATAGTTCATTGGGGCGGGCATGTAGCCACGAGAGACTGCGAGATTTTTTCCTGTTCTTTATTTTTTCATGTTTTGCGTTGCGTAAAATTAGTTTAATTAGTGCCTTTGTTATCGCGCTTGGAGTAGTCTTTTGTTAGCCTTTTTTCATATGCGTATTCTTTCTGTATTCTAGTCTCAGGCGTTGCGTTGCGTTACGTAATCGTTATTGTCAATTTTTGTAAGTTCGTTAGGTTCATTATTTTCAGTCCAGTTTAGTATAAAGTCATATTTTGGGTTCATGTAAATCAGTCGCTTAGTTGTATCCGGAGTTGCCGTACAGATCTTGTAAGTATAGTTTTTCCTGTAATTTTTGCTCGTTTTAATTTCTCAGTCATTTGTTGTACTTTAAGTTATCGTTTTTTGTAAGGCTTTCGGTCCGCGTTTATTAATTCTGTATTTTCTTTTTTTTGCTGTAATTGTTCTAGTGAATCGAGAAGTAAAAGTCGAATTCAAACTGTACGAGAGTGTTCTCTTACAGTGTCTTAAGTTTGAAAGATCACTGTTTCTGATAAAATTGCAAATGTGTTTTAAATTAAGGAAAGTTAAGATAACCTTTGCACAGCTTCGTCAGTAAACATTTCTGGAAAGAGCTTTGATTTTGCAATGCTAATATAGTTCTACCCATAAATCCAGTAGGTCACATCGTTCACTGTTTATACTTTTCAAGCGACAACGCTTTTTCAATCAGATACTATCGCTGCGATCGCTGAGGTAAAACTTTTTCTTTCTCGATAGTTACCAAAAAAGGGTGCCGTTCATAATCATTTACGGTTCCTTGTTGTAGAGGAAATTTATTTAGCTTATAGATAACACGCCTTGCGTGCTTTTGCACACACTGAAAGCGTGTTGTGCTTTTTCGCACGGAGCTTTTGTTTGAAAACTTTAACACGCTCTTTTGTTCGACTTGCTCACGCTTAATTGTCTCAAGCGTGTCCTCTGAAACAAAAGAAATTGCTAATGAGGCAAGATTGCAAGCGTGCTAAAGCGTGTTAAAATAAATTCTTTTGTTTTAAAGTGAAAGCGTGTCGTGCGCGTGCTTTCATCTTTAGCATTAAAATCCTGTGGAGGGTCACAATTGTTCAGATTGTTTGTATCCTTCTCGGTAAATGTTTGTAACATTCTCAACTGTTAGTACAAATCAAATACCGTAAAATTCCGAAAGTAAGCCCCTCCATGTATAAGCCCCCTAAACTCGTAACGGAAAAATCCCTCCGTTAAATCGACCCTCCGAATTTAAGCCCTCGGGGGCTTGTACTTGGAAATTGCTCTCAAATTCAAAATAAAACAAGACAAAACTGTACGGTAACACATAAATTTTTGTATTTACCTAACAACTCTTACGTGTGCCAAATGATTGTAGTCAGAAACTGCTGTTTGCATAGTTCACTCTTCTCTCTTGGCTTGGATTTCCTTGGTCCATGTAGACAAAGTACTTGCATGGCTGCGTTTTACAAAGGTCTACGTCCTCAAGGCGAGTTTCAGTAAAACCTTTCTGCAAATTACTGACATAAATTTTCCTTCCAACTATAAGTTAGTCCAACCGATTTTGAGACGCAAATTTCCCTCCAAGTATAAGCCTAGCCGACTTTGAAACGAGAACTTCCCTCCGCATATAACTCCCTCCGAATATAAGCTCCTCCAAAAATAAGCCCCTTAAAAAGGACCTTTGAAAAATAAAAGCTCCGCCAGGGCTTGTTTTCGGAATTTTACGGTACTGCCAAAAGGATCTGATTGAAATGATTAAAAGGAGAAAAGAAGAGTCCATTTATTTCGTTTTATTCCCTGTGAAGTGGACTTTGATAATTCTAAACTGGCCCGTTCGCCATAAGCCTGCGGGCGCAGACGCCTTTTTCGGCTTTAGGTTTCGCCCCAGTAGTTTCACACGCTTAGAAAACTGTTTTCTCGGTGTGTAAAGCAAAGCAGAAAAAGGCCTCTGTTCGCCAAAATTACTTAAGGTAAAGGACAACAAATCGATTACATCGACTTCTCATTTTAAGCTAGTGATAAAAATCATGTACCCATTTAATGATCCGGGGGAGGGGGAGGGGGAGGGGGAGGGAAAGCAATCATGGACAGTAGGTAGTGAGGCTTAATTGTTGCCTCTTGATACCCGTTAACAAACCTTATATGCCATACCATCATCAAAAGCGTCCGTCACTTGGAGAAATTTGTTTAGAGCACTTATTTTCTGTGCGATAAAAAGGAACAGTTGCCGGTGTTAAAATTAAGTGTTTGGTAGACAGTAGCGGAGAGGGAGGGATTACTCAAACGAGTACCTCTATATACAGCTATTTCGAGAAAGGTTGTCGGAAAAAATGCACCCGACAATCCCGAAAGGCTTGGTGGGTGGTTTTGAGTTCACTTTTCTTCACAGAAATTTGACAGAATTGGCACGAAAGGCCATGAAAATGTGTTTGCGAGTGCTAAAGGAAAGCAACAAAAGTAGGGTCGACAGCTAAAGTCGTCAGAAACAGTTTACGATCATATCCCATATTACCTTTCAGGATTGTCGCCTGCACATTTTTCCCGACAACCCTTCTCGAAATAGCTGTATGTTCTACCCCTACAGTAGCTAAAATCCCCTAGAAATTAGCTTTAACCAATTACTAATTAGCAAGCAGCTGGAGAAAAAGGGTTAAAAACAAATCTACTTTGAAAGGTGATATTCTTAACATTTCTTTCCCTGATAATGTATATTTCCACCCGGTTGTCGATATCAGTCCGGGCCACAACCAGATCTGGATATATGATGACGTCACCCACATTTGCAAAATGGCGCCTACGCCGAGAAACACGAGGGAAGGTCACTTCCTGGCTCTTTGCTGCGCCTAGAAGTGTCCTTTCCCCAAATACTACTTTGAGAGCTGTGACTTTAGACAATGAGAAATCAGGGGTGTGAAGAAAAAATGCCGTCCGATGAACGTTTGTGCGTTCTTAGGAGGTAAAACGACCGAACACGACAGTTTTTCAGCTCAAAGAAATGCCCGACAAGGAGCAAAAAGTCGAAAAAAAGAAGGTGAGTGTCATTTTTTGGACCTTTGGAAAAAATTTTTTTGAAATCTACATAAAATTTGCTTGTTGATAGTGGTCTGTTTGGTGTAGTGCAAAGCAGTTTCACATTATAATGTAAGTTTTTGAAAAGCGAAATATGAGGGTAAAGCCCTCTGTCGTTACCCTTTATCGTAGTGAGAATTAGCTGTAATTTTTATTAAGTTTCCCTCAAGAAAAAAAAAAAGCCATAATCGCCTTAACGTGCGTATAATATTTTTTCTCCCTGTATAATGTATAACTTCCACAGGGTCATTTTTGCATTATTTTCCCTCGGATAATTTCCTTGTGTATATAAGTCTGTTACTGAAAGACCATTAAATATTGCGTCGATCGAGCTAAATGACATTTGCTTTTCGCATTTCTTCCGTCAATCTTACGTTCTAAAAGAAAGTTTTTAAAGACAGCTCTCAAAACGTTTATTAAGATAGCTTGTACAAGAGAACAAAACAAGAAACGTTATCTTGAGATCTAGCATGATCTGGAATCCCGGTAGCATTGGTGGGCCAAATTGCAATTGTAGTTTTACCTCTACACTTCCAAATCTTTTTGCACTTCCACTTTTAAATGCTGGTAGAGGTCAATCTTCTCCCGTTCTTCAGGTTTTTCTACCATGTGTGTATCATCAGCAAGCCTCATCGGTTGTGGAACACACCCTGCCCTCATTTTCCGGCAGCTAAATATTAGGTCTGGTATGAACTAAATAACAACCTGGTTCAATTAAACGGTAATCTGTAAACTTGCTCTGGAGAGTTGTTGACAGGTTTATTTGCTCTGCGATTGAACTTTCGGGGAAGGAAAGAACGTCCCTGACCTTTTCCCACGCTTTTAACAGTGTTGGATTGTTTCTTGTTTCATTGCAGTGTTTACGGGTCATAGCTTGCACAGCAGCAAACAATGGAGAGGGGGAAAGGGAAGGCTTGCGTTTCTTTTGTTGACGCGACGAAGTAGATACGTATCGCAAGAACGCGAGATGTGTCGTCAAAGATTAATAACATGTATCAAGTAATTGTGCCTCCGATTATAATTTCTAAGGCTATTTATTACAAAAGGGTAGGTTTTGTCAGCCTAATAAGGTTAGCGAACTTTCTGCACGAGAACCCTTCTCAAATATAACGTTTGCGACAAAAAGAAGTAATGTAAGATAAAGTAATTACTAATAAAAGCAAACGAGAACAAAATAAAAAAATATATAAAACGTTCTTGTTTCCGGCCAGAATTGACCTGGCGACCTTCCGCGTGTTAGGCGGACGTGATAACCACTACACTACGGAAACACGGTTAACAAATTTTCTACTGTTTAATTGTTTTCTTTGTTTTGAATCTATATAAGATAAAGCAGGAGGATGAATAAAGATGAGGCTAGAAGGGTATTGCGCAAATTTGCGCTGAAGGAAATACGTATTTTACAATCAGTGTCAAAATAAAAAAAGGAAGAATTGCGAGGCGGTAATAATGGACCGAGTAATGTAGCCTCAAGCAGACCATTTTTCACTTGTTCAGTTAGTACCCTAGCCTTCAATTGAGTGCGAGGCCGAGGGTTGGCCTTCTTTTGATAAAAACCTCTTTTGTCTTGATCTTATGTTCTTATGGAAATGAGAATAGTCGAAAAATACAAGTTTGCGTAAGAACAAAAAGGTCTCGAAACAATACGCCACTCGCCCAAGATGCGCAATTTTCAAGCACACTATGTACAAGTATTTTTCAAACCTAAAAAAAAATGGTTCACATTCACCAAATTTTAAGATTAAAACAGATTCCGTTACGGAAAAGCCCAATCTTTGATCCATTTGTCGTGCGTGAAAATGTAAAAGACGGTTAAAAATATTTTGAATATCACTTTTAAAATTGGGCTTCACACTGAATCAGATCGATTTTTCCGTATTTTCGAGTTTACAAAGATATTTCTTATACTTCCCTGATTTTCTTCTTTTTACCAGAGCGTCCGCGCCAGCGAAGCGTGCGCAGCGGAGCACCATACATATAAGAAAATTGAAACCTGTCGATCCAAAACAAAAGAAGTCCAAAGTAAAGCTGATCATAACAACGCATATTGCTCTTTAATAACAATATTTCGGCTGGCTATACCTGCCTTCCTCAGTAAACCTGACAACTTGTAGGATCGTCGCCCACGGTTTTTGCAGTTAAATTCTTTTTCAAATCTATCGATGCCAGAAAATTTGGTTATGACGCCAGCGTACTCCGTCCATCCGTTGAGTGAACTGCAGCAAAGAGGTGCCTGGCTAAGGCATACATAACAACTTAAATAGTTAGCGAAACACTACTTTCTTCGCGGTGCGATAAACGACAGGGTTTTGCATGGAATAGAAAACAAACTGAATGAAACATACTCCACAAATTATCACCTTTAGTTCGTATGTGCAAAAACCTGCCTTATGGTTCAAAGCCATTAGAGCGCGCTGAAACTAGACCTAGATCCAGTTTTCCTGAGCCGAGAGTTGCTTTTCCAAGGTACAATCAGCTAACCTAAACACCGAAGAAACGTCTTTATAGCTGGCACAGAATATTTTAGCGAAACAGCTCAACCACGCCACCACATACCTGTCAACAACATGCGGAAATCATACATTAACACAGAGTGAGTTCGCCGCACTGATAAGATACACACCTCTGGACTTTTCTCTTACACTCGTCTTATTCAAGTTCCCAGATTTAGAGCCACCCGGTCGGCAGACCAGCGTAGATCCTGACTTCACACCTGTTCCCGAGGCCAAAGACTTAGTGGTCACCATAGAAAAGCGAACAATATCGTACTTTTCTGTCTTCTTGTGGCTAAAATCATGCAGAGTGCTTATTTATGTGTTATTTTTCATCAAGATCCATTATGGCTCTTGTTTTTATAAAAAGCACCAAAAAAATAGCATTTCTCGCGGTTTTAACCTCTTTTCTAATTCTTGGTAAAAACCAAAATGGCATTCATTATTGGTGACGTCACAGGCCTCCAGCAGTACCACCACCCCTAAAATATACCACTAAAGGTAAAATCGTTTCAAAATACTGCAACATATCAAAAACTCCGGGGAGGGGTTCCACCCACCCCCACCCCTTGTACCACAGTAGGGGTATGAATATGCGTGTACGCACGAGGGATAATTAAGATACCGATTATTCCTCGAACCCTGCCCTTCTTATATACGGTAGTTTCCGTAGTGTAGTGGTTATCACGTCCGCCTAACACGCGGAAGGTCGCCAGTTCAATTCTGACCGGAAACAAGAACGTTGTCTTTCTTTTTTTTCTTTTTCTCGCAAACGTCATATTAGAGAAAGGTTCTCGTGCAGAAAATTCGCTAACCCTATTAGGCTGACAAAACCTACCCTTTTGTAATAAATAGCCTTAAGAAATCATAATCGGTGGCACAATTACTTGATACATGTTATTAATCTTTGACGACACATCTCAAGCTAGCTATGACCCGTAAAGACGCAAGAAACAATCCAACACTTTCCTTCCCCGAAAGTTCAATCGCAGAGCAAATAAAACTGTCAACAACTCTCCAGAGCAAGTTTACAGATTACCGTTTAATTGAACAAGGTTGTTATTTAGTTCATAATAGACCTAATATTTAGCTGCTGGAAAAAGATAGCAGGGTGTGCTCCACAACCGATGAGGCTTGCTGATGACACACACATGGTAGAAGAACCTGAAGAACGGGAGAAGATTGACCACCATCAGGACTTAAAAGTGGAAGTTCAAAAAGATTTGGAAGTGCAGAGGTGAAACTACAATTGCAATTTGGCCCACCAATGCTACCGGGACTCCAGATCATGCTAGATCTCAAGATAACGTTTCTTGTTTTGTTCTCTTGTACATTTAGCTATCTTAATAAACGTTTTGAAAGCTGTATTTAAAAACGTTCCCTTAGAAAATAAGATTGACGGAAGAAATGCATAAAGCAAATGTCATTTAGCTCCATCGACGCAATATTTAATGGTCTTTCAGTAGCAGACTTATATACACAAGGAAATTATTCGAGGGAAAATAATGCAATTGACCCAGTGGAAATTATACATTATACATTTTAGGGGAACTTAATAAAAATCACAGTAATTCTCACTACGATAAAGCGTAACGGCAGAGGGCGTTACCCTCATATTTCGCTTCTCAAAAACTTATATTATATGATATTTAGTGTATGCCAAGTTTTACGTCGCCGAAGCTCGAATTAATTCATATGGCGTTCGTTTACTTTGTAACATGAAATTGTTCCAACAAACAAAAGAAAAAGAAGTTTGATTTCTGTTAGGCTTGCCGCGAATCATTGTATTGTTTGGGTTTTGCGCGGATTCCCTGTTATAAACTCATTCTTCGTTCAAAGTTGATTGCTTCTAATTAAATTGTCTATTTATTGACATTTCTTTTTAATTGTTTGAAATGTAAGTGGTTTGACAATAATATTACGACTTTGAACATAAAGTGAACATTTGCATCATTGTTAACGGTTTACTCTGCTCCATTTTGACCTTTACAATGTCAGTGCTTGCTCTTTATAAAATCAGGCCGATTTATTACGCGCCGATTGGCAAATAATGGTACGCATAGCGGGAAGAAGCTATCCAGTTATGCAACAAGAAGAGGGTCAGGATTTAATTTTGTCATTTTAGTTTCGACGAAAATAATCCCCGTAATTAAAAAAAAAAAAAAAGGAGTGTGTCATGCTTGGATGAAGTAAAAGCAGATGAATCTGAATAAGAAACTAATATGCCAAATATCGTGATATTTGGCATAACTACCACTTGTCATATTTCAAAATTGTCTCAATTGTATCACAATTTTGAAATATCACTCGTGCTATCTATGCCAATTATCACTACAAATCATGCTATTACCTAAACTTATACAGTAGTTTCTCTATTATATTTCTGGGGGTTAATACAACGAAGAGGAAATAAGAGTTAACTAGTACTACATATCGGCTTGGCAAACTACTGATGAAAGAAGAATGCTCGGCAACTCTCTTAGCATATTTAGCATTCTTTTGGAAATTTTACTTATTTATAATGCGTCACTTCCAGAGTAAAAGAAAATTTCCTTTCACTGGCTTTCCTTATTAAGCCGTAAGCTACACGAAACAATCCACCCAATGTTGTTCAAAGAGGTAGGTCTTGTTTGATCATTAATGTACGGCTCTAAAATCTTCTCTCGTCGAACTTTAACATGTTTAAAACTGCTGCAATGAAATGCTCAGTAATGTGTTTTTCATAACATTTCCATTTTGATTACAATTTTATTATCAAGATTGCAAAACGAAGTGAGTTTCAGATTTATAGCAGATTTAAATTTTTTAAAAAAATAAATCGTTAATTTTTAAAGCAAATCCGCGTCTCCACTGGAAAATTTACGAGACAGAATCCAAATTATTCGATAGCGGACTGAATGGCGTAATCCCTAGCAAATTTTAAGTTTGAGAGCAGTTAGCTGTATGGCATTTACGGAATCAGTGTAATGTGCAAGATTCCCTCCCAACAAGTCACAAAATCCACCTATCTGTGATACGTATACTGGACACAATGTTTGCGGCACTGCGAGAAAGAAAAATTAAAGGAAAATTGTTTCCATGAGAGGAAAAAACCCTGTTTGATAAGGGTCAATTTTATTGAATTTCGCTTCTTTCCAATTATCGCTAAATCCGTCAGGGATATTGTTAACTCCGGAAAAAAAAACGAAATATACATGTATTTGAAACAAAAATAGATTTTGTCTTGTTTGCCCAGATTTGGCAATCATCCAAGCATTTCTTTTGCTAAGTTTTGACAATAAATCTCCAGTCGTTTAATTCAGGTAATTGTTAGCTATTCCTCTTGATTTGAATTTCTAAACAAAAAAGACAAAGTGTAAGATACTATGACAAAAACAACGTCATAAAATAGATGATGCACACCGGATAAGGATATAATTTCAACAGATGCCACTTAGGGCCATCGGCATGGCATAGTGTTACAAAAATCAAACAGCTCAGATTTACATAAGAAAATTTCGGGAGAGCCAAAAAGAGAAATTGTAATTAAAAGAATAACAGTATTGATGAAGCCGTGCTTTTTCATATTCAATTTGGCTTGATTATAGTAAATATATATAACAAGATAATATCTGGACACAAAAAGAACTAATCTGCAGCTTCAAACGATTTCCACACAGAAATGGACTCGGTATCAAATATAAGATGTATCTTAAACTCGACAACAAATTTTACATTCAATTCATCATTTTTACTGCCACCAGATAACGTTTTAGAGGATGCCTACGATATATTCTTCAAGTTTGCTTTTGGTTCCGCAATCTACATGTTCATCGCTTCATTTTTATCCATCATTGCAAATGGTTTGTTGCTCCTGGTGTTTTCGTTCGATCCTTTGAAGATCTTCAGGAAAGCTACAACTTATTTCCTCCAAGGTCTTTCTATTGCCGATATTTTAACAGCCACGACACAGCAACCTATGTATGCTACATGTTTCACTATGATATACATTAAACATCGTGACACTGTTAAGACATGTCAAACTCTCATCACCGTCGGTCAACATATATCTCTGGTTGCACTGAATTGTTCATTTATAATCGTGCTTTCATTCACCACCGCGCAATTCATTGTGGTAATTTCTCCTCTAAAGTACGCACAGAAAGTTACGAAATGTCGCGTGATTATTTGCATCATTGGAATATATGCATACGCCATATTGCTGACTCTGTTGCATAAAATGGGGGTCCACAGAGACTCCTTATTAAAATTTGACACGATATTTCATTCTATAATTTTAACATATCTGATCATAATATTTTACGTTCTTTTATTCATCACTTTCAAGAAAAAGGCAGCCGCTACAAGAAGTCTTCAAGAAGATCAGAGGACGGAGGGTAGAGAGAGGCGAACTTGTTTGGAGCGCAAGTTTATCGTTGTCAACATTTTTCTGGTCGCCATTTTGTTTCTCTGTTCTCAGCCGGTCACTATTTTAGGGATGGTAAGTCTTTACTCCGGTGAGGATCCTAACAGTCCAGAATTTCTTATCGCCAGCCTCATCGTGGAAAACGTGCTTTACTTGAAATTCCTGCTGGACCCTTTTCTGTACGCATGGCGAATTCCAAAATATCGTCAGGCGCTCAAGATTATTCTGCGCTGGAACCACAGTAAGAATAAGAAGCCCGGCCGCGGGTCAATGTTCAGTGATTGCGCCATTGCTGAGTTAAGTTTGTCACGTGACACTGTGATCACTCTCGATTTCAAAGCTATTTCTCAGTGATAAGCGCCGGGAATGGAATCTTAACGCGACAAGTTTTCCGGAATATTTCTTGCGACAGGAGGTACAACGCTAACGACGGTCACGGTGGAAACAGACGACGCCTGAAACGCTCTCTTGAAAATTATTTTTGCACCTTCTACTGATTCACCTCAAAGTTTGACGGATCAATGGTCTTTAGATTCCAAAAAATCGTATGTTTTTTTTTTTCTTTTTGTTTTGTTTTGTGTTGTTTTTGTTTTTTTCGGTTTTAACGGTTTTTAGATTCTTTGCCACATTTTAAAGCAGTTTTTGTGAACAGCTAATTGGGCCAGTAGGAATGAGCACTGCAATCCACCGATACCGCGGAAGTAAATACTCGGGAGCGTGGACTGGGATTTAGCTCACCGAACACCCAAACTGATTGAAAATTTAAGTGAAATGATAATTTGTTGTTGTTCTTTGTAGTTTGGAGCCAGTAGCGCATGAGTATCTGATCTTGCGCAACGCAAAACCACGTGAGCGAGAACTTCGCTCGTGTCGATGCATTATGATTTTATCTCTGGAAGGAAACTCATTCCGGAATGAATGTCATTCCGGTATCATGTAAATGGCGTCTTAGTTATTTGGTTTGAAATCAAAGTACTAGTACTTTTTCAAAAGTCTGAAATTGGAATTGATTTACTTGGTAATAAATAAATCTGGTCAGTTACCGAACTTGTTTGTTTGTGTTATATTTCTGATTAGATTTGAAGTTTCTCAACCTGAAAGTTGCCCTGCTCAAAAAAGAACGAATTAAGGAAGGTATGAGAACTATCTTTTTACACTCGAAAATACATAAATACCGGTCTTTTTCAGTTCGAGGCCAATTCTAAATGTGATTTTCAAAACATTTTTACCCCCTTTAATATTTTCACGCGCGGCAATTGGGAGATTGGGGAGCCATTATTTTTCAGTAATGCATGTAGGAGCTGCTCGTAAGGTGTTTCCTGATTGTTCGCAGAAAAAATAAAAAATCATTTTTTATGATTATTTCCCATTGTTTCACGGTTATGGTATCGAGCCAAATTACTTGTGTATGTTGTGCTTTAGCCTGCGTAGCATGGTGGTTTTGGTTGGGCGCGCTAAGTAATAAAGGCGGGCGAGGGCAGAGAAACCGCGAGGAGATTGGGGCGGGAGCAACTTGAAAAACCGCCTGCACGGACGGGGGGCATTTTTGAGTCGGTCCGTACGCCAGCGGACGGATCGTTCCGATTGGTTCAGAATGTTCGCCCGTCAATCAAATATTTTGGTAATGTCCCATGGGAGAGTTTCGAGGAACTGAACAAATCATCTCCGCAAAACAAAATCAAAATATCAAAGAAGCGTTAACCGGAGCGTCGTCATTCTTGAATATTTGACGGGAAAACAGGGCAATTGAATTGAAGCCTAAACAGGAAATGGCCATTTACAGTCTTCTTGAGAGAAGAGATGTCATGGAAATTTTGCCAACAAGTTTTGGCAAGAGCATGATCTTTACTGTCTTTGCTAAGGCCAAAGAAGAAATATCCTTATCGAAAACCTGTATGATCACAACTTCCCCTCTAAAAAGTACTACGGACGACCAGATATCGGAAATGTTGTCGCTGAGCTGTACAGCAATGGACCTTATGACAGAAACAGTAAATTTGCTTCGAGGAAGTCCACCTCAATTTTCTCTATTTACTCAGTTTTAGAGAATAACGCACTCCAGCGCGCTACATCGAACGATGTCCGCGATTGTGGTCGATGAATCGCATACAGTAGAAGAAAGACGCACAGCGTAATTCTCCATACTTGGTGTAGCTTACGTTTAAGCCACAACTCAAATCTGAAGATCGCGCTATACGTAAAAATACAACATCCTGCAAACAACACTTAAAAAGCCGGGCCCAGCGTCAAAACATTCACGGACAAAGAAACTACAAACCAAGGCTCCTTGGTTTGTAGTTATCCAGATCCAAGCATTTAACTCGGAAAAGACCAAAGAAGCCAAAAATATTTATTTAGCCATGATAAAAGGCTTTAGGCTTTAAGAGTGGTCAAAGAAACTAGTACTTTCAGGAGCCCATCTCCTGGTACTTTACAACTGCATCTGAGATCAACAAATTCTAATCAGCAACGCGTACAGAAGCATTAACCACAGGAAATAATTACTCAATATGCATGAAACAAACCAACTTCGTGTCCTCTAAATAAATGTAAGACTTCAGTGCAGCAAAAATAAGATCTACTCAGTCAAGTTTAGAACGCAGTGTAGTCACCTATGCGCGAGAGAGCAACAAAGTAAAAAACCTGTGTTTGTTTAAGCAAACTCCAATTCCGGCCAAGGTCACGTTTTACATAAAATCACGAGCTTTTGTGTCCTGTTTAGGCTGTCAACACTTTATTTCTGATTGGCTGGGAAAACCGAAACCAAACAAGTTATCAACAGGATGTCAAAATGAGTTGAAGGGGGCGGCAGTTGAAAAGGCCACGAATCCGGGCAGGCGGTTTTTATTTTTCTCGCGGCTTCGCCGCTCGTTCTCGCGCGCTTCGCGCTCGAATTTTGCGGCTTGGCCGCTCGTGCGCCCGGCTCGACAAAACCGCCATGCTACGCAGACTAGTTGTGCTTGAACATGGCGCATCTTGGGTGAGTGGCCTACTGTTTCGAGCCCATGTTATTCCGGCATTTTTCAACCATAATTTCCATGAGAAAACAAAAGAGTTTTGTATCAAAACAAGGCCAACCTCGGCCTTGCACTCAATTGAAGGTCAGGTTACCAACTGAACAACTGAAAAATGGTCTGCTTGAGTCTAAATTACTCGGTTCATTATTACCGCCTCGCAATTCTTCCTATTGTTATTTTGACACTGTTTGTAAAATATGTTTTTCCTTAGCAAATTAGCGCAATACCCCTCTAGCCTCATCTTTATTCATTCTCCTGCTTTATCTTATATAGATTCAAAACAAAGAAAACAAATAAACAGTCGAAAATTTTCTAACTGTGGTTTCCGTAGTGTAGTGGTTATCACGTCCGCTTCACACGCGGAAGGTCGCCAGTTCAAATCTGGCCGGAAACACTTTACTTTTTTCTATTAGGCAAATCTGTACAAATTACTTAACCGTGAGGGGATGGGTTTTGACTAAATAACAGTTCAATTTTAATTTAATAAAGTTGAATTGCTTACTTTAAAGTAGTCTTTTGTCCTTTCTAATCATTTCTGCAGATCGACTTCTGAATCAAAACAAAGCATGTTTCCAGGCTATAGCACAAGAAATATACGGCAGAAATGACCAGGAACGACAAGAGACTGCTTCAATATAACCTTTATTTAGTCGAAACTCATGTTTCTTATAGCTCATGGTGAGAGCCGAACTAAGGGAGACCAGGAGCCCAGGAGAGACAAATTGGTATTTGGCTATTGAAGTCTGGGCCTGTGCATGGGCTATAGGAAACATGCATTGGGCTTCGACTAAATTGAAGTTAACTTTTTATTTAATAAACTTGTATGCAGCGTTTACCCGGTGGAAAAATTACGCATTTTTGTATTCTTATTCTAGAGTACGATGAATCAAACGCACCCTTCAAATCAAACGTTCAAGGTTAAGAAAAAAAAGCATTGCAAGCATTCATCTTAATCCGAAAACCAAAAGAATCTCCCCGGCGGGGAATCGAACCCCGGTCTCCCGCGTGACAGGCGGGGATACTCACCACTATACTACCGAGGAATTGAATGGGTAGATTTAGGCTTAATGGGTTATGTAATGGGGAAACGCCCCATCTGACTTTAAAGTAAGATAGCTTCAAGATCGTCTTAACTATGACCGCCGAACTTAGCCCTTTTCATAGAGAAAGTGGGAACAATTTAAAACGGGTTTTTTGACAGAAATTTCTATCAATCCCCCCCCCCCCCCCTCCAACCCCGGGTCGCAGGGAGCAAAACAAGCCCGGTCTGATTAGGAATTAACAACTCAGTATTCTCAGTTATTTTTGTTCATATCTGAAACTCTAAAAAAAAAAAAGGATATCAAATGATTATATCAAAACTAAACGAAACTTTCATTTGTTTTGGGTCATGTTTGATGATTCAGGAGTTGAACAAGAGACTATGACTGTTGTATAAAATGTTTAAGTTTCAATTTTTGTCCATTCTGACCATCGAAACTAGAAGACAGAAACTTATAGTTAAAGTGTAGTGGTAAAAGTTTCCTGTCAAAAATCCGCGGTAAATAGTTCCACATTATGGGAAAAAGGGGTAAATTTGGCGGTCATAGTTAAGACATAGTTCACTTTAAAATGAGATGGGGCGTTTCCCCATTACATAGCCCATTAAGCCTAAATCTAAGGCACTCAATTCCTCGGTAGTATATTCATTTGGTGGGAGACCGGGGTTCGATTCCCCGCCTGGGAGATTCTTTTGGTTTTCGGATTGAGATAAATGTATGAAACAGGGGCACCCAACGGGAAATTTTGAGAAAAAGACCTAAAAACAACAACAAAGCGTGAATAAAGTTTTCTGAGACTATTTGAAGCATTTTGGGAGATTGCTGGAAAAAAATTATCTGTTCCTCACTCCCAGCAAGACTGATGGAAGAGTTGCCAGCCAGCAACCTTACAACCTGCAACCTGACTTACTGGGAAGTTTCATAGGGCACAATTCAGATCTTGAGTGGTAAGCAACCCATACAAGTAACCCGTAGCAGCTATTCTAGACTTCAAATCCCCTCTGACACCCTGAATTATCTTTTTCCCAGCAACACTTTCCTTCCAAGGACTATTATTTCTTCCACATCTCCCAGCCAGCAAAAATTTGCATGAAGAACAGATATTTTGAGGAACAGATCCATTGGGTGCCCCTGATGAAATGCGTTTTTTTTGTTTGTTTGTTTGTTTTTGTTTTGTTTTGTTTTGTTTTGTTTTGTTTATTTTAACCCTAAAGTTTGATTTGAAGGGTGCGTTTGATAGATCGTATTCTGAAATAAGACTGTACTTAAAATTTATCTTTCAAATCTCCTCTAGCGTAATTGTTTGACCACGCCAACATTACATACAAGTTTATTAAATAGAAATTTTAACTTCAATTTACCTGAAGCCTTATGCATGTTTTCTATAGTCCATTACCTAATTTCATGCCGCGCCGGAGCCTGGCACTACCGGACTTCCCCGGACTTTTTAAATTCCGGATTGAAAATGGCTTCCAAAACAGAGGGTAAAGCAGAGGTAATTGCGTGCAGTTGAAATGATATTAGGGGCCAGATTACTCCAAAAAGTTGATATTCTAAAGCTAAGAACAGTTGTTTTACTGCGATAAAGAACCTCGATTAAAAATTTCGAGAAAAGAAAGATCTAATCGGAGACTTTCGCTGCTTGGAAGCATTGGGATAAGGATTCCCGAATTGTTCGACAAAAAATTTGAACAAAGAACCGTCGAGTTTAGCTCTTTTTACGGCGCTGGATCCGACCGAATATTGGGGAATGATAAGGGAGTGGGTGTGCCTGTTTTTACAAACCGTAAAATAAAAACTACAAAAAAGCGAAACACGCCAGAGTGACCCTGATTGAAAGGGCAACATTGTATAATATATATATTTAGCCACAGCTAAAAGCGAAGCTCCCATTGATAAATTTATAACTTAAATCAAACAATAATTTTGTATTCCACAAATCAGTTAACGTAAGGGCACATTCATGTGACTTTTGAGGGAAAAGCTAAGTGATTTTGGAGTGAAAGAAATTTTGTATCGAGTTGATATAGCCTTATATGTACACCCAAAAAATAGTCTTCGGCCACAATTAAGAGCAATGATGGCTCTTGATCACAGTAGATATATATATAAGGCGTGCAAAACAAATTCTTGGAAAACAAATCCGATCGAATTTTTTGCGTTCGACAAGTTTACAAATTCTTGCCAATAAATCTGGGTGCGTGCAAGCCAATCTTTTATTATTTTTTTTTTTATACACCACATCTGAGGAGAAAGAGTACTATGAGGCGCTGTTTTTATCATACAGACCTCGTACAAAATGCAGTATTTCACAATTTTTCAAGACAAATTGCATTCATTCAATATTCAGGACGATAGAGGCACGCGTGGACTTTTAATTAGCGAAACCGTTCAAAAAATTTCCAAAATCAACTATACGGCCAGCCGGTTCTAACATTCGACAAGCGCCAAATTTGCGAAGAAATTTTAAGAGTTACGCTTCAACGTGATAAAGAATTTACTGAGTATTTTTTATTAACGGTTTTATAACGATGTGTAATCTTAAAAAGCGTTTGATACGCTTGGCATTTTGAGTACTCCTGCGAACGATGTTTATGAACGCCTGAAAACAAACGGCAAAGCGATGAAAATTACACTTTTGAGACTACCAAAAATCAATAAAGAAAAATAATTCGATAGAACATTTACAGAGACAAAAATTTTCATTCACGAAAACAAATGAGTATTTAAGTGTGTCTAAGAATCCTCAAGTCTTTACTAGTAAGCTTAAAGTTTATGTTTTAAGCCGCCGATTTCCCGGTGTTGGCTGTTTTCAAAGATGAACTCACGAAAAGAAAATCGTTCAAAGCTTTCTTTCTACAGCCAAAATTATAACTAAATATTCTTCGGAAAGTTTTTTGTTTCTATTTAAGGTGAATTAATATCGACTAAAGGCTTTTTAAAGTTCTGTAAGCTTAAGCTTATATCAAACTTCATACGAGGTCAGATCAGTGTCTCAGTCAAACTGCGCCGCTGGACTTCATGAAATTAGATTTAAATACAATAATTACTCAGGCTTACCATATTTCGAGATGCAGCTCCTGAAAGCTATCAAGTAAGGCAAGGATCGCTTGAGCCTTTATAATGCTCGTACGCATCCAGCACGGTGAAAAACAAAAACGATGCCATCCGAAATCGGACTATCGGCTTTGACAAGCGACGCATTTTTCAACCAAAAACCCAATAAACAAACCAGCCATGAATAAGAGAACACTCTTGATAGCAGCTGTATTTCATTTTGTACATCCAGTGGAAAAAGACAGTTAAAAACATCACAAATTGACTCAAAACTCTGTCAGCTTCAGCTGTCAAAGTAAACAACTTTCAAGATGCTGCATAAATTTTAAGCATGAACTCACCTGTCAAATTTTAACCAATCAGAGCATAAAAATTGAACGTGGAGAGTGACCAACACGTGCCCATGGTAAGAAAAGGTCTTCCCCGCCCGTATTTTAAAAACACTGGCTGAATTTTTGCGTCTGAAGTCAGTTTGAAATCAAAATCGTAATAGTGCGGGACGATACTGACATAAACACAACATATTTGATATGAATTTAAAACAAAATTAAACGTGAGCCTGCGATCATTTGAAAACGAGTAAATTGTCAGCGGATAACTTCCAAAAAATACTCGACCTCGATGGGTCGACACCTGAGCCCGCGATTCGGTCAGGTGATAGTGGTCAGCGGATACCCTGTTTTGACAGCTGTCAATTGATGACAACATGGATGTACAATCAGCTTTCTCCTGGGCTCCCAAAGTAGCTAGAAAGTGTGAGAGTAAACATTGGTATGCCTGTGGTGCGGACGGACGGTCGGTCGGTCGGTCGGTCGGTCGGTCGGTCGGTCACGTGATTACCAAATTTTCTGGGATGGGTAGATTTCCTTAGCAATGGGGCTCCGCCCACGAGCGCGCTTCGCGCGCGCGTGAAGCTCCGCTATTAGGTTGGCTAAGCTTACATTACATTTCTCCCCGTCGCTGCGTACGGTCTCAGTAGAAATCCTAAAGATTAGACCGGAAACAATTCTCACTGAACATGGATAAAAGCGAGTATACTTTGGTCTTACTTGAGAGGCATTTCTCGTCCGGTAACACTGCAGTTCCTGTAATTTTGGCAATCAGCTTGTAATCACAATCAAGAATGTCACGTACATCTACCTTTTGGCTAGCATGCACATGCACTGAGTATAGACTAGTCCCTTATCTCCCTTCATGTGAACAACACTAGGTTTGACATACATAACGCCACAAAGTTCACTACACTCAATACCTTTCAAGGACACTACTCTTTTCAGCGACGGGAATATTAAATCCAGGTAAGCCCTTCTGTACTGCCCTTTTAAATTTTGCTCCGGCATACTTAGGCTACGATCGGTACGTGCACAATCACATCTGTGTTCTCTCCTGCAATGATCCTCTACTTTTCATATGCGGGTGTAGAATTAAACAGAGGATCCTTTGCTAAAGAGAATTTATAATCATGTTTGGTTCGAGCGACCTGTTCTTCGAACAATTGCTTGCACTTGCTGAGTGTCGGCTCCTTAAGTTTAGCTTCAGGGCATGGCAGAAATACTGCATCCTTTCCTTACTAAGTTTAGACAGATTCTCCGAGGGAATATTGATCAATATTTCTTCGAAAAAGAATGCTTTCGTTCGAGTTTTTACTCCGACTATCCGCCATTTTGAAACTGGACTTTTTAAAAACTCCGGGAAAATCCGGTAGTGCCAGGCCTCCGCGCGGTATGAAATTAGGCAATGGACAAGCCCGGACTTCAATAGCGAAATACCAGTTTGTCTCTTGCTGGTCTCTCTTAGTTCGGCTCTCACCAAGGGCTAAAGGAAACATGAGTTTCCGTTAAATAAAGGTTACATTGAAGCATCCTTTCGTCGTTTCTGGTCATTTCTGCCCGTATATTTTTTGTGAAAAGCCTGGAAATATGCTATGTTTTGATTCAGAAGTCGATCGCCAGAAATGACTAGAAACGACAAAAGACTACTTCAAAGTAAGTTATTCAACTATATTATATAAAAATTTATTTTTCTTTTGTCGAATTCCATGCCCTCACCGTTAATGAACTACTTTCTCTACTTATTTGTTTCAAGGAAAGAAAAAAGTAAAATGTTTCCGGCCAGATTTGAACTGGCGACCTTCCGCGTGTTAGGCGGACGTGATAACCACTACACTACGGAAACTACCGTATATAATCGGTGTAAGGTTCGAGGAATAATCGTTTTCTTATCCCTCGGACGTACACGCAAATTCATACTCCTACTGTTTTACAACGGTGTGGGGGAGGGGTGGATGGAACCCCTCCCCGGAGTTTTTGATATGTTGCAGTATTTTGAAACGATGTTACCTTTAGTGGAAAACCTTTGATCTTCTTAACAAGGTGAGGTATAGTTTACGGGTGGTGGTGGTGCTGGAGGCCTTTGACGTCACCAATAATGGCCGCCATTTTGGTTTTTACCAAGAATTAGAAATCTGGTTCAAAACACGAGAAATGGTATTTTTTGTGTTTTATATGAAAAATAACAAATAAATAAGCACTTTGTATGATTTAAGCCACACGAAAACAGAAAGGCCTCGGGAACGGGCTCTTAGGAGTCAAATGAATTAGGCGAGAGCAAAATTGCCGGTGAACTTCGCCCCAGACCATGTTTTTTCTGATATGAAGTCCAGATCTGCGCTGCTCTGCCGACCATGTGACACTAAATCTTGGAACTTGAATAAGACGAGTGTAAGAGAGAAGTCCAGAGGTTTGTATCTGCCAGTAGGCTGAGTTTTTCCGAGTTATTCGATGATCTTTGACTTGTGTTAAACGTCAGAAGATTATGCTTGGTTATGAATAGTCTTGTCAGTGCCGCGAAACTCGTGTGTGGTTGTGGTTGAGCTGTTTCGCTAAAATATTCTGTGCCAGCCATAAGAACATTTCTTCGGTGTTTAGGTTAGCTGATTGTACCTTGGAAAAGCAACTCTCGGAAATTGGATCTAGGTCTAGTTTCAGCGGGCTCTAATGGCTTTGAACCAAAAGGCAGGTTTTTGCAGATACGAACTAAAGGTGATAATTTGTGTAGTATGTTTCATTCAGTTTGTTGTCTATTACAGGCGAAACCCTGTCGTTTATCGCACCGCGAAGAAAGTAGTGTTTCGCTAACTATTTATGTAAGCCTTACCCAGGCACTTTTTCGCTGCAGTTCAGTCAATGGATGGACGGAGTGCGCTGACGTCATCACCAAATTTTCTGGCATTGACAGGTTTGAAAAAGAAGTTAACTGCAAAAACCGCGGGCGATGATCCTACAAGTTGTCAGGTTTACTGAGGAAGGCAGGTATAGCCAGCCGAAATATTGTTATGAAAGAGCAATATACGTTGTTATGATCAGCTTTGCTTTGGACTTCTTTTGTTTTGGATCGACAGGTTTCAATTTTCTTATATGTATGGTGCTCCGCTGCGCACGCTTCGCTGGCGCGGACGCTCTGCTAAAAAGAAGAAAATCAGGGAAGTATAAGAAATATCTTTGTAAACTCGAAAATACGGAAAAATCGATCTGATCCAGTGTGAAGCCCAATTTTAAAAGTGATATTCAAAACATTTTTAACCGCCTTTTACATTTTCACGCACGACAAATGGATCAAAGATTGGGCTTTTCCGTAACTGAATCTGTTTTAATCTTAAAATTTGGTGAACGTGAACCATTATTTTAGGTTTGAAAAATACTTGTACATAGTGTGCTTGAAAATTGCGCATCTTGGGCGAGTGGCGTATTGTTTCGAGATCTTTTTGTTCTTATGCAAACTTGTATTTTTCGACTATTCTCATTTCCATAAGAACATAAGATCAAGACAAAAGAGGTTTTTATCAAAACAAGGCCAACCCTCGGCCTCGCACTCAATTGAAGGCTAGGCTACTAACTGAACAACTGAAAAATGGTCTGCTTGAGGCTACATTACTCGGTCTATTATTACCGCCGCGCAATTCTTCCAGTTGTTATTTTGACACTGTAAAATATGTTTTTCCTTCGCAAATTTGCGCAATACCCCTCTAGCCTCATCTTTATTCATCCTTCTGCTTTATCTTATATAGATTCAAAACAAAAAAAAAACAATTAAACAGTAGAGAATTTGTTAACCGTGGTTTCCGTAGCGTAGTGGTTATCACGTCCGCCTCACACGCGGAAGGTCGCCAGTTCAAATCTGGCCGGAAACACTTAACTTTTTTTCTTTAAATGAGGCAAATAAATACCAACAAGTACTTTGAGTGCGTAAGATAGGTTTTGACTAAAATAAAAGTTAAATTTAATTTAATTAATAAAGTTGAATTACTTACCTTGAAGTAGTCTTACGTAGAAGTAGTTTGTGGTTTCTAATTATTTCTGCACATCAACTTCTGAATCAAAACAAAGAAAGGTTTCCAGGCTTTAGTACAAGAAATATACGGGCAGAAATGACCAGAAACGACAAAAAACTGCTTCGATCTAACCTTTATTTGGTCGAAACTCATTTTTCCTATAGCACCTAGCTAGAGACCAGGGGCCCAGGAGAGACAAATTGGCATTTTGCTATTGAAGTCTGGGCCTGTACATGGACTATAGGAAACACACATTGGGCTTCGACTCAATTTAAGTTAAATTTTCATTTAGCAAACTTGTATGTAACGTTTACGTGGTCAAAAAATTACGCTAGAAGAGATTTGTTAGAGAACTTTTGAGTATTCTTATTCCGGAACACGATCAAACGCACCCTTCTAATCAAACGTACAAGGTTAAAAGCAAAAAAAAAAGCATTCCAAGCACTCATCCTGACCCGAAAACCAAAAGAGAATCTCCCCGGCGGGGAATCGAACCCCGGTCTCCTGCGTGACAGGCGGGGATACTCACCACTATACTACCGAGGAATTGGGTGCTTTAAGTTCAGGCTTAATGGTTTATGTAATGGGGAAACGCTCCATGCCACTTTAAAGTAAAATAACAGATAGATCGTCTTAACTATGACCGCAAAACTCACCCCTTTTTCCTATAATGTGGGAACAATTTACAACGGGTGTTTTGCTGAAGCAAAAAAAGCCCTGTGTGGATAGTTATTTATAATTATAACTCAGTATTCTCAGTTATCTTTGTTCACATCTGAAACTCGAAATAAAGGATATCAAACAATTATACTAAAGCTAAACGAAACAGTTATATGTTTTGGGTCATTTTTTACAACCCAGGAGTTAGACAAGAGAAACTCTTATCCAAAATGTTTAAGCTACAATTCTTCTCCATTCTGGCCATCGAAAACTCAAAGGCATAAACTTATAGTTAAAGTATAGTGGTAAAAGTTTCCTCTCAAGAATCCGTGGCAAATTGTTGCCACATTATAGGAAAAAGGCGGGGTAAGTTAAGACATAGTTTAGTTTAAAGGGAGATGAGGTGTTTCCCCATTACATAATCCATTAAGCCCAACTCATTCAATTCCTCGGTAGTATAGTGGTGAGTATCCCCGCCTGTCACGCGGGAGACCGGGGTTCGATTCCCCCGCCGGGGAGATGCTTTTTTTTATCGAATGTAGATAAATGCTTGGACTGTTTTTTATCATTATCATTAGCATTAGTATAATTATTATTATTATTTTAACCTTAAAGTTTTGATTTGAAGGGTGCGTTTGATTGATCGTATTATGGAATAAGACTGTACTTAAAATTTCTCTTGAAATCTCCTCTAGCGAAATTTTTTGACCACGTAAACGTTACATACAAGTATATTAAAACAAATTTAACTTTAATTGAGTCGAATCCCAATGCATGTTTGCTATAGCCCATACACAGGCCCAGACATTAATAGCGAAATACCAATTTGTCTCCTGGGTTCCTGGTCTCCCTTAGTTTTGCTTTCACCATGGGCTATAGGAAACATGAGTTTGGACTAAATAAAGGTTACATTGAAGCGGTATTTTGTCGTTTTTGGTCATATCTGCCCATATATTTCTTGTAGAAAGCCTGGAAACGTGCTTTGTTTTGATTCAGAAGTCGATCTGCAGAAATGATTAGAAATGACCAAAGACTACTTCAAAGTAAGAAATTCAACTTTTCTGAAATAAAAATTAAACTTTTATTTAGTCGAAGCCCATGCTCTCACGGTTAAGTACTTTTACTAATTTGTCTTATGGAAAGAAAAAAAGCAAGTTGTTTCCGGCCAGAATTGAACTGGCGGCCTTCCGCGTGTTAGGGGGACGTGATAACCACTACACTACGGAAACTACCGTAATTATTAAGGGTGCTGTTGGAGGAAAAATCAGTATCTTATTGAAAATGTAAGGCAAATAACAACAGAATTGTTTTCAACGCCATTTAAGTAAGGGTGGCCTATCTAGTAACATACTAAAAATCCGCCAAAATCCGTTTGATGCAACATGTCAAAATTAAGCGTTAAATATTTTGAACTTTTGACACAGGGAACCCACGTTATTTGAAATTATACCGGTTCCAACAAAAAAAAAAAAAAACAAAGTGTGTTTGTTACTTTTATGGAAGCGTGAAAGAAGAAAGAATAATTGCTACCTAGTTTTCGGTGATAAAACATCGAAAACTAAGAGTTTCTTTTTTCAAACAAAATAACTATTAAACCGGGGTTGCTTTTGCACAGGAAGCCCATGCTCCACTAAAGGAAGCCCAAAATAACAGGAGGCTTACAGAATAATAGAGTGAACTGTTGGGTGTAAAACTACAACAAATTTAGTCGTAAGGCTTTGATTAAACCTGAAAAATGAAAGCGGTTACTTAATCATTAGCTTTAGTAAAATATATCCTTTTTTATCAGATTTCTGTTAGCCGCAAGGGATAAAAAAAAATATTAGAGCTGGATTTTTTACTGCCAAAATAGACCTCTCCCCGCAAACAGTCTTTTTATTTCAAAAACCTCCAAAGAAGTCAACATAAAAACTTGGAGTGCAGCCATTACTTTTTTTCTCTTCCTCCTCGCTCCTTCTATTTTCCCTTTCCTTGTTCTTTTCAAGGAGAATTTTTGGGCTCATTTTGCCTTCGGCTTTTGGTCTTTTTCGGAGTCAAAAGACTGCAATTTTCAATTCCGGAATGAGTTTCGTTCCAGAGATAAGTTCCTTCGTACTGCATCGACATAATAAAATTAATTGACGGGCTCAGCCTCAAGCGAAGTTCTAGCTTGCGTGGTTTTGCTTTGCGCCAGATCAGATTCACATGCGCTACTCGCTCCAAACTACAAAGAACAACAACAACTTATGATTTCACTTAAATTTTCAATCAGTTTGGGTGTTCGGTGAGCTAAATCCCAGTCCATGCTTCCGAGTATTTACTTCCGCGGCATCGGTGGATTGCAGTGCTCATTCCTACTTATTCTCTTCCGCTATAGCCCGATTAGCTGTTCACAAAAACTTCTTCAATATGTGGCATTAAGAATCTAAAAACCGTTAAAATCGAAAAAAAAACAAAACAAAACAAAACAAAGCATAAAGAAAAAAAAAAGATTTTCTGGAATCTAATGACCATTGATTCATCAAACTTTGAGGTGAATCGGATAGAAGGTACAAAAATAATTTTCAAGAGAGCCTTTCAGGCGACGTCTGTTCCCACTTTGACCGTTTTAAATAACTCCTTGTTCCTCCCGTCGCAAGAAATATTCCGGAAAAGATGTCGCCTTAAGTTTCCATTCCCGTCGCTTATCACTGGGAAATATCTTTGAAATCGAGAGTGATGACAGTGTCACGTGACATACTTAACTCAGCAATGGCGCAATCACTGAACATTGACCCTCGACAAGGCTTCTTATTCTTACTGTGGCTGCAGCGCAGAATAATCTTCAGCGCTTGACGATATTTGGGAATTCGCCGTGCGTACACAAACGGGTCCAGCAGGAATTTCAAGTAAAGTACGTTTTCCACGATGAGGCTAGCGATAAGAAATTCTGGACTGTTAAGATCCTCATTGGAGTAGAGACTTACCATCCCTAAAATAGTGACCGGCTGAGAACAAAGAAACAAAATGGCGACCAGAAAAAAGTTGACAACGATAAACTTGCGCTCTAAACAAGTTCGTCTCCCTCTACTTTCCGTCCTCTGATCTTCGTGAAGACTTCTTGAAGCGGCTGCCTTTTTCTTGAATGTGATGAATAAAAAAATGTAAAATATTATGATTAGATATGTTAAAATTATAGAATGAATTATCGTGTCAAATTTTAATAAGGAGTCTCTGTGAACCCCCATTTTAGGCAGCAGCGTCAGCAATATGGCGTTGCATATATTCCAGTAATGCATGTAATCACGCGACATTTTGTAACTTTCTGTGCGTAGTTTAGAGGAGAAATTACTACAATGAATTGCGCGATGGTGAATAAAAGCACGATTATAAAGGAACAATTCATTGCAACCAGAGAGATATGATGACCGACGCTGATGAGAGTTTGACATGTCTTACCAGTGTCACGATGTTTAATGTATAATATATAGATTTAGCCAGGGCTAAAAGCGAAGCTCTCTTTAATATTTATGGGATTCCTCAAAGAAAATATAAAATCGATGAATACTAAAGACAATTTGAAAGCAACGAAAACGCTAAAAACAACAACAATAGATCTAATTAGCAAAAAAACAACTTTGCACGTGCAGCACAATTTTTTTCTAATTAGCAAAAAAACAACTCTGCACGTGCAGCAGTTTTTTTTTTGTACATTTCCTTACCGTTGTTTTACACGACTAACGTGAAACTTCTTTTAGTTTCCTATTTACGCGTTTTATGGAGGAAATGTTTGTGTTCCTGTTCATTCTATTTTTTCACTGCCGCTGCTTTTTCACATTAGTAGCCGCTAGCATTCTTCATTTTCTAACCGCTGCTATATAATTTTCATGTTTTTCTTCCAGCGGCATTAGTCTCCGTTGTTATTTATTTCACGGTCCTGACAAGTGTGACACTTGACATCGGCTTACATGAAGTGTGTGTACGGGTGGGCGGGCGGGCGGGCGTACGCTACGTCATAACCAAATTTTATCGGATGGATAGTTTACCAAATTTTCTTACCCATGGTGCTCCGCTGGCGCGCTTCGCGCGCGAGAGCTCCGCTATCATGGTGAAACATGTAGCATACATAGGTTGCTGTGTCGTGGCTGTTAAAATATCGGCAATAGAAAGACCTACGAGGAAATAAGTTGTAGTTTTCCTGAATATCTTCAAAGGATCGAACAAAAACACCAGGAGCAACAAACCTTTTGCGATGATGGATAAAAATGAAGCGATGAACATGTAGATTGCGGAACCAAAAGCAAACTTGAAGAATATTACGTAGGCATCCTCTAAAACGTTATCTAGTGGAGGTAAAAATGATGTATTGAATGTAAAATTGGTTGTAGAGTTTAAGTTGAATCTTATATTTGATACTGAATCCATTTTTGTGGAAATCGTTTGAAGCTGCAGATTATTGCTTTTTGTGTCCAGATATGATCTTTTTATACATTTACTATAATGAGGCCAAATTAAATATGAAAAAAAACACGACTTCATCAATTACTGTAGGTTATTCTTTTAATTACAATTTCTCTTTTTGGCTCTCCCGAAATTTTCTTATGTAAATCTGAGCTGTTTGATTTTTGTAACACTATGCCATGCCGATGGCCCTAAGTGGCATCTGTTGAAATTATATCCTTATCCGGTGTGCACCATCTATTTTATGACTTTGTTTTTGTCATAGTATCCTACACTTTGTCTTTTTTTTTTTCAGAAATTTCAAATCAAAACGAATAGCTAACAATTTCCTGAATCAAAAGACTGGAGTTTTATTTTCAAAACTTAGCGAAAGAAATGCTTGAATGATTCCAAATCTGGGAAAAAAAACACAAAATCTATTTTTGTTTTATATACATGTATATTTTGTTCTTTTCCGGAGTTAACAATATCCCTGACGGATTTAGCGATAATTGGAAAAAAGCGACATTCAATAAAATTGACCCTTATCAAACAGGGTTTCTTCCTCTCACGGGAACAATTTTCCTTTGAATTCATTTTTCTTTCTCGCAGTGCCGTAAACATTGTGTCCAGTACACGTATCACAGATAGATGGATTTTGTGACTTCTTGGGAGGGAATCTTGCACATTATACTGATTCGTAAATGCCATACAGCTAACTGCTCTCAAACTTAAAATTTGCTAGGGATTACGCCATTCAGCCCGCTATCGAATAATTTGGATTCTGTCTTGTAAATTTTCCAGTGGAGACGCTGATTTGCTTTAGAAATTAACGATTTATTTAAAAAAAAAATCTGCTATAAATCTGAAACTCACTTCCCTTTACAATCTTGAGAATAACATTGCAATCAAAATGGAAATGTTATGAAAAACGCATTACTGAGCATTTCATTGCAGCAGTTTTAAACATGATGAAATTCGACGAGAGAAGATTTTAGAGCCGTACATTGGTGATCAAACAAGACCTACCTCTTTGAACAACATTGGGTGGGTTGTTTCGTGTAGCTTACAGCTTAATAAGGAAAGCCAGCGAAACGAAATTTCCTTTTAGTCTGGAAGCGACGCATTATAAATAAGAAAAATTTTCAAAAGAATACTAAATATACTAAAAGAGTTGCCGAGCACTTTTCTTTTATCAGTAGTTTGCCAAGCCGATATGTAGTACTGGTTAATTCTTCTGTCCTTTTAGTTGTATTATAAACCCCGGAAATAGCGAAACAACTGTAGAAGTATAGGTAATAGCATGATTTGTGGTGATATTTGGCATAAATAGCACGCGTCAAATTTCAAAATTGTGATACAATTGAGACAATTTTGAAATATCACAGGTGGTAGTTATGCCTAGTATCACGATATTTGGCATGTTGGCTTTGTATTCAGACTCATCTGCTTTTACTTCATCCAAGCATGACACACTCTTTTTTCAATTAGGAGGATTGTTTTCGTCGAAGCTAAAATACAAAATTAAATCATGACCCTCTTCTGGTTGCATAATTGGATAGCTTCTGTCCGCTATCCGTACCATAAGATTATTTGCCAATCGGTGGGTAATAAATCGGCCTGATTTTATATAAAGCAAGCACTGCCGACATTGTAAAGGTCAAAATGAAGAGGAGTAAACCGTTAACAATGATGCAAATGTTCACTTTATGTTCAAAGTCGTAATGTTATTGTCAAACGACTTACATTTCAAACAATTAAAAAGAAATGTCAATAAATAGACAATTTAATGAGAAGCAATCAAACTTTAAACGAAGAATGAGTTTATAACAAGGAATCCGCGCAAAATCCAAGCAATGCAATGATTCGCGGCAAGCCTAAACGATATCAAACTTCCTTTAATTTTCTTTTGCTTGGTGGAACAATTTCATGTTACAAAGTAAACGAACGCCATATGAATTAATTCGAGCTTTGGCGACGTAAAACTTGGCATACACTAAATATCATATAATGTAAGTTTTTGAAAAGCGAAATATGAGGGTAAAGCCCTCTGTCGTTACCCTTTATCGTAGTGAGAATTAGCTGTAATTTTTATTAAGTTTCCCTTAAGAAAAAAAAAAAGCCATAATCGCCTTAACGTGCGTATAATATTTTTTCTACCTGTATAATGTATAATTTCCACAGGGTCATTTTTGCATTATTTTCCCTCGGACAATTTCCTTGTGTATGTAAGTCTGTTACTGAAAGACCATTAAATATTGCGTCGATCGAGCTAAATGACATTTGCTTTTCGCATTTCTTCCGTCAATCTTACGTTCTAAAAGAACGTTTTTAAAGACAGCTCTCAAAACGTTTATTAAGATAGCTTGTACAAGAGAACAAAACAAGAAACGTTATCTTGAGATCTAGCATGATCTGGAATCCCGGTAGCACTGGTGGGCCAAATTGCAATTGTACTTTTACCTCTACACTTCCAAATCTTTTTGCACTTCCACTTTTAAATGCTGGTAGTGGTCAATCTTCTCCCGTTCTTCAGGTTTTTCTACCATGTGTGTATCATCAGCAAGCCTCATCGGTTGTGGAACACACTCTGCCCTCATTTTCCGGCAGCTAAATATTAGGTCTGGTATGACCTAAATAACAACCTGGTTCAATTAAACGGTAATCTGTAAACTTGCTCTGGAGAGTTGTTGACAGGTTTATTTGCTCTGCGATTGAACTTTCGGGGAAGGAAAGAACGTCCCTGACCTTTTCCCACGCTTTTAACAGTGTTGGATTGTTTCTTGTTTCATTGCAGTGTTTACGGGTCATAGCTTGCACAGCTGCAAACAATGGGGAGGGGGAAAGGGAAGGCTTGCGTTTCTTTTGTTGACGCGACGAAGTAGATACGTATCGCAAGAACGCGAAATGTGTCGTCAAAGATTAATAACATGTATCAAGTAATTGTGCCTCCGATTAAAATTTCTAAGGCTATTTATTACAAAAGGGTAGGTTTTGTCAGCCTAATAAGGTTAGCGAACTTACTGCACGAGAACCTTCTCAAATATGACGTTTGCGACAAAAAGAAGTAATGTAAGATAAAGTAATTACTAATAAAAGTAAACGAGAACAAAATAAAAAAAATATATAACGTTCTTGTTTCCGGCCAGAATTAAACTGGCGACCTTCCGCGTGTGAGGCGGACGTGATAACCACTAAACTACGGAAACCACGGTTAGCAAATACTCTACTGTTTAATTGCTTCGTTTGTTTTGAATCTATATAAGATAAAGCAGGAGGATAAATAAAGATGAGGCTAGAGGGGTATTGCGCAAATTTGCGCTGAAGGAAATACGTATTTTATAATCAGTATCAAAATAACAAAAGGAAGAATTGCGAGGCGGTAATAATGGACCGAGTAATGTAGCCTCAAGCAGACCATTTTTCACTTGTTCAGTTAGTACCCTAGCCTTCAATTGAGTGCGAGGCCGAGGGTTGGCCTTGTTTTGATAAAAACCTCTTTTGTCTTGATCTTATGTTCTTATGGAAATGAGAATAGTCGAAAAATACAAGTTTGCATAAGAACAAAAAGGTCTCGAAACAATGCGCCACTCGCCCAAGATGCGCAATTTTGAAGCACACTATGTACAAGTATTTTTCAAACCTAAAAAAAAATGGTTCACATTCACCAAATTTTAAGATTAAAACAGATTCCGTTACGGAAAAGCCCAATCTTTGATCCATTTGTCGTGCGTGAAAATGTAAAAGACGGTTAAAAATGTTTTGAATATCACTTTTAAAATCGGGCTTCACATTGAATCAGATCGATTTTTCCGTATTTTCGAGTTTACAAAGATATTTCTTATACTTCCCTGATTTTCTTCTTTTTACCAGAGCGTCCGCGCCAGCGAAGCGTGCGCAGCGGAGCACCATACATATAAGAAAATTGAAACCTGTCGATCAAAAACAAAAGAAGTCCAAAGCAAAGCTGATCATAACAACGTATATTGCTCTTTAATAACAATATTTCGGCTGGCTATACCTGCCTTCCTCAGTAAACCTGACAACTTGTAGGATCGTCGCCCGCGGTTTTTGCAGTTAACTTCTTTTTCAAACCTGTCGATGCCAGAAAATTTGGTTATGACGCCAGCGTACTCCGTCCATCCGTTGAGTGAACTGCAGCAAAGAGGTGCCTGGCTAAGGCTTACATGACAACTTAAATAGTTAGCGAAACACTACTTTCTTCGCGGTGCGATAAACGACAAGGTTTTGCATGGAATAGAAAACAAACTGAATGAAACATACTCCACGAATTATCACCTTTAGTTCGTATGTGCAAAAATCTGCCTTATGGTTCAAAGACCAGATGACCCAGATTTAGAGTCACCCGGTCGGCAGACCAGCGTAGATCCTGTCTTCACACCAGAAAAAAACTAAGACTTGGTCTGGGTCAAAGCCTGTTCCCGAGGCCAAAGACTTAGTGGTCACCATAGAAAAGCGAACAATATCGTACTTTTCTGTCTTCTTGTGGCTAAAATCATGCAGAGTGCTTATTTATGTGTTATTTTTCCTCAAGATCCATTATGGCTCTTGTTTTTATAAAAAGCACCAAAAAAATAGCATTTCTCGCGGTTTTAACCTCTTTTCTAATTCTTGGTAAAAACCAAAATGGCATTCATCATTGGTGACGTCACAGGCCTCCAGCAGTACCACCACCCCTAAAATATACCACTAAAGGTAAAATCGTTTCAAAATACTGCAACATATCAAAAACTCCGGGGAGGGGTTCCACCCACCCCCACCCCTTGTACCACAGTAGGGGTATGAATATGCGTGTACGCACGAGGGATAATTAAGATACCGATTTTTCCTCGAACCCTACCCTTCTTATATACGGTAGTTTCCGTAGTGTAGTGGTTATCACGTCCGCCTAACACGCGGAAGGTCGCCAGTTCAATTCTGGCCGGAAACAAGAACGTTGTCTTTCTTTTTTTTTCTTTTTCTCGCAAACGTCATATTAGAGAAAGGTTCTCGTGCAGAAAATTCGCTAACCCTATTAGGCTGACAAAACCTACCCTTTTGTAATAAATAGCCTTAAGAAATCATAATCGGTGGCACAATTACTTGATACATGTTATTAATCTTTGACGACACATCTCAAGCTAGCTATGACCCGTAAACACCCAAGAAACAATCCAACACTGCTCAAAGCGTGGGAAAAGGTCAGGAATGTTCTTTCCTTCCCCGAAAGTTCAAACGCAGAGCAAATAAAACTGTCAACAACTCTCCAGAGCAAGTTTACAGATTACCGTTTAATTGAACAAGGTTGTTATTTAGTTCATAATAGACCTAATATTAAGCTGCTGGAAAAAGAGAGCAGGATGTGTTCCACAACCGATGAGGCTTGCTGATGACATACACATGGTAGAAGAACCTGAAGAACGGAAGAAGATTGACCACCACCAGGACTTAAAAGTGGAAGTTCAAAAAGATGTGGAAGTGCAGAGGTGAAACTACAATTGCAATTTGGCCCACCAATGCTACCGGGACTCCAGATCATGCTAGATCTCAAGATAACGTTTCTTGTTTTGTTCTCTTGTACATTTAGCTATCCTTATAAACGTTTTGAGAGCTGTATTTAAAAACGTTCCTTTAGAAAATAAGATTGACGGAAGAAATGCATAAAGCAAATGTCATTTAGCTCCATCGACGCAATATTTAATGGTCCTTCAGTAACAGACTTATATACAGAAGGAAATTATTCGAGGGAAAATAATGCAATTGACCCAGTGGAAATTATACATTATACAGGTAGAAGAAATATTATACGCACGGAAAGGCGATTATCGCCTTTTTTTTTTTTTTTTTTTTAGGGGAACTTAATAAAAATCAGAGTAATCCTCACTACGATAAAGGGTAACGGCAGAGGGCGTTACCCTCATATTTCGCTTCTCAAAGACTTATATTATATGATATTTAGTGTATGCCAAGTTTTACGTTGCCGAAGCTCGAATTAATTCATATGGCGTTCGGTTACTTTGTAACATGAAATTGTTCCAACAAGCAAAAGAAAAAGAAGTTTGATTTCTGTTAGGCTTGCTGCGAATCATTGTATTGGTTGGGTTTTTCGGATTCCCTGTTATAAACTCATTCTTCGTTCAAAGTTTGATTGCTTCTGATTAAATTGTCTATTTATTGTTCCAACAAGCAAAAGAAAAAGAAGTTTGATTTCAGTTAGGCTTGCCGCGAATCATTGTATTGGTTGGGTTTTGCGCGGATTCCCTGTTATAAACTTATTCTTCGTTCAAAGTTGATTGCTTCTGATTAAATTGTCTATTTATTGACATTTCTTTTTAATTGTTTGAAATGTGAGTCGTTTGACAATAATATTACGACTTTGAACATAAAGTGAACATTTCCATCATTGTTAACGGTTTACTCCTCTTTATTTTGACCTTTACAATGTCAGTGCTTGCTTTTTATAAAATCAGGCCGATTTATTACGCGCCGATTGGCAAATAATGGTACGCATAGCGGGAAGAAGCTATCCAATAATGCAACAAGAAGAGGGTCAGGATTTAATTTTGTCATTTTAGTTTCGACGAAAATCATCCCCCTAATTAAAAAAAAAAAAAGGAGTGTGTCATGCTTGGATGAAGTAAAAGCAGATGAATCTGAATAAGAAACCAATATGCCAAATATCGTGATATTTGGCATAACTACCACTTGTCATATTTCAAAATTGTCTCAATTGTATCACAATTTTGAAATATCACTCGTGCTATCTATGCCAAATATCACTACAAATCATGCTGTTACCTAAACTTATACAGTAGTTTCTCTATTTCTGGGGTTAATACAACTAAGAGGAAATAAGAGTTAACTAGTACTACATATCGGCTTGGCAAACTACTGATGAAAGAAGAGTGCTCGGCAACTCTCTTAGTATATTTAGCATTCTTTTGGAAATTTTACTTATTTATAATGCGTCACTTCCAGAGTAAAAGAAAATTTCCTTTCACTGGCTTTCCTTATTAAGCTGTAAGCTACACGAAACAATCCACCCAATGTTGTTCAAAGAGGTAGGTCTTGTTTGATTATTAATGTACGGCTCTAAAATCTTCTCTCGTCGAACTTTAACATGTTTAAAACTGCTGCAATGAAATGCTCAGTAATGTGTTTTTTTAATAACATTTCCATTTTGATTACAATTTTATTCTCAAGATTGCAAAACGAAGTGAGTTTCAGATTTATAGCAGATTTAAATTTTTTAAAAAAACAAATCGTTAATTTTTAAAGCAAATCCGCGTCTCCACTGGAAAATTTACAAGACAGAATCCAAATTATTCGATAGCGGACTGAATGGCGTAATCCCTAGCAAATTTTAAGTTTGAGAGCAGTTAGCTGTATGGCATTTACGGAATCAGTATAATGTGCAAGATTCCCTCCCAACAAGTCACAAAACCCATCTATCTGTGATACGTATACTGGACACAATGTTTGCGGCACTGCGAGAAACAAAAATGAAAAGAAAATTGTTTCCGTGAGAGGAAAAAACCCTGTTTGATAAGGGTCAATTTTATTGAATTTCGCTTCTTTCCAATTATCGCTAAATCCGTCAGGGATATTGTTAACTCCGGAAAAGAACAAAATATACATGTATATGAAACAAAAATAGATTTTGTCTTGTTTGCCCAGATTTGGCAATCATCCAAGCATTTCTTTTGCTAAGTTTTGAAAATAAATCTCCAGTCGTTTAATTCAGGTAATTGTTAGCTATTCCTCTTGATTTGAATTTCTAAACAAAAAAGACAAAGTGTAAGATACTATGACAAAAACAACGTCATAAAATAGATGATGCACACCGGATAAGGATATAATTTCAACAGATGCCACTTAGGGCCATCGGCATGGCATAGTGTTACAAAAATCAAACAGCTCAGATTTACATAAGAAAATTTCGGGAGAGCCAAAAAGAGAAATTGTAATTAAAAGAATAACAGTATTGACGAAGCCGTGCTTTTTCATATTCAATTTGGCTTGATTATAGTAAATATCTATAACAAGATAATATCTGGACACAAAAAGAACTAATCTGCAGCTTCAAACGATTTCCACACAGAAATGGATTCGGTATCAAATATAAGATGTATCTTAAACTCGACAACAAATTTTACATTCAATTCATCATTTTTACTGCAACCAGACAACGTTTAGAGGATGCCTACGATATATTCTTCAAGTTTGCTTTTGGTTCGGCAATCTACATGTTCATCGCTTCATTTTTATCCATCATCGCATATGGTTTGTTGCTCCTGGTGTTTTTGTTCGATCCTTTGAAGATCTTCAGGAAAGCTACAACTTATTTCCTCGTAGGTCTTTCTATTGCCGATATTTTAACAACCACGACACAGCAACCTATGTATGCTACATGTTTCACTGTGATATACATTAAACATCGTGACACTGTTAAGACATGTCAAACTCTCATCACCGTCGGTCAACATATATCTCTGGTTGCAATGAATTGTTCCTTTATAATCGTGCTTTCATTCACCATCGCGCAATTCATTGTGGTAATTTCTCCTCTAAAATACGCACAGAAAGTTACGAAATGTCGCGTGATTATTTGCATCATTGGAATATATGCATACGCCATATTGCTGACTCTGTTGCCTAAAATGGGGGTCCACAGAGACTCCTTATTAAAATTTGACACGATATTTCATTCTATAATTTTAACATATCTGATCATAATATTTTACGTTCTTTTATTCATCACTTTCAAGAAAAAGGCAGCCGCTTCAAGAAGTCTTCAAGAAGATCAGAGGACGGAGGGTAGAGGGAGGCGAACTTGTTTGGAGCGCAAGTTTATCGTTGTCAACTTTTTTCTGGTCGCCATTTTGTTTCTCTGTTCTCAGCCGGTCACTATTTTAGGGATGGTAAGTCTCTACTCCAGTGAGGATCCTAACAGTCCAGAATTTCTTATCGCCAGCCTCATCGTGGAAAACGTGCTTTACTTGAAATTCCTGCTGGACCCTTTTCTGTACGCATGGCGAATTCCAAAATATCGTCAGGCGCTCAAGATTATTCTGCGCTGGAACCAAAGTAAGAATAAGAAGCCTTGCCGAGGGTCAATGTTCAGTGATTGCGCCATTGCTGAGTTAAGTTTGTCACGTGACACTGTGATCACTTTCGATTTCAAAGCTATTTCTCAGTGATAAGTGGCAGGATGGAATCTTAAGGCGACAACTTTGCCGGAATATTTCTTGCGACAGGAGGTACAACACCAACGACGGTCACGGTGGAAACAGACGACTCCTGAAACGCACTCTTGAAAATTATTTTTGCACCTTCTATCTGATTCACCTCAAAGTTTGATGGATCGATGGTCTTTAGATTCCAAAAATCGTATGTACTTTTTTTCTTTTTGTTTTGTTTTTGTTTTTGTTTTTTTCGGTTTTAACGATTTTTAGATTCTTTGCTACATTTTGAAGCAGTTTTTGTGAACAGCTAATCGGGCTATAACGGAAGAGTATAAGCAAGAATGAGGACTGCAATCCACGGATGTGGAAGTAAATGCTCGGGAGCGTGGACTGGGATTTAGCTCACCGAACACCCAAACTGATTGAAAATTTAAGTGAAATCATAATTTGTTGTTGTTCTTTGTAGTTTGGAGCCAGTAGCGCATGAGTATCTGATCTTGCGCAAAGCAAAACCACGTGATCGAGAACTTCGCTTGAGGCTGAGCCCGTCAATTTTATCATGTCGATGCAGTACGAACTTATCTCTGGAAGGAAACTCATTCCGGAATGAATGTCATTCCGGTATCATGTAAATGGCGTCTTAGTTATTTGGTTTGAAATCAAAGTACTAGTACTTTTTCAAAAAGTCTGAAATTGGAATTGATTTACTTGGTATTAAATAAATCTGGTCTGTTACCGAACTTGTTTGTTTGTGTTATATTTCTGATTAGATTTGAAGTTTCTCAACCTACCCCAGCCCTCCCCCTCCCCACCCCTCTTCTTGTTTCCTCCTATTCCCCATTCTGTCTGTCTGAGGGTTAAAAAGTTGACGGATTTCACTCAAATTATGGTTAACCTGCAGCTGATTCCGTTTAAAGGGTTTATTTTTGCTTCCATTCCAGATGACTTTTTTTATTTTTTTATTATAATGATAATCATTATTTTTAATCAGAGGTACATTTGCTTAATTTATGGCCGCTCTCTTTTTTTTCTTACTCTCCTTGTTATTAGGTTGATATTTTTTTTGATGATTAATTAGTTATGTTGTCTCCATCTTACTAGCTTATACCTCCTATACTGGTGTCCGACTTAAGGCGTTTTAAATAGACGATATTCAGGACTCTAATATAAATCGCTCATCTTGCTTTGGTATTCATTGCTTTGCAATATCTGAACATTTCATTGAAAGTAATAAGATATTCCGGTGTATGTAACGTTAACGTGGTCAAAAAATTATCCTACAAGAGATTTGTAAGAGAACGTTGGAGTATTCGTACATTTCTAGTTCGGATTACGATCAATCAATCGAACCCTTCAAATCAAACGTTCAAGGTTAAAATAGAAAGCATTCCAAGCTTCTTAATCCGAAAACCAAAAGAATCTCCCCGGCGGGGAATCGAACCCCGGTCTCCCGCGTGACAGGCGGGGATACTCACCACTATACTACCGAGGAATTGGATGCGTTGAATGTAAGTTTAATGATCCATGCAATGGGGAAACGTCCTCTATCACTTGAAAGCAAAACTTCAAGATCCTCTTAACTATAAACGCCAAACTTACCAACTTTAATTTCCTACAATGTGGGAACATTTTACCATGGATTTTTGCGAGGCATGTTTATCAAAAAGCATCTCCCTCCGCCCCCTGGTCGCAGGAAACAGTCTGTCGACAAACAAATTTGGAGACGCTGAGTAAATTTTCACGCATGAATTCACCTGTCCAAATTTTGACCAAGCGGGGAGGGGGACTAGATTGTTGCTGGAGTGTGACCAAAACCGTAACTAAAAGGTAAAGCTTTTGAAATTTATTTAAATTTTGTCTTAAGGCGTACACAACAAAATTTAACTTTGTTGGTTGCCTCTAAATGGTTAATTTTGCGCCAAAACGAAACGCGATATATATGCCTGGGACTCCCATCAGTACCCTACTGAGTTTTCTACCTCTGCCCCCTGAGTCTCTAAAGACGGACAGAGTACGCTGACGTCATAACCAAATTTTCTGTCTTTGATGGGTTTCCATTTTCTTCTAGGTATGGGGTTCCGCAGCGCACGCCTCGCGCGCAGTTGCCCTGCTCAAAAAAGAACGAATTAAGGGAAGTATGAGAACTACCTTTTTAAACTCGAAAATACGTAAATACCGGTCTTTTTCAGTTCGAGGCCAATTTTTAAAGTGATTTTCAAAACATTTTTACCCCCTTTAATATTTTCACGCGCGGTAATTGGAAGATTGGGGAACCATTATTTTTCAGTAATGCATGTAGGAGCTGCTCGTAAGGTGTTTCCTGATTGGTCGCAGAAATAATAAAAAATCATTATTTATGAATATTTCCCATTGTTTCACGGTTATGGTATCGAGCCAAATTACTTGTGTATGTTGTGCTTGAACATGGCGCATCTTGGGCGAGTGGCCTACTGTTTCGAGCCCATGTTATTCCGGCATGCAAACCTGTATTTTTCAACTATAATTTCCACGAGAAAACAAAAGAGGTTTGTATCAAAACAAGGCCAACCTCGGCCTTGCACTCAATTGAAGGTCAGGTTACCAACTGAACAAATGAAAAATAGTCTGCTTGAGTCTACATTACTCGGTCCATTATTACCGCCTCGCAATTCTTCCTATTGTTATTTTGACACTGTTTGTAAAATATGTTTTTCCTTCGCAAATTTGGGCAATACCCCTCTAGCCTCATCTTTATTCATCCTCCTGCTTTATCTTAGATAGATTCAAAACAAAAAAAACGAATAAACAGTAGAAAATTTTCTAACTGTGGTTTCCGTAGTGTAGTGGTTATCACATCCGCCTCACACGCGGAAGGTCGCCAGTTCAAATCTGGCCGGAAACACTTTACTTTTTTCTTAAAATTAGGAAAATCAGTACAAATTACTTAACCATGAGGGGATGGGTTTTGACTAAATAACAGTTCAATTTTAATTTAATAAAGTTAAATTACTTACTTTGAAGTAGTCTTTTGTCCTTTCTAATCATTTCTGCAGATCGACTTCTGAATCAAAACAAAGCATGTTTCCAGGCTATAGCACAAGAAATATACGGCAGAAATGACCAGAAACGACAAGAGACTGCTTCAATGTAACCTTTATTTAGTCGAAACTCATGTTTCCTATAGCTCATGGTGAGAGCCGAACTAAGGGAGACCAGGAGCCCTGGAGAGACAAATTGGTATTTCGCTATTGAAGTCTGGGCCTGTGCATGGGCCATAGGAAACATGCATTGGGCTTCGACTAAATTGAAGTTAACTTTTTATTTAAGAAAAAGGGTGTAGCGTTTACCCGGTGGAAAAATTACGCATTTTTGTATTCTTATTCTAGAGTACGATGAATCAAACGCACCCTTCAAATCAAACGTTCAAGGTTAAGAATTAAAAGCATTTCAAGCATTCATCTTAATCCGAAAACCAAAAGAATCTTCCCGGCGGGGAACCGAACCCCGGTCTCCCGCGTGACAGGCGGGGATACTCACCACTATACTAGCGAGGAATTGAATGCGTTACATTTAGGCTTAATGGGTTATGTAATGGGGAAACGCCCCATCTCACTTTAAAGTAAGCGGCTTCAAGATCGTCTTAACTATGAACGCCGAACTTACCCCTTTTCATAGAGAAAGTGGGAACAATTTACGACGGGTTTTTTGACAGGAATTTCTATCAACCGATTCGATTTTGTTTTTGTTTTTTTTTAATTTTAACCCTAAAGTTTGATCTGAATGGTGCATTTGATAGATCGTATTCTGAAATAAGACTGTACTTGAAATTTATCTTTCAAATCTTCTCTAGCGTAATTGTTTGACCACGCCAACATTACATACAAGTTTATTAAATATAAATTTTAACTTTCATTTAGCTGAAGCCTTATGCATGTTTTTTATAGTCCATGGACAAGCCCGGACTTCAATAGCGAAATACCAGTTTGTCTCTTGCTGGTCTCTCTTAGTTCGGCTCTCACCAAGGGCTAAAGGAAACATGAGTTTCCGTTAAATAAAGGTGACATTGAAGCATTCTTTCGTCGTTTCTGATCATTTCTGCCCGTATATTTTTTGTAAAAAACCTGGAAATATGCTATGTTTTGATTCAGAAGTCGATCGCCAGAAATGACTAGAAACGACAAAAGACTACTTCAAAGTAAGTTATTCAACTATATTATATAAAAATTTAACTTTCTTTAGTCGAATTCAAGAGACTATAAAGGGGACAGAGAGGGCGTCCCCCATATACATCCTATTCCATAGGTAATTCGTCTCGAGTTATTTTTAACACCACAGATCTCAAGGGGGATTAGACAACAGCCAATCACATAGCGCGAATGTGTTCCGCGTGGATGACCCACGCTGAGAGCCACGCGTCCTTCACGAAATGCCGCAGAACAAAATGGGGGAAGACGCGGAGAGCGATTTTGCTATTCCTTTTGTCGACGAAAACGACTACAGCGAGATTTCTGCGAAAGCTGTGTCAGCGAAACCGAAATTAAAAAATAATCGCCCTTCCTCTCTTGTATAGAGTTAACAGTAGAGCAGGAAAATCCTTAACACACTGAATATTCCCTCAGGATCATTTATAATTTACAGTTTGAAGAGAGCAATTTCTGGTTTGATGTTTATTTTTTTCAGTCTTTATAGCGATTATTCCTACCCACTTGCTTTGTCAATTGTAGGCGAACCCTCCAAAAGCTGAATTTCAAGGGACCATATTCAAGCTCAGAAAGAGAAATAAAATTTCGTAGTTGCTTATTTACGTCCTCCATACAACGCGAAATTAGGCATTTTCACGTCGTAGTCGTGCAAAAACGGGAGAGAAATGAACAAAAAAGTGTGTTGCACGTGCGAAGTTGTTGTTTTGCTAATTAAACCTATTGTTTTTTGACGTTCTAGTTGTCGTCTGCGTCGTTGGATCTTAAACTCCCTAAATTGTACAAACGACCGGTTTCAATAGACCGGCGAAATTTCTCATTTTATTAAAGCACTGAGGTTACGACAAGTTCGAGTTAAACTGATTTCACGGTTTGTCAGAGTCCAGCGATTCCTTTTTCCCAGGTGAGCGCCGACTCATTTGGCTTCAATATACAGGAATGCTCTCGATCTTTTTACGCTTTCATTGCCTCTCGCCCGACATGTTTTGCACGGCGTTTGGTCATGCGAAACCTCCACGAAACATCCACGCCTCGCGCGAGGTAACTTTATCCCGGTTCTAAAAATAACTCGAGACGAATTACCTATGGAATAGGGTGTATATGGGGGATGCCCTCTCTGTCCCCTTTATAGTCTCTTGTCGAATTCCATGCTCTCACCGTTAATGAACTACTTTCTCTACTTATTTGTTTCAAGGAAAGAAAAAAGTAAAATGCTTCCGGCCAGATTTGAACTGGCGACCTTCCATGTGTTAGGCGGACGTGATAACCACTACACTACGGAAACTGCCGTATATAATAAGGGTAAGGTTCGAGGAATAATCGTTATCTTATCCCTCGGACGTACACGCAAATTCATACTCCTACTGTTGTACAACGGGGTGGGGGAGGGGTGGATGGAACCCCTCCCCGGAGTTTTTAATATGTTGCAGTATTTTGAAACGATGTTACGTTTAGTGGAAAACCTTTGATCTTCTTAACAAGATGAGGTATAGTTTAGGGGTGGTGTTGGTGCTGGAGGCCTTTGACGTCACCAATAATGGCCGCCATTTTGGTTTTTACCAAGAATTAGAAGTCTGGTTCAAAACACGAGAAATGGTATTTTTAGTGCTTTATATGCAAAATAACAAATAAATAAGCACTTTGTATGATTTAAGCCACAAGAAGACAGGAAGGCCTCGGGAACAGGCTCTTAGGAGTCAAATGAATTAGGCGAGAGCAAAATTGCCGGTGAACTTCGCCCCAGACCATGTAAGACTTAGTTTTTTTTTCTGATATGAAGTCCGGATCTGCGCTGCTCTGCCGACCGTCCGACTAAATCTTGGAACTTGAATAAGACAAGTGTAAGAGAAAAGTCCAGAGGTTTGTATCTGCCAGTGGGCTGAGTTTTTCCGAGTTATTCGATGATCTTAGGCTTGTGTTAAACGTCAGAAGATTATGCTTGGTTATGGATAGTCTTGTCAGTGCCGCGAAACTCGTGTGGGATTGTGGTTGAGCTGTTTCGCTAAAATATTCTGTGCCAGCCATAAGAACATTTCTTCAGTGTATAGGTTAGCCGATTGTACCTTGGAAAAGCAACTCTCGGAAATTGGATCTAGGTCTAGTTTCAGCGGGCTCTAATGGCTTTGAACCAAAAGGCAGGTTTTTGGAGATAAGAACTCAAGGTGATAATTTGTGGAGTATGTTTCATTCAGTTTGTTGTCTATTCCAGGCGAAACCCTGTCGTTTATCGCACCGCGAAAAAAATCGTGTTTTGCTAACTATTTAAGTTCTTATGTAAGCCTTAACCTGGCACCTTTTCGCTGCAGTTCACACAACTTTAAAATTTCCAGACTAAAATAACACCAGTTTGAAATTTCACGGAGTCAGAATACTAAATAAATGTTCTAAAATTTGCATCATTTGAAATTTGGACTCGTTGTAATGCTTCTAGCAACTACTAACCTACTGTCCGGAGTCAGATAAAGGCTTTTAATCGGCCTTTGAATTAAAGTTTTATTGTTTTAAATTGCCAAGTAGCAGATTTTGTTGATTATTTTGCTAACCCGGTTTTCAAAAATCCAGCGCTTAAAACCCGTAGAAGTCGAGGAACCTTTTATACAAAACTTGATCTGAGCATAAAAGGAGCATAAAAGGATGCAACCCTGTTGGCTGCCTCTAAATGCTTTTTTTTTTTCTTTTTTGTTTGTTTTTTTTTGCGCCAAAACGAAATGCAACATACATATGTCTGAAACTCCCTTCCCCACCCCACTGAGGTTTTTTTAACTCTACCCCAGAGTCTGTACGGATAGACGGAGTACGGTGACGTCATAACCAAATTTTCTGGCATCGAAAGGTTTGAAAAAGAAATTAACTGCAAAAACCGGGGGCGACGATCCTGCATGTCGTCAAGCTTATTGAAGAAGGCTGCAGGTAAGGCCAGCCGAAATATTGTTTTAAAAAAGCAATATACGTTGTTATGATCAGCTTTGCTTTGGACTTCTTTTTTAATGGATCGATAGGTTTCAATTTCCTTTTCCGTATGGGGCTTCTGCTGCGTGCGCTTCGCGGGCGCAGACGCTTTGCTAGAAAGAAGGAAATCAGGCAAGTGTAAGAAATATCTTTGTAAACTCGAAAATACGGACAAATCGATCTTTTTCAGTCTGAAGCCCAATTTTAAAAGTGGTATTCAAAACATTGTCAACCGCCTTTTACATTTTCACGTATGACAAGTGGATCAAAGGTTGGGCTTTCCCGTAACGGAATAAGTTTTAATTTTTAAATCTGGTGAATAAGAACAATTCTATTTAGGGTTAAAAATTACTTGTACATGGTGTGCTTGAAACTATGGCGCATCTTGGGCGAGTGACGCATTATTTCGAGACCTTGTTGTTCTTATGCAAACTTGTATTTTTCAACTATAATTTCCATAAGAACACAAAATCAAGACAAAAAAGGTTTGTATCAAAACAAGGTCAACCTCGGCCTCACACTCAATTGAAGGCTATGTTACTAACCGAACAACTGAAAAATGATCTATTCTTGAGGCTACATCACTCGGCCCATTATTACCTCCTCGCAATTCTTCCTGTTGTTATTTTGACACTGCTTGTAAATATGTTTTTCCTTCGCAAATTTCCCGCAATACCCCTTTAGACTTATCTTTATCAATCCGGCTTCTGTATTATCTCACATAGATTCAAAACAAACAAAACAAATAAACGGTGTAGAATTTGTTAACATTGGTTTCCGTAGTGTAGAGGTTATCAAGTCCGCCTCATACGCGGAAGGTCGCCAGTTCAAATCTGGCCGGAAACATTTTACTTTTTTCTTTCCTTGAAACAAATAAGTAGAGAAAGTAGTTCATTAACGGTGAGAGCATGGAATTCGGCTAAAGAAAGTTAAATTTTTATATAATATAGCTGAATAACTTACTTTAAAGTAGTCTTTTGTCGTTTCTAGTCATTTCTGGCGATCGACTTCTGAATCAAAACATAGCATATTTCCAGGCTTTTTACAAAAAATATACGGGCAGAAATGACCAGAAACGACAAAAGAATGCTTCAATGTAACCTTTATTTAACGGAGACTCATGTTTCCTTTAGCCCTTGGTGAGAGCCGAACTAAGAGAGACCAGCATGAGACAAACTGGTATTTCCCTATTGTAGTCCGGGCTTGTCCATGGACTATAAAAAAACATGCATAAGGCTTCAGCTAAATGAAAGTTAAAATTTTTATTTAATAAACTTGTATGTAACGTTGGCGTGGTCAAACAATTACGCTAGAGGAGATTTGAGAGAGAAATTTTAAGTCAAGTCTTATTTCAGAATACGATCTATCAAACGCACCCTTCAGACCAAACTTCAGGGTTAAAATTAAAAAAAAAAACAAAACAAAGCAAAACAAAACAAAAACAAAAACAAACGCATTTCATACATTTATCTCAATCCGAAAACCAAAAGAATCTCCCCTGCGGGAAATCGAACCCCGGTCTCCCACCACTATACTACCGAGGAATTGAGTGCGTTAGATTTAGGCTTAATGGGCTATGTAATGGGGAAACGCCCCATCTCATTTTAAAGTGAACTATGTCTTAACTATGACCGCCAAATTTACCCCTTTTTTCCGTAATGTGGGAACTATTTACCGCGGCTTTTTGACAGGAAACTTTTACCACTACACTTTAACATGATAAGTTTCTGTCTTCTAGTTTCGATGGTCAGAATGAAGAAGAATTGAAACTTAAACATTTTATACAACAGTCATAGTCTCTTGTTTAACTCCTGAATTATCAAACATGACCCAAAACAAATGACACTTTCGTTTAGTTTTGATATAATCATTTGATATCGTTTTTTTTTTTTTTAGAGTTTCAGATATGAACAAAAATAACTCAGAATACTGAGTTGTTAATTCGTAATCAGACCGGGCTTGTTTTGCTCCCTGCGACCCGGGGTTTGAGGGGGGGGGGGGGGAGGGGGGGGTTGACAGAAATTCCTGTAAAAAAAACCGCTGTAAATTGTTCCCACTTTCTCTAGGAAAAGGGGTAAGTTCGGCGGTCATAGTTAAGACGATTTTGAAGTTATCTTACTTTAAAGTGAGATGGGGCGTTTCCCCATTAAATAACCCATTAAGCCTAAATGTAACGCATTCAATTCCTCGGTAGTATAGTGGTGAGTATCCCCGCCTGTCACCCGGGAGACCGGGGTTCGATTCCCCGCCGGGGAGATTCTTTTGGTTTTCGGATTAAGATGAATGCTTGAGATGCTTTTTTTTTCTGAACCTTGAACGTTTGATTTGAAGAGTGCGTTTGATTCATCGTACTCTAGAATAAGAATACAAAAATGGGTAATTTTTCCACGGGGTAAACGCTACATACAAGTTTATTTAAAAAAAACTTAACTTCAATTTAGTCGAAGGCCAATGCATGTTTCCTATAGCCCATGCACAGGCCCAGACTTCAATAGGGAAATACCAATTTGTCTCTCCTGGGCTCCTGGTCTCCCTTAGTTCGGCTCTCACCATGAGCTATAGGAAACATAAGTTTCGACTAAATAAAGGTTACATTGAAGCAGTCTCTTGTCGTTTCTGGTCATTTCTGCCGTATATTTCTTGTGCTATAGCCTGAAAACATGCTTCGTTTTGATTCAGAAGTCGATCTGCAGAAATGATTAGAAAGGACAAAAGTCTTCTTCAAAGTAAGTAATTCAACTTTATTAAATTAAAATTGAACTGTTATTTAGTCAAAACCCATCCCCTCATGGTTAAGTAATTTGTACTGATTTGCCTAATTTAAAGAAAAAATTAAAGTGTTTCCGGCCAGATTTGAACTGGCGACCTTCCGCGTGTGAGGCGGACGTGATAACCACTACACTACGGAAACCAAAGTTAGCAAATTTTCTACTGTTTATTTGTTTTCTTTGTTCTGAATCTATATAAGATAAAGCAGGAGGATGAATAAAGATGAGGTTAGAGGGGTATTGCCCAAATTTGCGAAGGAAAAACATATTTTACAGTGTCAAAATAACAACTGGAAGAATTGCGAGGCGGTAATAATCGACCGAGTAATGTAGCCTCAAGCAGACCATTTTTCAGTTGTTTAGTTAGTACCCTAGCTTCAATTTAGTGCAAGACCGAGGTTGGCCTTGTTTTGATACAAACCTTTTTTGTTTTCTCATGGAAATTATAGTTGAAAAATACAGGTTTGCATTCCGGAACAACATGGGCTCGAAACAGTATACGCCACTCGCCCAAGATGTGCCATGTTCAAGCACAACATACACAAGTAATTTGGCTCGATACCATAACCGTGAAACATTGGGAAATAATCATAAATAATGATTTTTATTCTTTCTGCAACCAATCAGGAAACACCTTACGAGCAGCTTCTACATGCATTACTGAAAAATAATGGTTCCCCAATCTTCCAATTGCCGCGCGTGAAAATATTAAAGGGGGTAAAAATGTATTGAAAATCACTTTTAAAATTGGCCTCGAACTGAAAAAGACCGGTATTTACGTATTTTCGAGTTTAAAAAGATAGTTCTCATACTTCCGGCCCCTTAATTCGTTCTTTTTTGAGCAGGGCAACTGCGCGCACGAGGCGTGCGCTGCGGAACCTCATACCTAGAAGAAAATGGAAACCTATCCAAGACAGAAATTTTGATTATGACGTCAGCGTACTCAGTCCGTCCCTAGAGACTCAGGGGGCAGAGGTAAAAAAACTCAGTAGGGTAGTCATGGGAGTCCCAGGCATATATATCGCGTTTCGTTTTGGCTCACAATTAACCATTTAGAGGCAACCAACGAAGTTAAATTTTGTTGTGTTCGCCTTAAAACAAAATTTTTTGAAATAAATTTCAAAAGCCTTACTTTTTAGTTACGGTTTTGGTCACACTCCAGCAACTGAATCTAGTCCCTCTCCCCGCTTGGTCAAAATTTGGACAGGTGAATTCATGCGTGAAAATTTACTCAGCATCTCGAAATTTGTTTGTCGACAGACTGCTTGTCGACAACTGAAGCCTTTTATTTATACCAGTTAGTTTTACATGGTAATATTTCCGTGTTCTTGTACTACCGCCATAAAAAAAAATACAACTGCCGTCAAGTTTCATTTACTTCTTTTCAAAACTGAATTGTTTATTTTATATTTGAATATTTGCTCCAGGAGAGTGTCCGATAGCAAAGGGATTCATCGATGCCTGCGTTTTTGACATTGTCATGCAGGCTGTTACGGTAGACTACAGGAGAAATCTGTTAAAATTAAAATAACATAAAATAAAGTAAATTAACTATCCCTCTTTCTTCCACTGCCGCCACAAAATGAAATATAGCTGCTATCAGGATTCAATTTTCGGTTATTCGAATGCGGTTTGTTTAAAGGTTCATTCCCAACCTTGACGCAGCGCGATCTTTTGTGTTTGTTTTGAAGTCTTACACATAGTTAACGAAGAAAAAAAAAAGCCTCAATTCATAGCCCCTGGATTGACAAACAACAACAACTTACAACAAAAATAGACCAAAAAAAAAAAACAAAAAAAATTTACCACTATGCTATATAAGTTTCTGTCTTTGGGTTGGTCAGAATTGTCAGATTGCAACTTACACATTTTGGATAAAAATTTTCTTGTTTAACTTCTGGGTTGTCAAAAATGACCCTCAACAAGCCTAGCTGATATAACCATCTGATATCCTTTATTTAGAGTTTCAGATATGAACAGCTTAGAATACTAAGTTATAAATTCCTATTCAAACCGGGTCTTTTTTTGCTTCCTGCGACCAGGGGGCGGAGGGGGATGCTTTTTGATAAACATGCCTCTCGAAAATACATGGTAAATTGCTCCCACATTGAAGGAAATTAAAGTTGGTAAGTTTGGCGTTCATAGTTAAGAGGATCTTCAAATTTTGCTTTAAAGTGATAGAGGACGTTTCCCCATTACATAAACCATTAAGCTTACATTCAACGCATCCAATTCCTAGGTAGTATAGTGGTGAGTATCCCCGCCTGTCACGCGGGAGACCGGCGTTCGATTCCCTGCCGGGGAGATTCTTTTGGTTTTCGGATTAAGAAGCTTGGAATGCTTTCTATTTTAACCTTGAACGTTTGATTTGAAGGGTTCGATTGATTGATCGTAATTAGAACTAGAAATGTACGAATACTCCAACGTTCTCTTACAAATCTCTTGTAGCATAATTTTTTGACCACGTTAACGTTACATACATCGGAATATCTTATTACTTTCAATGAAATGTTCAGATATTGCAAAGCAATGAGTACCAAAGCAAGATGAGCGATTTATAGAGTCCTGAATACGGTCAAATTAAAACGCCTTAAGTCGGACACCAGTATAGGAGGTATTAGCTAGTAAGATGGAGACAACACAACTAATTAATCATCAAAAAAAATATCAACCTAATAACAAGGAGAGTAAAAAAAAAAAGGAGAGCGGCTATAAATTAAGCAAATGTACCTCTGATTAAAAATAATGATTATCGTTATAACTAGGGTATCTAAAAGATAGTAATGCTGGGGCACATTTTGTTGATACTGGCATTAGTTAGGCAGTGAGACTTAAAAGAATCAAAAATGACATTGAATGTCCTATTTACATGTTGGAAAATACTAGAATAATTACTATCAGTCTATAGAAAGAACTCGAGGGAACGTTGTTTAGAAAATGATCAAGTGGTTATCAACTCTGGTTTTCCCACAGTAAATTGTAGAAAATAATAGAATTTGAGATTGATTATCCAGATATTTAATATACAGTTACTGTGCACGATATTTTCTCTGGAAACACAATAATTTTATTGCTGTTTGTTGCACTTTAATAAGTAACAGTTATTTAGCTATATATTTATAGAAAACAACAAAACAAAAAAAGGAAAAAAAAAAGAAAGTAGGAATACGTAATCCGGTAGGACGCGAACCCGGCACCTTCGACTCGACGCGACTACACCTAACCACAACACCACAGAGGCTGATAACGCAATGTTTGGGAAAAGTGTTTCATTTTAATCCTTTTCTATGAAACTTCCGCCGGCAAGATGATCGCCAGCCGCATTAACCGAGCTATTAACAGTGAAAAAACAATGTAAACGCATATTCCATGGCAATGAATGAATGAAAGAACATAATTATGCTTTTCAAAACGCCGATACACGTCCTGGTCTGCCAAGTAGGACACAAAACATATGTTTTGTTATCTCGATTTCCGCTGTTATTTTGAAGCGAATGGTCAAAATCACATCCATTTTCGGCTCATACAGTTTCTTAAGAATAGCATTGCATGACATTTTCTCACTTTCACATCACCTTCTAGCAAGCTGGAATTTGTATATCCCCCGTGTTGCGGAGTCGAAGAGCAAATGCTCATCTTCTCGTCAGGTTTAACACCTGGACGAGTCAAAGGCTCTTGAATTGAAATCCACTCCCCAAGTTAACCATCGTACTCGTCTGAAAGACTCCTGCGTGTCTTAAAATTTGGTAAGACCTCTAACCGTGCTGTAGAACTGAGCAGCGAACGATGCACTACTTCCCCGTGTTTTTATTTGAGTTGTTCGTGGCGCAATGCACTCTGGTTAAATGCAATGCATTGTGGTAAAAAGTGTGATTAAATGCAATGCATTGTGGTAAAAAGTGATGAATTCGAGAATTCGTCGCCCCTTTATATATTTCCTTTAAATCCTGATTATGTTGCTGCTCGCTCCCTTCGGTCGCTCCGCAGCAATAAAAAAATAAAAAAAGGTCATCTGGAGTGGAAGCAAAAATAAACCCTTCAACGGATTCAGCTGCAGGTTAATCATAATTTGAGTGAAATCCGTCAGCTTTTTAACCCTCAGACAGACAGAATGGGGAATAGGAGGAAACAAGAAGAGGGGTGGGGAGGGGGAGGGTTGGGGTAGGTTGAGAAACTTCAAATCTAATCAGAAATATAACACAAACAAACAAGTTCGGTAACTGACCAGATTTATTTATTGCCAAGTAAATCAATTCCAATTTCAGACTTTTTGAAAAAGTACTAGTACTTTGATTTCAAACCAAATAACTAAGACGTCATTTACATGATACCGGAATGAGTTTCGTTCCAGAGATAAGTTCGTACTCTATCGACATGATAAAATTGATGGGCTCAGCCTCGCGCGAAGTTCTCGCTCACGTGGTTTTGCTTTGCGCAAGATCAGATAATTATGCGCTACTGGCTCCAAACTACAAAGAACAACAACAACTTATGATTTCACTTAAATTTTCAATCAGTTTTGGTGTTCGGTGAGCGAAATCCCAGTCCATGTTCCCGAGTATTAATTGGAAATCCCCATCCGTGGATTGCAGTCCTCATTCCTACTTATTCTCTTCCGCTATAGCCCGATTAGCTGTTCACAAAAACTGCTTCAAAATGTGGCATTAAGAATATAAAAACCGTTAAAATCGAAAACAAAAAACAAAAAACAAAACAAAACAAAAAGAAAAAATTACATACGATTTTTTGGAATCTAAAGACTATTGATCCATCAAACTTTGAGGTGAATCAGTTAGAAGGTGCAAAAATAATTTTCAAGAGAGCGTTTCAGACGACGTCTGTTCCTACCTTGAACGTTTTAAATAACTCCATGTACCTCCTGTCGCAAGAAATATTCCGGAAAAGTTGTTGCCTTAAGATTCCATTCCCGCCGCTTGTCACTGAGAAACAGCTTTGAAATCGAGGGTGATCACAGTGTCACGTGACAAACTTAACTCAGCAATGGCGCAATCACTGAACATTGACCCTCGGCAAGGCTTCTTATTCTTACAGTGGTTCCAGCGCAGAATAATCTTGAGCGCCTGACGATATTTTGGAATTCGCCGTGCGTACAGAAAAGGGTCCAGCAGGAATTTCAAGTAAAGCACGTTTTCCACGATGAGGCTGGCGATAAGAAATTCTGGACTGTTAGGATCCTCACTGGAGTAGAGACTTACCATCCCTAAAATAGTGACCGGCTGAGAACAGAGAAACAAAATGGCGACCAGAAAAAAGTTGACAACGATAAACTTGCGCTCCAATCAAGTTCGCCTCCCTCTACTTTCCGTCCTCTGATCTTCTTGAAGACTTCTTGAAGCGGCTGCCTTTTTCTTGAAAGTGATGAATAAAAGAACGTAAAATATTATGATCAGATATGTTAAAATTATAGAATGAAATATCGTGTCAAATTTTAATAAGGAATCTCTATGGACCCCCATTTTAGGCAACAGAGTCAGCAATATGGCGTATACATATATTCCAATGATGCAAATAATCACGCGACATTTCGTAACTTTCTGTGCGTACTTTAGAGGGGAAATTACCACAATGAATTGCGCGATGGTGAATGAAAGCACGATTATAAAGGAACAATTCATTGCAACCAGAGATATATGTTGACCAACGGTGATGAGAGTTTGACATGTCTTACCAGTGTCACGATTTTTAATGTATATCATAGTGAAACATGTCGCATACATAGGTTGCTGTGTCGTGGCTGTTAAAATATCGGCAATAGAAAGACCTACGAGGAAATAAGTTGTAGTTTTCCTGAATATCTTCAAAGGATCGAACAAAAACACCAGGAGCAACAAACCATTTGCGATGATGGATAAAAATGAAGCGATGAACATGTAGATTGCGGAACCAAAAGCAAACTTGAAGAATATTTCGTAGGCATCCTCTAAAACGTTATCTGGTTTTAGTAAAAATGATGCATTTATTGTAAAATTGGTTGTAGAGTTTAAGTTGAATCTTATATTTGATACTGAATCCATTTTTGTGGAAATCGTTTGAAGCTGCAGATTATTGCTTTTTGTGTCCAGATATGATCTTTATATACATTTACTATAATGAGGCCAAATTAAATATGAAAAAAACACGGCTTCATCAATTACTGTTATTCTTTTAATTACGATTTCTCTCTTTGGCTCTCCCGAAATTTTCTTATGTAAATCTGAGCTGTTTGATTTTTGTAACACTATGCCATGCCGTTGGCCCTAAGTGGCATCTGTTGAAATTATATCCTTATCCGGTGTGCATCATCTATTTTATGACTTTGTTTTTGTCATAGTATCGCACACTTTGTCTTTTTTTTTTTAGAAATTTCAAATCAAAACGAACAGCTAACGATTACCTGAATTAAAAGACTGGAGTTTTATTTTGAAAACTTAGCGAAAGAAATGCTTGAATGATTCCAAATCTTTGTAAAAAACGCAAAATCTATTTTTGTTTCATATACATGTATATTTTGTTCTTTTCCGGAGTTAACAATATCCCTGACGGATTTAGCGATAATTGGAAAGAAGCGAAATTCAATAAAATTGACCCTTCTCAAAACAGGGTTTTTAGCCTCACGGAAACAATTTCTTTTCATTTTTTCTTTCTCGCAGTGCCGCAAACATTGTGTCCAGTATACGTATCACAGATAGATGCATTTTGTGACTTCTTGGGAGGGAATCTTGCACATTATACTGATTCGTAAATGCCATATAGCTAACTGCTCTCAAACCTAAAATTTGCTAGAGATTACGCCATTCAGTCCACTATCAAACAATTTGGATTCTGTCTTGTAAATTTTCCAGTGAAGACGCGGATTTGCTTTAAAGATTAACGATTTATTTTTTAAAAAAATTAAATCTGCCATAAATCTGAAACTCACTTCGTTTTGCAATCTTGAGAATAAAATTGCAATCAAAATGGAAATGTTATGAAAAACGCATTACTGAGCATTTCATTGCAGCAGTTTTAAAAACCTTGGAGTTCGACGAGAGAAGATTTTAGAGCCGTCTATTGGTGATCAAACAAGACCTACCTCTTTGAACAACATTGGGAGGGATGTGTCGTGTAGCTTACAGCTTAATAAGGAAAGCCAGTGAAAGGAAATTTTCTTTTACTCTGGAAGTGAAGCAATATCAATAAGTAAAATTTCCAAAAGAATACTAAATATACTAAAAGAGCCTGTTGCCGAGCAATCTTTTTTATCAGTAGTTTGCCAAGCCGATATGTAGTACTAGTTAATTAATATTCTTATTTCCTTTTTAGTTGTATTAACCCCCGGAAATAGGGAAGCAACTGTATAAGTATAGGTAATAGCATGATTTGTAGTGATATTTGGCATAAATAGCACGAGTGATATTTCAAAATTATGATACAATTGAGACAATTTTGAAATATCACAAGTGGTAGCTATGCCAAATATCACGTAGCCTGCGAAAACATCCGTTTCTCCTCTTTCTTCGTAGCTGGGGACGTTTCGCGCGGAGGAACGTCTGCGACTCAGCGGCAGAAATTCCATACTGATGACGCAAATCAATGTTTACATAATAAATCCGGTAGTCATGGGGTTCCAATATAAATTTGTCCAATTTTATGAGCCTTCTGGTCGATTTTGTTAAAGTGTTGTGTTCATCTGCCAAAGAGCTCCAGCAAAACTCAAATACTTCTTCTGGAGAAGACTACATTCTACAAATATTGACTGTTTTGTTAGAGATTCTTCACATTTGCATTTAACCTCTGTGGCCTTTTGTGTTTTGTCTGTCAAGACTGTCATTCGTAAACAATAGCTAAAACAATGTAACTACTCCGTCGACTAATCAGCGCTTCTGACCGGATTCCGGACAGATTGTACGGCATCAGTATGGAATTTCTGTCGCTGAGTCGCAGACGTTCCTCCGCGCGAAACGTCCCCAGCGGCGAAGAGCGAGAGAGAAACGGATGTTTTCGCAGGCTAAATATCACGATATGCGGCATATTGGCTTTGTATTCAGATTCATCTGCTTTTACTTCATCCACGCATGGCACACTGTTTTTTTTTTAATTAGGATGATTATTTTCGTCGAAACTAAAATAACAAAATTAAATCCTGACCCTCTTCTTGTTGCATAATTGGATAGCTTCTGTCTGCTATCCGTACCATTATTTGCCAATCGGCGCGTAATAAATCGGTCTGATTTTATAAAAAGCAAGCACTGACATTGTAAAGGTCAAAATGAAGAGGAGTAAACCGTTAACAATGATGCAAATGTTCACTTTATGTTCAAAGTCGTAATATTATTGTCAAACGACTTACATTTCAAACAATCAAAAAGAAATGTCAATAAATAGACAATTTAATCAGAAGCAATCAACTTTGAACGAAGAATGAGTTTATAACAGGGAGTCCGCGCAAAATCCAAACAACAAATGAAAATGATACGCGGCAAGCCTAAAAGAAATCAAACTTCCTTTTCTTTTGCTTGGTGGAACAATTTCATGTTACAAAGTAAACGAACGCCATATGAATTCATTCGAGCTTCGGCGGCGTAAAACTTGGCATACACTAAATATCTTATATTAGCATATACACACTCAGTGATCTTGGTAATTCAACCATTTTTAATTGGTAAGCTATCTCGGACTTTGACGTTTTAGTAAAATCCAACTAGTGGTCTATTATCAATGCTGCGTTCTGATTGGTTGAGCTACTACTAGGTTATATGTTATAGCCCACTAGTAGCGAAAAGCGCCGGCTTTGAAAACCAAAACAATGGTCGCTGAATCGCGTTTTGTTAGCTAAAGTTGTTTTGTCTCGATATTTTTGACCAACTAGTTGGATTTTACTAAAACAATTATTTCTCTTCCCCTCATGGCCTCTGTGTCAATAGCCCATTTAGCCTTCGGCCTCATGGGCTACTGACTCAGAGTCCATTCGGGCTCGAGGAATAATTGTTAAATATTCACCGCGCTAAGCGGTGAATATAAAGCAGAACAAAATCGCTGTCGTGAACTGGGTGTTTTGCCAAAGTTTCATAGTAAAGCCTATTTGGAAATGCACGAATATCCAAGTGCTGATGACTTTGAAGGCAAGAACAGACTTCATGGTGTTTAAACAGCGTGATTTATTGTGAAGTGGTACTTACTGTAGCTGACTTTTCGTACGCTCGAAGCTATGTTTACCACTACAGAGGAAAACGAGGTCGCTTTGTCATTGTTTTGTGATTTTCGAAAATTGTACGTGCCAGCAAGTTAACAAGGCAAAGCATATTGGAGATAAACAACGCTCACCTTGATCGTAGCCTCTGTTGACAGCATTTGCAAGAAGCGACAAAGAAAACTTTCTCATTCATGGTGAGTTGACAGAAGCAAATAAAACTCTACTTTTCTTCTCAGAATTGGTTAGTTATTTAAATTTTAGGCGTTTTCTTTTAAACCGTTGATGCTAGAGCTTACAAAACTCGATACAAAAAGATTAAAACTATCATTTTCCATGTTTGAAGATACTGTAAAGATCTAACTTTTGCGCATCCACTGTTTACGGCTTCGTGTTCACGTATGAATTCTCCCGTCAATCAAACTAATCGTTTTTTTAATGTTTTCTTTTCTGATTTTGTTGAGATCACTTCGTGTGAATATACTAAACAATTATTCACCTCAGGCTTAGTTAATATTGTTGAATAATCCCCTCGACTTTGTCTCGGGGATTATTCAACAATGTTAACTTCACCTTCGGCGAATAACTGTTGAATATAAGTTTTTGAAAAGCGAAATATGAGGGTAAGGCCCTCTGCCGTTACCCTTTATCGAAGTGAAAATTAGCTGTGATTTTTATTAAGTTCCCCTAAAAAAAAACATAAATAAAACGATAATGACCTTCACGTGCGTATAATATTTCTTCCAGCTGTATAATGTATAATTTCCACTGGGTCATTTTTGCATTATTTTCCCTCGGATAATTTCCTTTTGTATATAAGTCTGTAACTCAAAGACCATTAAATATTGAGTCGATGGAGATAAATGGCATTTGCTGTTTGCATTTCTTCCGTCAATCTTACGTTCGATCTAAAAGAAAGCTTTTCAAGACAGCTCTCAAAACGTTTATTAACTAAAGATAGCTTGTACAAGAGAACAACACAAGAAACGTTATCTTGAGATCTAGCATGATCTGGAGTTCCGGTAGCATTGGTGGGCCAAATTGCAATTGTAGTTTCACCTCTGCACTTCCAAATGATTAAAATATGAGAAAAATATATACAAATAGAAATATAAATGTTCTAGTTATCCTTAATAAAACTTAAAACATTGTTTTTGTTTTTTAAAAAAAAATGCAATACTGTTTGATCTTCTAACATGGTTGGGTAAACCATTCCATTCATTTACAATACGGTTAAAAAAGCTATATTTTAAACCATCAGTTCTTCCTCTTTTTCCTCAAGTTATAACCTGTATTTCTATCCTTACAAAATATGAGCTTATTTGAAATTTCAATTTCATAATGTCCATTAATTACGTCGAAAAAAAAATGTAACATCTCTAGTGAACCTCCTATTAGATAATGACAACAATTTTAGCTTAGATAGTCTAGTATCATAATCATCATCAGACCTAGTGATCCATCTGGTAGCTCGTCGCTGAACAGCCTCGAATTTATCAATGTTACGTTTAGTATGAGTGTTCCAAGTTTCGCATGAATATTCTAATAAAGGTCTCACAAGACTACAATAAAGTGTGTTCATGATATCAATATCCTTTAAGTCCCTACAAGTCCTCTTAACCAACCCTAAAACCCTATTAGCCTGAGCAGTTATTTTATCTAGGTGTTGGTTCAATGAAAGATTACTAGCAGTAAATAATCCTAAATCTTTATACGCATTAACACGTTCCAACAAAGGTTGACCTTCAACATTATCCTCCCAACTTAGACCCTGTTTACATGGAGTGGGGGACCCCGGTTTAGTGGGGTAGGTTTCTTTTGTTTTGTGTCCCCCAGAGCGTGAAAACGAAAGAAACCAACCCCACTAGACCGGGGTCCCCCACTCCACGTAAACAGGCCCTAAGGGTGACTTTTTCCTGGTTATTCGCATGATCTTACATTTCTTTGTATTAATTCTCATCTTATTCATCTCACATCAATCTGAGATTTTATCTATGTCACTTTGAAAAGTAGACAACTCTGCTTGAGTACTAATATCCCTATACATTTTACTGTCATCAGCATACAAAGCAGTTGAACTGTCCTTACTAATTACCACCGGTAAATCGTTGATGTAGACTATGAAGAATAATGGTCCCAACAAAGAACCTTGTGGGACACCAGAGGTTACGGTTAACCAGTCGGAAGCCTCTTGTTTCACTACAACACGCTGTTGACGTTCAGTTAAATAATCTCTACACCAATTTAGCAAGTCTTCATGGACACGATATTTGTAAAGTTTGGTTAATAGAATATTATGACAGACAAGGTCAAAGGCCTTTGAAAAGTCTATAAATACTACATCAACTTGATCTCTCTTGTCCAAGACTTTGTACTAAGAGTAGTTGAGTAGTGCAGGAACGACCAGTGAGGAACCCGCGATGAGAATCATGTATGAATCTAATAACTTGATCATAAATAGCATTGTACACAATTCTCTCCTGGCATTTCCCAGAGATAGTTAAGAGTGAAATGCCTCTATAATTCTCTACTGGCTCCCAATCACCATCCTTATAAATGGTTGTAATATTAGCTGATTTCCATAATTTAGGAAGGCGTCCCTGTTTGAACGATAAATTGAAGAGCATACTCAGAGGAACTGCAGATGTGTCAGCAGTCTCTTTAAGTAAACGAGCAGGTATTTTCTCAACTCCACAAGACTTATTAGCATTAAGACAGCTAAGTAGCTTTTGAACTTACTTAGTGTCACATGTCACATGGTTGGTAACGACCTCAAAACTTGGATCTTGTAAGTCAGTTTGTATTGGAGCCGGTACCCCAGTACTCTGTTTACAAACAAACTGAATGAAAGTGAATATTTAAAAAGGTAGCTTGCTCATGAGGTTTTCAAGTGTGTATCAAGTAATTGTGCCACCGATTATGATTTCTTAAGGCTATTTATTACAAAAGTGTAGGTTTTATCAGCCTAATAAGGTTAGCGAATTTTTTACACGAGAACCTTTCTCTAATATGACGTTTGCGACAAAAAGAAGTAATGTAAGATAAAGTTATTATTAATAAAATAAACGCGTGTTAGGCGGACGTGATAACCACTACACTACGGAAACTACCGTATGTAATAAGGGAAAGTTCGAGAAACAATCGGTATCTTATCCCTCGGATGTACACGCAAATTCATACCCCTACTGTGGTACAAGGGGGGGTGGCGTGGATGGAACCCCTCCCCGGATTTTTCATATGTTGCAGTAATTTGAAACGATTTTACCTTTAGTGGAAAACCTTTGATTTTCTTAACAAGATCAGGTATATTTTAGGGGTGGCGCTACTTCTGAAGGCCTGTGACGTCACCAATAGTGGCCGCCATTTTGGTTTTACCGAGAATTAGAAATCAGGTTAAAACCCTCGAGAAATGTTATTTTTTTGTGCTTTATATGAAAAATAGCACATAAACAAGCACTTACGGTGACCAATAAGTCTTTGGCCTCGGGAACAGGCTCTTAGGAGTCAAATGAATTAGGCGAGAGCAAAATTGTCGGTGAACTTTGACCCAGACCAGACGCTGGTCTGCCGACCGTGTGACATGTCAAATAGTTAAAATGCACTTGGCATTTCTTTAGCCACGTTTTAACAAATCCAGACAGATATATATATATATATATATCAAAAATTTATTTACAATCATTAAAAAAATCTATTAAAAATCTATTTACAATCATTATATTACAGGTCTTACAATCATTAAGTTTACAAAAACAATGACCCACTCCCTAAAAATTGTCGAAAAAGATATGTTTTCAATTCTTTCTTAAAACCAGTTAAAGATGGTGACTTAAGCAAATCTAATGGTAGTGAATTCCACAGTTTAGGGGCACACATTGAAAAAGCCTTGTCCCCGTAAGTTTTCGTGATTGATCGAGGTTGGTCTAACAGCTGCTTAGATGCGGACCGCAAGACCCTGGAATGCGATTGATAACTCAGTCTGTCCGCCAGATAGCTAGGGGAAAGGTTGTTAAGTGATTTGAAAACTAGCAAAAGAATTTTAAAAACAATACGATAGCTAACCGGAAGCCAGTAAAGGTCAAATAAGACAGGCGTAATGTGATCAAATTTACGAGTCTGAGTAACAATTCTTGCGGCAGTGTTCTGAACGTATTGAAGCTTCTTCAACAGCGTTTTAACTACAACCGTAGAGTAAGGAATTGCAATAGTCTAGTTTAGATGTTATGAAAGCATGCACGGCAATTTCACTAGACTCCAGTGTGAGATATTTTCTAATCTTTGATAAGTTCCTAAGCTGGTTAAACGATGATCTGCAAATGTCTGAGACGTGCGCGTCGAATAACATGTTGTCATCAAGTACTACTCCCAGACTCCTCATTGGTTGTCAGCCTCTCGTTACCGATACTGAAGTAGCTGAAGGGTGGACGGGTATGGTACTTCGAGTAAATAAGGATAATTTCTGTTTTGTCGTGATTGAGTTTCAGCTCGTTTACTTCCATCCAATGACATATATCAGCGACACAGTTCTCTACGCGCAGCCTTGCAACATCGACATCACAATCCTTGAACGATATGTAGAGCTGAGTATTATCAGCATAGAAATGATAAACGAGACCATGACTTCTTATTATCTCAGCAAGTGGTGCAGTGTACAATAGATACAAAATGGGACCTAGAACAGAGCCCTGTGGAACTCCCACAGTCAGATCCCTTACCGACGATTTTGTATCATTAATTTCGACAAACTGAGATCGGCCAGTCAGATAAGAATGAAACCACTGCAGAACAATTCCCGTGATGCCAAACGAGTTCTCCAGTCGAGAAAGTAGCAAAGAATGATTAACTGTGTTAAATGCTGCTGACAAGTCCAATAACAATAGGAACACATTGTTCCCCGTGTCCAATGACAGTAAGATGTCATCTGTGATCGTTAGCAGTGCGGTCTTTGTACTGTGGTGCGCTTTGTACGCAGATTGAAACTTTCTTGCAAAGCCATGGCCATTAACCGTAAAATAATTATTCAACTGCACAAATACAGTCTTCTCTACCAATTTTGAAAGAAACTTCAAATTGGACACCGGGTGGAAGTTGGAAAATTTCTCACAGTCAGCATTCGGTTTCTTCAGTAGCGGACGCAACGAAGCAATCTTAAGATCCTCTGGCATCGATCCAGTCGACAGCGACAGATTGATTACTGTTTTGAATACCGGGACAAGAGCCGAATAGCAACTTCGCATTATGGTTGCTGGTAGGGGGTCAAGTTTACAAGCCTTGATAGTGGAACCTCTGGTCAGTTTCAAGACGTCATCATCAGATCACTACTAAAGCACGGATAGATTTACAATTTATAAATATAATTTCCATACATTCAAATGATCTAAAAGAATGCTGGCACATGCGTGTCTTAGTACAAAAGCCTTGTTTGTGGAGAAGTCCCACACCTCCACCAGTCCCAACCAGTCTTGGAGTATGAACAAAACGGTAACCACTCGGGCAGAGCTCTCCAATAGTAGCGTCATCTCCCTTCGGATGCAACCATGTTTCCGTGATACCCAACAAATCAACAGCATGATCAACAACAAAATCTTTGATAGCTAGAGTTTTGTTGCAGACCGATCTAGCATTTAACAAGCACGAAGTAAAGTTCTTGCAGAACCGCGAATTGGAAACTTGGCTAACACGGTTAAGAGAGCGAAGATTATTTAAATTGGCACTCATATAAGAACGATAATAATTACGCCGACGAATGCTTTTGGTGTGGACAGGTATCCCGTGTGAGGTGCTCTGAAAAGGCAACTCTGTTGGTTGCCTCTAAATGTTCTGTTTTGTTTTGTTTTGTTTTTTTTTTTTGCGCCAAAAGGAAATGCAATGTCTGGAGCTCTACCCTATTGTATATGTCTCTCCCTACCCTATGAAGGTTTCTTTTTGCCCCTACCCTGGGGTCTGTACTGATAGTCGGAGTACTCTGACGTCATAACCAAATTTTCTGGCATCGATAGGTTTGAAAAATAAATTAACTGCAAATACGGCGGGCGACGATCCTGTATGTTGCAGATTTGCTGGAGAAGGCAGGTATGTTCAGCCGAAATACTGTTATGAAAACGCAATATAAGCTTTTTATGATCAGCTTTGCTTTGGACTTTTTTTTTTTGGATCGATAGGTTTCAATTTTCTTTTACGTATGGGGCTCCGCTGCGCGCGCTTCGCGGGCGCGGATGCTCTGCTAAAAAGAAGGAAATCAGGCAAGTGTAAGAAATGTCTTTGTAAACTCGAAAATACGGACAAATCGATCTCTTTCAGTGTGAAGCCCAATTTTGAAAGTGATATTCAAAACAGTTTTAACCATGTTTTTACATTTTCACGCACGACAAATGGATCAAAGATTGGCCTTTTACGTAACGGAATGAGTATTAATTTTAAAATTTGGTGAATGGGGACCATTTTTGTTAGGTTTGAAAAATACTTGTACATGGTGTGCTTGAAAATGGCGCACCTTGGGCGAGTGGCGTATTGTTTCGGGACCTTGTTGATCTTATGCAAACTTGTATTTTTTAACTATAAATTCCATAAGAACATAAGACAAAAGAGGTTTGTATCAAAACAAGGTCAACCTCGGCCTCACACCCAGTTGAAAGCTAGGTTACTAGCTAAACAACTGAAAAATGGTCTATTCTTGAGGCTATACATTACTCGGTCCATTATTACCGCCTCGCATTTCTTCTTATTGTAATTGTTTTGACACCGTTTGTAAAATATGTTTTTCCTTCGCAAATTTGCGCAATACCCCTCTAGCCTTATCTTTATTCATCCGGCTCCTGTTTTATCTTAGATAGATTCAAAACAAACAAAACAAATAAACAGTACAAAATTAGTTAACAGTGGTTTCCGTAGTGTAGTGGTTATCACGTCCGCCTCACACGCGGAAGGTCGCCAGTTCAAATCTGGCTGGAAACATTTTACCTTTTTCTTTCCTTGAAACAAATAAGTAGACGAAAAAGCAGTTCATTAACGGTGAGAGCATGGGTTTCGACTAAAGAAAGTTAAATTTTTATATAATATAGTTGAATAACTTACTTTGAAGTAGTCTTTTGTCGTTTCTAGTCATTTCTGGCGATCGATCTCTGAATCAAAACAAAGCATATATGAGGCTTTCTACAAGAAATATACGGGCAGAAATGACCAGAAACGACTTAAGAATGTATCAATGTGACCTTTATTTAGTGGAAACTCATGTTTCCTTTAGCCGTTGGTGAAAGCCGAACTAAGAGGAGCTCAAAAGAGACAAATTGGTATTTCGCTATTGACGTCTGGGCTTCTCCATGGACTGTATAGAAAAAATGCATAAGGCTTCAGCTAAATTAAAGTTAAAATTTCTATTTAATAAATTTGTATGTAACATTGGCGTGGTCAAACAATTACGCTAGAGGAGATTTGAGAGAGAAATTCTAAGTACAGTCTTATTTCGGAATACGATCTATCAAACGCATCCTTCATATCAATCTTCAGGGTTAAAATTTTAAAAAAATAATGATAAATAAAGCATTTCATACATTTATCTAAATCCGAAAACCAAAAGAAACTCCCCGGCGGGGAATCGAACCCCGGTCTCCCGCGTGACAGGCGGGGATACTCACCACTATACTACCGAGGAATTGAGTACGCTAAGCTCAGGCTTAATGGGCTATATAATGGGGAAACGCCCCATCACATTTTAAAGTGAATTATGTCTTAACTATGACCTCCAAACTTACCCCTTTTTCCCACAATGTAGGAACAATTTACAGCGGATTTTTGACAGGAAACTTTTACCACAACACTTTAACTATAAGCTTCTGTCTTCGAGTTTCGATGGTCAGAATGGAGAAGAATTGAAACTTAACAGTCATAGTCTCTTGTTTAACTCCTGAATTATCAAAAATGACCCCCAAAAAATGACTCTTTCGTTTAGCTTTAATATAATCATTTGATATCCTTTTTTTAGAGTTTCAGATATGAGCAAAGATAACTGAGAATACTGATTTGTTAATTCCTATTCAGACCGGGATTGTTTTGCTCCCTGCGTCCCGTGGATGGAGGGAGGGGGAAGGGGTGGGTTGATAGAAATTCTTGTCAAAAAACCCGTTGTAAATTGTTCCCACTTTCTTTAAGAAAAGTTCGGCGGTCATAGTTAAGGACGATCTTGAAGTTATTTTACTTTAAAGTGAGATGGGGCGTTTCCCCATTCATAACCCTAAGCCTAAATCTAACGCATTCAATTCCTCGGTAGTATAGTGATAAGTATCCCCGCCTGTAATGCAGTAGACCGGGGTTCGATTCCCCGCTGGGGAGAATCATTTGGTTTTCGGATTAAGATGAATGCTTGAAATGCTTTCTTTTGTAACCTTGAACGTTTGATTTGAAAGGTGCGTTTGCTTCATCGTATTCCAGAATAAGAATACGAAAATGGGTAATTTTTTTTCACCACGTAAACGCTACATACAAGTTTATTAAATAAAAATTTAACTTTAATTTAGTCGAAGCCCAATAATGCATGCCCAGGTCCAGACTTGAATAGCGAAATACCAATTTGTCTCTCCTGGGCTTTTGGTCTCCCTTAGTTGGGCTTTCACCATGAGCTATAGGAAACATGAGTTTCGACTAAATAAAGGTTAGATTGAAGAAGTCTCTTGTCGTTTCTGGTCATTTCTGCCGTATATTTCTTGTGCTATAGCCTGGAAACATGCTTTGTTTTGATTCAGAAGTCGATCTGCAGAAATGATTAGAAACGACAAAAGCCTACTTCAAAGTAAGTAATTCAACTTTATTAAATCAAAATTTAACTGTTATTTAGTCAAAACCCATCCCCTCATGGTTAAGTAATTTGTACTGATTTGCCTAATTTAAAGAAAAAAAGTAAAGTGTTTCCGGCCAGGTTTTGAACTGGCGACCTTCCGCGTGTGAGGCGAACATGATAACCAGTACGCTACCGAAACCAAAGATAACAAATGTGCTACTGTTTATTTGTTTTCTTTGTTTTGAATCTACATAAGATAAAGCAGGAGGATGAATAAAGATGAGGCTAGAGGGGTATTGCGCAAATTTGCGCTGAAGGAAATACGTATTTTACAAACAGTGTCAAAATAACAAGAGGAAGAATTGCGAGGCGGTAATAATGGACCGAGTAATGTAGCCTCAAGCAGACCATTTTTCAGTTGTTCAGTTAGTAGCCTAGCCTTCAATTGAGTGCGAGCCCGAGGGTTGGTCTTGTTTTGATAAAACCTCTTTTGTCTTGATCTTATGTTCCAATGGAAATGAGAATAGTCGAAAAATACAAGTTTGCATAGGAACAACAAGGTCTCGAAACAATCCGCCAGTAGCCCAAGATGCGCAATTTCCAAGCACACCATCTACAAGTAATTTTCAAACCTAAAAAAAATGGTTCCCATTCACCAAATTTTAAGATTAAAACAGATTCCGTTACGGAAAAGCCAATCTTTGATCCATTTGTCGTGCGTGAAAATGTAAAAGGCGGTTAAAAATGTTTTGAATGTCACTTTTAAAATTGGGCTTCACACTGAATCAGATCGATTTTTCCGTATTTTCGAGTTTACAAAGATATTTCTTATACTTGCTTGATTTCCTTCTTTTTAGCAGAGCGTCCGCGCCGGGGAAGCGCACGCAGCGCAGCCCCATAGGTAAAACAAAATTGAAACCTGTCGATCCAAAACAAAAGAAGTCCAAAGCAAAGCTGCTCATAACAACGTATATTGCTCTTTCATAACAATATTTCGGCTGGCTATACCTGCCTTCCTCAGTAAACCTGACAACTTGTAGGATCGTCGCCCGCGGTTTTTGCAGTTAATTTTTTTTTCAAACCTGTCGATGCCAGAAAATTTGGTTATGACGTCAGCGTACTCTGTCCATCCGTTGAGTGAACTGCAGCGAAAAAGTGCCTGGGTAAGGCTTACATAAATAGTTAGCGAAACACTACTTTCTTCGCGGTGCGATAAACGACAACGTTTTGCATGGAATAGACAACAAACTGAATGAAACATACTCCACAAATTATCACCTTGAGTTCGTATCTGCAAATACCTGCCTTTTGGTTCAAAGCCATTAGAGCCCGCTGAAACTAGACCTAGATCCAGTTTTTCTGAGTGGAGAGTTGCTTTTCCAAGGTACAATCAGCTAACCTAAACACCGAAGAAACGTTTTTATAGCTGGCACAGAATACTTTAGCGAAACAGCTCAACCACGCGACCACATACCTGTCAACATCATGCGGAAATCAAACAATAACACACAGTGAGTTCGCGGCACTGATAAGACTATCTACAATCACCCATAATCTTCTGACGTTTAACACAAACCAAAGATTATCGAATAACTCGGAAAAACTCAGCCTATTGGCAGATACACACCTCTGGACTTTTCTCTTACACTCGTCTTATTCAAGTTCCCAGATTTAGAGTCACGCGGTCGGCAAAATTATGACACGATATACGTGTGGTTTTTTCCCACGTATACTTGCAATCATCCCTGCTACACGATATACGTGCGTTTTTTTGTCACGTATACTTGCGTTTTATTCCCAAGTATATGACCATTTTCTTACAAACGCGCATATATATGCGCACAAAAAAGCCCATATATATGTGTTACAAACAAGCATGTGGTATATGCGTTCGCAGAAAGTCGTCGTATAAGAGGCACCGAATTATAGCGGGCTCCCACGCGCGCGAAGCGCGCGTGGGACAGAGCCCCATACTCATAGATTATGGTCAACCTCTTTTCGTTTGGTTGTCACGTGATTGACCGAGCGTACGTACGTAGGTACGTTCACCGGCGAAAAACGTCTGATTGGTCGACGCGCGACCACGTGACATTGCCAAATTCAAATTGGCGGCAATACCTGCATCGTTTGTTTATTCCAGTGTAAAGAAGATTAATTGCGGCTTAATATGAGTTTTAAATGCATGTACGGATATTTTTAGAATAGCCTAGACTTTGTATTATCCTTTTTCACCTATTCCTATGGGATTCGTTCCCTGTGATGCTCGCGTTTTGGCCGGTTTACCTGATTCAACTTTGAACTTGTTTAAGCGATCACTCTTCACGAAGGACAACAACATTTCACATTTTTACATAAAAGATCAAGCAAAATTATGTTTTCTCCAGCAAGACTTTCTAATTTATAAAAAAAAAAAGGATGAACATGAGCTAAATGAACTGTAGTGTCTGCATTCATGTTCTTTTCATTGTGAGCGGGTGCAATTTTGATATCAAAATTTTAAAGCCGACTATGACCGAGCAGGTTTTTTTTTTCTTTTTACTTCAATGGTTACTGTGCTTGATCTGAATAAGATAATGAAGTTTTTAAAATTAGGGGAATACTATGTATAAAAGAAGAGAACTTTGATTGCAATATGTCAGTAGGAAAAAATACTGATTATATCTTTTTAGTACATAGGTTAGAAAAGTGATGCGTAGTCAAAAGTGCTACAAAGGAGTAAAAACCAAGATCTTTCCATTAATAAATTTTATTGACACTGTCAGGGACATATGCTTGGCTTGAGTACACATTTGTTCCTCAAATCTTGTTTGTGAGGCTGCGCTTTGTTTGATTCAGGATCAATCAATCTTTTCTGAAGAGAAATGAACAATAAACTATGTTAACATGTCAGATACTTCAACACTGCCTTAGCCAACAACTAAGAAGAAACTCAACTTCATATCAAAAAAACAAAGTGAAAACTACTTCACTGTGAAACAACAACCCCTTCAAATATATATCACATTAAATTCATGCAAAATGTAGACCTGATGATAAGTTTACAGGAATAGAAACAAGCGATAATTACAATGAAACTATAAAGTTTGAATGAGATCTGTGCGTGTCCTCTCATAATTCTGGCAGAAGATGAAAATTGGAAACTGCGTATCCTACACAACTGCATTCATCAACATGATCCAACTAAAATTTCATTAAGACTCAAAGTTTACTCCAAACTTGAAACTCCTTTAAGTTTATAATAAATAATGGCATGTTAACTCCATTATTCATTCATAACTTTGCTCCCCCAAAAAATTAAACCGAAAAGGATGGACAGAAAAATAAAAGTATACACAGGAAAATTACCCTGTTCATCTCCTTCCAGGATCCAATTTTCAAGCAAAGAAACATCCCCCCCCCCTCCCCACAGAATGTGTTGTGTGCAAAAATTTAGTACCAAAAAATTGTACACGAAGGAAATCATGTCCGTAAACTGCGGTTGCTAAAGTAACAAGTAACTCGTTGTGTGGATAATCCCAAACCAAATTTATGAGCAAAATAATCTAACCTTCAATCCTTCAATTATAAAATTGCGGGCCTAAATGTACAGTAGCTGTGCACATTGTAAACAGAATTTTTTTACAAATCAGAATGTTGCTGGACCTATCGAACTGTAGCTCCAACACGGTCTAAGCGTTTTAATGAAAACACTATCACATTTTCTAATTCGACAGTTCGGATAAAACTCAAATTTCTGTAACATACAAAGCTGTAATAATGTGCAACAACAATGAAATGTGCATCGATCGACAAAATCACGTTTTGCATGAACTTCGCACTTTAGAAAACTGCCGCAACCCGGCCGCTTTCGATCCACTAGCCACAAGGCAATTTACACAGCAAGACAATGGCTAAGAATATTTCTTTACCTTCTTTTTAATTTCCTTTTGTACCGATCGAGTAACACAAGATTACGTTGAACCAAGCGTAAGCTTATTTTTCTGCCATAAACAGTGTAAACACACGGAGATTTAGCATCTAAATACAGTTTTTTCCAGCAACAAAGTACAAGCTAAGTCATATTAACTAAACAGAGCCCAAAAATGTCGGTCCCTCTCCTTTTTATGTTGAATCCGTGATAAGAAACTTGAACTAAACAACAAAAACATTTTGGATAGCGTTGTAATACGCTCTTCGATCAACAGTCGATCGAATGTTATCGAATGTTAGATTCACAATCAAAGTCGAATTTTGACACAAAAACGGGATACACATTTAACAAAACTGTCGCTTCCGTGCAACTCGGTACAAGCTAATTTATATACCAAAACAAAGCCCAATAATTTTTCTTCGACTACTTTATAATTTCTTTTCGTACCGAGTTGCACGGAACATGCAGTAAACAAAAAGAGTAAAAATTACCCACCTTTTCGGCATGTCTTCCATACGCAAACCAGCGATCTCAACGTCAATAACACTGAATCAGACCATGCCAATGCGATTTTTCGCCAGTTTCAGGACGCTATATTCTCTAGAGAACACACTTACGTCAAAACTCTGACCAAAATAATTTTTGATCTCTTACAGTGGCAAGAAATTGCAAAGCTGTCACTGCCAAAAAAAGCTGCCATCGCTTCTTTCATCTGAACAACATTTCGCGCGCATTTTCGCCTCGGAGCCAATGACATTAACCGAAATCGATCACGTGTCATTTTTAGTAGAGCATGCGCAGACATTTTTCGCCGGTGAACATACGTACGTACGTACGTACGCGTCTACGGATTGTACGGGTGGGGTAGGGGAGACTATCAAAAGGAAGGGAGGGGTGTCTCAGGCGTGTCTTGCCAAGTCCACATCTTTTACATTGGACATTCACAATATGGTCAATTGACAGCTGTCAAAACAGTATAGCCACTGACTAGTATCCCAAGACCGTACCGCGGGCTCATGTGTCAACTCATTGAGGTGACGTGATTTATTTGGAAGCTGTCCGCTGACCAGTTAATTATTTTACTAGATCGCGATCAATGTTCAGTCTCATACTTTCTAGCTAGTTTGGGATCGGAGCACAGGAAAACTGATACACATAATGAACATCAATGTTGTGATCAATTGACAGCTGTCAAAACAAGGTATCCGCTGACCAGTATCACTTGACTGTATCGCGGGCTCAGGTGTCGACCCTTCGAGGTCAAGTATTTTTTTCAAGTTATTCGCTTACAAGGTACTGGTTTTCAAATGATCGCAGGCTCAAGTTTAATTTTTTTTAAAAAATTCTTATGAAATATGTCGTGTTTATGTGCCGCACAATTAAAATTTTGATTTCAAACTGACCTCGGACGCGAAAATTCAGCCAGCTGCTACAGGCAGGGAAGACAGTTGCTTTTGACTTTTCTCGCCATGATCACGCGTTGGTCACGCTCTAAGTCCAATTTTTATGCTCTGATTGATCAAAATTTGACAGGTGAGTTCATGCGGAAAATTTATGCAGCATCTTGAATCTTGTTTACTTTGACAGCTGAAGCTGACAGAGTTTTGTGTCAACTTGTGATGTTTTTAACTTTCTTTTTCCACTGGATTTACAAAATGAAATTCAGCTGCTATCAGGAGTCTTCTGTTATTCATGGCTAGTTTGTTTATTTGGTTTTTGGTTGAGTCAAAGTCGAAAATCCGATTTCGCATGGTATCGTTTTCGCTTTCACCTTGCTTAATGCTTAAGAGGGTTGCAAAGTCTGAAGCGATACTGGCCTTACTTGACACCTTTCAGGAGCTGCATCTCGAATGGTAAGCCTAAGTAATTATTGTATTTGATGTTTGTTTCTTATTCCTAATTTAATGAGGTCGAGCGTAGTTTATGCGGCTATTTTGTTTACGCACGTTTGTAAGATTTGAGGCAATGGTCTGACCGAGTATCAGGTTTGTTATAAGCTTACAGATCTTTAAAAAGCCTTTAGACATTTTCTCACCGCAAATAGAAGAAAACGTTTCAAGGAATATTTAGTTATAATTCTGGCTGTAAACGAAAGGTTTGAGCGGTTTCTTTGCCTCGAGTTCGTCTTTGAAAAAAGCAAACACCGGGAAGCTGGCTTAAAACAAACTTCAGCTTTAAAGCTCGATAACCTGAGATCAGGCCCAATTTTAGCGGTTCTCATACATTCTCTCTAACAGCTACCGCTAAAATTGGGCCTGATACAAACTCTCTCACGTTTGTGCTCGTTTCGGCCAGATTTTGGCCGTAACACTGATTGGCTCTTAGAACAATGCCACAAGATCTGATTGGCTGTCGGAAACGCCAGAAGTTGAAAGCGCTTATTCCTCGCGTGGTTGTTTTCGTGAACGATCCGTCGTCGGCGGAGAGAAGGATCGATTTTGCTGTCTTTTTTATTGTCTCATGGTCTTATGGTAGGAAAATATGCCTTAATATGTGCCATGGAAATTCAGAAAATTCATATGGCTGTTCATATCTTCTCAGGATTTGCTTTATTTACGGAACTAATGTGAGTGCTAAAAAGGTGCCTGTTGATTTACCAACAAACCAGTGCAAATCAAAATACTCTCCATCTTAAAACTGGTTTCATTTGAAAGTTTAGCCGGGAATGACTTCTCTGAACGGGGTATGCAAGCAGAGGCTCATTGCGAAAGAAACCTCAATCGCCAACTGTGAAGTATTAGATGAAAAATATCGCATCGCTGTTAGTAGTAATACTGGCTACCTTGTCACACAGCCAATCAGAATCGCGTATTTCAAACACGTGATCGCTCTCGACCAATCAGAAGGCTGGATTTAATTACCCCAGAAAAGTTGCGTCATACCAAGGGATACGTCATGTAAGACATCACGAAACGTTCCCCAACATTCCCCCTTCATGTAATAGCACACCAAATGTCACTTTTCAACTCATTTTATTCTGACGTCATTCCTTATGTTACAAGCGGGACGTGTGTGACCTCCTATTGACGTCACGCACATTTCGTTTTAAAAAGTTTAAAAAGTCATCAAAAAAATGGCCGGGAAAGCGGTGGTTCGGTGGCCATCGCCGGTACTGGCAAGAATTTCTCGCTTTCGGCCGATGAGTCCAGCCAGCCAGGTGAGACTCGAGGCTTACAGGTTCGAATCCTGTCGGGAACGTTTTTGTGTGTGTGTGTGTGTGTGTGTGTGTGTGTGTGTGTGTGTGTGTGTGTGTGTGTGTGTGTGTGTGTGTGTGTGTGTGTGTGTGTGTGTGTTGATACCCTGGGTTCCAGAGGATATTTTTTTCTTATGGACACTGATGGTTCGCGGCGAAGCCGCGTTAACGAGGCGCAAAGCGCCGAGGAGAAAAGGCAGGCAGGCAGGCAGGTGGAAGGCTATTAAAGTCAGTGAGAATACCAGGGAAATAATAAAAAGCTTCGAGACTAGGAGGCTTAGAACGTGTTCGTGGAGGCGAAAAGGTGATAATTCGCGCTCGAGAGAGAAAAGAGGGAAGGTCTCAAGGTCATGTTTCACATTACATCAAGAGCTTATGAGTTGTGTTTTGCCTGTCGGACGCTAATTTCTAACTGAATCGATCGTTGTTTCGGTCAGCATTTGTGAAATAGCGTACACAGTCTCTCAAGAGACAATCCACGGACTCCAACAAATCCGTTGTCAGGGAGCCAACAACCACCACTACTGTGAGGGCAATGAATAAGAACCAACTTTTGCTCGAAATTAACGCGGGCATTGCGGCCATGCTTGATTCAAACTGAAGTTACTTTTCAGCTCCATCGTACATGAAGGGGTTTTTTGCTGACGGTATAATTCGGTGCCTCTTATACGACGACTTTCTGCGACCGCATATACCACATGCTTGTTTCTAACACATACATATGGGCTTTTTTGTGCGCATATATATGCGCGTTTGTAAGAAAATGGTCATATACTTGGGAATAAAACGCAAGTATAAGTGACAAAAAAACACACGTATATCGTGTAGCAAGAATGATTGCAAATACGTGCGAAAAAACCACACGTATATCGTGTCATAATTTTGGAACAAATGGCCGACCATAAAAATAAAACAGATAATTAGCGGCATTCAGCAAAAGTTAGTCACCATGCTTTTTCTAACCTCGTTCTCAGGACCCTCGCCTGCTCAAAAGTAGGAGGGAACCCTGGTACTAGTAACGAGGGTGCGCGCCATTCTGCGCGCAGTAAAAAACAAGAAATTAAAATGAAAAGAATTCTTTTTTTCGATGCGGTGACATTACACCACAACATTTCGATGCGTGGCAGTTATCTTGGATTTTTTCCAAAGAGGATTAAGCCTATGATTTCTAGACAACCTTTATTATATTTTTATTTTCGTTTTCTTGTTTTTGCTCAAAATAGGCCAAAAAATAACGATGACGATGTTTTGGAGTGGTGAAAAGGCCAGAAAAAGTCACTGTTTATAATCATCGGATATTTTATCTAAGGGTTTAGGCTGAACCAAGCCACCGTTTTATGAAAGGCAAAGTAATGGCAACTTCTTTAACAAATTCGTCCATGCAAAGTTTCTGAGGAAGAGGAAGGTGAATGAAGGAATGATGTAATCCCAGCAGGAAACAAAAAGCTAGAAACTGCCAAAAATACAGAAAGACCATTTTAAATAGTAACAAGAACAAAAAAGACAATTTCCTGGATCCAAATTAAGAAAAATTTATTTTACTGAAAATTTTTTTAAAATGATACGAAAAAAAAAGACGTGGCCGCCCGGTCCCCTTGGTCAACCCCTAATGCTCTAAATCCTCATCAAAACTTGATATGGTATCGAAGAAAGTATGCCGTTTGTCTTCCACTAAAACTACAATTAGACTTTCGATTAGACTACTTCTTCTCTTTTCTAAGCTAAAGAGTCCTAATTAGTAGTCAACTCAGCGCAACGAGCCTAGAGCTCATGAACTACTATTGACTGATAGAAAATGTGAACTTGTCGTCAAAGTAGTAAATAGACAATGATAAATTGTCCTTTTATTTTGTTAAATTGACTGACATTCAAAACAATACTTCTTAGTGCAAGTGTTCTTCTGTCACTGTTCAGCTGCAGAACGCAAAAACACAGTGGTTTATAACCTTCCATACGAATTCATGCCCGGGGAGTAATCCCTATAACACGGAGGCGCTCCGCCCGAAAGGCGTACCCGTGATTTCACGAGTTGAAAGGTATATTAGATCCGTTCAAGCAGAAAACGTTAATTACTGCAAGAAACTTCAGAGGATAATAAATCATATATTGAAGGTCAAAAACAAAGATCTCTTCAGCAGCCGGTACTACTCCCTAGGTCACCCGGCCTATGTGTTTCGGGTCACGTGGTACGAGCGAGTTTTTTCGTCTCCGATACATCATTGAGAAGGCCTGGTAAAGCGACGTACAGGGATGAGGCAACTGCTGTTGTCTGAATAGAGCTTCTAGTTTTGTTTGGTGCACAAAATATGACTAGCTTTCATCTCGAACGAACAATAAATAAACGAATACATCTTAGGAAAACAGAAAAATTTGAGATCTTCAGAAAGAGCTTTTTATCATTACACTTCAATCCGCTCTCTCATGTTATCTATATGCAAGTTCATGAAGTATTACGTAACTACCTTGCAACTATGCGGGCATCTGACAACAATTTCTTGTTTTATCTGAGACATATATACCAATTAGAAAATAAGACTCCGAGCAATATAAAAAAAAAATGGAAACTTTTCTTTTCCTTGCTCAGTCTTGTCTCCTACTGGCTCCAAAAACACAAATTAGTAATATCTGCACCTACCATGAATATTTATATTACTTTCACCACAAAGAAAGCAAAAAAATGTAAAAATTAATTATAGATTATACTAAGTACAGTAATATACGGAATTAGCACTGCTGTAATCTAGTTTAATATTTGGAAGTATTGCCGTGTAAGTGTGTAAATTCGCTATTTTTTTTTCTTTTTATGCATTTATTTATTTCGCGTAATTTTTTTCTTTTTTGTGTGTGTTTTACTTGCAATAATAATAAAAAAAAGTTGATGACGTATTCCGTAACTACCTTGCAAGAATGCGGGCATTTGACGGTAGCAGCTCACTGTTATATTTTTCGATTGAAGTGACAAAAATTGTTGTTCCATCTCTTACGAAAAATGGGGTATGACGGACAATATATTGGTGCCTTGAAACTTGGCTCACAATTTATTTCATCCCTTGTTTCAGTCCTTATCTGTTAGTCGCTTCTAGTGATACGTCCGCAGTCACAGGTACCCAAGCTCACGGGTGAGAATCGTTGTTTCGTAAAAGAAATATGATAAGCTGTCAACGGCAGAAACAAAACTCGCTGAAATCGCCCTGAAATGGCCAAAACTGCTAAGAAACACCATATTCTGATGTATTTTTATTACTATTTTTGACCCTTAAATAACGATCGCTTAAATCTCCGTACAAACCCTCATAATATTTGTTATGCAACAACGATTCTCACCCGTGAGCTTGGGGTACCTGTGGCCATTACTGTATGCGATTTTGGTGAGATTCCTACTGTTGTGTGATGTGCGAAGTCGCGCGCGTGTATCAGGATTTGAGTACGGGCCATGATTGGCCTGAAAAACAGCCATTGTGGGTTTGCTACTCAGGATGAAAGTAAATTCAAAACGCACTTCCGGTAATTTATTGTGTTTGTTGGGGTCAGAAACAAGGATCTCGGCGCTGCTTCGCATTTTAAGGTATACGTCTAAATTGCGTCATTTCTCGCGTGTCTCGTGCGTCTCCAGTACTGGTAAGTCTATGCTACGCACCTTTGGGAAGCCAGTGGAGGGGGCAGAAGAAATGCATTGTGGCTAATTATAATTACAGTTTTACATTTTTTGTGTGTTTCTGTTTTGGGTTGTTGATCCTCTTTGACGATTTTGTGATTTTGTTATATTTAATTCTGATCTGTCACGGTTACTGTTTTAGGCTTTTTGTACGTGTCTTTTTCTTTTGGGTGATGTATTAATACCGTTTCGGCAATTGTGTTCCTGTTTTCGGGTTGTGTATTTTTCTTGTTTTCGCTATTAGCTTACCGTTTTGGCTCGTGTGTTTCCGTTTTGGGTTTGAGGCTTTCTGTTTCTTTGTTTTGTTTCTATCAGCCACAGTATAAATTAAATCGTTATTCAGTGGCATCTAAATCAAACCACTGAAGACAACTTTTTACTAGACAGAGAATTTCCCGAGCAGATTTTATTGAAATCGTTTACCAGGTAAGAAAGATGCTCATTCAATTTGGAATTTTCCAAACCTGAGAAGCTATTTTCTTACAATGTTTCTTTGGATATGTTCCGCTGTACGTAGTTTCCTTAGTTTCCTATCTTCTCCGGCTTTTTATCCCTGGAAATAACTTTTAATTTAGCCTAGGTTGCCACAGCGAATCAAAGTTTGTTTGTTCGATAATTTGTATGGTGTCCGGGACTCGACGTTTAGCTCTGACAGGCGTTTCAAGTTTCAAATTTTGTTTAAATCATCTTTCCTTGATACTTGTTACACTGTAGGGATGATTTCATTGGATATCTTCAAACATTCTTTTTACTGATACATAAAATTGTCCCTCTTTCAGGAAGAGAAAAATTATACATATCCAATCAGCGGTACGAAAATTTATCCAATTGCAAGGTTCCTGACCTTACTGCTGTTTTCTTTGGTCTCCTTTCATCAAGAATTGGTAAGTTTTTGAAAAATATAAATTTATTTAATTGATTGATATTGCATTTCTCCTTCCTGTAAGGGGCGTTCCCACCACGATTATGTAGTTTCTGGCCATGGCCGGGTGCGTAAATTTGGGGGCAGGGCAGCCAACCTCTCTTGATTATCTGAAGACACTTTAACTTATTTGAATTGTGCCTCATTTCGGGGAGAGCTGAATTATTTCAAGCGGATCATTGTGCCCAAGGTTCGAGACGTACGAGCTGTTTCCCTTCATCATCTGTAACTGGTGCGTTTTGAATAAACATACCTTTAGCCGCGTGCAGTATCAATGCATGGTTAGGTCCCTTCAGCATAGAGGCAACCGAGGCAGTTACCGTGGATATAATTTTGAAGTTTCTTGTTTATCTTGCAAAAAAATATTTCGCTAAGACGACATATTCTGGAGAAAACAAATTAGATTTCTTTTTGATATTTCCTCGGAAAAGATATTTGTCTACCTGGGGACTATATGTATGGTCTAAGTACTCATATTCATGCAGCTTAAAGCAGTTTATAGAAAGATCGGTCCACGTCATATATCCCTTACAACAAAAGTGGTATACAGGTATGGATAATACGTATTGGTCTCTACGACAGTGAAATCTGGGGAAGATCTCATACTATTGTTTATAAAGTTAAGTTTGGCTTTAACAAGATAATATACATTTAAGTTACCTGTCATCTGAATGTGATTCTGAAACTCATTTCAGATAGAGCGAAGAGCTGGAGCCAGAATCTTAAGCTGATCTTTGAGAGGTTTGTGGTGATTAAAACTAATTTTTTTGTCTATTTTGTACAAATTGGCATTCGTTTATTTTTCATTTCATAGCAGTTATGTTGTTTGTTTTGTAATGTCACTTTTTAAGACTACAGCCCTTCCTGTGTGTATTTGCAGACGACGGTTAGCTCGCTTAAGGTCATTATGTACCCTGATTCTCAAACCGTATGAGCTTGTTTGCTCTCATTCCTTCCCCCCACCCTCCCTCCTTTCCCCCTTCCTTCACTTCCCCCGAATCGTTTATATTTATTCTGGAATGTTTATCTATGCATGTGCTTCAGGTTACTCGTAGAACATAATTGTAGCCATTTAGCATTTCTGAGAACGTGTCTTCAATCATCAGACAATGAGTTAATAGCAAACTGCTAAGCATTATCGGTAGAAATTGAAAATAGGCTACCAGAAAATCGAATTCGATGATCACCTTCACCAGAGATTTTTTTTTTTTCATTCATTCTATTTGGGCCCATTTCTATACCAGCGCCAACGATCAAATTGAGAAGAAGTTTCGTGCTTTATAGTTTTACTCTTGGCTCAACGTACAGTCATTAGGCACTTAAATCAGGCTCTGGATATAATTTGGTAGGCAAACACATGGTATCTTGTAACCTGTATTTTATAAGATTACACATTAAAGCCATGTCCATGCGATCAAGTCCGTTGTTAGGTCTGCAAACGAATGTGCGTGTTTACAGCTACCCATATGCGAACAATATTTATCACTTATCCGTTGACTGTTTAATTGACCATTTAATTGTAATCACTCGTGGACGAGCAAACCTGGACTAATTTCATTTTATAACCCGAGTACCAATCTCCTCTCAGTCCCCTAGTCGCCCTAAGGAAGAACTGATACTTAAACTATTCATCTAGAAGCAAAAATTATCTATTCGAGCTTTTGCTGAACAATTCATCTTTTGTTATCTTCAGATTGATTCGCCGAAGCGAAGAATAGGAAGCAGAAAAGGGGGATTTTGCCAACAAACGATTGTAAGTTCCTGACTTTTTAAAAAATATTTTATCTAAAGTTGCGTTGGAGCTGGTTCTGTTAAAACGGTCACCACATTCTCTTAAAGTGATCTTCTCTATGTTAGAGAAACTGACGATGATGAAATGATGAAACTGATCCTGAAATATAATTAAAAACAGTTTTTCTCCAAATTTGCAGAAATGGAAAGCAATATAATGATCGAGCATTTCGTATTCACAAAAAAAATTGCAATCAATTAATTTGCAACTTCAACACTAGTGACTGCCACTAATGGTTTGTCAGGAAAGCTTTGCACAGTAGTGTATACACCTATTTCAATTAAGGTTGCTCTCGTGAACCATGTTTCATAGCCTGCAATGCACTATGGTAAACCCTTTTGTAGCAGGAAGGTTAGTCTTGTTCAAGTTCATTGAAATAATGGAGACCATTTGTGAAAAGACGTTCAAGAGAGCTTTTAAGTCAAAAAACTGCTAAAATTCTTAAGCATGATCGAGCTGAAAAATTTCATTTTTAAAATCTCATAATAAAAAAATTAGAAGCCTCTTCTTTTAACAACGTTAAATGAGGAGGGTTTTACCGCCTGGTTCAGATGCGTTTTTGCATGGGCCAGAATGCTGGTTATTTCAATAACGCAAATCAACGCTATTCTTTTTTTAAATTCAGATTTAAAAAAAGACTGCCTCAAAAGTAGTTAAACACGTAATGTTAAGTTATTTATTGTTGTACAACAAACGCCTTGAATTTGATTTTTTTTTTAATCTCCATCCAAAATTCCCACGGGCAAGGCCAAGCCAACTCGTTGGCGAAGATCCTGTTAATAAATTTATTATTCAAGTCAAACAATAAACTTGTAGTCCACAAACCAGTTAACTTTACGGCAGATCCATATGACTTTTGAGATAAAAGCTAAGTGATTTTAGAGAAAAATAATTTGCAAACAGTCCAAAAGTAAAGCAAGTCTTAAACTGAGTTGATAGTCTTATTTGTACACCCAAAAAATGGCAATCATGCACCTTTGATCACAGTAGATTAGGTTTGGAAAACAAATTCTTCCCAAACAAAATAACCCAGTCACCCACCTACACCACCTCTAATTTTTTCATTTTATAGGGTTAATTGGACAGCCCCGAAATATAATTTTAAAGGCCAGTTATAAGACACGATAGCCAATTTACACGCTCTCCTCTGTCTAAAAGGGAGACCAAAGTTAAAAATCAGGCCGGATTTTTTCTGTTCGACTAGTTTGCTTTACAAAATCTTGCCGAAAAATCTGATGGCTTGTAAACCAGCCTTATATTACTTTTGATGCATCACATATGAGGTAAACAGTTCTATCAGGCGCTCTTTGTTTATCGTACAGACTTCGGAGAGTATTGTATTTTTTTTTTCGTTTTTCACAATTTTGCAAGACAAATTGCACTCATTCAATATTCACGACGATCGAAGCATGCGCTAACCCTTGCACAACAAATTTTAGAAGTGAACTCATTTTAAAACGTTTTCATGAAGAAAATACCACGATGTTGGGACTATTCAGTGAGATCAATCTGCTCTATGTACTATGCAGGGCAATAATGTGCTTTTAGCGAAAACGTTCGAAAAAGCCTCGTATGTTTATTTAACTTCAAAATTCACCTATACGGGCAGCCGGTTCCGACTTTTGACAAGCGCCAAATTTGCAGTGCGAGCTGTTGTTTCTTTGAATGAACAGTAAATAGAGTTACGCCTCAATATAAGAAAGAATTTATTATGTTTAATTTTTTTATGGTTTTATTATGTGCAATCATTAAACGCGTTTGATACACGGGGCATTTTGAGTACTCCTGCATGCGATGTTCATTTACGACTGAAAATAAAAGGCATTGCGATTTTCAAAAATTGCGAAAGAGACTACTAACAATCAAGACAGGAAATATAATTCGGTGAAACATTTACAGAGACAATAATTGTTATTCACGAAGACAAGTATCGAGAGTGAAGTGTTTCTGAAAATAATGACGGTCATATAAAAAAAACCTTGCAGATATAAACCGGCTTTCAGGTGTTTGCTTATTTTTCAAGATGCACTCGAGGCAAGAATGTCGCTCAAAGCTTTCCTTTTTTACAACCAACATTCTTCAGAACGTTTTTCCTCTATTTGCTGTCAGAAAATGTGTAAATGCTTTTAAAGTTCTGTATATCAAACCTGGCATGATACTAGGTTAGATCATTGTCTCAAATCTTAAAAACTTGCCGCAAAAACTACGCTGGACTTCATGAAATTACCAGGGGAAAAAAAAACATCAAATGTAACAATTACTCAGGCTTACCAGTCGAGATGCAGCTCCTGAAGGCCATCAAGTAAGGCCAGAATATCTTCAGACTTTTCAACCCTCCTAAGCATCCAGCAAGGTTAGGTAGAGGCTCATTTTTGAAAACGATGCCATCAGAAAACGGATTTCCGATGACTTGGAAAAGCGGCGCATTTCTCAACCAAAAGCCCAATAAACAAACCAGCCATAAATAACAAAAGAATCTTGATAGCAGCTGTCTTTCATTTTGTACAAGAATAAGACGACACAAAACTATCAGCTTCAGCTATCACTAAACAAGTTTCCCGATAATGCATAAATTTTCCTCAGGAGCCCAACCGTCAAATTTTGAGCAATCAGAGCATGAAAATGGAACGAAGGAGCGTGACCAATGAGTGACCATGGTGAGAAAAGCCAAAAGCAACTGCCTTTCCGCCTGTAAAAACTGGCTGAATTTTCGCGTCCGGAGTCAATCAAAATTTTAATAGAACGACTCATTAACACAACTTTTTCCCCGTGCATTTAAAAACTTGAACTTGAGCCTGCGATCATTTGAAAAACTAGTAACTTGTCAGCGGATAACTTCAAAAAAAACACGCAAACAAAATGAGTCGACACCTAAGCCCGCGATATGGTAATGTGATACTGGTCAGCGGATACCATGTTTTGACAGCTGTCAATTGGCCACAACATGAATGTGCAATATCAGGCTGCAGGCTCCCATACTAGCTAGAAGGTGTGGAATTTAACATTGGTTTCCCTGTGGTGCGGACGAACGGTCGGGTGTACGATCACGTGACTACCAAATTTTCTCACATAGATAGATAACCAAATTTTCTTAGCTATGGGGCTCTGCCCGCGCGCGTGAAGCTCCGCTATTATGGTCAATTGAGAGCTCTCAAATGGTTAATGAAGCTAAACAACGAATGTCAACGCAGCGTGAACTTTTTTACTATATACTGCGCTGGGCTTAATAATGACTAACATTGCAGGAGCGTAGCGTCCATACGCACATACGCCCGTGTGTACAGGTGAAATCTGGAAAAAAGATTTTTTTAAAATTTCCTGAAAGCATTTTTATCATTTAATCGCATGACTTATTTACTTTTTCGTTTTATATGGGTGTCTTTGTTTGAATATTTCCTTTATCCTTTTCTTATTCCATAAACGAACGGCAAGAAGCGTTTTAGTGGGATGAAAAACGAAAAAAAATGTACCCTTCTCTGCCCCCTACTGCATTTTTCTTCGTACTTACTTACTCAAAATGTTCTGCCGGAAACGCAGAAAATAGCATTTCCAAGACCTTCAAGACTCCCTATTTTAGAGTGCGTTCCGCGTTCTAACTTTTCTTCCTGTGTGTACACCTTCAAAATCTCTCGCTATGCCCCTTCATGCCCCGAAAACGATTTTCTGAAGATAATCGTCCAAACGTCCAAAGATAGTGTACAATTCATTGGTAATTTAACATTTCAAAGTCACTGATAGTGTGGCCCTGACAAAAAGGGTTAAAATTGAGCATTTGGGCTATTTTGTCTAAAACATTGAACCACAGGTCTCAAGACTTAAAACTCGTTTTATTCAACTACCTGTTGATACAGGGGCACCCAACGACTGTTTTTCTGTAAAATATGTGTTTGGAGAAGCAAATATTGCGTAGAATTTTCTTTTGCTTGAGGACGGCTAAAAATTTCTAAATGAACGTTCCATTTATGTTCAATTTTCGAAGCTTATCTAATAAATTCCCTAAGATTTTCTGAAGTTTAATTTTTCATATTTTACTACCCAGGTTACACTATTTTTCTTAGAAAAAGGAAACCTAAAATTTTCGGATTCTAAAATGTGATGGAGAGAAGAATCAGGAAAATTCTCCCTTTCGTTAAACGTTAAATTGCACCTAAAATTTTCGGGAAAATAATACTGAAGTCCTCGTAATTTCGAAAAGACTTAAGTTCCCCTAAGATGACCAAACAGATTAAAATTTTGTGGCGCCGCTTAGAATGTATTTCTAGACATCTAAAAGTACTCTGGATAGCCTAAAAAGTGTTTTCAATAACGTTTTTTGGAGGAAACCGTCGTTGGGTGCCGCTGTTGATAGACGGCAGTACGGTATTGGGACTTGTACTTAGTGATGTTATCCTGGTAGCTTCGAGATCTTTGCTCTTTAAAGAAAACAATGTAGCGTGTTATATACAGGGGAAGTGGAGGAGGTGGGAAGAGCTACTCACTGTACATTTTCTTAAGGTGGCTCGATGGGGTTTTGCAGCGTTAATACCTCCCATGTTTGAGCATTAACCACATCACAATTGACAAAAACTGTATCAGATAAAGATGAAAATTTGTCATGATCAGCCGGGTTACATCGACATAACTACAGGAACTACAAAGACTACAGGCAGTACAGCAACTGTACTAGAATAACTACACAACTGCTATCGTACCTGTGACGTCATCGACATGTAAGGCCATGTATGTCTCAGGACATTAAACGTAAGGCTTACATGAAGTTCCTACCAACTTTTCGACCAAAATAGTTCAAATCAGGACCTTTGCAATCTATGAGAGCGTTTTGAAGATATTTTGGGATGAAGTATTTGTGGTTAGAAATTCAGTATTCAGTATTCAGTATTCGGCCGTTATCTTTAGAAAACGAGGCGATTTTGAAATGCAGTTCTGGCTCATAGTACTTTCATTCACTTTTAAATGTGTTGCTAAGGAGCATGGGAACGTCTTTAGCCTTTCGTAAGAAAGAGGGATTTGATAATACATTGAGGTGCTCTTATTGGCGTTTTCTAAATATTTTGGTCTACTTTAAAAAATGAGCAAATAATTTTGAAAGCGCTCGATAAATATTTTTAAAAATTTGAGATTATCGAGAATAACCATCATTTTATATGACCCTTCAGCTTCAATGTTATTGATAACTTGTAAGGTAATAAAATAAGGACTTCAATTCGCTATTTACTTTGTCGAAGATTTCGTGTTTACAAGTGAAAGTTTCTCATTGTTTAGGGGTACTGTCTCCAAGTTTCATATTTTAAAGCAAAACAATAACTAAGATTTCTGCATATTTCAAATGCATTGTTAGTTACTGCCGTTAATGTAAAAATGAAACTTGGAGACAATTTCCTGAATAGTTAGATGCAAACTGTATCCTCACGACGGTGACAATTATTACGAAAAAGCAATTTAAAGGGTTCAGTATGAAGTCATTTTGTGATCTGCATCAACAACAAACCGCCGGTTTAGGCCCCGTCCACACGAATCTTGCTATTTTTGAAACCGCATTTTTTTACACGAATCGGCCATTCGTCCACAAGAAACCAGTAATTCCACTATCCAAAAAGGCATCTTGTTGAAACCCCCCCTCCACAGACAGGTTGAGACCCCCTCCACACGAATCAGGGTAAAAAATATATACAACTGTGCAGTTACAAAAATAACCCGATTGGTGTAGACAGGACTTTAATTTAAGCCGTTAAAAAGCTTTTAGAAGTGAGAAAACAATAGATCGTTTACTCACGTACCAAGTGGTTATTAAAATTTCTTGGATAAACAAAAACTTTCACGTAAGAAAATAGTTCAATCCTCACGTGACTGTTTCGGTACCACTGACATTGCTCCCGTTTCTCACCTTTGGTTGGCCATTGTTTTGATTAAAAAAAGATGTTCGCAAGGGCATCAGTAAGATTAAAATATGTGGGTTAGAGTGCAGAAGGATTTTAAATTTTTTGTCTGTCCGATCCAGAAAACTAATTTCAGTTGAACATGTGTTAGAAAGCACTTTTCTGCATTTTCTTCACATTAACGCGTACAACTCGAAAGAAAGCAGAAAAGTGGCAGACAGGAAATAATGATAACTTTACATTTTCCTTTTCTAGGTATACTACCATCAAGAAACAGCCACACTTTTCATACAGGAACTGCCAAATGACTGAAAGGAATAGAATAGAGTACCACAAGCAACAACTAAGCTTTGCTAAAGAAGTCGGCGACAGGGCCGGACAAGGACGTGCCTATGGCAATCTCGGCAATGCTTATGCCTGCCTTGGCCAATTCCAACAAGCAATAGAGTACCACAAACAACACCTGAACATTGCAATAGAAGTCGGCGACAGGGCCGGACAAGGATGTGCCTATGGCAATCTCGGCATTTCTTATGCCTGCCTTGGCCAATTCCAACAAGCAATAGAGTACTTCAAGCAACGCCTGAGCATTGCAATAGAAGTCGGTGACAGGGCCGTACAAGGACGTGCCTATGTCAATCTCGGCAATGCTTATGCCTGCCTTGGCCAATTCCAACAAGCAATAGAGTACGACAAGGAAGCCCTGAGCATTGCAATAGAAGTCGGCGACAGGGCCGTACAAGGACATGCCTATGTCAATCTCGGCAATGCTTATCAATCCCTTGGCCAATTCCAACAAGCAATAGAGTACCACAAACAACACCTGAACATTGCAATAGAAGTCGGCGACAGGGCCGGACAAGGATGTGCCTATGGCAATCTCGGCATTGCTTATGCCTGCCTTGGCCAATTCCAACAAGCAATAGAGTACTTCAAGCAACGCCTGAGCATTGCAATAGAAGTCGGTGACAGGGCCGTACAAGGACGTGCCTATGTCAATCTCGGCAATGCTTATGCCTGCCTTGGCCAATTCCAACAAGCAATAGAGTACGACAAGGAAGCCCTGAGCATTGCAATAGAAGTCGGCGACAGGGCCGTACAAGGACATGCCTATGTCAATCTCGGCAATGCTTATCAATCCCTTGGCCAATTCCAACAAGCAATAGAGTACCACAAGGAAGCCCTGAGCATTGCAATAGAACTCGGTGACAGGGCCGTACAAGGACGTGCCTATGTCAATCTCGGCAATGCTTATGCCTGCCTTGGCCAATTCCAACAAGCAATAGAGTACGACAAGGAAGCCCTGAGCATTGCAATAGAAGTCGGCGACAGGGCCGAACAAGGACATGCCTATGGCAGTCTCGGCAATGCTTATCAATCCCTTGGCCAATTCCAACAAGCAATAGAGTACCACAAACAACACCTGAACATTGCAATAGAAGTCGGCGACAGGGCCGGACAAGGACGTGCCTATGGCAGTCTCGGCAATGCTTATCACTCCCTTGGCCAATTCCTACAAGCAATAGAGTACGACAAGGAAGCCCTGAGCATTGCAATAGAAGTCGGTGACAGGGCCGTACAAGGACGTGCCTATGTCAATCTCGGCAATGCTTATGCCTGCCTTGGCCAATTCCAACAAGCAATAGAGTACGACAAGGAAGCCCTGAGCATTGCAATAGAAGTCGGCGACAGGGCCGAACAAGGACATGCCTATGTCAATCTCGGCGTTGCTTATCAATCCCTTGGCCAATTCCAACAAGCAATAGAGTACAAAAAGGAAGCCCTGAGCATTGCAATAGAAGTCGGCGACAGGGCCGGACAAGGATGTGCCTATGGCAGTCTCGGCACTGCTTATGCCTCCCTAGGCCAATTCCAACAAGCAATAGAGTACTTCAAGCAACGCCTGAGCATTGTAATAGAAGTCGGCGACAGGAATGGAGAAGGAACGGTCTATGGCAATCTTGGTCTTGCTTATTTATTCCTCGAGGACTTCAAACAATCAATGGAACACAACAAGAAAAGCCTTAGCATTACAAGAGAAGTCGGCGACAGGAATGGAGAAGGAACGGTCTATAGCTATCTCGGCTTAGTTTCTAAAGCCCTCGGCGACGTCCAAGGAGCAATAGAGCATTATAAGCACAGCCTAAGCATTGCTAAGGAAGTGGGCGACAGGTGCTCAGAGGGATATGCCTATTCCTATCTCGGCCGTGCTTATTTATCTCTTGAACAATTCCAACAAGCAATCGAGTACCACAAGCAACAGCTGAAAATTGCTAAGGAAGTGGGTGCCATGGTCCTAGAAGGATGTGCCTATGAATACTTGGGTGAAACTCTTATGTTGTCAGGTTCTCTGGATGAGGCTGTAGTTCATTTCAAACTCAGCGTAAAAACGTTTGATACTATTGGGGGAAGTTTCATTTCGGAAGATGCATGTAAAATAAGTTTTCGTAAGCATTGCATATCTAGCTATCGTTATTTATGTCGAGTTCTTATAGAGCTTCAAAAGACGGATGAGGCTTTGTACGCGGCAGAACGGGGACGAGCACGGGCTTTGCTAGATGCCTTGAAAATAACGTATGGCTTTACATCCCTTTCGCCCATTTCAAATGAAACTGAGGAAGATTTCGCATACATTTCAAGGAACATATCTGTTTTAACAATGTTCATTGCATTGGACAATGGAAGAATAAGCTTGTGGGTACTGGGAAAGAAAACCAAGGCTATTTTTAGGCAAGCAGCACTAAAAAGTGAAAGTGCACACGAAGATCCCTTTGATGCACTTTTGAAATCTTCTTTGAAAAAAATTGGGGCTGGCAGAGATGTTAGAAGCGAAAATAGGTCACTTGATGTTTTAAGAGATAAGTCAACTTCCAGCACTGGACGAAAAAATGGATTTACTAGGGTAGCCAAATTACAGCAAATGTGTAGCAAATACCACATTTGCACAATTTTGCGCAAGAGCAAAGACTGATATTGCACTAGATTTGCTATCCGTAGCAATGACGGTAAATGCCACATTTGCACAACATTTACATCTTGGTGCAAAGATAATGGGCAGCCATGGATTTGAGGGTCATTTGCAGATGGTTCAAATGTGTAGGCAAATATGTTTCTTTGAACTATATTTGCACATTACGCAAATGATAGCGCAAATCTGCTGTTTTGCACAGCTTTTGCTTTAGATGTAAAAGCATGTAAACCTGTTATTTTCAGAACGTTTACGCAGCTTTGCAAATGTGAGCGAAGTATCTAATTTGAACAATGTTTGCTTGGGTTATCATGGGTGATCAAATTTTCATAATTGAACCAGATTGCTTTGCATGGCGAATGTAACCAAACTCTTTGTATTAAACATGTTTGCTCACGAAGCAAATGTTAGCAAACCTAAACTTTGAACAAATTTTCTAGGGTGTGCAAATTTGATCAAACACAAAATTTTGCTTGTAGCGGCAAATGTGGTCAAAAGTCAAGTTTTGAACAAAGTTGCTTGGGCAGCAAATCTGATCAAACTGTTAGTATTGTACAATTTTTCGCTCAGGTAGCAAATGTAATCAAATTCTGACTTTAATTTGGTTAGCAAATGTCATCAAACCCATAAAATTGAGCACGTTTTCTCCAGTAGCAAATGTAAATTCCAAGGTTTAAACGAGTTTGCTTGGGTTGTAGCAAATGCGATAAAATTTTAAAAATATTTTTAATTATAATATGGCTCACTTCAGGTTCTTAACAAGTGGCCATAATTAATCAAACATTAAAGTTACTGAAAGAAATTCTAGCAGTGACCTCCCATTAATGTTTAAATGATTTATTCCATAAACCAAAGTGGCTTACACATTATTACAGACATTACAAACTACAGTATAAAGCTGTACATACAGCTCTTCATATTAATTCCCAATTTTACTGTTCGTTGATGTTTACTTGTCTCCACTCTATGCTCTATCAGATCATTACTAACTATTAATATTATAAGAAAAGTGTTCTTCATCTAAATGTGTAAGATATTCTACATACAGCTGTAGGTGTTTCAGAGTTGCCTCAAACCTGTTTCAGTTCTTTAGGTTTTTGCAACTCAGAAACAGGTTAAAAATCCTTTCAGCCTTGGACCAATATTTACTTATGACAAGACTATTTCTTACTTAAACTTTTGTATCTAAGGACCAAATCCTGTTTCAACTAAATGGAACCCTCAAGACACCCATTTTAATAAATAATTAGTATTTTTGTATTTATTGCTATTTACAGATTAAACAAAATTTGATTCTGGTGGCATTTTTTTCTTTAGGCTCTATTAGAATGAAAGGCCTAATTCTTGCTACCAATGTACAATTTTTGCTGGTATAACAACTGGGTTATAGCATTTAGCAAACTAAGAAATAGTTTAGGTACATACAGCTATTCAAATTCAGATCAGACTTCTTTAACTTCATTTTCGTTGCTAATGGTTCCTGTATAGTATTGGATATGCTCTTAGAGGAAGTACCAGCCGGAGCTTCTAGTACTTGCCCCGTTCTAAGAAAATTGAGGGTCATGAAAGTAATGACCAGCTATAAGTATTCCACAGCATGTCAACATTACCATTGTCACTGTAGTTGCTCCCAATGAAAGAAGCTAATAATTATTTTAAACTCAGTATACATGTACATGTAGTACAAAAGGTTGATCTGGCTAGCCTGCAAAATAACTACACTGCTGTCTCTCATTACTCTTTTTCTTGAGTCATGTTGCAATCCTTTGCAAAATTCCGTAACAAATCATGACAAAAAGCAGGGTGTACCTAAATTTGTTTTGTTTTTTTGTTCAAGCAGGTCAGTTGTAATTGCTGTAATCGGTACAAATGTACTGTGAAGTGTTGCCAGCAGAACTCAAATGCCTGCAGTTAAGCAAACAGATTTAAAAGAAACATTTGTACATTAATTGGCCTTTTTAACCTGCTGACTGGTACATTACTTGCAAACAATAGCCAAAGGATTCTACTGAAAAATTTATCACATCAACCAATTTGATCTACCTGCCACCAGAATTCTCAGGACAAATCAACACCATCAGGATTTGTACTGTTTACACAGATTTATCTTTTTCTAAACAACAGTGTCATAAACAGAGAGTGATTAAAGGATTACTGTATTTGCAGAGCTACATGTACATGTACCTGTAAGTATGACCAGTCATAAATAATCTGGAATTTCTTTAAGAGCCTTGGATTAACTTATATTTCTTTATCACAAAGCAAATTCAGGAGCATTATCTCTGGTGCCTCCTGCTCTGAGGAGAAGCCATTCGTCCTTTCTATTGTCATTGAGTAATGACAAGCTTACATGTGACTGTTTTAATTTTGCTTTACTGTTCAGCTATGGCAAAGAGGTTTTTACAGGCTAAGTTGTTGACTCCTCCATGCTAGAGGCCTCCTGCAAAGCACTTTTCTCGGATTTGTCATCTCCTTGGTCTGTATTGTAATGCTCTGAAGACATGTACTCCACAATTATACAAGCTTTGAACTTACAACAATCCTTCTTCGAAATAGAGGTTGACTGGAAAAGGGTTGTCTCTTCAGCTTTTTCTGCAACAAACAGAAATTATACATAATTGAGACCATTAATATTGAAACTAAAGCTGTAGATGCTTGTCATGAAAAATACTATTGTCCTTTTCTGTCTAAATATTCTAGCCTTTTATAGCAAAAAAGGTTGCTATTAGATATTACATGTATTATTACTGGCTGCAGTCACACTAGGTGACTAAACTTACTTATTTCCTGAGTTAACTGATATCAAAATTAACTAGTTTAAACAAATTGCTGGCTCGTAACTTTCATGTCTCAAATCTAACCCCAAGCGGTCATCATAATCCTGATTACACTGTACCTGTTAAAACTAAGACCTTCTTTGAGCAAAAACAAAACGAAAAAATGAATGCGAGAAACCCTTTTGTAACAAGACAATTGACTCCAGGTAAATCATTGTATTAATTTTATAGTGAGTGTCCCACTACATCACTACCATAACAACATTATTGACATATTACTTAAAACTTCATGAACCTGCTTCTTCTGCAATATTGCCATCACTTACAGTGTATCTTGGGAACAAAAGTTTAATTATACTATAATTGCCTAATATGAGGGAATCCAAGACAGTTTTAGATTCTGGATTCCACGCTGCGGATTCCGGAACCTTTTTCAGTGGATTACTTGGTTTCTGGATTCCAATCGTTTGACTTGTATTTCAGGTTTCAAAGCTCAGAATTTAGGATTCCGCGACAAAAATTGCCCGAATTCTGGATTCCATAAGCAAAAATTTCCCGGATTCCAGAATCCCTTACATGGGGTGATCATAAAAAACAATCAGTGAAAGCAGGGTACCATGATCTAAATTCTAGCTACACTATGTTTTCAACACCATGGCAGTCACTGCCTTTACTCCCCTTTTAAATTTTGGAAAAGCCTTTGGAGAAAGTAGGCACTAGAGGATAAGGTTAATTTTGGCCTCATAGAGGGGAATTAACACTTGCTTCAATTCTTATTAAATTTTCCAAGACCATTTATCTGAAGAGAACAACCAAACAAAAGATTACAGTATTTTTTACAACAACAGGACAAATAAAGTTTCAGAAGTAGGGGTGGTCCTTGTTGAATACTGAATATTGGAATGCAAATGTAGGTATTATCAAATAGCATCATTAATGGCTTAACAGTAACAACGAACTTTCTTATACTTACTGAGCATTTCTTTTACTCCCGATTAGTTGCTCCCTCAGCATTTGTTTGTCCTCAACATTTCTCCTGCCTCTTAGTTTTACAATGTCTGCTAATTAAAACAGCATCGATTCACCGAAGTCTATTTACTAAGTACTAACGGCTGCTTTTCTTGGATCCACTCGTTACTACTTGATCGTCGCCGATGGAGCTATCTAGATGCCTTTCATGGTGGATTTTCGTCGAAGGATCTATAAGTATGCAGTTCCCTCGAGTTCGAGCGATTATTTTTATAAGTTCTTCGAGGACACATTCGTTCGATAAATTCGAACAAATAAGACTGGCCGATTCCTCCATACTCGACAGTCAACCCCACAAAGAAGAAAAATTCGAAACCTCTTGATAAATATGGCGTTAAACGTACGAAGTAAAAGCTGATGGCAAATCGATGGCAGTGGAACGTGTTAACGGTCGACGAATTTCAATTGTTGTGCCTCGTTCTCGAACGGTTATGCAGACTGCCGCTGACCAGCACCACTGAGGCGCAAATGCTTGGGAAATCGGGCGCGCGGTCTTTTGGCGATTTGGCGGGAGAAGAGATTGCCTATGTTGCTGGATTTCTTCTCAAGGATATTCGAAATTTAAAAGGTAAAGTCGATGTATTTTGCTTTGTATATCGTGCTTCTACTGCCACATCTATGTTATAACCGGGAATAAACTACATTTGCATCCATATTTACATTTGTAGCATGTATGAGCACGCGTGTCGCGTGCGTATGGTAGTGATCCAGCTGAAAAAAGCATTGTTGAAAAATTTAAGTGGTGTTAAGTCAGCAAAATATGTAGTTATGCAATGTTAAAATGCTAATTTATTGGTATTTGGCAGAAGTAGCTCAAGATTAATTGCTTGAGTAATTTATACTACCTCTGGCGCTATATTGACATATTGAGCGTAATACCTGTACATGTACCATTGATTTTGACAGGGGTAGGGTGGAGCCTTTATTTTATATGCGTTACTGTCATTTTTTTCTGTTTTGTTTTGTCATGTTTTCATATACAAGGTTGTTTTGTTTATAATAGTTTATAATGATACATGTAAGCTGAGTCAAAAGGTCAAAAATGCTAAAATGTGCCACATGTGTATTTATAATGTTCATAAAGATAATGGCAACACAAGTAACATAATTCATTTAATTTCACAATATTATCAATAAAGGTAGAGTTAACAGTTATTTTTAGTGGGTTTAGTGACTTTTTTGTGTATTTGTTTCAGATTCTTCCTTGAGTGGTACAGGAGTTATTTCCAATGTTCTTGAAATTGAGTTGCATCACCTGAACTCTCCAAAAGATAAAGAGGTCAATGAAATACAGGTTCAGCATGGGGAAGCTGTTTGTGGTCTGTGCATGAAGAAATGCTACAGGGGTATTCCAGTGGGTCTCAATTTATTTACAGTAATCATTTTTTCCTCTTCACAAGATGACAGAATTGAAGCTTATATACTGAATGCTCCCATCCATCAATACCCCATCTGTTTGGGGTAAATGTCACAAAACAGAAACCTCACGTGTACTTCCTTGGGTTATATTTTTACCATCTTTACAATATTATTTTTCTTGTTCTTTGTGCGGTGCCCTGCTAAGGAAATCCATGTCCCTTTCACAGTGTTCTGCGGAAACATAATGTACTGAAATTGTGTGAAGCTATAGAACATTTGCACTCATACAGGTTTCCCCACAGAGATATAAAGAGTGACAACATTATTCTTACAGAGGTAAACAATATGTACCACCCAATGCTCATTGATTTTGGAAAGGCTATCTTGCTATCGGATGCCCCTTCAAAACAGCAGTCCATGACTGCTCACTAGCACTGACATATAGCTTAAGAAATATGCCTCAGATATTATGTTTTCACTTGGCGTTACTAAGTCATGGCAAAAGTTTCTGGCAAAGTGAAAGTAGAAAGTGATTTTGTGGAAGGGCAAAGAAAATGCCTTCAGACAGATCCAAAGTTGAGATTTACTGTCACTGCTCAAAACAAATTTTTAGCTGGAACCTTTTTTTTGTCCAGCAATTATAAAATATCATATTCCTATTTAAAAAGGAAAATCAAAAAGTCATCTTACTGTGTGAATTCCTTTTCTAAATAAATCTATTAAAATTCGGCTCATTTAGTAAAAGGGTATAATAATATTGATGGTGTAAACCCCGTTGGTCTAAGAAGTTTAGGTTTAAGTGAAGAAATGCACCTGATGTTATTGTTGTTGAGTGAAGGCTGATATAAATCTCGCCAGTCTGTTTGAGCAGCTTAAAAAGACAAATCATATTGAACTCAAAATCAGGGTTGTAAAGAGCAGCAAAGAAATTATTCATTCATGTCTGTGCTGAGTTTCTATTCACAAATGATATGAAATACAAAGCAATTTCACCATTTGTTGTAGTATTGGCTGTTGGGCTTTCAAAATGTGGTCATTTTTAGGAGGCTTACCATCAAGATGTGGTCATCTCTAGGTATAGTCAGTGAAAACTAGAACAAATAGCGGTAAGAACAAAATTGTCAGTTTTGATGTGAAGTTTCTTGAATAAATGGCCATGAGGAAATTGTGTACAAGTGAATAATCTCAACCCTGACTTTGAAATGCACAGAACCTTTTTTTTTTTTTTTTTACCAAATTTAAGGTACTGTGGGTGGCCTTGTTATTGTTAGCTTTTTAATAATAATATTATGATGTAGAAAAAATACAGTAAATGATCTGACTACTGGACCTTTGTCCAGTAGATTTGTTGTAGTGTATTTACTTAATGTAAAGGGGAGGTAGTGTGGGCCCTCTGTAACTGTATACAACAGTTACTAAGTCATTTTGAATTTTTAGTTTTAGTAATTGGAGATCCCTGCCCATTGTGCGACCCTAGGCTTTACTATTATCAAATGACAGAAGGGGAATGTAACACATGCCCAGGTTATGTACCATTGACTCACTTCGAAGTGGTTATGTGATTTAGAATTGACCGGGGCCCAGTTGTTCCAAAGACCGATTAGCACTAACCCAGTGTTAGATTTTAACCTGCGTTTCTTTTTCCTTTTAATCAAAAGCATTTTGTCAGATAATTTTCCCTTTTTTTTAAGTATCAAATCACCAAATTGTAGACAAAAGGAATTCAAATGAATTTGTTTTTAAAACTTTCATATCTGAATTCATATTTCGTACTAATCTTGGGTTATCTTAACCCAGCTTTAAACAACCCAGCCTGGAAGGATAAATGCTGCATGTTAATTTGTTCCACCACCTTAGTTTTTTCTTTATAGCTTATAACTTTTCATGATCCAAGGCCAACTCAGAGCTCCTGTAACCCAGTAGGGGTCTGTTCATTTTTTAAGGAGGGGGGGGGGGGCTTTGTTGGGTGGGATTTGACCGGTAGCTCCTGTATATGAAGACCCTCTCTTCATCAGAATTTTTTGGGGAAGCCACAACCCCGCTCCTTGTATCTTAAGATCAAATAACCAGGATTCAGGTGAATTTTAGCCAGCAAAAATGCTATGCCTTTTTTGGATTGAATAGGTAGTACTTAATGAACAGTGAGACTCAAACTCAGGGTTGCAAACAACAAAGTAAGAAAAATTAGCCTTTCATAAATTTGTCAGCTGAGTTAATGTTCAAATAAAATTGTGAGCAGTTTCACCATATTTTGTTGTAGTATTGGCTGTTGGGTTTTCAAAATGTGGTCATTTTTAGGAAGCCGGCCATCGAGATGTGGTCATCTCTAGGTGGGCAGTCAAAACTACAACAAATACCGGTTAAACTAAAATTGTTGGTTTTAAATTGAATTAAGTTTGTTGGTTAAATGGCCATGAGGAAATTATGTACAAGTGAATAATCACAACACTGAGTTTGAAATCCACAAGAATGATGTACAAAAAATACAGTAAATGATCTGACTACTGGACCTAACCTTGTGTTATCTTAACCCATCTTTGAGCAAACCCAGTCCAGAAGGATAAATGCTGCATGTTAATTTGTTTCACTACCTTAGTTTTTTCTTTATAGCTCTAGACTTTTCATGATCCAATGCCAAATCAGAGCTCCTGTAATCCAATAAAGATCTGTGCATTGTTTATTGTGCAGGGGGGAAGGGGGGGGGGGGGGGGGGCCTTTCAGGTAGGATTTGACCATTCAACCGGTAGCTCCTGTAGATCCTCCTTGTATCCCAAGCAAATTACCAGGCTTCAGGTGAATTCTAGCCAGCAAAAATGCTATGACTTTTTTGGATTGAATAGGTAGTACTTAATGAACAGTAAAACTCAAAATCAACATTAAAATCAATGAAACTCAAACTCAGGGTTGCAAACAACAAAGTAAGAAAAATTAGCCTTTCATAAATTTGTCAGCTGAGACAATGTTCAAATAAAATTGTGAGCAGTTTCACCATATTTTGTTGTAGTATTGGCTGTTGGGTTTTCAAAATGTGGTCATTTTTAGGAAGCCGGCCATCGAGATGTGGTCATCTCTAGGTGGGCAGTCAAAACTACAACAAATACTGGTTAAACTAAAATTGTTGGTTTTAAATTGAATTAAGTTGGTTAAATGGCCATGAGGAAATTATGTACAAGTGAATAATCACAACACTGAGTTTGAAATCCACAAAACTTTTTATTTCGGACCAAATTTGATTTTTTAGTATGATGTACAAAAAATACAGTAAATGATCTGACCACTGGACCTAACCTTGTGTTATCTTAACCCATCTTTGACCAACCCAGTCCAGTCCAGAAGTTTAAAGGCTGCATGTTAATTTGTTTCACCACCTTAGTTTTTTCTTTATAGCTCTAGACTTTTCATGATCTAAGGCCAACTCAGAGCTCCTGTGATCCTGTAACCCAATAAAGGTCTGTTCATTGTTTATGGGGGGGGGGGGGGGGGGGGGTTGGGGCTTTGTCAGGTAGGATTTGACAATTCGACCGGTAGCTCCTGTAGATCCTCCTTGTATCCCAAGTTCAAGGGCCGTAGACAGAAAAAAATAAGGACTGAGGCAATATCCATGGTTGAATTCCCCGCCTAGCTATTCAGGGTCTTTATGATGGCTACGTTGAAACCAAACACTGCCAGGATCAAACCTTAAATGACAGAGGCAAGTGCCTCGGTTTGCCTCATACTGGCTATGGCCCTGACTGTAGGAAATACAGTGCATCAATGATCTGACTACTGGACCTTAATAACGAGTGGATTTGAATTAGTGTATTTGCTTTAAATTAGTAGCCCGGGAAAGGTTTATGCCAGGGGTGCTGTCAGAAAGGGACACCTTTTTCATGCTTCAGGTATGAAAGGATAGGGATTTCCTGAGTTAAAGTATATGACAGGGTAGACTATCTGTCATTTCGTTCTGTAAAAAGACTAACAGAAGAAATTTGTGAATGTAAAATTGTCAAAAAAATTAACTGGTTTCTGATTCCTTTATATTAAAATGACAGTGCACATAAAACAGTTAACAGGAAAGATGCATGTAAGGGGTTGGATCTCTGGGCGGAGTCTCACAGCGTGTACAAAATTTTATTGTAACAATGTAATGTTACAGTTGAGATTGGAAATTTACTTTAGTCACAAAACGGATCAAACATATAGGAAATGTCACATGCACATCACCTTTGACTGTCAGCAAATGTTATGCAGCTCACTATATTTGCTCCCCTTGCAAATATGGATAATTATGATGCAAATGTGCAAATTTATGATACAGCCAAATGTCTAGAAATTTATTATTTTTGCTCTTAAGGCAAATACGAGTAAACCACATGCAAAAGTGTTCTTTTGGTATCCTGGAAAAACAAGAGCAAATACCACTGCAAATTAGGGGTTTTGCAATATTTTTGCCTGCATTTGAAGTAAAGTGAAAACTGTCATTTTTGCCAAGGATGTAAATTTGAGTAAACTGGTAGAAATGTTGAAGATTTGCCCATGCTGCAAATATGTATCAAATTTGTATCAAACCATTACATTTACTTCACTTTTGCGTATCAATACCTATCTAGCAAATATATGTATTTGCCCACACTTTAGCCGACAGCGCAAATGTAATGCAAATTTGGAGCTCCAAATTTACCACATATTTGCACCTTTCGCAAACATTAGTAAATCCGTTTTTTCGTCCAGTGCAGTATTCAGGAGGATGATAAAACATCGACTCCATCGCACGAGTATATCGACTGGTTACAGCCATTGCATGATATAGTTTTTGGTCCCATTGAAGACTTACTTGATAGCGATGAACTGGTTGTAGTCCCTGATTGTGCTTTGTGTTTAGCTCCTTGGACAGCCCTAAGTGAAACTTTAAGGATCCGTATTATTCCCTCACTGACTAGTTTGAAAGTAATAAGAGATTCTTCAAGTGAATACCACAGCAAAACTGGCGCCCTGCTTGTTGGAGATCCATGCCTGAGGAAAGTTACAGATAAATGGGATAAACCCATTTATGAGCAGCTGGAGTTCGCAAAAAAAGAAGTGGAAATGATTGGAAAACTTCTTAACAGCCAACCACTCACGGGAGAAGCTGCAACCAAAGAAGAGGTGCTTCGGAGCATAGATTCAGTCGCTTTGATTCACATTGCAGCACACGGAGGAAAGGAAACTGGTGAAATTGCTTTGGCTCCCAACCCCAAGTGGCAATCCAAGACTCGTATCCCTACGAAAGAGGACTACATGTTGAAAATGTCTGATTTACAGGCCATTAAGCTGACAGCGAGGCTAGTTGTGCTCAGTTGCTGCCATAGTGGTCAAGGAGATGTCTCGTCTGAGGGTGTGGTCGGTATGGCAAGGGCTTTCTTGTTTGCTGGTGCTCGTTCTGTGCTGGCGTCACTCTGGGCAATTGATGATGAAGCCACAATGGTGTTTATGGAATGTTTCTACCAACACCTGACAGTTGGAGAAAGTGCTAGTACTGCTCTGCAGAAGGCCATGAAATGCCTTCGAGATTCGGACGACTTTTCCGCCCCAAAGTGCTGGGCTCCATTTGTGCTGATTGGCGATGACGTCACGATTGAATTTGATGTAAACCGTTGAGAAAGCTGTAAGTACAGACTTTTCTTTTCTTTTAGATTACGTAGGGTCCTAATATATTAAATAAGGTTTAAGGTTTTATTGTCTTCAAATTAAAATGTAAAGGAATTGACAAAATTAAGGTGATTCCTCAGTAAAAGAACCTAACATAGATTGTAGATGAAACTTGGTACACTGATGTAACAAGTCAAGAAGATGATAAAAAGGTAATAAAAAGTGGGGGTCACCGTGCTCGTTTTGACGTCACAATGCTGACAAATGGACCCTTTGACAAAAACCGCGCGCAGCGCAAAACTAGACAAAAAGGAAATATTTTTTCAATGATGCATGTGGTATCGCACAGAATTTGACTTTAATGTATTGTTTATCCACTTGCGTACCAGAAAAATGCCTTTTAATACCCTTGTTTTTACTTTAAGCTCCAAAGTAGAATTAAACTGGACACGCGCTATTCGACACGTGATAGCCCAATCCGTACAATTTAGTAAAATTGCCAAAAAAGTGAACATAGATCTGTGCAAATTTTTTTCTCACCGAAAGGAAGCACTGTCCTTATTAAAATCATGAAATAAAAAGTGGGGGTCACCGTACTCGTTTTTGCGGTAGAGCTGCAGAAAGTGAGCACCAAATGCATTTTCCTTGATTTTTGCGCGAGGACTGGAGCGAGTTTCAAAATAGAATGTATGCGAAAGGGGAAAGAAAGTCTTAAAAAATCCGTTTTTACAGAATTTACATCGAGATATCACATTTAGGACACAATGTGATAAAGAAAGCGTTTAAATAAAAATCAGAGTGAATAAGCACAAATTAAAAATCCACTATCGAGGTTCTCCGTGAGGAAGTCGAACTCAGCAACACGCGTACTGCTTACGTTATGCACATTCCCACCACATTGAGTCTCACCTCGGCAAGAAACAACCGCAAGCATAAATTGTAATGGCGTTTCTCTTCGGTCAACTTCATTTTAATAATGTTACTTCACATGCTCTTTTTTACGGAGGCCATCTTGTTATGCGCAGTAAGAGATGCGCAGTGCAAAACCAGGGAATCACCTTAAATACAAATAAACAGTAAAAGCAAGACTTAGTGTGAATAATATTGACAAAAAAATAATATGGATGGTTCGTTGATGTACAATCATTCTGGATTTATGTAATCAGATTTCATTTCTGTAATACAAAATTGTTTAAAAACGTTTGTTGAACACTATAGAAACCTTTCAATAATCATATAATTAAGTGCAAAATCAGCATTCACTGTAAATTGCTGTTACCGTGACACTGGCTGTGGATTATGCGTTGACAATTCTTAGTTTTGCCTCAACATTTTAGTTTGAGCTACCACTAAGTCATCATTTTACCCGATTCAAAAGAGAAATGTCTTATTTGTCAAAAAGAGTTAAAACCTTTATTTTCTGATTTCTTATGAGCAGAAAAGCGGGTTAAATAGGCAGAAAATAGACCAAAAAAGTTTTCTAAAAACCCATTTTTGTGTATACACCATCTAGCTAGATAATACAAGTAGCTCTAACATACTCTCTTGTTGTAAAGTAATGAAAGGTTTTGAGCTCCTGCCCAACGTTGATTTTACATTCTTCTCATCCTTGCTTTCCTGTAATCTAAGGCTTTTTATCTTAAAACCTCTATAGAACGAGTAGCATTGAGGCCGTGATCAGTCACTGTTCAAGGGTATTAATTAATTAATCAAATGTTACTTTATTTACAGGTGCCGTGCTGATTACAGGGAGATGTCAAAGAAAGAGTACTGCTGAATCAAAGGAACATTATAATATCAAAGTCTATTTTGCCTGAGGAAAAAAGGTTTCGTGTAACCGTAGAAAGTGAATATTATACCACTTTACTCCCTAAAACTATTGCAGCGAAGCAACATTTGCTGATAGAGAAAGTTTGCTTCCTTTGATGATGTTGAAATACGTTTCTCAAATGGTACTTTCACTTACGCACGTGTTCCTCTGGTTAATAATTGCGTTAGAACAAATCTATAGAGCATAAAATATCTACAGTTTTGGACCGTTGATTTTGTTATATATTTATACTTAACATATTGTTAAATGTATTTTGCGCAAAACTTAGTTTTTTCAGCCTTAACTATTGGGAGTTTACCCTGAAAGTGTTAAAATCAGTTTCCTAAATGATTTTTTATACCTTAGCTTGTTGTGCTAGTGTAACATTTTGTTTGCGTAACAACTAAGGAAATTGGCAAATTGACGGAAAATTTACTTCGTCCAGACAAATGAATATGCGTTTTTGTCAAAGTATAGTACATTCACGAACTTCAAAGGCTGAATTTTGGCCTAGTGGATGACGTTGGATGAAAGGCCAGAAAGCGTTATAAACGGAAGCGTCTCCAAACTAAAGCGCTTCGCAACAACAACAACAACAACAAATTTTATTGAAAATTGGAAAATAACTAATTACATTACTTTCCCACCCGCAAATAGCTTATGAACTAATCGAGGCGG
>OZ037786.1:11149318-11164318 GCA_964035525.1 Porites cylindrica | reverse complement strand
CCACATTTATGAGTCATTCCTTCTTTCACTTTGTAAGAAACCAAACAGGTGTTACATTTACGATGCATCTCGCAAACACTTTTCAACGGTTTCTGGGGTGGAATCGTCAGATCATTATCCAACGCTACCTCTCTTATTAAGTCTTTTTCCATCGTGCTTTCTTCTTGTTTCTTTTCAACCAAATGGTCCCGGTAGCAATCTTCCCCATAAAATGATCTGCAACATTTGCGACAAGTGATGGTTGGTTTACCCCAACCGGTGTAGTCAGGACACCCCTTTGATGTCTTGTTCCTACGACGCATACAGCTAGGGCAATTGGCATGCAAACAATTATGGTGCTTTGCGTCTTCTGTATTGTAACCCTTGCAACAATAACGACAAAACTTGCTACGGTTCATCACAGCTGCAATACTGTACACGCCATCGTAATGGGCTTTGGTTTCTCCATCACTGTCCTCATAATAGGTTTTTACAATCTGAATCACTTTAGGCTCAAACTTGTATTGTTCTCCAGTAAATATGACACCACCACGTACTGGGTCAACGACAATCAGCTGGTAACCCATAGGACCCAAATAGTCTTGAAATTTTTGAATTTCTTCGTACCCACATGATCCTTCTGGAACACCTGCCGCTGTGTATAACTGTTTGGCTTCTTTCAGTTGCTGGCTGTTCTTGCCTCGATCTTGGCGAATATTTTCGTAACAGTTCCTTTCGCCTGCTTTTTTCTTGGCATGTTCTCGCATGACGACTATAGCACGGCCACAGCACAATTCATCCTTGTTTTTGATTTCATGGACACAGCGCAATTCTTTGACCACTTCTTCCCAAATACGCTCACCGGGTTTGTATCCTGATCGTTTTCCTCCTTTCACATCACGACGTAGAAGAGTCATGGAGGCTGAAAAGCCTCTGTCGGACGAAATAAATTCCCCCGAATTCAAGACCCTCGCAATATGGCCTAACATCGACTGCGTCATTTGCAAACGGTGAAAGTAATCACCGGCAGGGATATGCCATGTTTCACCGGTATTGCTGGACTCTTTGAAATGTTCCTTGCTTCCAATTTGAAGTGCCAGGTCATAGTTCTTTAGGTCAATCTCCATGTCTTCCATCATAGCATCCATTCCTTCGGTCAACGCATAAACTGCTTCTACCCCTAAATCTTCGTCTGGTTTTGGGTCGCGTAGGTAATCCAATGTAAACGTAAATTTCTGATCAATGACTTTGCCTTTTTTCCATTTTTTAGGTGTCCCCATTTTGGCAATGTTGGCTTAAAACAACGGACCCGTACCGCCATCAGTCTTGGCTTCATTGCCCTGGGAATCCATCTTTGTAACTTTCACATCAGGATTGGAATCTTCAGCTGAACGCTTGGTTCCACGGGTGCTCACTGCTCCGCCAGTCTGTTCCTCATTACCCAGTCTAGGTACTTTGCTGGCATGCAATAATTCCAGCCTTGTTAGTTCGGCAGACTCCTCTGCTTTTCGTTTTGCTGTTTCAGAATGGTATTTTTTGACGTGAGCCACCATTTTGTCTTTACGACAAAACGTTTTTTCGCAATGTAGGCATGGTACTCTTGTATTAGTAACGCAATACTTTTTGGGACGGAAAAAATTTCCTCGATTCTTAATTTTGGTTCCACAGATAGGACAAGGACGTGGGTAAGTAATTGCCATGATGAGAGGTTTGCACAGTTCAACGAATTGTAATCAAATGATCTGTATGTGTTGCTGTCCCGCTTTTATATCCCCCGCTAGCCCTCTGTTCTAAAAATAGTATCAATTTCTGCTGACTCAACAAAAAAAAAAGGGGACGTCAAAGGGCTTGTTCAAACTTGCCTGTAATCACTCAACCGTGAGTTTGTGTTAGGGTAAGATTTTAGAGTAAGGGAAAGTTTTAATCCTAAACATTGCATCCAGCTGATTTAGCTCTAAACACTGCACCCAACAGATTTAGGTCTAAAACAGAAAAAGTAAACGATTTTAGTTAGGTTTAGGACATTTAGCTCGGTTTTGGAAATTTACACTACGTCAACAGATTAAACACTGCGCCCAACTGATTTAGGTCTAAACACTGCGCCCAACTGATTTTTAGTTAGGTTTAGGACATTTAGAAAGGGCTAGGACATTTAGTTAGGTTTTGGAAAATGACACTACGTCAACAGATTAAACACTGCGCCCAACTGATTTAGCTCTAAGCACTGCACCCAACTGATTTAGGTCTAAACACTGCGCCCAACAGATTTTAGTTAGGTTTAGCAAATTTAGTTAGGGCTAGGACATTTAGTTAGGTTTAGGACATTTAGTTAGGGCTAGGACATTTAGTTAGGTTTTGGAAATTCACTCGATAGAATTAACTGCAAAAATGGTTACAGAACAAAGACCAGATTGACTTTACTGACTTGCTGGTGATACTGGTTTTTTCCAGTATCCCCGATGTCCCCGATGTCCCCTCACTTTTGTTCATCCACATGCCCCCTTATACTACTACGATCAAATTGAGAAGAAGTTTCGTGCTTTATAGTTTTACTCTTGGTTCAACGTACAGTCATTAGGCACTTAAATCAGGCTCTGGATATAATTTGGTAGGCGAACACATGGTATCTTGTAACCTGTATTTTATAAGATTACACATTAAAGCCATGTCCATGCGATTAAGTCCGTTGTTAGGTCTGTAAACGAATATGCGTGTTTACAGCTACCCATATGCGAACAATATTTATCACTTATCCGTTGACTGTTTAATTGACCATTTAATTGTAATCACTCGTGGACGAGCAACCAGGACTAATTTCATTTTATAACCCGAGTACCAATCTCCTCTCAGTCCCCTAGTCGCCCTAAGGAAGAACTGATACTTAAACTATTCATCTAGAAGCAAAAATTATCTATTCGAACTTTTGCTGAACAATTCATCTTTTGTTATCTTCAGATTGATTCGCCGAAGCGAAGAATAGGAAGCAGAAAAGGGGGATTTTGCCAACAAACGATTGTAAGTTCCTGACTTTTTAAAAAATATTTTATCTAAAGTTGCGTTGGAGCTGGTTCTGTTAAAACGGTCACCACATTCTCTTAAAGTGATCTTCTCTCTGTTAGAGAAACTGACGATGATGAAATGATGAAACTGATCCTGAAATATAATTAAAAACAGTTTTTCTCCAAATTTGCAGAAATGGAAAGCAATATAATGATCGAGCATTTCGTATTCAGAAAAAAAATTGCAATCAATTAATTTGCAACTTCAACATTAGTGACTGCCACTATTGGTTTGTCAGGAAAGCTTTGCACAGTAGTGTATACACCTATTTCAATTAAGGTTGCTCTCGTGAACCATGTTTCATAGCCTGCAGTGCACTATGGTAAACCCTTTTGTAGCAGGAAGGTTAGTCTTGTTCAAGTTCATTGAAATAATGGAGACCATTTGTGAAAAGACGTTCAAGAGAGCTTTTAAGTCAAATAGCTGCTAAAATTCTTAAGCATGATCGAGCTGAAAAATTACATTTTTAAAATCTCATAATAAAAAATTAGAAGCCTCTTCTTTTAACAACGTTAAATGAGGAGGGTTTTACCGCCTGATTCAGATGCGTTTTTGCATGGGCCAGAATGCTGGTTATTTCAATAACGCAAATCAACGCTATTCTTTTTTTAAATTCAGATTTAAAAAAAGAATGCCTCAAAAGTAGATAAACACGTAATGTTAAGTTATTTATTGTTGTACAACAAACGCCTTGAATTTGATTTTTTTTTAATCTCCATCCAAAATTCCCACGGGCAAGGCCAAGCCAACTCGTTGAAAACTTGCACCATTTCCATATTACCACAGAGAAAAACCTAACCTCAAATCACTGCCTGAAATTAAAAACCTAGGATTCATTGTTTTAAAGTACATTGTCTTAACGTTCTGCTGACATAGCATAGAAGCGTCAGCAGCGTTTGCTTTCTAGGTTTCTAGGCTCGTTGCGGGCACAAAGTATAGTAGACTTGTTACGATAATGCACCGCAGGCTATGAAACACGGATCATGCATCATTCTTCTCTGAAGCAACTTTAATTGAAATAGGTGTATACTAGGATAAGAAACATAAGATGTTTTTCATGTTACAGTTATATTTAATACATGAAATATATTTGTACAGTAATGAATTATAGGCTAGAAGTATGTCTACGCACTTTAGTTATTAGTGGAGCTCCACGCGCGAGCTAAGCCACGTACCTAAGAACATTTGGTAATCTATCCACCCGAGAAATTTGGGTAATCATGTGACCGTACGCCAGTCCGTCCGCACCACAAAAAAAACAATGTGTAATGTGAAACTTTCTACCTAGTGTGGGAACCCGCAAGCTGTGTTTCACTTGATAATAGACATACATAATATATAGATTTAGCCAGGGCTAAAAGCGAAGATCCTGTTAATAAATTTATTATTCAAATCAAACAATAAACTTGTAGTCCACAAACCAGTTAACTTTACGGCAGATCCATATGACTTTTGAGATAAAAGCTAAGTGATTTTAGAGAAAAATAATTTGCAAACAGTCCAAAAGTAAAGCAAGTCTTAAACTGAGTTGATAGTCTTATTTGTACACCCAAAAAATGGCAATCATGCACCTTTGATCACAGTAGATTAGGTTTGGAAAACAAATTCTTCCCAAACAAAATAACCCAGTCACCCACCTACACCACCTTTAATTTTTTCATTTTATAGGGTTAATTGGACAGCCCCGAAATATAATTTTAAAGGTCAGTTATAACACACGATAGCCAATTTAGACGCTCTCCTCTGTCTAAAAGGGAGACCAAAATTAAAAATCAGGCCGGATTTTTTCTGTTCGACTAGTTTACTTTACAAAATCTTGCCGAAAAATCTGATGGCTTGTAAACCAGCCTTATATTACTTTTGATGCATCACATATGAGGTAAACAGTTCTATCAGGCGCTCTTTGTTTATCGTACAGACTTCGGAGAGTATTGTATTTTTTGTTTCGTTTTTCACAATTTTGCAAGACAAATTGCACTCATTCAATATTCACGACGATCGAAGCATGCGCTAACCCTTGCACAACAAATTATAGAAGTGAACTCATTTTAAAACGTTTTCATGAAGAAACTACCACGATGTTGGGACTATTCAGTGAGATCAATCTGCTCTATGTACTATGCAGGGCAATAATGTGCTTTTAGCGAAAACGTTCGAAAAAGCCTCGTATGTTTATTTAACTTCAAAATTCACCTATACGGGCAGCCGGTTCCGACTTTTGACAAGCGCCAAATTGGCAGTGCGAGCTGTTGTTTCTTTGAATGAACAGTAATAGAGTTACGCTTCAATATAAGAAAGAATTTATTATGTTTAATTTTTTTATGGTTTTATTATGTGCAATCATTAAACGCGTTTGATAAACGGGGCATTTTGAGTACTCCTGCATGCGATGTTCATTTACGACTGAAAATAAACGGCATTGCGATTTTCAAAAATTGCGAAAGAGACTACTAACAATCAAGACAGGAAATATAATTCGGTGAAACATTTACAGAGACAACAATTGTTATTCACGAAGACAAGTATTGAGAGTGAAGTGTTTCTGAAAATCCTGACGGTCATATAAAAAAACCTTGCAGATATAAACCGGCTTTCAGGTGTTTGCTAATTTTTCAAGATGCACTCGAGGCAAGAATGTCGCTCAAAGCTTTCCTTTTTTACAACCAACATTCTTCAGAACGTTTTCCTCTATTTGCTGTCAGAAAATGTGTAAATGCTTTTAAAGTTCTGTATATCAAACCTGGCATGATACTAGGTTAGATCATTGTCTCAAATTTTATAAACTTGCCGCGAAAACTACACTGGACTTCATGAAATTACCAGGGGGAAAAAAAACATCAAATGTAACAATTCCTCAGGCTTACCAGTCGAGATGCAGCTCCTGAAGGCCATCAAGTAAGGCCAGAATCTCTTCAGACTTTTCAACCCTCCTACGCATCCAGCAAGGTTAGGTAGAGGCTCATTTTTGAAAACGATGCCATCAGAAAACGGATTTCCGATGACTTGAAAAAAGCGGCGCATTTATCAACCAAAAACCCAATAAACAAACCAGCCATAAATAACAAAAGAATCTTGATAGCAGCTGTCTTTCATTTTGTACAAGAATAAGACGACACAAAACTATCAGCTTCAGCTATCACTAAACAAGTTTCCCGATAATGCATAAATTTTCCGCAGGAGCCCACCTGTCAAATTTTGAGCAATCAGAGCATGAAAATGGGACGAAGGAGCGTGACCAATGAGTGACCATGGTGAGAAAAGCCAAAAGCAACTGCCTTCCCGCCTGTAAAAACTGGCTGAATTTTCGCTTCCGGAGTCAATCAAAGTGTTAATAGAACGACTCATTAACACAACTTCCGAACTTTTTCCCCGTGCATTTAAAAAACTTGAACTTGAGCCTGCGATCATTTGAAAAACTAGTAACTTGTCAGCGGATAACTTCAAAAAAACACGCAAACAAAATGAGTCGATACCTAAGCCTGCGATACGGTAGTGTGATACTGGTCAGCGGATACCCTGTTTTGACAGCTGTCAATTGGCCACAACATGAATGTGCAATATCAGGCTACAGGCTCCCATACTAGCTAGAAGGTGTGGAATTTAACATTGGTTTCCCTGTGGTGCGGACGGACGGTCGGGTGTACGATCACGTGACTACCAAATTTTCTCACATGGATAGATAACAAAATTTTCTTAGCTATGGGGCTCTGCCCGCGCGCCTGAAGCTCCGCTATTATGGTCAATTGAGAGCTCTCAAATGGTTAATGAAGCTAAACAACGAATGTCAACGCAGCGTGAACTTTTTTACTATATACTGCGCTGGGCTTAATAATGACTAACATTGCAGGAGCGTAGCGTCCATACGCACATACGCCCGTGTGTACAGGTGAAATCTGGAAAAAAGAATTTTTTAAAATTTCCTGAAAGCATTTTTATCATTTAATCGCATGACTTATTTACTTTTTCGTATTATATGGGTGTCTTTGTTTGAATATTTCCTTTATCCTTTTCTTATTCCATAAACGGACGGCAAGAAGCGTTTTAGTGGGATGAAAAACGAAAAAAAATGTACCCTTGCCTGCCCCCTACTGCATTTTTCTTCGTACTTACTTACTCAAAATGTTCTTCCGGAAACGCAGAAAATGGCATTTCCAAGACCTTCAAGACTCCCTATTTTGGAGTCGGTTCCGCGTTCTAACTTTTCTTCCTGTGTGTACACCTTCAAAATCTCTCGCTATGCCCCTTCATGCCCCGAAAACGATTTTCTGAAGATAATCGTCCAAACGTCCCAAAGATAGTGTACAATTCATTGGTAATTTAACATTTCAAAGTCACTGATAGTGTGGCCCTGACAAAAAGGGTTAAAATTGAGCATTTGGGCTATTTTGTCTAAAACATTGAACCACAGGTCTCAAGAGTTAAAACTCGTTTTATTCAACTACCTGTTGATACAGGGGCACCCAACGACTGTTTTTCTGTAAAATATGTGTTTGGAGAAGCAAATATTGCGTAGAATTTTCTTTTGCTTGAGGACGGCTAAAAATTTCTAAATGAACGTTCCATTTATGTTCAATTTTCGAAGCTTATCTAATAAATTCCTTAAGATTTTCTGAAGTTTAATTTTTCATATTTTACTACCCAGGTTACACTATTTTTCTTAGAAAAAGGAAACCTAAAATTTTCGGATTCTAAAATGTGATGGAGAGAAGAATCAGGAAAATTCTCCCTTTCGTTAAACGTTAAATTGCACCTAAAATTTTCGGGAAAATAATACTGAAGTCCTCGTAATTTCGAAAAGACTTAAGTTCCCCTAGGATGACCAAACAGATTAAAATTTTGTGGCGCCGCTTAGAATGTATTTCTAGACATCTAAAAGTACTCTGGATAGCCTAAAAAGTGTTTTCAATAACGTTTTTTGGAGGAAACCGTCGTTGGGTGCCGCTGTTGATAGACGGCAGTACGGTATTGGGACTTGTACTTAGTGATGTTATCCTGGTAGCTTCGAGATCTTTGCTCTTTAAAGAAAACAATGTAGCGTGTTATATACAGGGGAAGTGGAGGAGGGGGGAAGAGCTACTCACTGTACATTTTCTTAAGGTGGCTCGATGGGGTTTTTCAGCGTTAATACCTCCCATGTTTGAGCATTAACCACATCACAATTGACAAAAACTGTATCAGATAAAGATGAAAATTTGTCATGATCAGCCGGGTTACATCGACATAACTACAGGAACTACAAAGACTACAGGCAGTACAGCAACTGTACTAGAATAACTACACAACTGCTATCGTACCTGTGACGTCATCGACATGTAAGGCCATGTATGTCTCAGGACATTAAACGTAAGGCTTACATGAAGTTCCTACCAACTTTTCGACCAAAATAGTTCAAATCAGGACCTTTGCAATCTATGAGAGCGTTTTGAAGATATTTTGGGATGAAGTATTTGTGGTTAGAAATTCAGTATTCAGTATTCAGTATTCGGCCGTTATCTTTAGAAAACGAGGCGATTTTGAAATGCAGTTCTGGCTCATAGTACTTTCATTCACTTTTAAATGTGTTGCTAAGGAGCATGGGAACGTCTTTAGCCTTTTGTAAGAAAGAGGGATTTGATAATACATTGAGGTGCTCTTATTGGCGTTTTCTAAATATTTTGGTCTACTTTAACAAATGAGCAAATAATTTTGAAAGCGCTCGATAAATATTTTTAAAAATTTGAGATTATCGAGAATAACCATCATTTTATATGACCCTTCAGCTTCAATGTTATTGATAACTTGTAAGGTAATAAAATAAGGACTTCAATTCGCTATTTACTTTGTCGAAGATTTCGTGTTTACAAGTGAAAGTTTCTCATTGTTTAGGGGTACTGTCTCCAAGTTTCATATTTTAAAGCAAAACAATAACTAAGATTTCTGCATATTTCAAATGCATTGTTAGTTACTGCCGTTAATGTAAAAATGAAACTTGGAGACAATTTCCTGAATAGTTAGATGCAAACTGTATCCTCACGACGGTGACAATTATTACGAAAAAGCAATTTAAAGGGTTCAGTATGAAGTCATTTTGTGATCTGCATCAACAACAAACCGCCGGTTTAGGCCCCGTCCACACGAATCTTGCTATTTTTGAAACCGCATTTTTTACACGAATCGGCCATTCGTCCACAAGAAACCAGTAATTATAATTCCACTATCCAAAAAGGCATCTTGTTGAAACCCCACCTCCAGAGACAGGTTTGAGACCCCCTCCACACGAATCAGGGTAAAAAATAAATATAATTGTGCAGTTACAAAAATAACCCGATTGGTGTAGACAGGACTTTAATTTAAGCCGTTAAAAAGCGTCTAGAAGTGAGAAAACAATAGATCGTTTACTCACGTACCAAGTGGTTATTAAAATTTCTTGGATAAACAAAAACTTTCACGTAAGAAAATAGTTCAATCCTCACGTGACTGTTTCCGTACCACTGACATTGCTTCCGTTTCTCACCTTTGGTTGGCCATTGTTTTGATTAAAAAATGATGTTCGCAAGGGCATCAGTAAGATTAAAATATGTGGGTTAGAGTGCAGAAGGATTTTAAATTTTTTGTCTGTCCGATCCAGAAAACTAATTTCAGTTAAAATATGTGTTAGAAAGCACTTTTCTGAATTTTCTTCACATTAACGCGTACAACGCGAAAGAAAGCAGAAACGTGGCAGACAGGAAATAATGATAACTTTACATTTTCCTTTTCTAGGTATACTACCATCAAGAAACAGCCACAATTTTCATACAGGAACTGCCAAATGACTGAAAGAAATAGAATAGAGTACAACAAGCAACAACTAAGCTTTGCTAAAGAAGTCGGCGACAGGGCCGGACAAGGAGGTGCCTATGGCAATCTCGGCATTGCTTATCAATCCCTTGGCCAATTCCAACAAGCATTAGTGTACCACAAACAACACCTGAGCATTGCAATAGAAGTCGGCGACAGGGCCGGACAAGGAAGTGCCTATGGCAATCTCGGCATTGCTTATCAATCCCTTGGCCAATTTCAACAAGCAATAGAGTACCACAAACAACACCTGAACATTGCAATAGAAGTCGGCGACAGGGCCGGACAAGGAAGTGCCTATGGCAATCTCGGCAATGCTTATGCCTGCCTTGGCCAATTCCAACAAGCAATAGAGTACCACAAACAACACCTGAGCATTGCAATAGAAGTCGGCGACAGGGCCGGACAAGGAAGTGCCTATGGCAATCTCGGCATTGCTTATCAATCCCTTGGCCAATTTCAACAAGCAATAGAGTACCACAAACAACACCTGAACATTGCAATAGAAGTCGGCGACAGGGCCGGACAAGGAAGTGCCTATGGCAATCTCGGCAATGCTTATGCCTGCCTTGGCCAATTCCAACAAGCAATAGAGTACCACAAGCAAGACCTGAGCATTGCAATAGAAGTCGGCGACAGGGCCGGACAAGGACGTGCCTATGGCAATCTCGGCAATGCTTATCAATCCCTTGGCCAATTCCAACAAGCAATAGAGTACCACAAGCAAGACCTGAGCATTAAAATAGAAGTCGGCGACAGGGCCGGACAAGGACAGGCCTATGGCAAACTTGGTAGTGCTTATTTATTCCTCGAGGACTTCAAACAATCAATGGAACACAACAAGAAAAGCCTTAGCATTACAAGAGAACTCGGCGACAGGAATGGAGAAGGAACAGTCTATAGCTATCTCCGCTTAGTTTCTAAAGCCCTCGGCGACGTCCAAGGAGCAATAGAGCATTATAAGCACAGCCTAAGCATTGTTAAGGAAGTGGTCAACAGATGCGCAGAGGGATATGCCTATGCCTATCTCGGCCGTGCTTATTTATCCCTTGAACAATTCCAACAAGCAATCGAGTATCACAAGCAACAGCTGAAAATTGCTAAGGAAGTGGGTGCCATGGTCCTAGAAGGATGTGCCTATGAATACTTGGGTAAAACTCTTATATGTTGTCAGGTTCTCTGGATGAGGCTGCAGTTCATTTCAAACTCAGCGTAAAAACGTTTGATACTATTGCGGGAAGTTTCATTTCGGAAGATGCATGTAAAATAAGTTTTCGTAAGCATTTCATATCTAGCAATCGTTATTTATGTCGAGTTCTTATAGAGCTTCAAAGACGGATGAGGCTTTGTACGCGGCAGAACGGGGACGAGCACGGGCTTTGCTAGATGCCTTGAAAATAACGTATGGCTTTACATCCCTTTCGCCCATTTCAAATGAAACTTAGGAAGATTTCGCATACATTTCAAGGAACATATCTGTTTTAACAATGTTCATTGCATTGGACAATGGAAGAATAAGCTTGTGGGTACTGGGAAAGAAAAACAAGGCTATTTTTAGGCAAGCAGCACTAAAAAGTGAAAGTGCACACGAAGATCCCTTTGATGCACTTTTGAAAGCTTCTTTGAAAAAAATTGGGGCTGGCAGAGATGTTAGATGCGAAAATAGGTCACTTGATGTTTTAAGAGATAAGTCAACTTCCAGTATTCAGGAGGATGATAAAACATCGACTCCATCGCACGAGTATATCGACTGGTTACAGCCATTGCATGATATAGTTTTTGGTCCCATTGAAGACTTACTTGATGGCGATGATTTGGTTGTAGTCCCTGATTGTGCTTTGTGTTTAGCTTCTTGGACAGCCCTAAGTGAAACTTTAAGGATCCGTATTATTCCCTCACTGACTAGTTTGAAAGTAATAAGAGATTCTTCAAGTGAATACCACAGCAAAACTGGCGCCCTGCTTGTTGGAGATCCATGCCTGAGGAAAGTTACAGATAAATCGGATAAACCCATTTATGAGCAGCTGGAGTTCGCAAAAAAAGAAGTGGAAATGATTGGAAAACTTTTTAACAGCCAACCACTCACGGGAGAAGCTGCAACCAAAGAAGAGGTGCTTCGGGGAATAGATTCAGTCGCTTTGATTCACATTGCAGCACACGGAGGAAAGGAAACTGGTGAAATTGCTTTGGCTCCCAACCCCAAGTGGCAATTCAAGACTCGTATCCCTACGAAAGAGGACTACATGTTGAAAATGTCTGATTTACAGGCCATTAAGCTGACAGCGAGGCTAGTTGTGCTCAGTTGCTGCCATAGTGGTCAAGGAGATGTCTCGTCTGAGGGTGTGGTCGGTATGGCAAGGGCTTTCTTGTTTGCTGGTGCTCGTTCTGTGCTGGCGTCACTCTGGGCAATTGATGATGAAGCCACAATGGTGTTTATGGAATGTTTCTACCAACACCTGACAGTTGGAGAAAGTGCTAGTACTGCTCTGCAGAAGGCCATGAAATGCCTTCGAGATTCGGACGACTTTTCCGCCCCAAAGTACTGGGCTCCATTTGTGCTGATTGGCGATGACGTCACGATTGAATTTGATGTAAACCGTTGAGAAAGCTGTAAGTACAGACTTTTCTTTTGTTTTAGATTACGTAGGGTCCTAATATATTAAATAAGGTTTAAGGTTTTATTGTCTTCAAATTAAAATGTAAAGGAATTGACAAAATTAAGGTGATTCCTCAGTAAAAGAACCTAACATAGATTGTAGATGACACTTGGTACACTGATGTAACAAGTCAAGAAGATGATAAAAAGGTAATAAAAAGTGGGGGTCACCGTGCTCGTTTTGACGTCACAATGCTGACAAATACGGCTATTTTGGACCCTTTGACAAAAACCGCGCGCACCGCAAAACTAGACAAAAAGGAAATATTTTTTCAATGATGCATGTGGTATCGCACAGAATTTGACTTTAATGTATTGTTTATCCACTTGCGTACCAGAAAAATGCCTTTTAATACCCTTGTTTGTACTTTACGCTCCAAAGTAGAATTAAACTGGACACGCGCTATTCGACACGTGATAGCCCAATCCGTACAATTTAGTAAAATTGCCAAAAAAGTGAACATAGATCTGTGCAAATTTTTTTCTCACCGAAAGGAAGCATTGTCCTTATTAAAATCATGAAATAAAAAATGGGGGTCACCGTTCTCGTTTTTGCGGTAGAGCTGCAGAAAGTGAGCACCAAATGCATTTTCCTTGATTTTTGAGCGAGGACTGGAGCGAGTTTCAAAATAGAATGTATGCAAAAGGGGAAAGAAAGTCTTAAAAAATCCGTTTTTGCAGAATTTACATCGAGATATCACATTTAGGACACAATGTGATAAAGAAAGCGTTTAAATGAAAATCAGAGTGAATAAGCACAAACTAAAAATCCACTATCGAGGTTCTCCGTGAGGAAGTCGAACTCAGCAACACGCGTACTGCTTACTTTATGCACATTCCCACCACATTGAGTCTCACCTCGGCAAGAAACAACCGCAAGCATAAATTGAAATAGCGTTTCTCTTCGGTCAACTTCATTTTAATAATGTTACTTCACATGCTCTTTTTTACGGAGGCCATCTTGTTATGCGCAGTAAGAGATGCGCAGTGCAAAACCAGGGAATCACCTTAAATACAAATAAACAGTAAAAGCAAGACTTAGTGTGAAAAATATTGACAAAAAAATAATATGGATGGTTCATGTAATATGTAATCAGATTTCATTTCTGTAATACAAAATTGTTTAAAAACGTTTGTTGAACACTATAGAAACCTTCAATGATCATATAATTAAGTGCAAAATCAGCATTCACTGTAAATGGCTGTTACCGTGACATACTGGCTGTAGATTATGCGTTGACAATTCTTAGTTTTGCCTCAACATTTTAGTTTGAGCTATCATTAAGTCATCATTTTACCCGATTCAAAAGAGAAATGTCTTATTTGTCAAAAAGAGTTAAAACCTTTATTTTATGATTTCTTATGAGCAGAAAAGCGGGTTAAATAGGCAGAAAATAGACCAAAAATGTTTTCTAAAAACCGATTTTTGTGTATACAGCATCTAGCTAGATAATACAAGTAGCTCTAACATACTCTCTTGTTGTAAAGTAATGAAAGGTTTTGAGCTCCTGCCCAACGTTGATTTTACATTCTTCTCATCCTTGCTTTCCTGTAATCTAAGGCTTTTTGTCTTAAAACCTCTATAGAACGAGTAGCATTGAGGCCGTGATCAGTCGCTGTTCAAGGGTATTAATTAATTAATCAAATGTTACTTTATTTACAGGTGCCGTGCTGATTACAGGGAGATGTCAAAGAAAGAGTACTGCTGAATCAAAGGAACATTATAATATCCAAGTCTATTTTGCCTGAGGAAAAAAGGTTTCGTGTAACCGTAGAAAGTGAATATTATACTACTTTACTCCCTAAAACTATTGCAGCGAAGCAACATTTGCTGATAGAGAAAGTTTGCTTCCTTTGATGATGTTGAAATACGTTTCTCAAATGGTACTTTCACTTACGCACGTGTTCCTCCGGTTAATAATTGCGTTAGAACAAATCTATAGAGCATAAAATATCTACAGTTTTGGACCGTTGATTTTGTTATATATTTATACTTTACATATTGTTAAATGTATTTTGCGCAAAACTTAGTTTTTTCAGCCTTAACTATTGGGAGTTTACCCTGAAAGTGTTAAAATCAGTGTCCTAAATGATTTTTTATACCTTAGCTTGTTGTGCTAGTGTAACATTTTGTTTGCGTAACAACTAAGGAAATTGGCAAATTGACGGAAAATTTACTTCGTCCAGACAAATGAATATGCATTTTTGTCAAAGTATAGTACATTCACGAACTTCAAAGGCTGAATTTTGGCCTAGTGGATGACGTTGGATGAAAGGCCAGAAAGCGTTATAAACGGAAGCGTCTCCAAACTAAAGCGCTTCGCGACAAATTAGTCAGGGGCACCCAACGACCGTTTTCTAGGAAATGCCTGTTCGAAGCTCTCTAGTATGCCTAAAATTTTTATAGCGATGCGAATTATTCATTTATATTGCTTTTAAAACACCGAAGGAAGCCTATAAACAGGCATTTCAGAGCTGATTTTCGT
>OZ037786.1:11121818-11144318 GCA_964035525.1 Porites cylindrica | reverse complement strand
TGAAAACGCCATGGCACGAGCGCATGGAAGTTGCTCGCTCCGGGTTATGGGCTCCTGAACAACCCCTGAATTATTGCGTCCCAGAGCTTTACAGTAGTTTCGATCAATAGTAGACGCACGTGGCCTACATGTATATCAATTGCTGCGACAACACTGAAGGAGAATATAAGAAACGAATGAACCACTTTAAAAAAATCGCAAAAAAAAAAAACAATCAGAAGAATAAAAAACAAAAAACCAAAAGAAACGAAATAACTAAGACATAGGAACTCAAAGGTAAAGAACATAATGCTTCTGTTATTAATCAAGGCAAAAAAACTTCTGTTTGTTTGCTTGTTTTTGTTTACTTTTACGCGCGGAGTAATGAAGCCTTGAGGCCAGATAAGAGAAGCGCGACCTTATCATGAGCGTGATAGTAGCTCAAAATCTGACTTCAATACACAGGCAAATCAACGCAAACGTAAGACTATATATTGTGAACTAAACACGCACTGAACCCTCGGGCGTACACGCAAAGTCATACCCCCACCATGGTACAAGGGGTAGGGGACGGGGGGGGGGGGGGGTTGATTGAACCCCTCCTCTGCATTGTAATGTAAAGTGGCAAATCCTTGATAAATAAGATGAAGAAAGAGGACCCAAAATAGATCCTTCCGGTACTTCATGGTTTACACACGACAAAGACGATTCTTTGAGGTCAATGCAGACCAGCTGACGTCTACCAGAGAGATAAGAATGACACCAATTATATGCTCTGTTGGTAACGCCATAAGCCAGGATTCGAGCAAGGACTAGCGCTAGGACCCGAGCTAGGACTAGAGCTAGGACTCGAGCAGGACTCGAGCCAGGACCTCGAGCCTGGACTCAAGTTAGGACTTTTCTAATCTTTCTGTAAGCAAAAAAAATAAATAAATAAATAAAGATAATTAATAAACAAATAAACAAAAGTTTAAAAAAAGCAACAAAAAGGACTCCTAACCTAACTCGTAACCTTCTAATCATACCACTAACCCTAACCCTAACCCTAATCCTTGTCCTAACCCTAACCCTAACTCGAGCTTTCCTTCCATGATTGCCACAAAAACCCTCCTCTATCTTAATGGTCATGGGACTTGCAGGACGTGAAAATGGCGGGAAAGCGAAAAATTGTCGAGTCCTGCGTCGAGTCCTGGCTCGGTATATAGGCATCCTCCTCAAAATTTCAGCCATAATAAATTGTGGTCGACCATGTCGAACGCATTACAGTAGTCATCAAGTAATACTCCACTCACTCTGTTGTTGTCCAAAATTAATAAGAGTCCATCAACTTTTTTAATCAGTGCAGTCTAGGAACCATGGTGCTTACAAAACCGGACTGTCTAGAATAAATCAAGTTGTTCCTTGAAGAAAGTCATACAAAGAATCGTGGACGTAACGTTCAATAACCTTCAAGGTAGATAGGAATGTAAGGACCAAAACTGGACGATAATTAGATGGGTCGCTTGCATCACCTTTTATGAACAAAGGGTTAACTTAAAGGAAAATTTCCAATTGTTAAGAATGAGTAGTTAATCATCCTTGTAACACTCGGCGTGATAACTGGTGCAGTCAAACGAAGTAAACGTGCATTAATCCCGTCAATACCAGCAGATTTATTAGGACTAACTTTTGATCTTCAGAATACTAATAAGTTGAGTAACAGTAATATCCCGAAGAGTGAAAACAACATCATGATCTTTTCTGGAGTTGACAAAATTAGTCAATCTGGACAAGTCATTATTTAAATTGATTAGGTGACTTTTCCCTAAGTTTATCAGCGATTGTTGAGAAATGAGTGTTAAATTGCTCAAGAAGTTCACTAGGATCATCAATGACTTTGCCGTCCACTTCAAGGTTTCTAACACAGGGATTCTTAGCTGATATCCTTCTAGATAGGTTTGAGTAAATTTAACATTTTACTCTAGGATCAGAGGAAGAAGGTTGGAGCCTGCTCGCTAAGTTTATAGCCGCGATAAAGACAAGGACTCAGTGGAGAAAAACGCCATCCATATTGAAATGTAAAATTTCTAGATTAAGGAAAACATACAAGCAGACATCCTATTTGAAGACATATGATTGCTGAAGTTTTTTCTTCCAGAAATCTGACACATAATGGAAGAAATAGTCAGAACCGTGTAACCTTTTGATTTATGCTACACAGCATATAGATTATCACCGTTTTTTTGGTGAAAGAATAAAAATACAACTATATCCTTTATAGTCTTGCCATATACGTGGCAGTAGAAGTATCAACGGCAAACAAAGGTTACTTTCGAATTCAATTTTTTATGAATTTGAGTTAAGATAAATGCGAGCGGAATAATGTCATCGCTAATTAAACTTAGACAGTTAACAATACAATACTTTTTTGAAGTTTTGAACCCAAGGACAGTCTACAAGTAGATCAGTAAGTCTTTATGTTACGTCAGTATTAGACTGACTTTCTGAAGGCACAAGCGAAAAGCTCTGAACATTTCCCAAAAAATCAGTAGAGAGAACAGCAATCCATTAACGAATCACATGGTTGACCCAATGGGGTACATCCCTGCTGCCATGACTGAGCAAAAAAGGAACGGCGACCTTGAACTCAACCAGTTTTTCAATTGTTTCTCTGCGAAGAATGGAGCGAGCGGAAACCAGAACGAGGCAAGTAGACGTCAAGGACATGGCCAATAAGAACTTCATGTCTTTTGGCTGAGAAAAAATGTAGTACGAATACAATTCAATATTATATTGTTGACAAAAAAGGTAGGACTGAGTAAGAATCTTTGAGTGTTCTGTTTATAATTAGCTACCCTGCGAGCAGAGGTTCAAGCCGTGCAAGAGAGGAACCTCTACTCGCAAGGTAGCTAATTATAAACAGAACAGCAAAAACCTCTCAGAAGCATCTAGCGACTGTATTTTGTAAAAGTTCTGTTCGGAAAAGCAAACATGACCTAGAATTTTCTATCACTTGAGGACCGCTAAAAATTTCATTCCCCATGTTTCGTAGAAAAAAGAAACCTAAGATTTTCTTATTCAAAAATGTAATGGAGAGAAGAAAACAGAAAAATGCTCACTTTGGTAAAACGTTAAATTACATCTAAAATTATCGGGGAAATACTGAAGCCCTTGTAATCTGGAAAAGACTCAAGTTCCCCTAGGATGACCGAATAAATATAAATCTTATAGCGCTGCTTAGAATGCATTTGTCGTTGGCTGCCCCTGACCTCTGCTCGAAGGGTAATAACTACCGTAAAATTAAGCCCCTTCATGTATAAGCCCCCCAAACCGGTAACAAAAAAAACCCTCCGTTAAATCGCCCCTCCAAATATAAGCCCCCGGGGGCTTGTACTTGGCAAATTGCCCTCAAATATAAAGTAAAACAAAGCAAAAACGGTAAATTTACTTCCAACTATAAGGTTAGCCCAATCGATTTTGAAACGCAAATTTCCCTCCGTAGATAAGCCCCCCCGACTGCAGTATAAGCCCCTCCAAAAATAAACCGCTCCAAAAGGGCCTTTGAAAAATATAAGCCCGAGGCTTATTTTCGGAATTTTACGGTAGTTGATAACACCGCTGACTTTCGAATTCTTATCTGTACGGTGATTGGATATGCTAGTTATGCTCTATCCTCTAAGAAGCCCCTGAGATTTCATTCTTGACAAATTGTTCAGATTGTTTGTATCCTTCTCGGTAAATGTTTGTAATATTCTCAACTGTTAGTACAAATCAAATACCGTAAAATTCCGAAAGTAAGCCCCTCCATGTATAAGCCCCCTAAACTCGTAACGGAAAAATCCCTCCGTTAAATCGACCCTCCGAATTTAAGCCCTCGGGGGCTTGTACTTGGAAATTGCTCTCAAATTCAAAATAAAACAAGACAAAACTGTACGGTAACACATAAATTTTTGTATTTGCCTAACAACTCTTACGTGTGCCAAATGATTGTAGTCAGAAACTGCTGTTTGCATAGTTCACTCTTCTCTCTTGGCTTGGATTTCCTTGGTCCATGTAGACAAAGTACTTGCATGGCTGCGTTTTACAAAGGTCTACGTCCTCAAGGCGAGTTTCAGTAAAACCTTTCTGCAAATTACTGACATAAATTTTCCTTCCAACTATAAGTTAGTCGAACCGATTTTGAGACGCAAATTTCCCTCCAAGTATAAGCCTAGCCGACTTTGAAACGAGAACTTCCCTCCGCATATAACTCCCTCCGAATATAAGCTCCTTCAAAAATAAGCCCCTTTAATACCATGGATTTTTGAGAGGCATGTTTATCAAAAAGCATCTCCCTCCGCCCCCTGGTCGTAGGAAACAGTCTGTCGACAAACAAATTTGGAGATGCTGAGTAAATTTTCACGCATGAATTCACCTGTCCAAATTTTGACCAAGCGGGGAGGGGGACTAGATTGTTGCTGGAGTGTGACCAAAACCGTAACTAAAAAGTAAGGCTTTTGAAATTTATTTAAATTTTGTCTTAAGGCGAACTCAACAAAATTTAACTTTGTTGGTTGCCCCTAAATGGTTAATTTTGCGCCAAAACGAAACGCGATATATATGCCTGGGACTCCCATCAGTACCCTACTGAGTTTTTTACCTCTGCCCCCTGAGTCTCTAGAGACGGACGGAGTACGCTGACGTCATAACCAAATTTTCTGTCTTTGATGGGTTTCCATTTTCTTCTAGGTATGGGGTTCCGCAGCGCACGCCTCGTGCGCGCAGTTGCCCTTCTCAAAAAAGAACGAATTAAGGGAAGTATGAGAACTATCTTTTTAAACTCGAAAATACGTAAATACCGGTCTTTTTCAGTTCGAGGCCAATTTTAAAAGTGATTTTCAAAACATTTTTACCCCCTTTAATATTTTCACGCGCGGCAATTGGAAGATTCGGAAACCATTATTTTTCAGTAATGCATGTAGGAGCTGCTCGTAAAGTGTTTCCTGACTGGTCGCAGAAAGAATAAAAAATCATTATTTATGATTATTTCCCATTGTTTCACGGCCATGGTATCGAGCCAAATTACTTGTGTTTGTTGTGCTTGAACATGGCGCATCTTGGGCGAGTGGCCTACTGTTTCGAGCCCATGTTATTCCGGCATGCAAACCTGTATTTTTCAACTATAATTTCCATGAGAAAACAAAAGAGGTTTGTATCAAAACAAGGCCAACCTCGGCCTTGCACTCAATTGAAGGTTAGGTTACCAACTGAACAACTGAAAAATGGTCTGCTTGAGTCTACATTACTCGGTCCATTATTACCGCCTCGCAATTCTTCCTATTGTTATTTTGACACTGTTTGTAAAATATGTTTTTCCTTCGCAAATTTGGGCAATACCCCTCTAGCCTCATCTTTATTCATCCTCCTGCTTTATCTTATATAGATTCAAAACAAACAAAACAAATAAACAGTACAGAATTTTCTAGCTGTGGTTTCCGTAGTGTAGTGGTTATCACGTCCGCCTCACACGCGGAAGGTCGCCAGTTCAAATCTGGCCGGAATCACTTTACTTTTTTCTTTAAATTAGGCAAATCAGTACAAATTACTCAACCATGAGGGGATGGGTTTTGACTAAATAACAGTTCAATTTTAATTTAATAAAGTTGAATTACTTACTTTGAAGTAGTCTTTTGTCCTTTCTAATCATTTCTGCAGATCGACTTCAGAATCAAAACAAAGCATGTTTCCAGGCTATAGCACAAGAAATATACGGCAGAAACGACCAGAGACTGCTTCAATGTAACCTTTATTTAGTCGAAACTCATGTTTCCTATAGCTCATGGTGAGAGCCGAACTAAGGGAGACCAGGAGCCCTGGAGAGACAAATTGGTATTTCGCTATTGAAGTCTGGGCCTGTGCGTGGGCTATAGGAAACATGCATTGGGCTTCGACTGAATTGAAGTTAACTTTTTATTTAAGAAAAAGGGTGTAGCGTTTACCCGGTGGAAAAATTACGCATTTTTGTATTCTTATTCTAGAGTACGATGAATCAAACGCACCCTTCAAATCAAACGTTCAAGGTTAAGAAAAAAAAGCATTTCAAGCATTCATCTTAATCCGAAAACCAAAAGAATCTCCCCGGCGGGGAATCGAACCCCGGTCTCCCGCGTGACAGGCGGGGATACTCACCACTATACTACCGAGGAATTGACTGCGCTAGATTTAGGCTTAATGGGTTATGTAATGGGGAAACGCCCCATCTCACTTTAAAGTAAGATAACTTCAAGATCGTCTTAACTATGACCGCCGAACTTACCCCTTTTCATAGAGAAAGTGGGAACAATTTACGACGGGTTTTTTGACAGGAATTTCTACCAACCGATTCGATTTTGTTTTTGTTTTTTTTTGTTTTTGTTTTTTTAATTTTAACCCTTGAGTTTGATCTGAAGGGTGCGTTTGATAGATCGTATTCTGAAATAAGACTGTACTTAAAATTTATCTTTCAAATCTCCTCTAGCGTAATTGTTTGACCACGCCAACGTTACATACAAGTTTATTAAATAGAAATTTTAACTTTAATTTATGCATGTTTTTTATAGTCCATGGACAAGCCCGGACTTCAATAGCGAAATACCAGTTTGTCTCTTGCTGGTCTCTCTTAGTTCGGCTCTCACCAAGGGCTAAAGGAAACATGAGTTTCCGTTAAATAAAGGTGACATTGAAGCATTCTTTCGTCGTTTCTGATCATTTCTGCCCGTATATTTTTTGTAAAAAGCCTGGAAATATGCTATGTTTTGATTCAGAAGTCGATCGCCAGAAATGACTAGAAACGACAAAAGACTACTTCAAAGTAAGTTATTCAACTATATTATATAAAAATTTAACTTTCTTTAGTCGAATTCAAGAGACTATAAAGGGGACAGAGAGGGCATCCCCCATATACACCCTATTCCATAGGTAATTCGTCTCGAGTTATTTTTAACACCATAGATCTCAAGGGGGATTAGACAACAGCCAATCACATAGCGCGAATGTGTTCCGCGTGGTTGACCCACGCTGAGAGCCACGCGTCCTTCACGAAATGACGCAGAACAAAATGGGGGAAGACGCGGAGAGCGATTTTGCTATTCCTTTTGTCGACGAAAACGACTACAGCGAGATTTCTGCGAAAGCTGTGTCAGCGAAACCGAAATTAAAAAAGAATCGCCCTTCCTCTCTTGTATAGAGCTAACAGTAGAGCAGGAAAATCCTTAACACACTGAATATTCCCTCAAGATCATTTATAATTTACAGTTTGAAGAGAGCAATCTCTGGTTTGATGTATATTTTTTTCAGTCTTTATAGCGATTATTCCTACCCACTTACTTTGTCAATTGTAGGCGAACCCTCCAAAAGCTGAATTTCAAGGGACCATATTCAAGCTCAGAAAGAGAAATAAAATTTCGTCATTGCTTATTTACGTCCTCCATAAAACGCGAAATTAGGCATTTTCACGTTGTAGTCGTGCAAAAACGGGAAAGAAATGAACAAAAAAGTGTGTTGCACGTGCGAAGTTGTTGTTTTGCTAATTAAACCTATTGTTTTTTTGACATTCTAGTTGTCGTCTGCGTCGTTGGATCTTAAACTCCCTAAATTGTACAAACGACCGGTTTCAATAGACCGGCGAAATTTCTCATTTTATTTAAAGCACTGAGGTTACGACAAGTTCGAGTTAAACTGATTTCACGGTTTGTCAAAGAGTCCAGCGATTCCTTTTTCCCAGGTGAACACCGACTCATTTCGCTTCAATATACAGGAATGCTCTCGATCTTTTTACGCTTTCATTGCCTCTCGCCCGACATGTTTTGCACGGCGTTTGGTCATGCGAAACCTCCACGAAACATCCACGCCTCGCGCGAGGTAACTTTATCCCGGTTCTAAAAATAACTCGAGACGAATTACCTATGGAATAGGGTGTATATGGGGGATGCTCTCTCTGTCCCCTTTATAGTCTCTTGTCGAATTCCATGCTCTCATCGTTAATGAACTACTTTCTCTACTTATTTGTTTCAAGGAAAGAAAAAAGTGAAATGTTTCCGGCCAGATTTGAACTGGCGACCTTCCGCGTGTTAGGCGGACGTGATAACCACTACACTACGGAAACTGCCGTATATAATAAGGGTAAGGTTCGAGGAATAATCGTTATCTTCTCCCTCGAACGTACACGCAAATTCATACTCCTACTGTTGTACAACGGGGTGGGGGAGGGGTGGATGGAACCCCTCCCCGGAGTTTTTGATATTTTGCAGTATGTTGAAACGATGTTACCTTTAGTGGAAAACCTTTGATCTTCTTAACAAGATGAGGTATAGTTTAGGGGTGGTGTTGGTGCTGGAGGCCTGCGACGTCACCAATAATGGCCGCCATTTTGGTTTTTACCAAGAATTAGAAATCTGGTTCAAAACACGAGAAATGGTATTTTTTGTGCTTTATATGAAAAATAACAAATAAATAAGCACTTTGTAAGATTTAAGCCACAGGAAGAGAGAAAGGCCTCGGGAACAGGCTCTTAGGAGTCAAATGAATTAGGCGAGAGCAAAATTGCCGGTGAACTTCGCCCCAGGCCATGTAAGACTTAGTTTTTTTTCTGATATGAAGTCCGGCTCTGCGCTGCTCTGCCGACCGTGTGACTCTAAATCTTGGAACTTGAATAAGACGAGTGTAAGAGAAAAGTCCAGAGGTTTGTATCTGCCAGTAGGCTGAGTTTTTCCGAGTTATTCGATGATCTTTGGCTTGTGTTAAACGTCAGAAGATTATGCTTGGTTATGGATAGTCTTGTCAGTGCCGCGAAACTCGTGTGTGATTGTGGTTGAGCTGTTTCGCTAAAATATTCTGTGCCAGCCATAAGAACATTTCTTCAGTGTTTAGGTTAGCTGATTGTACCTTGGAAAAGCAACTCTCGCAAATTGGATCTAGGTCTAGTTTAATGACTTTGAACCAAAAGGCAGGTTTTTGCAGATACGAACTCAAGGTGATAATTTGTGGAGTATGTTTCATACAGTTTGTTGTCTATTCCAGGCGAAACCCTGTCGTTTATCGCACCGCGAAGAAAGTAGTGTTTCGCTAACTATTTATGTAAGCCTTACCCAGGCACTTTTTCGCTGCAGTTCAGTCAATGGATGGACGGAGTACGCTGACGTCATCACCAAATTTTCTGGCATCGACAGGTTTGAAAAAGAAATTAACTGCAAAAACCGCGGGCGACGATCCTACAAGTTGTCAGGTTTACTGAGGAAGGCAGGTATAGCCAGCCGAAATATTGTTATGAAAGAGCAGTATACGTTGTTATGATCAGCTTTGCTTTGGACTTCTTTTGTTTTGGATCGACAGGTTTCAATTTTGTTATATGTATGGCGCTCCGCTTCGCACGCTTCGCTGGCGCGGACGCTCTGCTAAAAAGAAGAAAATCAGGGAAGTATAAGAAATATCTTTGTAAACTCGAAAATACGGAAAAATCGATCTGATTCAGTGTGAAGCCCAATTTTAAAAGTGATATTCAAAACATTTTTAACCGCCACGACAAACGGATCAAAGATTTGGCTTTTTCGTAAGGGAATCTGTTTTAATCTTAAAATGTGGTGAATGTGAACCTTTTTTTTTTTTAGGTTTGAAAAATACTTGTACATAGTGTGCTTGAAAATTGCGCATCTTGGGCGAGTGGCGTATTGTTTCGAGACCTTTTTGTTCTTATGCAAACTTGTATTTTTCGACTATTCTCATTTCCATAAGAACCTAAGATCAAGACAAAAGAGGTTTTTATCAAAACAAGGCCAACCCTCGGCCTCGCACTCAATTGAAGGCTAGGCTACTAACTGAACAACTGAAAAATGGTCTGCTTGAGGCTACATTACTCGGTCCATTATTACCGCCTCGCAATTCTTCCAGTTGTTATTTTGACACTGTAAAATATGTTTTTCCTTCGCAAATTTGCGCAATACCCCTCTAGCCTCATCTTTATTAATCCTCCTGCTTTATCTTATATAGATTCAAAACAAACAAAAAAAAATTAAACAGTAGAGAATTTGTTAACCGTGGTTTCCGTAGTGTAGTGGTTATCACGTCCGCCTCACACGCGGAAGTTCGCCAGTTCAAATCTGGCCGGAAACACTTAACTTTTTTTCTTTAAATGAGGCAAATCAGTACCAAGTACTTTGAGTGCGTAAGATAGGTTTTGACTAAAATAAAAGTTTAATTTAATTTAATTAATAAATTTGAATTACTTACCTTGAAGTAGTCTTACGTTGAAGTAGTTTGTGGTTTCTAATTATTTCTGCATTTCAACTTCTGAATCAAAACAAATAAAGGTTTCCAGGCTTTAGTACAAGAAATATACGGGCAGAAATGACCAGAAACGACAAAAAACTGCTTCGATCTAACCTGTATTTGGTCGAAACTCATTTTTCCTATAGCTCCTAGCTAGAGACCAGTGGCCCAGGAGAGACAAATTGGTATTTTGCTATTGAAGTCTGGGCCTGTACATGGACTATAGGAAACATGCATTGGGCTTCGACTCAATTTAAGTTAAATTTTCATTTAGCAAACTTGTATGTAACGTTTACGTGGTCAAAAAATTACGCTAAAAGAGATTTGTTAGAGAACTTTTGAGTATTCTTATTCCGGAACACGATCAAACGCACCCTTCTAATCAAACGTACAAGGTTAAAAGCAAAAAAAAAGCATTCCAAGCACTCATCCTGATCCGAAAACCAAAAGAGAATCTTCCCGGCGGGGAATCGAACCCCGGTCTCCCGCGTGACAGGCGGGGATACTCACCACTATATTACCGAGGAATTGGGTGATTTAGGGTCAGGCTTAATGGTTTATGTAATGGGGAAACGCTCCATGCCACTTTAAAGTAAAATAACAGATAGGTCGTCTTAACTATGACCGCAAAACTCACCCCTTTTTCCTATAATGTGGGAACAATTTACAACGGGTGTTTTGCGGAAGCAAAAAAAGCCCTGTCTGGATAGTAATTTATAATTATAGCTCAGTATTCTCAGTTATCTTTGTTCACATCTGAAACTCGAAATAAAGGATATCAAACAATTATACTAAAGCTAAACGAAACAGTTATATGTTTTGGGTCATTTTTTACAACCCAGGAGTTAGACAAGAGAAACTCTTATCCAAAATGTTTAAGCTACAATTCTTCTCCATTCTGGCCATCGAAAACTCAAAGGCATAAACTTATAGTTAAAGTATAGTGGTAAAAGTTTCCTCTCAAGAATCCGTGGCAAATTGTTGCCACATTATAGGAAAAAGGCGGGGTAAGTTAAGACATAGTTTAGTTTAAAGTAAGATGGGGTGTTTCCCCATTACATAATCCATTAAGCCCAACTCATTCAATTCCTCGGTAGTATAGTGGTGAGTATCCCCGCCTGTCACGCGGGAGACCGGGGTTCGATTCCCCGCTGGGGAGATGCTTTTTTTTATCGAATGTAGATAAATGCTTGGACTGTTTTTTTATCATTATCATTAGCATTAGTATAATTATTATTATTATTTTAACCTTAAAGTTTTGATTTGAAGGATGCGTTTGATTGATCGTATTACGGAATAAGACTGTACTTAAAATTTCTCTTGAAATCTCCTCTAGCGAAATTTTTTGACCACGTAAACGTTACACACAAGTATATTAAAAACAAATTTAACTTTAATTGAGTCGAATCCCAATGCATGTTTGCTATAGCCCATACACAGGCCCAGACATTAATAGCGAAATACCAATTTGTCTCCTGGGTTCCTGGTCTCCCTTAGTTTTGCTTTCACCATGGGCTATAGGAAACATGAGTTTGGACTAAATAAAGGTTACATTGAAGCGGTATTTTGTCGTTTTTGGTCATATCTGCCCATATATTTCTTGGAGAAAGCCTGGAAACATGCTTTGTTTTGATTCAGAAGTCGATCTGCAGAAATGACCAAAGACTACTTTAAAGTAAGAAATTCAACTTTTCTGGAATAAAAATTAAACTTTTATTTAGTCGAAACCCATGCTCTCAAGGTTAAGTACTTTTACTAATTTGTCTTATGGAAAGAAAAAAGCAAAGTGTTTCCGGCCAGATTTGAACTGGCGGCCTTCCGCGTGTTAGGCGGACGTGATAACCACTACACTACGGAAACTACCGTAATTATTAAGGGTGCTGTTCGAAGAAAAATCAGTATCTTATTGAAAATGTAAGGCAAATAACAACAGAATTGTTTTCAACGCCATTTAAGTAAGGGTGGCCTATCTAGTAACATACTAAAAATCCGCCAAAATCTGTTGGGTGCGACATGTCAAAATTAAGCGTTAAAAATTTTGAACTTTTGACACGGGCCACCCACGTTATTTGAAATTATACGTTCCAACAAAAAAAGCACAATGTGTGTTTGTTACTTTTATGGAAACGTGAAAGAAGAAAGAATAATTGCTACCTAGTTTTCGGTGATAAAAACATCGAAAACGAAGAGTTTCTTTTTTGAAACAAAATAAATATTAAACACGGTTGGCTTTTGCACAGGAAGCCCATGCTCCACTAAAGGAAGCCCAAAATAACAGGAGGCTTACAGAGTAATAGAGTGAACTGTTGGCTGTAAAACTACAACAAATTGAGTCGTAAGGCTTTAATTAAACCTGAAAAATGAAAGCCGTTACTTAATCATTAGGTTTAGTAAAATATATCCTTTTTTATCAGATTTTTGTTCGCCGCAAGGGAAAAAGAATTTATTAGAGCTAGATTTTTTGCAGCCAAAATAGACCTCTCCCCGCAAACAGTCTTTTTATTTCAAAAACCTCCAAAGAAGTCAACATAAAAACTTGGAGTGCAGCCATTACGTTTTTTCTCTTTCTCCTCGCTCCTTCTATTTTCCCTTTCCTTGTTCTTTTCAAGGAGGATTTTCGGGCTCATTTTGCTTTCGGCTTTTGGTCTTTTTCGGAGTCAAAAGACTGCAATTTTCGTTCGGTACGTTTTCAAGTATCCAGCAAGATAATGCTTTCGCTTTTACGGTTACCTTTTCATTAATTTTCGTTAAAGTATCGACATCCTCAAATATACAAGTTTCACCTTTTTTAAGCTTTTTATTTTCTTCTTGTTAAAAGTGAATTGGAGAGGAGGGGAGGATAGTTTTACTTATTTTTTACGATGCACAACGATGTAAAGTTTTTGAACAGGTTATGCTCCAATGCCTATGAATTTGATTAGAGGGAAATGCGTTTTCATTTAAGGAAAAGTGTTGTTACCTTCGCAAAAAAAATTATAAGGGTTAACGGAACATTCATCGCATAAGAACTTTGGTTCCAACAAACGTTTGTTTCAAGAAAACGAAATAGTGTAATACGGAAGCTTGTTTTTAATGGAAAGGTTAACTCTGGGTAGCCAAAACAATGCGTATGTAAAAATATCTTGTAAGAGTCTATGGAGTAATGGAAATTCTCTACCCAGAGCATAATTCACGCAACTCAGTCAGAGAGTTAACAGTCACTAAGTTGGAGTGTTACACAACGCTCATCCGAACAGAAACATTGGTTCCGCAAAAAGAGGTGAGCCATCAGAAGCTAAGTCAGGCAAGCCCATTAATGTCGTACACATGTCTAGTACTTTCGCGTCTTCATTGACAACTGCAATTATTTTCAGACGTATAGGATCCATGATCGCTATAGAAAAAGAGGTCTTCATTTGCCAATGGACGAATAAAACTGGTCAAGGTTCAGGGTCATAAGAAATGCAAGGAGGGAATATAAACGCCTTTAGACCACAGAGCGATTTATCGACGTATTCGTCTTACCAAGAAATGAAGGGCTGCCGCAGGCAAACTGAATACACAGATACACTAAACTAAATCTGAGACTCGCTACAAGAAGAAGATAAAAAATAAACAATCACACTGTGCTTGGTTTTCTGGATTTCCGTTACAACAGAATGAAAAGCGCAGAGCGTTACGATCTAGCAAAACTCAAATCGATGGAGTCCCTTGCAGAAAATTTATTCACTCACGTTGTAAAGCACGGAGTCATAATCCTAAAGGAGGTTGAGCATGTAGCGAGAAAAAAAAGACTCCCTGACTTCGAACTCACATATTGTGTGCAAGGTTTGAACATAACTACCTTACAAAACTCGATTACAGAAAATGGGAATCGGTTAAACAGTTTGTACCGATACAAAGCTATTACCCTGGTCCCAGAGGTTTTTCTTGATTTTTCTTCGCGAAAGAGATCAACAGCAAGCCGCGAAGCGGCGACAACGAGTCGCGTAAGCGACGAGGAGAGAGAGAAAAACCTCTGGTTACCTTGGCCTCGAATCTCACTTTCATGCAGACGACAGCTGTCAAACGCGTCGAATTGCTAATAAAAAAAGTGACCAATGGCAACTTAGCAAGCCGCTATTTTTTTAAGTAGGGGTAGACCTGGGGAAATTATGTTATGAACAAACCATCTTCACTTGGGTGGTAAAGAGTGATTTGTTAATCGGGGTCAAGCTAAAGCACAGGTAACCCAGGCTCGGTGATAGTACCACAGTACGGTTCCAGTAAAATTACAGTGTTTGTATGGGGTAAAAATATCATCCTAAAATTTCTAGGAAATACTAAATAAAGATCAATGAAACTTACTCTGCAGTTAATTGTTGTTGTCCTTATTGCTCCAACGAAGTTTCATGATAATTTGCAGTAATTTGTTCAAATTCACTCTATCTACAATAATAATATACAAGGTAGGAAACACGAGGTGCCATTTTCGACGACATGCTCTCATTCAACACAACTTTTTCCACGAAATTCGAATTCCAACGGAAAATAAACATGCCAGGATCGTAGAAATAGGATAGCAGCAGATATAGAAACCAATGAAGCTTTCCCAGATACAGAAACGAATCCCACAGACTTGGACAAACTCGAAGAATATAATCCAAACACACCGAGAATACGCTCGCCGAAGCAGCCGGGCCAGATCAACGCGCGGCCAAGAAAATGAGGCCTGGGCACTGTACAAAAAAATTCCCTCCCGGGGGTCCTGGGGTGACCTTTCTAGGGACCGATAAATCATTTGCCCAAGGCCACCCTCCCCTGCTGGAAAAATACTTGATAGAAGGCAATTGTTCTTCCTAGCCAATCACTATGGCCTGTTATAAAGAGATTATTTTCCTCTCGAACTATATTCAGCTCCTGGCGCTGGTCCTCAGAAAGTTTATCAAACATCAATAGGGCAAGGTTATAAGGGCAAAGGAAAGAACAACGAAGGAGGATTTACAAAACTTAAAACGAGCAAAAGATATAGGTGAATTTTGGCTCTTACCGAGGCATTTGTACAACAGGACCAAATTCAAAGAGAGGTGTATCACGATGATTCACATATTTAACCGATAGAGCGTTCACTTGTATTGACGAGAAGTCGGCGTGTCACTGCCGCATTAATCGCTAAATATGTTAATCGCGCTAGTTCTTTGTTTACTAGTGCACGTGCCTTTCACATTCGTCTCAGTTATCGCAATTCATATTCTGTCGCAATTTTCTGTATAATTTTTGACATTAGTTTGTAAGCTTCACCGTTTATTTACCATAGTTTCGCTCGAGAGTTCACAGCAACAGTATCTCAGTCATCATCTACCTTTTGTTCAACCTTGTTTTTAGCCCGCCTTGTAAGCATTTCGCGTTGTTATTTCATTAGTTTCATTACTGTTATTTGCATTCCTTAGTAAAAGAAATGGGACGCCTTGTAACTCCGCAGACTCTCCTGATTATATTACTTTTTTTTTAGCCATTTAAATTCAGGCGCGTGTGCGGGGTTTGCTCTGGCAAATGGTGATTGGCTAGGAAGAACAATTGCCTTCTATCAAGTATTTTTCCAGCAGGGGAGGGTGGCCTTGGGCAAATGATGTATCGGTCCCTAGAAAGGTCACCCCAGGACTCCCGGGATGGAATTTTTTTGTACAGTGCCCAGGCCTCATTTTCTTGGCCGCGCGTTGATCTGGCCCGGCTGCTTCGGCGAGCGTATTCTCGGTGTGTTTGGATTATATTCTTCGAGTTTGTTCAAGTCTGTGGGATTCGTTTCTGTATCTGGGAAAGCTTCATTGGTTTCCATATCTGTTGCTATCCTATTTCTACGATCCTGGCATGTTTATTTTCCGTTGGAATTCGAATTTCGTGGAAAAAGTTGTGTTGAATGAGAGCATGTCGTCGAAAATGGCACCTCGTGTTTCCTACCTTGTATATTATTATTGTAGATAGAGTGAATTTGAACAAATTACTGCAAATTATCACGAAACTTCGTTGGAGCAATAAGGACAACAACAATTAACTGCAGAGTAAGTTTCATTGATCTTTATTTAGTATTTCCTAGAAATTTTAGGATGATATTTTTACCCCATACAAACACTGTAATTTTACTGGAACCGTACTGTGGTACTATCACCGAGCCTGGGTTACCTGTGGCTAAAGCATGTGTTAATGATGGGCTACAAGAGTCCAGGAATAAGAAGACCACTTTATAAAGAAACCGACATTGTTCCAAACGAATGCTGCAGGATTTGCAGGATTTATTTGGGTATAATAACAAGGATTTTTCACAAACATTGTCATCTGTTCTGTCGGCAGTGTGCCAGCGGGAAGTTGTAAAGTTTGCAAGAGTCTATCAATCGCGCTTATTACATTGTTTACTTCTGCGGGGCGCGCCGTTCGCGTCGATTCGCGGGCATTCCCCTGAAAATAGTAATATTAATATGTATTCTGGCAATCTGGCTCGCATTTTGGCTTGGTGGCTCCATTTCCTTTTTTTGTGGAACAACGACGCTAGGAAGAGTCATGCAGCACAACAAACCCTTAAGGTTCGGAATGTACTTTCAGAGGTTTTTGTTGGCCCAATAGACCTATTCGGCTAACTCAATGTACCCAATTCAAACCCTTTGGGAATAAAACGTTTTGTTTCAGGAATTTCCATATCATTTAAATGTGAATGCCACATTATAATGCAAATGCAATACACAAGGAATCTTATCCCCGGGAGATTTGAATTGGATACAACATTGAGTTAGCCGAATAGGTCTATGCCAAAAATAGCGTCGGTTAGATCTTTTTTGGGCGTCGCAGGAAAATCAAGCTGCACCGAAAATGATTACGCACTTGTACAAAGTTGTATGTTTTTTTTCCTACAAGGAAACTTTCATTCCGTATTCGGAGATTTTTTATTTTGCTGCCCTAAACAAGTTAGTTTATTTAATGGAATGACAGTATTGTAGCAGAAAATATACTTTCCATGTCCGGTTGATAAAATGGTGAACACATCCTTTCGACTCAACGCAGCGAACAAAGCTTTCTTTTCTTGCTCAGTGAGACTCAGGAAAGCGCTCATTAAGTACCGAGGTCAAAATTTCTTCGAATATTCCTTCAGGAACAACATCCATGGCGTGCCTTTACGTGCCTTGGTCCCGTGCAAATGTTATTGCGAGTGCAGCATACAAACAATTTTCTTCCCTAGTAGAGAGAGGCAAAATGAGGTGTGAAAATCCTCAGCGTCCCCTCGGTAGTTACAATTACACGAGCCAATCAAATTGGTTTGCGCGTTTGAAAAACTATCAACCAATCAACGCCCGAGGGTCAGATCCTGACCCTGTCGTCAGCATGAAAGTGAGATTCGAGGCCAAGGTAACCAGAGGTTTTTCTCTCTCTCCTCGTCGCTTTCGCGACTCGTTGTCGCCGCTTCGCGGTTTGCTCTTGATCTCTTTCGCGAAGAAAAATCAAGAAAAACCTCTGGGACCAGGGTACAAAGCTATCGTCCGTTGCATACATTTAGTCGCACGTATCTTGCAGCAAGGATGCAAATTTAGTAGCTAACCGAAGGTGATCAAAATATCAAATCAAACTGTTCACCATCAGCCAGCTACTAAATTTGCATCCGTGCTGCAGGATATAAAAAATTACCAGCCTGTGATACTGCCAAAATACTTCTGATATTGCGCAAAAAAAAACCAATAACAACAATTACTAATATTTTTAACCATGTTAACCATGTTAACACTGACCCAGGTGTTCCTCGCACATTTAGTCGGCGTTTTTTTTAAAACAAAGCTATAGCTACCCAAAATACATTAGCGATGTTGCATCGAAAATTCTTGAGGAAAAAAAAACGTAATTATCAGATGTTTTGTCTGAATTTATCTTCCTGAAATTGGGTTTCCTGTGGTGAAAGTTGAAAATCTTTATTTCCAATTTTTCTCATCTTTTACCGAACCGATTTTGACGGATTTTTAGTATGTTGTTGAATAGCCATCCAACAATTAAATGGCGTTGAAAAAAATTATGTTGCAATTGTTTTGATGCTAAACCAGAATTTGACTGGACTAATTCAGAGAAAACATCTCGTTTAACTGTAGGAAGATGGCGCAACGTAACCGTTAGCCCTATTCAGAGCGGGCTTTCATTTGCTTCCTGCAACCCGCTTATAACGCGATCCAAACTGAAATGTGCCGTTCCGATTTGGACAAATTCCGAGTAAACAATTTGTTTCTTTGCTCGGAATCCCAAATTCCTTCCAAGTGAATAGCAAAGTTCAGTAATTCCAACTTTACAAACTGTTTTTTTTTTTAATCTCCTATCATGCTAAAGGACTCCGGCGAAAATTCTGAATTTCTGATTTCCATAAAAACTTGGAAAGAAAACGTTCAGAAATTCCGATCCCCATAAAAGAAGTCCAAAAAACACTCAGATATTCTTATCCCCATAAAGAAGTCCAAAAAACATTCAGAAATTTTGATCCCCGTAAAGAAGTCCAAAAAACGTTCAGAAATTCTGATCCCCATAAAGAAGTCAAAAAAAAAAAAAACACTCAAAAATTCTGATCCCCATAAAGAAGTCCAAAAACATTCAGGACTTCAGGACTTCTTACCAAAAAAGTAAGAAATTCTCAACCCCATGAGGATGTCAGTGACAAAAATCGGAATTTCTGATCTCCATAAAGAACTAGAAAATAATAATAATAGGATAAAAAATATTCAGAAATTTTGATCTCCTTCAGATTACGTTCTACTGTTTTCCCACCACCACCACCACCACATTTCTATGGTGCTGGTGAATGGTGAACAATAGAAATATGGAGTTGGTGGTGATGGTGGAGGAAAAACAATAGAAGTGTGGTGGTGGTGGAAAAAAGTCAAAAAATTGTTTTTCGTGGTAGAAAGAGCTAGCTTGTCTTCGTCCTCATTGAATATTTAAGATTTTCGCGCTAAGAATCAGTGAACCGGAGCTGGAACAATTTGTTGGGCAATGAAAGCAGAAGGAAAGAAGCTCGAAATTAAAAGAAAGACCTTTGTCGATTTTAGAATAACTAGAAATCTTGTCCAAACAATTAATCCACCTAAAAAGAGCACATGACCTTATCTTAATGAATTCCTTCCTTATTCATGAAATAAGGACAAAGGAATAACGTCGTCGGTGGTCGTCGTCTGTCCTCCTTAACCCTGTTCAGAACCCCCTCTACGCTAAAAAGTTGAAGAACTTCAAAACCGTCCAAGCTATCCAAACGTACCGACTTTTCCTAAAAAAAATTTTCTGGGAATATTTCAAAGTCATCTTTACGTTCACGTGTACTTAACTCACTTTCCCTTTGACAGACAAGTTTTTTAAAATTTGCTTGGGTTCAATTTTTATCAGTGATAATTTCTTTCGGAATTTCATAACTTACGGATTTTTTTGCTTTCTAAGAATCCTTCTTCTACACACAGATCAATTTTTCTATAACGTTTACCTCGATTTATACGGGTTTCAGGTAAAATAGAATACGTGCCATTAATTCAAAAGAGCGGACCCAGATGGCGATGGTTGTAAGAGCTGACAATGGATGACGTCATCATGACATCACCGCTGTTATTATAGATCATTAATGTGTTTCCCCACTTCTTTATTTAGTCAGACATCTTACTTTTTGAGTATTTTCCGCTTTGAGGGGAAAAATTGATGGAATTTGGATTTTGCCGATAAATTCAACACTATGACGTCATAATGACGTCAAATCACGTCATTATGCCTATCAAGGTAAGACTAGATGCTGCAAATAATAAGAACATTATTCTGTGTAATTTTGGTAGCCGTATCAAGCGTTGTTTTGAAGTTATAGAGGGGGCTCGACTCAAAACAAGTAGCACGTTTGGTTGCCCGTTTTACCGTACCTTTCCGTATTTCTGCACCCGCATCTGAAAATTAAACCCAGCAGTCTTGTTCGTCTCCTTGGAAGTAAAGTAAGTTGGGTCCAATCCGCACAAATCATTATACATTGCGACTACAACCTTATACCACAAAGGGAGTATGGGGGAACTACAACAAGTGCAAGAGGGTAACGCTAACTTGGCAAAAAGCGGCTAAAAGTTACAAAACGGCTGTTTTATTATTGAACTGCTTGATAAGTTATCTAAATTTTCTTACATACACCAAAATATCTCTTTGAATTATTTATCGTTCAAGTCTTTAGAATACCAACTTACTGAACGACTCTTTAAAAGTGATTTTACACGGTACGATCCGCAACGACGATTTTTAGCGCAACACAGCGTCCCAATGTTGGAACAATGTTGTGCTACGCTAAAAATCGTTGTTGTAAATCGTGTCGTGTAACATCACCTTAGTTTCAAGGAATTGTCACATTTTTCTAACACCAATAAACATGATTCCGTTCCCGAGAGTGAAAGAAAGAGAGAATCGAAAGAGTTTTTAAGCCAATGCATCAAGGCTTACGTTAAAAGCTACCGGCCACGTGTTTCCCTTGGGCGACTACATCTTTTAGCACTTCAAGCACCACCCAGTGAACGACAATGAATGTCGATAGAACGGGCAAAGCGCAAAAATAATTGCTTATTAAAACGCCGTCTTAAGTTAACCATTTTTTTCAAATTTTGTTTCTATTTGTAAAAACTTAGACGCATTCTGTGGGTAAAATCGTATGCTCATGAGCCAAAATGTACACAATAACGTCACGATGCATTAGCCTGTTCTGACACCCAGGGGCCATGTAAGAAGGCCCTAAAAAATGGCGGAACATGCCACACGATGAAGAGAAATCTGGAAACAATATGAGAATCACGTTATACTGCAAAATGTCATAGAACCTCAAGCTATTATTTTGATTTCCTTGCATTTCAAATAAAATCATAAATAATAGCATCACCTACAAAACAACCTTGAACAAGAAGGGAAATTTAGCCTATACTTCAAACGAATTTTTACTAAAATAATTACATATTTACAATACAATTATAACTGAACTTTCCAGAATTAAATGATAGTCGTACTTTCCCCATGAAAAGTCACCATACTAAATATACGAAAGACAATAAAAAAGATAACCGCCCAAGCCACTTCCCTCGGTGAAGACCTTTCCAAACTTGAAAATATGTTACTAAAAGTGAAACTCCTTAATCATGGATAATGATGACATAGTAAAATTGTATTTATTAACGAAGTTTTCATATCAAAATTAGTGAAGTTCACATGACTTTTGGGTTCCTATAACTAGTAAACTGCAGGCAAAGAAAGGTCTGCGTCAATGCATTTTTTGTCTTTTTTGAGAAACAATAATTAGGTGTGTCCTCGCCAGATCCAATCCCCTCCATTGCCACCCAGCCTCACTTTGGTAGAGCCAGAAGCCCCCTAACCGCAGCGAGCAACTCCCACACTAGCCGTACATCACCGCGTTTACTTTCAGCCGCATCTTTTTGTGTTTGTCCAAATAATCCGGTTTTTGGGGAGTGGTGGGATGCGGTTGGGGGAAATCTGTCTATACAAACGCCATGAAACGAACACATGGCAGTTGAAGGCTCCAGGTTTTGGACTCCCGTTTACGCCCATCTTTGAGGTCAGAATTTGTATTTAAATTACTAGATCATCTACCCCCCCCCCCCCCCTCTCCACCCCCTGGCCCCACCCCGGACCCTATCCCCTTCCTCCCTTGTTCGCCTACTTAACTGATCGTCTGAAAAAAAAAAAATTAAAAAAAAAACAATCAACCAACGTAGTCGCCTACTGTATTGATCTCATATATCCATATAACCTTATAGCTACCTTGAACCACCCCGCTAAAAGGCCGTATCATCCCCGACAGACCCCCTACTCTTTCTCGGATCCTCCCCAGTAGACCCGCCCCGGTGACTCCGTACAGCTTGTGCAGCATGCAAAGACGCTAGTAAGTCATCGGAATTTTTCCGAAAGGGAGGAGCTGGATTGCGGCTTCCACCTTTGGGCTTGGGAAGGACAGCTGGAGGAACCTTCGGCGCGGTCGTCGAACGAGGACTTCCAGGTGGGCTGCGATTACCAGGCGATTCTCCTCTGGGTTGCCAAATAACATCACTAGATCTACGGTGTTCTTCTTTGGTTGCACTTCTTGTTTCATCTGGTGTGCCTCCTTCTTTTTCCTGGCTGGGCGAAGACTTTCTGGGAGGAGAGATACTTCGGAGCCGTGGCATGGCGAAAGACGGTTGATCTTTTTCAGGCGTTTTATCAACGGAACCGTCGGTTTCCTTTTCCTCCTTTGGAGCCTTCCGTAAAAGATTCAATTGTCGTTTCACA
>OZ037786.1:11049318-11116818 GCA_964035525.1 Porites cylindrica | reverse complement strand
TATTGGGAAAACAAACATACAAGCCAAACAGGCAAATTGGTGAAAAATGCGGTTTCTTCGCCACTCGCTGGCCGTCACCAAAGGGTTAAAGGTTTTCATGTATACGTTGTCTGAGCAAACGCTAAAGAACGTGATATAGCAATAAAGAAATTGCTCACAACATAGACCGTTCGGTTTCATTACCATTTTCGAATAGCTGTTTCATATCGTTAATTTCTGTTGTTGAACCCGACAAGCGAAATATTCCTTGATGGTCCAAACCTGTCAACAAACACAAAAGTAAAAGGAAAAACAAATTTACAACAAGAAACAAACAAACAAACAAACAAAAAAACCGGCTTTGCAACAACCTAAACAAACACAGAGATATTGTTTCGTCTTCTAAACAAGGATAAAATAGTACTGCATCCATTCAAAAAGCGCTGCTGCGCTATAAACAAATGCAATTCTTTCCTGTTATATTTGATTAAATAATAGATTTCACTTGAATAGAACTTGAATGGATATTAGAAAACTTTCCTTTAATGCGCACGTTCGACGACGGATATTAGGGAACTTAAGAACCACGACGACGACCGGAAGTGAGATACCGTGCATTGCGCAAGCGCGGTTAACAAATTTCGTCGTCGTGGTGTCGTCGACGACGCCAAACACAGTAGAGTCACGTCGTCCTGCAGTCCACAAGCTTCGGCAGGTATAACTCCCTGTTTTTAAGCGATTTTTCAAGGGCTTTGTATTTTTTCACCTCGTAAATCCAGGTATCTTTTCTTTTTTCTGCTAACAAGCGATGTTGATCGAAAATTTGACTGATGAATTGTGTTTACTTCGAAGACAACACTGAGCTGTGCAGGCCGAGCGAGCGAACTCGTAAGTGACAAATTTATTTGTACGTATTTAGGTCAGGCAAATCATATATCTTTAATATAGAGGAAATGAACTTTATATGGAAAACAGCTATCGCATCGGAATGTCTCTTTTTCCAAATCTAAACTCTGACAGACACTTGGACTCGGTCATGTCATTCAGGTTGAAAGTTGGATAACCTTCGTACGGAAAGCAGAGATTTTTCCATTCGAAAAGGTTAGACAACACTAAAAATTCTTCATCGTCAAAGAAAGTAGACGTACGGCTTATAAAATAAGATCTTGCATCGTCTTAAAAGACGCCTTTGCGAAAAAACTTTGTTGCGAACGAACATCACAGTTGTACTACTTCTACATGTTTGTTTACATTCAGTGTCGTCGTCGTCGACCTATCGATCGACTGCATCTTAAGTTTCCTTTTTCCCGCCGAAACTGACGTTCTCGTTCCAGTCCTTTCCCAGTCAACAGACGTCGTCGTCGTGAACTTCGTCGTGGTTCTTAAGTTCCCTATTCATACGAGGATTTCAAACGTTTGGGCGTCATACATCTTAACTCGTTGATTAAAACTTGGACAATCAGTGTAAACAAGGGACCGAACTTTCCTTTCATAAAGAGTCAACCGAAGAGGGTATTTTTTCATAAAGGCTAATAGTTAATTTACTCACCAAACTTTTTTATAAACTTGACACAACTTTCTACTACTTCAGGAATTTCCCTTCCTGTAATCTGCAAAAGAAAATACTTATTTTCTCGAAATATTTATGCCAATACAATTTACAAAATAAGAGTGCAACTCTCTCGTTATTCATTAGGGAGCTTAAACAACGACGCCGGCAAAGTCAACGAGAACGGCAAAAAAGCAGTAGGTTTAGTTTGGCAAATCAACAACTTTGCACGTGCATCACGCTTTTTTGCACATTTCTTTGCAGTCATTGCACGACTACCACCACGTGAAAATGCCTAACACGTTTTGTGGAGAACGTGAACGCAAGACAACGACTTTCGTTTTCTTTTCCTGAACTTTGATAGAGTTTTTTAGAATTGAAATCGAGAAAAAAATTGCCAACATTTGACGAATTGAACAAGATGGAATAAGCGCGATAAAGTTTGAAACAGTGCCGCTTTACTCTTTAAGACCCTGTTTACACGGAGTGGGGGACCCCGGTCTAGTGGGGTAGGTTTCTTTTGTTTTGTGACTCCTAGAGCGTGAAAACAAAAGAAACCTACCCCACTAGACCGGGGTCCCCCACTCCATGTAAACAGGCCCTAAGTGACGTTTTCGTAACCGTCGCTGTCGTTGTTGCACGCTGTGCTTGGGAAGCTATCTCTCTACGACACCTAAAACTATGTTCACACCAAATTAATGGGCAGAATGTGTAGCCTGCGAACAGGTTACACAAGGTTACACAATGTCCCAGTGCTGAAGAACAAACTGTCAAGTCTGTTAACGAAATCTGAGGGTACAACTCTTCAAATTAAACCTCTGTAGAAGTGCTTTCACATGGTTCTGTATATCAAGTACGTAGTTCTAACTTTTCAAATCTGTGAATGAAATCTTATGGTGTATCCATTCAAATGAAATCTCTTTAACATTGCACAGCAGTATTTACTTTGTAAGTACTACTGACTTTTGAGTTGTGAATGAAATCCTATGGTGCAGTGACCCGTTCGAATAAAACTAGGGGAGAATACTAATACTAAACTAACAATACTTCCTTCCTTCAGCACTTAAAATTTAAAAACTAAGAACAAACACTCACCTTCAAATAATTTTCTAAATTACAACCGAAAACTTTGGTTTTCTTGTGTACAGAATCCAATATAGCTGAGGCCTCTTTGGAGCCTATGTCCAAATGTGGCCTCTTAAGCCTGTCACGGAATAAAAAAATATGTAGCAGTTAAAACTTTTCTTCCTAGACCAAGTAATGGAGTAGTCTGCTACACAGCCGTTTTTAGTGTCGTCACTCGTCACGCAACGCGTTACCTGACGACACTAAAAACGGCTGTGTAGCAGACTAGTTATGAACAGATTCGCCTTTGAATCTTTTCTTTTCGTTTTTTGTATCTGTCACAATGATTTAAAATATGTTTTTGCGTGTTTGTTTGTTTGTTTGTTTTTTTCACATACACTTCCGATTACACATCAAAATATTACTTGGGTGTCAGAACAATAGTTTTCTTCCCGAGGGTGTCCGCTTACGAGAGCTTCCACTGTATGTACTGGTCATGAAGTATTGCCTGGTGCTCAGAATATATTGTTTATCCTAATTGTAGGTGTTTGCACCATTCTGGTCCATCCTTTAGTTTTTCTTTATTGAACATCCTAATATTCTGTGTTACGTTGGGGAATTTCCAAAGTAAATTCAGTTATTATTACCTGGCTCCAACTATATCGGGTGTGACCTCTCCTACAAACGTTTTATAATGAAAAAACCGATCGTTAGTAAATCTAAGTTCTATTACATACTTGCATGACCGTAAATTCCCACACCAACCTCCCCATTCCCTCCCCACAAGAATGCTCAAAATTCAAAAGAGCCTTCGTGGCAGGAGGTAGGGGGTAGGAGGGGGGTAGGAGGGGGGAGGAGGGGGGAGGAGGGGGGGTCTAACTGTATTGCACTGGGAAGTCCAGATGTGACTATTTACACGCTACAGGTAGACTTTAATGATGATGTCGTGTTTCAATTTGTTAAGTTTAGCAAGAATTTTCTAGTCTACTGTGAAAAACCGTGGACACCCCACCCCTCAATCCCCGCCAGCTACGAATAAAAACCTGTTAAAAGTAAAAGCCGGGAGCCTATTTTTGGAACTTAGGGGAGCTATTTTAGAGCATTTGTACAAAGTGAACTATACGTATGTACTAACCCAGTGTCTTGGTGAGCATATCATTTTCAGCTTCCATTCTGACTTTTAAGCTGCTAGTAAGAATCAGTTCCCTCATTTTCTAAAGGTACAGAAGAAAAAAAAAAGCAATACTTCATAAAAATAACGATAGGCAACTCAAATCAGGAATGCCTTGGAAAATCCTCATAACTAATAACAAACACTGATTGGACGAGACAGAGTATGATGGCCGATAACACCATCCAAGAAAGGACATTTTTGGGATTGGATATCCTTCAAAGAGCGATCAACATCCTTCGCGTTCATTCTTGTGTATTCCTGCTGTGTTATTGAGTTTCGTGGTTGGTTCTGAAGTTTGGGGGAATAAACAAGTAAAATGTTTTATTCATTCCTGATACTCAAGGAATTTTCTTCGACTTTATTCCACCGAGACTCATAGCGAGTATGAATTTTGATATCCTGCATGAAATTGGTCTATATTTAAACCTTGGTAATCTACAGGGATGATAAAAGTAATAATTTATAAATACCAATACAAGACCGTGAAGTGTTATTTAAACTTACCACAATAAAGTACAATTCTAAATCTTCACTGCTATTCTTGATAGATGTACAACTAGCACTGCCTGAAGCGTTGTCAATTTCACCATTGGCCATCCTCATCATCTCATTATCCCACTGTCGATACATTTCACTCAGAGCATCTGAGGTTGCTTCTGCCGTCTTTTCAATCTAAAGAGATACCAGGAAGGTCATCAAAGAGTCAAAAGTGGATATTTTCGGTTGTTTATCATTATTTTATTATCTTTTAGCCTTGGAAAAATAAAATGTTGTGCTTGCAATACATTCATGTACCCAGAAAAGAAATTATGATACATTGTATCAGAAGCATGAAACAACTAACGTCATCATACATTAGACGTCAAGAATTAGGCAAGAAAAACACGATCCATAATATGCTGAAGTGATTGATAACTTGATTTTGAGGAGAAAAGTATGGGTGCCAATAGGCATGGTACCTGACTTCCTTTCCTGCCTATTAGCAGACACTTCTATAAACTCTATTATTATTCATTCAAAATATTTCTCCGTTTCTGATTGGCGAAAATTACACGCATAATTCATCATAACCAGCTCTTGTTGACCAAATTTGGAAAAATTTTGCCATATTGAACCAATGACGTCAAAAGTGCAGCAAAATTGCAGATTATTGAACCATTAACCAAGAAAACCTGGGGACGAGTTTGAGTGGTTTTCGAAGTGAGTAATGGCAGAACATTTTACTCATTTCACAGCGAACTATGGTCTAATAAACATAGCAAGAACAGCAAGAAGAGAACTCAACAGATGACATCTGATATTCGGAGTATATTTGCAGACCTGGGCAGCCCTTTATCTCCTAAACTTCCCGATAAAGATGCACTATCGATATGAACTTAACATCGACCGAGGTAAGTATGTTTTAACTTGTTTCTAAACTTGGAATTATTTTCGGGCTTGGTGGATAACACTCTCCTCAATCTGCAGAATTCTTTATATCCTACAAAAGCAGAATTCAATAATTGCTAATGAGACAGACGTCTCTTTGAGACAGACACCAGACAGAACCCTCTGTGGTTGGGATGGTCCCAACAGTGTCTGTCTTGGATAGAGTTTACTGCACTAAAGAATATGAGGATTATTTTTCTCAGGCATGGGTTATGTGAGCTATTTTAGTTTCTCTATAAAGTTTACGAATTTACAAATGTGTGTTTCCTCACAAACACCTAAACAAATAAACAAAACCGTAACAACATTCAAACAAGGCACCGACCTCCTCAGTTTCAGCTCGTATTTTTTGAAGTCTCTCATAGACTCTATAATGATGTTCTATGACATCTGTCTGCTGAGGTGACACCTGATTTAACTGTGGAAAAAAGCAAAAAGCAATTCCCTCAATTCGTGTGATGATAAGGGACTTTTCTTGAGTTTCAACTTTGGCTTCTTTTTAGAGTGAAAGGATTCAATAAAACAAGGTACCACTGAGTCATTTTTCACAACTTCAACGTGTCTGGATAACAAATGAACCACTGTATTGAGTGTCTAACAAAAAGACAACAATTCTGGCAGAAATTCATAAATTAAGTTCACAAAACTTTATGGTTTTCCAGTTCCAAAATCTAACTCACAGTACTGAGGCCTTGTAAGGGTACAGTTTGACAAGCACAAGTGACGTACAGCTGTACATGTGAGACTGATAAAATGGCAACAAACAACACAAAGATTGGTTGTAGCTGTGACAGCGATGAGGACCATCACAACTACAATAGTAAAATTCCAAAAGAGACATGGACAAGAGCCTCCTTTTCAATACACAAGTGACCGATTTTGAAGTTCAGACTAGGGACATAGCTACCCCTCCCCTACCCTAACCCCCCACCACTCCCTCCTCAGGGGGTCTTAGTACTGGTTGATACACGTACTCTGCGTTCTCTTCAAGAATCATTACTGAGTTTGAAAATCAAAGAAAACTAACAGAACATGCCTCTTCATCGTTGTATGGAAGAAAAGCAAAAGTGAATGGCAAGGCAAGGGCTCCATGGCTGTCTTCAAAGAAGTAGTGCTTATCCTTTTCAGCTAGCACAGAAAGCTTTCCTTCACGTATGCTGTCAGCAGATTGAATTGTTGCACTTGCAAGGGTGGCTTCTGCTGTAGTGTATGCCTCTATGCCTCTTTTGAAGGAGTCGTGATAATTGGTGTCAAAACCCTACAATAACAGATTTTACAAGAGGTTGTAAGTTTATAAACACTTGGCTACATTTTGAATGTAAAGTCAAACCTTAATACGGACAATGAGGAGGCTATTATATAGAAAGCGCCTGTATTGATAGATTGTCTGTATTAAGTGGGTTGAATTAAGAGGAAATGTAAGGAAGGCTGGGGCTTTCAAGAGGTTTTCCTACAAGTACTCTGGTTTCCCCTTCTCTTGAAAAACAATAATTTCTTGGAGTGAGTATGATCATCCAGGTGAAAGTAGCTCTGAACAGGACTGTTGTTGACAGTGACTGACATTTTGACAACCTGTGAGGTAGTCATTTTCGGAGTCAAACGTTTCACAGTCATTTCTTAATTCCAATTTTGTTTGTAATGGTTTATGTGATGAACCACCACTGTCCAATTATGGAAAGGATCCTCACAAACAACTTGCACTAACGATGGCCAGGGTTTTAAGGTGGCTCGGCTGGATATTTTGGGGTTGATACCTCCCAACTTTGAGCATTAACTACGTCGGCATGAGTAAAGATATGGAAAAAAGGTTACCACAAATGTATTATATAAAGATGAAAATTTCTTATGATCTGGGTTTTATTGCAATCGGAGTCGCCATGGCAACGTAATGACACCATTACGTTTTTCATTTATCTTTGTGTTTCTCTGTTCCAGGAGTTTTTTGAAGAAATCGCTTTAGGAAGTATGTACCTGCTATAATTGTCTCCATTATGGCATAATTTGAACAAATTCTATGAGAGCGTTTTCGAAATATTTTGAAATGTAGTTCTAATAATAATAAAAACAGTGAAATAGCATGCTAGCCATACAATTCGCTAATATTTTAAGAAAATGATAAGCTTTGGGAACAAGGCTTCATCTCATAGTGATTTGATTCCATTGAAAACTGAGTACAAAAAAAGAGGGGAATTGCTCTGGGCGATCGCGAGTAAGAAGAATTTTATTAACTTGCATTCAGCTGCTTTCGATAAAGTTTTTGGACGTAATTTGGTCCATGCCTAAAAATTTCGCATTTTTCCAAAAACCGCTAGATAAATTTTTTTATAAATTCGATAATCCCGAGATCAATCGTCAAGAAATATTCCCTGCAAGTTTCAAGAACATTGAAAATAGGGAAGGCTTTTAAATAGGGCCTCAATTATAACCAATTTTCCCCCCAGATTTTGTGTTTACAAGTGAGCGTCCTCATTATTCACTGGCATTGTTTTCAAGTTTCATATACATGTATATCTCACTCTCATAGAATTTGTTCAAATTATGCCATAATGGAGGCAATTATAGCAGGTACATACTCCCTAAAGCGATTTCTTCAAAAAAACTCCTGGAACAGAGAAACACAAAGATAAATGAAAAAGGTAATGGCGTCATTACGTTGCCATGACGACTCTGATTGCAATAAAACCCAGATCATAAGAAATTTTCATCTTTATATAATACATTTGTGGTAACCTTTTTTCCATATCTTTACTCATGCTGACGTAGTTAATGCTCAAAGTTGGGAGGTATCAACCCCAAAATATCCAGTGGAGCCACCTTAAGTTGAACATTCCGTTCAGGGCCCAGTTGTTTGAACACTGGTTAGTGCTAACCCGGGATTAAATTCTAACCCAGGTTTCTTTTTCTTTTTATCAAAAGCAGCACTCTCTCCGATAATCCAATCATCAAATTGTAGGCAAAGAGAATTAAACTGAATTTACTTTTTAAGCTCCCATATCAGAGTTCAAATTTCACGCTAACCCTTGCTTGGTTATCTTAACCCAGCTTCAAACAACCCGACCCAGGTTGTTAAGCCAACCAGTTAACCCCTTAAGCTCCAACATCCAAATACAAATTCTCCAGATCAATGTCCATACAAATTCCTTTACGAGTTACATGTAGTTGAGAAAATCCGTTTAAAGATCAGCACATTTCCCTTGGTCATTGATTTACTACATGCAATTCTCATGGCCTTTTGTCGTGATTATGTATTCATTATTGTTAGGAGAAAATTCGCATTGGTCATCCTTGGTACTAAAAGGGTTGAACAAACCATGATAAAAAACAAGACAATCCATTTGAATGCTTTACACACCCAAAACAAACTATTTTCCCTAACCTATTCAAAGCATTAATTTTTAAATGAAATCACTATACAGGGTTTTCAATAAGAGCCAGCAGCCAGCAAAATTCACCAGCTATTTCACGTGAACTAGTAGCCTACTTTTCTTTGGAAATTACTCCCCAAAAAGCCAAAATTTAATGATGTCTGTGTTCTGTTCAAACACTCTAATTTTTGCTCCAGAATGCTGGAAATGCACTCTAAGAGGCTCAGATTTTCAAGTTTTTCCAGGGGGGATGCAGCCGGACCTGCATGTAACTCGCTCTTACAGCGCTTGCGAGTTTTTTCCTTCTCCGCCTACTCCAAAGCTTTTAACACCTACTTAAAATCTTACTGAAAACCCTACAACACTTTTAAAAGGCCATTTGGTATCCATTTGTTAGCTATTTAGTCAATGGATACAATATGATAATACTTACATCCACCAAAGTACCAAGGAACTTGTTGTAATAGTTTTCCAGGAAGCGGTTTGTGGACGTCAGTGACAAGACATAGTCATTCTTCGCTTTTGTGCATCTCTTCTTGCTTTCTGAAAATTTCTGTTGGTGCTACAAAAAGCAGTCATTAGTTTGAATGATGTCAAAAGCAACATTCTGATACAGTCAAAAATTGTTTCCTTTTTTTCATGAATCTACAAACAAGATGAGCAGGGGTGGGGTACTGGTGAGAGCACTTGCCTCCCACCAATGTGGCCTGAGTTCATTTCAAATCCTGGCATGGACCGCAAATGTGGGTTGAGTTCAGGGTTGTCAAAAGTAGCCAGCTGCCAGCAAAAATCGCTGCCTACTTGGTTAGTATGGGCTGGCTACTCTGCTTGGCAATTCTTTACGGATGCAGGATGCAAAGAAAATCTGTTTTACAGCTTTCCATTCGGGCAAGCTGAAGCTAGCATTTACTAGCCCAGACGTCATTTCAACTAGCCCCCAAAACTTTTTGTTCTTCTGTTATTCAAATTCCTCATAAAACATCACTTGCCCGTCGGGCAAGTCAAAAACAGAATAGCAAAATCCACTAGCCCCGGGCTATCGGACGGTACTTTCTCTGCACGATGCGGATGGCATTTTGTAAAATAAAATATTCCTGGACTGGCTGCTTACTTTGACAACTCAGCCGTCTACTTCAAAACTTTCTGACAACCCTGTGAGTTTGTTGTTGGTTCTCTCCGGACTCTTTTGCTATGAGAGGTTTTTCTCCTTGTACTCTGGTTTTCTCCTCTCCTCAAAAACCAACATTTCCAAATTCCAGTTCATCCAGAATGGTAGGCGAAAAACCCACTTATGTGGATGTGCTACCTCTAAATTGTTACATTGCATTTATTTATTTATTTATTTATGTATTACAGAAAAAAAACAGGGTGCATGCACAAGGAAATAAACTTTTACCTGCCTACAACTTGAAAGATAAGGGCCTATAAAAAATAATTAACTTTACCAGGCTACTGTGCATTAACTAATTATTACTCATTGTCAGTTATTGTTGTTTATGGGCATGATGTCTCCCTCACTGAGCAAGAGTCAAGAATTCAAAGCTCTTCAAATAGAAACCTAAACGATTCCTTAAAAACTTCTCTATACATTACAACTGTAGGTACCTTTTCAAACTGCTTCGCCATTTTTTCATTCTTACGACGTGAGTCTTCCATCTTTTGTAGTTTCTGCTCTGCAGTTTTGCTTTCAACAGCCATGGAGTGATAGCGGTGAAAACGCTGGGAAAAAAAAATGAACAAATCTTGCCACATAAATTTTGACTGAAGTACGTGTGAAAACAGTAAATTAATGTTTGTTCCAAAGATGTTCTTCAAAGTGGGAGAAGCGAAGTTCCTCTGACTGTGGCATGTATTCATGATTCAACAGTGGTTTTGACTTAGACAGATAACTGCAGTACTCTCTGATAAAAACAGCACGTGTGTGTAAAAAATAACATTATTGACGCCGTATAATGCTTTAACTATTTAAAAAGAAGAAACTTACAACAAGATCAAAAAGTTAATTTGTCATGACTGCTTACCCGGTTAAGTTCCTGCACTGACTTTTGTAGCTCATCTTGCAGAGTTGTTGCTGTCTCCCGGCACTGCAAAAAGTAAATTATATGCCTTCCATATTAGCATGTTGTTACCTTTTTACCTTAAATGCAAACAGTTTACTAAGGTGGAAAAACTTTTTACAGTGTGCATGTAAATTCGCTTAACCTCTGAGCCTGAGAGGAGCAAATTCTTGACTTTATATCTACATAATATTTTTCTATAAAATGACAGCATAATAATATTAATAAAGGGTACACTTCAGATCCCTGATAAATAGCAAACAATCTCACTCAAAATGCAACATTAATATTCAAAATAATAATTTAAAAATTTATAGCACACAAATAGCTATGTACATACTGAATATTATAATCAAATCCACAGTAATAAATAAATAACTTGTAAAATATTGTAAACTTTGAGAAAAAACCTTTCACCATAGCATTAGTAGGCTATTTTCTAAAACTCTCGCTTTCAAAACAAGACTAAGTGCAAAACTTTTCCAGTAAAAATAGGTTTTAATAAATTGCATGAGAATGAACACAATTATGGCTGAGGGCAACTTGGAAATCACCTTTTTGGGTTTGATAACAAGTTGAACATAAACAGAGTCACAAAATTAAGCTGATTTGAGAAAGGCCATGCTCTAAGAAAAATTGAAGGGAGCCCAACACTCTGAACCTACAAAATCCAGGGTACCCAGCATACATGAGTATTACTTCTATGCAAAAAGTTAGAGCTGCTTGTCATCCAAGAGCGAGGCTGTGCTCTAAGGAAAATTGAAGGGAGCCCAGTGCTCTGAAACTGTAAAATCTGGGGTGCCCAGCATATGATTTGTATGAAAAATCTGAGTTTTTCTAGTCGCCCGAGGGCAAAAGTTAGGCGCCAGAGGCCACTGGGCTCTGCTAGAGCACAGCCCTGAAGAGTATACACAATAGTCGGTGCCATGAGCTGCAAGTTCTGGGTACCGCTGGGCACTGTCTTGTTTGTTTGCTTGGAAACCAAGTCCCAATAGTGACCAACATCAATTTTCTCCTTATATCCATACGATGTCAAGAGATTAGGTTATGAGAATCAACACAATGATCACCTAAGATAAAATGCTTTGATCTTTTATCAAATTCTCTCAACTCATTCATGAAGGAAAGGTATGGAGATCAGTTTGGAGAATTTGTATGTGGATATTGGGGCTTAAAGGGGCAGTCAAAAACTAAATAGTCACCTTTTTGGCTACTCTCTGACAGTCATCACTTATAATCATAAACCTGTTCACCACATTATTGGAAACATTCTCACTTAGGCCTAAATGCATTTTAGATTTGTTCTTTGTTTCCATTAGTACTTGTTGCCATAAATCCATTGTTGTCCCCTTTTCCTTCCTAAACATAAGACAGTAACAGGAACAATGACTGTTAAGAGATGCACTTAACCAGGGATGTAGCCATAAAAAAAGCTAAAGAGCATTTTTTTCTTGCTTAACTGCATATTCAGGATTACCCCATGTCTCCCTTTCAGCCAGTGATATTAGCCAAAGCTGGCTCTTATAGCTACATCCCTGCTCAACAGAATACGTTAGGTAGGTGGAACAAAATTTAATGGTTAACTCCTGGATGTACGATGGGCGCTTAAGCCCAACTCATATAAAAGTATCACCTCTAAACATTGAATTTAAACCGTTTAATTAAATAGCTAGTTGACATGTTTATTGTTGTTGTTGTTGTTGTTCTATGCATATTAGCATGTATGGCAGGCATCTGAAAGGGAGGGGATTCCAGGCGCCCAAGAAACACATAGTAGGCATACAAGGCATTCTTGCAGGCATTCCTCTCCTCCCTTCTCCCCCGCATGCAGTCTCACACCCAAATTCCCTTCCCTTTTGCTTTTGAATGCCTGCCACACAGGCTATATGTGTATGTGCTCATTGTTGTTTGATCACATAGTCTTTCCATATAAAAGTAAACTGTGAACTTAGAAATAACTTTTATCACTATACAGGTCTGTCATTATTTATTGTGGTTCAAAGTTCAGTTTTTATCGATTGCCTTCGTGTCATGTAGAGTTACATGCACAGCTATTTGACACAGTTAATGTCAAATATCAACAATCAAAATAAACTGCAACTGATTCAGATTATTTGAAATGTCATGCTTTACTTGCAACACTTCACTTTCCATTGGAAACTACTAGTTGTTACAAGTTAGTCCATTAAGATTTGAGTGTTTCATATAATGCAAAAAAACTATGGCATTATGACAGTACCTTTGAGTCTTATGTCTATGTAGTTTGTCCAAGTACATCTTTGAAAGCCGCTCAAGGTTTCTGGAGTAATCCAACTCAATTTCTGACAACCTCCTGAAAAACTCCTGTAAGTCTGCCAGTAACAGAACTTTACCTTCCGTTCTGCTGTCAAAGCATTTTAGTTGTTCTATAAGAATCTGCCGTACCTCTGGAAGATGAAATAAAAACAATTATTAAAAACTGAATTATTGGATAATGCAATTCTAGAGCTTTGATTGGCTTTGCCGTCATGGTATATGAGCCATTATACCATTCTCGCCAAATATGGTAACTGTGCGCATCTGTTCAAAATTAAAAACAAGCCAAAAGTCGGTTGTTTTAACAAATAAATTCAGGAGGAATTTCAGATTTTTTGTAGGCGTTTTTAAACAATTACTCCACTCACGCTTGTGGATATGAGATGATTACAGCCAACTCGGTACTATGCCCCTCGTTGGCTATCTACCATCTCATATCCAATGCGCACTCGTGGATTATTGTTAATTATTATTCATTTAAAATATTTCAATGTTTCTGATTGACTCTAATCACCCAGCTACTTCTTCATAACCAACTGGCACTTAAAATATATGGAAGATACCAGCAATATACAGCCCTGTCCCATTGATTTGATGGTGTATTTACTTGGAAACAAGGTTGATCGATGGTTTACTGTATTTGCCTAGAAAAAAGGCAGCTTGTACAAAGTGAACTAAAAAATGGCTTTCAAGGCTCAGTCTGAAGATGAAATAGCCGAATTTCTGACCAAAACTGAACGGAACAAATTAGTATAAGCATGAATGTTACAAGTATCTATTTTTGAGGAGTATCTATCAGAGAAACCAATATTCTGTTTATATCCTGAAACTATGCCGAGATATAGGTCAAAGTTTTTAAGAAAGTCTATGAGGAGGTAAGCTTGTTAGGAATTTAGAAATAATTAATTGAATGTCGAAGAATAAAAGAATAATTATTGAATTTGGCTTTCGTATGATGTGAAGAATTACATGTGTATGCTGATCTTGCAGGTTGTTATCCTGCATCTGTATCATTCTTCACATCACACTCAGCCTCGTTCAATAACAACAAAAATTATAAATTGTTAATTAATCTACTAGCTAACTCCACAACTGTTAGAAGCTTCTAAAGAATGGACACCTCTATAACAATCACATTTAGTCATGTCTGTCTCTATATTTAGGTGTTTTAAGGACTTGACTACAATAAATTGATGATCAGCATACCACAACAGGAAATGATTTCATAATAGGAAGGAAAAAAAAAACAAATAATGGCTGTTCAATGTCTATCTTTAGGCATCAAACTACCTCTTAAGTGGATTAATAAATAATGTATTTCATTTTTGATAGACCATTAACTACCCAAAGATAAGCATTGAGTACCACCACATAAAGATTATACAGATTTTGAAATAGCATCTATAATTTAGACACTACAAACAGTTATTCAGTATCATGTTTTGACAGGATAAATTTGCTACCTACATTTTCCTTTATAGTTGAATTAAAGGAAAATTCAATGTGCTCTATTGACTATACGCTTACTTTTCCACAGATCAATTCTCAAATCAATGGAATTTAGAAAAAGTAAAACTGAATTGAAACTAAATATATCCACGGCACTTGAAACAAGTTGTTTTTTAGACACAATACAAATGCTAGTGTTGTTAGGGGGAAAAAAACAAACTATGGAGGCAATAGTTTTTCAAAGAAACCCTTTAAATCTTTGTACACTCTTTTATCCATGGATATGCCCAATACAAATGGAGTAAATTAATTTAACTGCGTGAACAGATTTCGTGACCTGAAACAACAAAGTACTTCAGTGATAGATTAAAAGCTTATTGTTTCAAAGTTCGTGTATCGACAACTCCGGTAAAATTTCATGGTTATAAACTTCATCACATGCCCAATCTCACAACGAATTTGTGGTCAGGAGTTTACGATAGGGTTAATACAGAATCCGTAAATTTAATAGGAATTTAAAGACTTCAATTAATTTGAGCGTACAACTCAAACATATGCATTGGATTCAGGTACAGTACGAAAAAATTTGTCAAGTCAAGAAGCCATGAAAATTTTAAGAAGAAAACAAGGTACTAAATGCTAAATATTTTATACATTTCACGTCTCACGAATAAATGAACATAAAAGGTAGTTTGTGAATGCTTGCGGCGGTCAAAAATAACTACAAAGACCAAACTAAACGAAACATTCAAGCACAGCTACTGTGGAATCTACGATAAGGTCAAATTTTGTAGTGGTTTAAATATTAATGGCTCTAAATCAGGTTTTTATTCAATAAATTTAAGCGAAACCTCTAAAATTCCACATCCAACAAAATAACCTTAGTTGTATTTGCACAGAGAAGAAATTAAGCTTACTTTCAGTTTACGCTCCAAAACTGGCCATGTATGGTAATTTAATAGGACACCTCAACGTGGAAACACAGTTAAATGGCAGTTTGTCAAAATTCTCACAGGTCTGGTCGTAAATGAAATTATTTCTCTCTGAACACAGAAGTTTGATGCAAAATAAAACTTCCAGGAGCTTGCTTATTTTATAAGTTTAAGCTTCAGTTTTATATACCTGTACATTTGTATTCGGTCTCAATTTTATCGCATGATCCATTATAAACCATTATTGGAGATTGAAGCTACCACTTACATCTTCGATGTCTAAATTTCTTGCTTAAGGCAAAGGAAGGCGGCTTGTTTGCTTGATTTAACCTTATAAGAAGGACCAAACTAACCCAATATTTAATTTGCCACAACCTTGTACCTTCCACGCGCCTTTTCTGACCGAGAGCGTGGACGGCAATTCGCCTCTTGAGTCACCAAAGATCGCAGATTTATATCATCCCGGAAGCGATTCGAGGCGAATACTTCACTTTATTCCCCACATAGTATTTATACTAACAACTCATTAAATTCACCGCCTATGGCAGTGCCGTTTATCACAGGACCTATCTAACAACGTACCTTTCGTTTGTGTATCGAACTCGAGCACGGCCGCCTTGCCCTTCTTGCCACTACTCGTCATTTTAGTGACTTAAAATTGCTCTTCACTATGCCATCGTGATATAATGATGATCAGGTTTTATGAAGGAAGGAATTCACCAGCTTATGGTTTGTGTTTCGACCAAGAAACCTTTGTTTTGAGACCAGAAATCACACATTTACGAGTGCTGACTGGCCGGAAGGAAATTTCGCTGCTTCGTAATACTGGACTCAGGCCCAGGCTTAACCGATCGTGTGTAACGAAAGCGAGGCACCATTTTTTCCTAGGTTCGGGGTCGGTTTTTTTTGTTTGTTTGTTTGTTTTTGTTTTGTTTTTGTTTTTTGTTTCGAGGTTGCTGGAATAGAAATGATCAAATTGAACAAAATTAAAAAAGTAGCACTTTCAAGGTTCATGAGTGTATCGGCCTGTGGGCAGGGCATTCCTCTTCATGTTCTGCCATCGAATTCGGCAAGGATACAAAAAATACCTGCTCTAGCAACCGCCTTAATTAGCCTGTGAGCAGATCTTCCCTAGTATTCAGTTTAACTTTGCTGTGAAAAGAAAAGGCGAGGGGCGATCGATTGGGAGGGGGGATTTTTTCTCTCTGCCAACGTACCGGCTTTTCTTATATCTCTTTGAATGCTCCGGTATCATTGGTCAGCCCCGTTTTAGAACTGGAAATGACTAGGTTATCCTTTTCAGAGAAAATAAAGTACTATTTTTAAATTGTATTCCGCCGGAAAAGCTGCTGACTTTAGACAAATAAAATATAAAGCTGGCAAAGAGTCAGTTTTCTGCAAATAAGGGATAATCCTGTTAACAAAGAAAATAAAGTATTATTGAATAGTTAATAATTGGCTTGTCACATGTTGACTGTTGTCATTTCCGCGAAGATATATACGTGCTGACCCATTTGAAATTGGATCATACATTGATCAAAATGGCGATTGCTCTCAATTGTTCATGTTTTTCATCCAGGAGCTAAATTCGAGAGGAAGCTAGAAGGTAAATGCAGTCTTAATTAATCTATTTTTAGCTATTTTTCCGATTGTCTATTTCTCGTAATTAGCTTCTCTAGTTTATAAATATCTACAGACAAAACCGGCGCTCCTATTGACTTCAGACCGAAATTAATATTTTCGCTCTTTTTATTGAGGGCATGTTGCTTTACATTTGCTTCGTATGTTTTACTGGAAACAGTTTACTAAGTTTTCCTTTCTGAGCCTCGCTGAGCTTTAGTTACTCAATGCTGGCAAGGTATATAAACGTAGTTTCCGCAGTGCTGTGGGGAAATTGGCTGTATGATTTATCACACTTCCCTTGACTTCCCGTATATCATTGTCGGTGCGCGATAATTTGCTCGATTATGTAAGCCGGGATGCTGGCTTCTAGTCTGATAGAGGTCTGAATCAGCGACTGCAATTAGTATGAAAAGAATTTCTTGGGTAGGCAAAATATTAAGGGTGCCTCGTTGAATCCTTTCAGCGATCATTTGATGTATTCTCACTACCCTCGTTTTTAAGTTATGTTTTTAAAATTAAAGTGAAAAAATAATAATAATTTTATGGTCAAGGGACGAGTCACCAGGGAAAACGTGTGCACCCCTGCCAGTATCAAAAAAATTAAGTAAGATCTTGCGTACGTGCATTGGAAATCATAAAGATAGAAAGTAAGGATGAGGGAAAAGGTCTTTACCTGAGTCTTTCCAGTTGACAATATACAAAAACTCTTGTGAAAAAAGGAAATTACCGATGGGGACTTCTTACATGCTTTTGTTTTGTTTTTTTTTTTTTTCTGCACTGAACTTGAACTTTGATGTAAACACATGGTGACCGCGCGTGATCTCGGGCGAGATATGATCGAGGACAGGGAAGTGGAGGAAAAATACCGTAAAATTCCGAAAATAAGCCCCTTCAAATATAAGCCCCCCAAATTCGTAACGCAAAAAATCTTCCGTTAAATCGCTCCTCCAAATATAAGCCCCCCGGGGGCTTGTACTTGGAAATTGCCCTCAAATACAAAGTAAAACAAAGCAAAAACGGTAAATTTCCTTCCAACTATAAGGCTAGCCCAATCGATTTTGAAATGCAAATTTCCCTAGATAAGCCCTTCCGAAAATAAGCCCCTCAAAAAGGGCCTTTGAAAAATATAAGCCCCGGGGCTTATTTTCGGAATTTTACGCTATCACTATGCAAATAAGATTGAGTTGTAATGATTATTTCTTACTGTTAGTATAACAACTCAAAATCTTAAACGTCGATAAAACGTCACGGCTTCCAAATGGCTCAAGAAGCAAAGAGACAGTAAATAACAAAACACGCACAGTAAAAAAAAAATGGAATTTAGGGCTTATTTTGTTTATTTTCATACATTCTCTTATAAATTCAACGTCTAACGAACTCCCACAGAGTCTGGACCGCCTGTGGTGCATCGTAAAAATCGCGGAACTAACGATCTCTCAAGAGTAACTCGAAACTCCTGAAGAGTAGAGAGCCGAACCCAGCTGCACCAGGTTATTGATCAGAATCAAAAGAAGCGACTGAAGTACTAGTTCAAGCTTCGACGCTATTCCCAACAATTATGTCGCCGAAAGAATGCATGCAAATAGCGTGAATTTGAAACATTAACTTGGAAAAAAGCTGATGTTTTAACTTGCTCTGAATGTTATCAAACTCTACTAACAAACATGAGTTTGCAAAGGGAGACGGGCTCTTGTTTGCGCTTCATTCCTACTAGCTAGTGGGGCGGATATGTGCAGATTTGGGGCCGGATTGTTCACTTTTTGTTAAAAGCACCAAATTTTCAGGAATGACATAACTATTTGTCTATTAATATGTGATATGGTGCCATCGCAAATTTTTCCGGTTAAACTGGTTTTTGGAGTGAAAATTAAACTGGCCGCCATTTTGACCGGAAGTAAATATCGTCTAACCGAAAGTACACAAAATTAAGCATTTTTTTTTTAAGTCAAAGTGACGACGAAATTGCTTATCATATAAACCAATCGTGGCTATTGTGTGATATCGGTGCCCTCCAAAACTTTTCCTGTTAAACCGATTTTTGGCGTTATTACTAAATTGGCCGCCATTTTGACCGAAAGTAAATATCACCTAACCGAAAGTACACGAAATTTAGCATGTTGAGGTCAAAATGACGACGAAATTGTTTGTTCTATGTTTTCCCGGATATATATATTTTCGTTTAAAAACGTCAACTGTGTTACAAATTAGCGGTTTAAATTAGAAAAGTATAAGCGGAATAAAATGGAAAATGCAACTCATTCAAAGCAATTCATTTCAGTAGTGAATTTTAAAAAAATGTGAAACTATGATTCACATTTTTAAGCATAGGAAAGTGACCAACATCAATTTTCTTCTTACAATACCCATATATTGTCAAGAGATTAGGTTATGAGAATCAATAAAATGATCACCTAAGAGAAAAAGCTTTGATCTTTTATCAAATTCTCTCAACTTATCCGTTTAAGGAAATGTATAGAGATCAGTTTGACGAATTTGTAAGTGTTAAAAAGCATTTATTGTTACACAACACAAAGCAGATTCCCTTCTTTTAATTAAGATATAATATTTTAAAATATAAGTTAAGTCTCTATGTTGATTGTGTCCAAGACATTTTCGTTGAGTCTACTCTCCGTTCTAACTACCTATGAAGCTTCCCTACTATGAAGCCAAGTTAGCTTCCCTATCACATATCTTGGTACTGATGTACATCTACGCTACCTTGCAGCCTACGAGATTGCTAGCGTATTTACTAAAAATGCTGCACTTGCACTTCCTCCGTTCCATGCATTCACAGGATGTGACAAGGTGAATACTTCTGGTCACCTCTAGAAATAATCGGAGTTTTCTTTTGCTTACACGTTCTTCTATACGATAGAAAAAGTAGTTCTTTACCGTCAACTGACAAAGCCAAAAGTAGTTTCTTTGATCCGGCCTGCATGCATTACTTAAACTTTTCAAGGGCACGGCAAACCATGCTGGCCACATATCAGGGGCACCGAACGTCAATTTTCGGAAATATCTGTTCGGAAGACAATTTGAGATCTCGAATTTTTGGAACATTTGTTATAAAATTTCTTGCTTGCCTGCCTCTCCTAGGATTTTCGAACATCTAAAAAAATGATATTATTGCCCATTTTTAACGGATTTTTACCCTAAACAGGTCGCCTAGAATTTTCGGGAGCCTTTTTTCTGGCTGAAAATTTCGAAAAGGAAAGTTTTGATCCCTATAATTTTCGAATCACTAGACTTTCAGCCAGGAAATCCGAACAGATGAAAAATTTATAGGGGATAAAAATATGCCTATATCTACCGTTTAAATGCTAAAATACGTTTAACAAAAAACTATGTTTAAGTGGTTTTGAACTATATTCTCGTTGGGTGCCCCTGACATATGGAGTCGGTAGGCACTGGTACCAAGCATCTCGGTTCCTGGCTGGATATTTCTAAGAGGAGAGTGGCGACTTTATTGCATACCACTGTCAGAAATTACAAAGTTGAGGGTGGAACTAGTCAAGTACGCTCGTAAGAAGGGCTATGCCAAGAAGAGTGACAATCGTGAAAGGCAATCCCAAACTCTTTTTTCTATTACAAGCACTCGTCTGCATGAAGTATCAAGTCAGTAGGTCACCGAGATATCATCTGTTCTTCTTCGATATTCTGTATCATCTGGGTCAAATTTAGTAATGGATTATACATGATGAAAATAGTAAATTGAGTGTATACATTAGATTTAAAGAAAATTTTAAAGAAAACTAGCAGGCACAAAAGAAGTTTAAAGTTCCGACTCGGGTAGTTTTACTTCCTGTCTAGCTGGCAGCCAGTTATATCATCTCTATTCATTTTTTTTAGACAATTTGCATTCAAATGATAGGTCTTTGTATGAAAATACAGCTGCCTTCGGCATTTGCTGACATTTTCTTAACCAAGTTGCTAAAATTGAGACGTTTTAAAGAAAATATTAACGTCACTTCCGGTTCAAAATGGCCGCCATTTTAAAACTCTTATTTTTCGCACTTATCGGACACCATATCCTATCTTTTTTAGGGCCTTGAAAACTATCATCATGCCAAATTTCATGCTTTTAACAGAAAGCGAACAATTCAAGCACATATCTGCTCTACTATACCGCGTCAGATCAAAGGGCAGGGGCCCCGGCGAAGGTGTTGCGCCAAAAAAATTTTGCGCAATGGAAACTTAGTTGGCAAGATATTTATTTTCAAGGACTTTGAATGGAATTTGATACCTCTTTTATTTGATTTTTTTTGGTGAAGCTGGCTGGATCGGACGAGAAACGGAGGGAGACTGGAAAAGACCCTGTGCCCCGTTAGCGAATCGATATCCGCTAGCTAGACTAATCGCAGCTACAGAAAAAAGCCGCTTTTGAGCTTTCTCCAGAGCTTATGGAAGGAGGAATTTTTCGCAAAGCCCCCTGAGAGCGCGAAACAGGAGTTCTTTCGCCATCCAGTACCCTATAAGAAGTTTTTATGATCATGGTTCCCATGCAACCTCGTCCCTAGGCCGCTTTTCCCTAGCTTTACAGGTGGGGCGTTTTCTCGCCCCAAGGCCCACTCGGCTCCAAAGCCAGGGAAAAGCGCCCTGGGGACGAGGTTGGAGAGCAGAGGAGAGCTGCTTTATCATAGGAGTAAGAAAAAAGCCACCAAAAATGTATTAAGCGCTAGATTTAATTTAAAGAAGGCAATTAAGACACACAGCACTAAGTATCTGTCAAACACTCTCTACGAATTAATTACAAAAGTGTACTTGGAAAAAAAAAAGAAAGAAGGAAAGCAAGAAAGAAAACGGAAAAGAAAAGAAAAATAAAAACTGTGTAATCGCTTCCAGTGTTTGTAGCTGGACTCGGAGAAGGTCTCTCTAAAACATGTCAGACGTTAGATGTGTCTTGACGACTTTAACGTCCCTTGTAAAAAACGGCAAATTATTGGAAACGTTTGAAAATCAGAGACTTGTACCACTTGTGCACGGAAGAGTTAAGGATGGCGTTTAGCAGCCAGGGACAGTGAAAAGGTTAGCTTCATCTCAGATGCCATATAAAATACGTTAAAAATAAGTAGCGTAGGCAATTTGCTATTAATGGTGTAGTTGATGCGTATGTGGATTGTAAATTCATCAAATGATGTGTGTGTTCAAGTCTTGCACACTCTATTTTATTCTGCAGTTTCTTCCTTCCTTTCTGTATCACTAAGACTTTTTTCATGCATTTATAAAGTGAAGACTACAACCCATTTTGAGTTGTCCATTCTTGCCACAACCCATCGCTGATAGTAGTTTCCAGGTCGTCTCTTTTCAAATTGAAATTTCTGTTGACCAGTCTTTGGATAACACTGGGACATTTCGAAATGCCTGCACTTTGAATTGATGGAAAATCTAGGACTACTGGGTAGGTTTCTATGAATAAATTTAACTTAATGGTAGGGATTTTTTCCCCTATACTCTGATCACCTTTGACAAAAATGCTGATATTGAAGTGTTACTGAATCTTAGACTTCGTGGCCATGTTGTGTTTATCTGAGCGGTAGTTAAAACAAGCAGATGACTTTGTGGTCTGCTCGCGCGTAGCAAGGGAAAGATACCAGTTGTTTTATTTTATTCCGGGATGTAGAAGTTTCATCACCTTTACTTTGAAGGAGTAAGTGACTCATGCTTCAATAAAATTTACCGATAGAAATCACCATGCAACGTAATATCCTTTTCCTAAGGAGAATACAACAAATTAAATGAAGAAAATAATATCGTTCTCAGCTTTAGGTCTTTCAAGACGTTTTCTTCGAAGATTTTCTTAGTGCATGAGAACAATTTCCACACAGGCATTCTTTGCATATACAAGACTACTTGTATTTGAAAATTATACCTCGATGATAGAGAAGAAACTAATTGTAGCGAACCGTTAACGTTTATTGAAACCTCAAAAGTCTGATATTACTGAGGTGGACAGTTTTAAACTAGCAGTCTTCTAATTGATGTACGAGCAGGACATTTACTGTAAACCAGTCGATGTTAAATCCTACAATAAAACGATATGAATAGCGGGTATTTTCACAGCAAATCCCCCTTGTGTGATATAGAATAGAGCGTTGCGCGATTCACGTTTTATAAGTGTTTCTTAGAGTATGATAACGGGAGTGCGATTCACCTAGGAATCAACTCCGTTTTTACTAAGTCTTTTTTCACCACTCAGCCATTGTTTGTAATTTTCTTACATTTAAGGTATGCCCGTCTCAACAGAAAGTAGAGAGTAACGGGCCGCGCGTGTTAAGCGACGATCCGCTTTCAGTTGTAGACGTGCAATTTATACTAACCGTAGCACATGCTAAGCGAAGAACGTTGTTTCCAAGATACGCTAAGTCAAGATAAATATTTCCCATTCTTTAATTCATTTTGATTGTCACAGAAAGTTGAACCGAAGCTTTCCAATGTTGTAATAAGTTGCAGACTAATTTTACTTTCATTGAGAGTGTCTTTGGTTGTCCGGAGTATTTGTTATTTCGGAAAGAGAAGAAATTCTTGCATTGAAGATTTACTTGAATGTAGCTTGTGTTAATAACACCACGTGCGCGCATTTGGATATCTAGAATGAACATTTCCAAGTAATTATGACTCCGCTAATTTTTATTCTTAAGAAACTGAAATAATCCATGTGACGTTCAAAGTTCCCAGCAATCCTATGGCGTCGAGAAATTGACTCAGCTGGTGTGGTTAACAAAAGGATCTTTGTCAAATCGAGCGCTGATTGGCTAAAAACGCTGAACGTAACAGGTTATTTATTCGTATGAACCGTCGTCAATATTTCAGGCCAACCGTGCATTAGTTTACAATTTAACTGTTAGAATAAAGGGGGAAAAGCCGTATGAGGACCAGACCATTATGAAATCAAATTCTTGAGATTTTGACAGGCAGATCTGAATATTTTTTCGCATGGCATTTTCTTCAGGTATGAGAAAGGGTAAATTGTATAATTATTGTGTAATATTTGCCCGGGAAATACGGCCGATGATTGTTTGAGAGTGATATTTGATATAATTCCTCTTTTCAGGACACGCGCAAGATTTTCCGATCGAGTACTTACTGTACCGAGTTAGTGTCACAACCATCTCAGTAATACAGTACTCTGAAAGATTGTTTTGACCGCTTTCTTCTTTCTTAATCTAATTCCAAAGTTCTCCTCAGCTGGCGTCGGCTGTTTAACTCGGTTTTCCTCGAAAATACGGCGGTTCGCAACTAAAAGCGTGTGCTGTACATACGTGTTTGTTTGAACCTCGCTTCGCTTCAGTGGAATTGCAACGCGGAAGCCGTGAAAACACGGCATTTTATCTCATTTTACGTCAAAGTTAAATCTCTGTCCGGAAAATCATTTTTAGTTTTAATTGTCACAGCGACCGCATCCATTTTCGTGTTGTTGAATTTTGAATTGCATCTACTTAAGGACGTAATATTAAATTAACAATTTGGAGATTCCTTAGAATATAGTTCGCAGTAAAATGAATATTTTGCCGTCAATGTACGTTTTTTGTCTTTTCTAGCCATTTAGTCGATCTCCTTTTGAACAAATCAACGTGATATCAATCGAAAACAAACTTTTATGCAAATTTAGACGCTTGGTAACGGGCAGGTTTATTTTGGAGGTAAATATAGTTGGGAAAGACCTCCTACACGATCTAATTTTGATGAAGAGAAGACAAAGTGCTTCATAAGATCAGGGGACACATGTCATGCAGCCTTAAAATCCTATTTTTGCCACAACGTACTACTTGATTCGTTAAAAAAAGGAACAATCTTTATTCATTAATATTTTTATACGTTATTGTTATAATTATTTTCCTTTAACAATGCCTTGACCATTTACAGACAAAGCTAGAAGGCAGTTTTGGTAAAACTGTATCACTCTTAGTGGATAAAAAATAGTATTATGACAATTGCTGTTTTGGCACTTTTCAAGTCGTAGAATAATTATTTAGCCTCTCTAATCTAACTTAATCCGAAGTTTTGAATAGCAAACCCAAAGCACTTATATTTGTATTGAGTTCATCACTTAGAATGTTTCGAATTTATTCTAAGGTCGAAAAATTTTATAATTAAAGTGTGGTGCAACTGCCGAGTTTATTAATAGTTATTTATAAGCTGTAAAAGCAGCTTTATAATGATTTTTTTTTTGAAAAAAATAATTATTCCTGCCTATTATAGTCATTTCGTAAAAGTAGTAATTGTTAATAAAAGTTATACTAAGCAACTTTTAATCGTAATCAAGACTGATATTCAAAAATAATTCTCTGACAAACTTCATAACATACTCGCACGTAAAAAAGTGGAGTTACGCTCCATTGAAATACACCTGGAGTTTGAGGCATAGTGTCACGTTCTAAATTCGAACGATTATTGAAATTGCTTGGACTCCGGCTTGTGAGCTGTGTTTTAAATAATAATATTTATAATTTCTTTGCTAACCACATTGCAAACCAGGGTGGCTAAGAAATAAGCCCCAATTGATACGTTGTAACTTATCGCCCGAATTATTTCCCTTATTTAATTCACCAGTAAATACTTTAAGGCGGAATATTTCCGCTGTGTTTTTCTTGTGTGTGACATCCTTGACTTCCTTGAAAATATGAAACGAATACATTAAAACTCGAGGTTTCGATATTGATTAAGAAATAAAAATCCCACATTTGCGTGCACAAAACTTGTTCTGAGGAGAAAACAGAATCAATATTACGTCACAGTCAAAGACAGTGTTGGGCTAGGCTTGGCAAGAACGAATCTTTTCCAGCCAAATTGGAATTTATATAAACTCGAGGATTTTGTCGATTGTAAATTATGGGAGATTCTAAAGGTGAGAGTTATTCATCCCTTCTCGGAACTTAAAACATTTGATCATCTCTTAAAATTAGCTGACAACAACTTGCGATAGGAAATGAGTATGAATGTATATTTATATCGAGTAGATTTCTCATTCGGTTAGATCCTTACGTTACTTTTACGAAACGAAATCCTTGTTTCCCATTTTAAATATCGTCGTATTTCAGTAGCTTTCGAAACGAACGTTCACCCCGTTTTACTTTGATCGAAAACATGGCAGTTTTACGTCTGTATATGTTATTTCTTCATCCTAATGTATACGAAGCAAAAAGTTATATTCCGCTTTGATTCAGAACGATAACATTTGGCCTGTGCTCCGTCGAAAACCCTTTGTTTACAATTTCAAGAAGAGGGAACACTATTTTGCTACCTTGTTCCTTCGAAAACTGGCAATTTATAGTTTTCCTTTTCTACACATATTCTCAAAATAGATTCTACTAACGATGGCGCTGTATTAGTCCACAATTGTCGAAAAATGAACCCCAGCGATTTTTTTTGTCCTAAATCATAAGACGCGCTCGATTGTTTGGTTGCTCTAGCTGGGTCGGAGAATGAGCTAGATTTAAACAACCCCGAAATGACAGAATGCTATTTTATTTTCCGTCATCTTTATAAATTACATCGTAAACTGACGAGCACGCGATTGGCCAAGCAAGCGAGCGGAATAATTATGATATTTAATTATTCCTTTAGGGTAATGCTTTATTTCGAAAATATTCAGGAATTCCACGATGCTATTAGTGAGCTTTGAGATCTTCCAGCTGATTTGTTTCGAAATCTGAGACGAACGGGACATTCGTTGAGCGAGCAATCGGCGAGGCGTCGACGACTTTTCAAGAGATATGATATAGTTCGGCCAGTTCTTAAATATCATCGCGATTCAAACTGTGTGTTTAGTGATGTGAGCAAGTTGTGTTGGTCTCATAAATCGCAGATTTATTGTGAGTAGAACGATTTCATTTATTACTGGCTTATTACCACACTAGATCACTTTCGAAATCGTTAAGTCCTAAACATGGATGCAGACAAGGTTTTAGCGGCAACTTATTGGGGGAAATTGCAAGATCAATATGAGTTTCAACACGCTTTTTAGAGCATGATTCAATAATTTGCATTTATGCCACGATATTGATTCCTAGAGGACGTCTATTGATTTTGATTTCCCCTAAAAAATCATTTTTGAAATAATGTGAGTATGAAACGTTTAATTATGTTTTTTTTTTTTTTGGTGTTGTGACAGAGGACCGCGAGGCCAAAATGCTTAGCTATAAGAGCGTGGAGCAACTGGAGGCTTTGAGCCGTAAGTATCTTAAAAGCAGTGTTTGAATTTTGATTATTGTTTATAATATAACTCAGTACGTACGAGGAAATATAATGTAAGTTATAAATATTCAATCGCAGTACATAATGTCTTCAAATTTCTAAGTATATTTTTGAAAGTCCAAAGATTTCTTGGATTTTATTCTAGAATATTCTGGTCAGAAAATGGAAAGATTTCTTTGATCAACATAGCAAGGCGAAGTGACCTCATTTTTATGCAAGAAAGGCCGTAAAGAAAGCATGTAGCTGTATTTTGCTTCAATCATTTAGTGCAAAGGCCTCAAAAAAGTTAAAAGAGTTCTGAAAGAAAGTCAAACAACGAAATAGCATGTATTGAAAAATTCAATATTTTCCAAGTCAAGCCATCTTGTGCTTCAGTTTTGGGTCTTCTCTTTGTTGCAATTATTCTTTGTAAGAAACCTTAATTGAGCGTACTTAACAGTATTGATTATGGAATATGTTATTACATTTCTTCTTATAGCTTCAACTAGCCACACCATCAAGGATCACGAAACGGTAATTAATAATGTATTTAACAACTGTAAAATCTAGACAAGTTCTATGGCTGATGACTCAAGGCTCGACTTTTTGAAAATGGAACCCACTTCGTAAGATGCGAAACTCACAACTAAACTACAATGTGGGTTCTATGTGGTAATATCAGAATAAATACTGAACGTTATGTAATATAAAAGCCCTTTGTGTTAAAACATAACATTGTTCGAGTCAAAATAATGGCAAAGGTTTATCTTTTAAGCGAGTTTTCATGCATGATATACTTTTCTCAATGTCGTTCTTTCTTTTTTAATTTATTGAAATCCAGGGCGAAGTGTTTATAACATATTTAAGATTCCTTAATTGCTTTTCATAAATAAATTCATTCAGTTTGCTCATGCTCACATAAAGCAATGTGCCCTAAACTGTTCGAAAAAGATCAAACCTCAATCCAGTTTCAATTAAATCTCTTTTTGTTTTTTCATCATCTAGATATAACTAACGGCAAAGTTTGCAATTTCATAGAAACCGAAACTTTTGTCTCGTTGTTTTTTTCTCTTTTTCTACAACCTGGCGTAAAAATAGATCCAGAGCTGCAATTAATTTTTGGGAATTAAAAAGATGATCTGTGCTTTTATGATGATGTTGGTGTACCTATCACCCTTCAAAGACTGAAAAAAAAAGTGACTAAATTTATTGTGAACTTAAGTTTTGTAAACAAGCTTAATGTATCGTTGTTCTCGGATATGCCTAAACACGCTCGATCAATTCATTTCTAAATGCACGTGATAACTGTACAGTAATGTAGATGAAATTTCCTTTTTCTCTTCTAATTGTACTAGATTTTAAATTTAATTTCTGCATACAATTTCTTGTAAACAAATTCTGTATTTATTATTTATTTATATCTACCCCGACAAAATTTAATTTTATATTCCTTTTAATATTAAAATAATACCTTTGTTACAAAGGACTAGATTTGCTCTAGCCGCCTAGATTAGCACTGCTTATCAAGCGATGGAGCAGTATGCAAATTTTCTTCTTTTGTAATGTTGAAGATAAACTTGATAAACTTGAATAACCTTAATGCTAAAATAAACGTTTCTCTGTCATTATAATGGCGACACTCCTTAGCAGAAGTCATCATTGTCCCCAGATCACACGTGAATAGTGAAAATTCCATACAAAATCTACGATATCTATGGACAAGAACACAAAACTCTGAATAACAAACGTGCGCAGTTTTCCATTAGTTTACAAGCAGCTATTTTCCTTAATTCCTCTGCAGTGAAACCAGTTGAAGTCACGGGTCACGTGATCTACGATCATCAAGAGACGTACAGTTGAATCCAACATTCGGCAGATGTTGGGATTTGTTAAAATGTCTAGGTTAAAGCCGACTATCTTTGCTCTGAATACGAAAATTTCTTTACATACAGCAGAGAAAAAATCATTTTCACAGTAACATACATCAAGATCAACGCTGACAATAGCCAAGAGAAGGCGCCTTATTTATTTGATAACTAGACTATCAGTCTAGTAACACAGACGTGACCAAAAGTAACTACATGTGCGATATACATAGACAAGAACGCGGGACTCAGATATTACAGTCAGTATCTATCCGTCTATCAGTCTATCTATTAGTCTCGCAGCCCCTTTGTATGGACTAATAATGGAAAGGCCCGAATACTGTTTATTTCACCCAGTGTCTTCTTGAGTTTGGTCAACACTGTAAAATTTCTAAGCATTGCAAATTCAGAGGAACTGACTTGTGATAACTGTGTTGTCAATAAATAATAATAATAGCAATAATAGCGAAAAAGTAACTTAGAGACTGCGTCCATGTTGAACAAAAAGGCGTAATCTTTGATGTAATATATCAGGCATGAGACGCAGTGTTTCATCACCAGATGAAACACCGAGAAGAGAGTTAAAAATACAACGCGCAGCGGAGTATCTTTTGACGACGTTCCAGGTGTTTTATCTGGTGATGAAACACTGTGTCGATCGCTTGATATTACTTCTCAAACAAAATGATTTTTGAAGGAGAAATTAAGGTTGCAAAAATGAGCAGTTTTTCATCTGATTACCAAACACTCATTAAACATTAATTAACTTTGTATTTTCTTTATGAATTATTATTGTTTAATGAGTTTGAGAATTCAATTTGCAAATTCATGCTTTTTTTTCAATTTTGCAATCATTTATTTTCAGTTGATTCAAGAATTGAAGAAAGAAAACTTCGATTTAAAGCTGAGACTTTACATGGAACAAAAAGAAAAGGAGGTGAGTCACTGTGGAGTGGGAGTGCTAATTTGGTTGCCATTTCGAGGTCGCGGAAAAGACTGGACCGGTGTCGTGTTGAAAAGCATTATGGGATTTTTCACCGGGGCCCGACGAGAAAACAATAGACCTTATCATTCGTTGCAAATTTTCTTCCTTTTCATCGGCCGAGAGCTCACCACGTGACCTGCAAATAACTGCCAACAAATAATGGTCTGCTCATGCGCAATGTCGTCCAACTTTGTTTCGCTGCGAATAATATTTTGCTACTGCGTAAATGAAACCACGCTTTTCTTCTTTTTGCGGTGGCTCTTGCGTGAAAATGGCAGATCTATTAGCTTCCCAAAGATATTCAATAAAAAAAACAAACTCGGTGATCTAATGATAAAACAATGGTTGAACTCGGTTGTCGCAAAATATCGTGATTTGTCAGTATCTCGTAGATCTGTCATTTGCCTCAGTCTTCGGCTTCGGCCAATAATTGATCTGCTCGCCACAAACAAATCACGATATTTTGCTCAACCTCGTCCACTAATTGTTAATCATTAACGATACCCTCCATCTTTGCTCGCCCTAGAGGACTGAAGGGATAAAAGCAATGTCACGTGGTTTCTCAGCGGGCAAACAAGCGATAAAATCTGCTAGTGCGGGAAATCGCGTTCGAGTTTGTTTCTTCTAGTCAACAGAAAATGAGCAACTTTTCATCTTTTCATCTTCTCATCACTTTTAGAGACGATACTTTTAAAGAAGATAGTGGCAAATTATGGGTGGAAGTGTTCGTTGTTACTTATTTGGATGCAGTTGCCAGTAGCGACCGTAGACCTCACAGCAAACGAACTCGAAGTGCCGTACATTTTGCATTACTATTAAACCGTCACTTGTTAGAATAAACAAACTCGACCGCGATAACCTGTATTTGCAAATACTAGAGAATTTAAGTTTCACTTATACGGCTAACGGCAAACGTTAGATTTAGGTTGAGAATTTCTCAAAATAGAAAATGAGCAGATAGAAACAGCTCAAAACAATTCTTATGGATAAAAAGTTGCATGAAACTACTAATTCATGTGTAGAAATAATGGACAGTAAACGAAGGGAAACTTGGTTACGTGGCACAAATTCACGTTTGCCGTTTGACGTAAACGTGATGCTTAACCTCTCTCGTTCAATTTTTATCTCGGCATCGATCCTAAAGCACGCGTAAAGATGGTGAAGGCCTATTACAAAAGCGAAGCAAAGGAACTTCAAAGCTAAGATTGCTACTATCAGTGTTGTAAGTGTAAGATATCACTAATATGCTGTTGACTTACAGAAAGTTTACTGAAAAAGGTGTAAGTGTTTGTAAACTGAAACTGCTGTTATGGTCGGCGCCATTTTGCCAGCGTAAGATTTTTTCTAATAATAATAATAATAACAATAATAATAATAAACAGAAACAAACGAACATGAACAAGCAAATGGCTGGATACTTAAGAGGTTATAATTAAATGTGACAAAGCGGAGCAAGTGATTTTCCAGTGTACGACTTTAGATCGTAGTTATTGAATTGTGACAAAATGCTCTCATGCAGTATTTACCGATAACTTGTTTATTTTACTCTGACATAAATGCCGAAATATGGCAGCTGGAATGCGTGGTACAATAGGCCATTTTACAGTTGTGTGCTCAGTGCCCTAGCCTTTAAATTGAAGCGAGGCTGGCGGTGACCTTGTTTTGTAACAAACCTTCTTGTTTTTCATATGTAAATGATCATGTTCACGGGCTTGTTAGCATGAGAATACCACGATTTGCACATCAAAAACAGGAAGGTTTGTAACAAAACAAGGTCATTGCCAGCCTCACTTCTTTTCACAGGCCAGGGCACTGAGCACACAACTGTAAAATGACCTATTGTCGTAGGAAGTGATTTATAAGGTAATCTAATGGTAGTCGAATGAAGTTTGCAATCTAGGACCGACTATTCTTTTTCTTTTTCTTTTTTTTGTCGCCAAAAGTTTTTGCACATATAGGCATCCTGAACTTGCTCTTTACTGTGGCCAGTTGTAACAATTGTCTCAATTTACTTGATACAGAGAGTAACAGAGGACTTCAAGCAGAAGATAATCATTTTAGAAAGTGATCTCACGGAGGCTCTAGATGAACTCAGCGACGCCTTAGAAAGAGAGAAAGATGCCGAGGCCTGCCTGGAGAGCTCAATGCTCCGTGAAAAAGCGTTAATGAACAAGGCGCGACGTGTTGAGGAAACTGTACGAGAACAAGAAAATGAAATCAAATTCCTCACTTTGTCCAAACCGAGAGAGAAGGCGAGTGAGAGACCGCTAACATCTGACGCCGAAACCATGACCGATTTTCCATTTTACATGGAGAGGGCGGTGGATGTTGGCGATTATGGCGCGGATAATCAGCGACCGTACAGTGATATCGATTTGAAAGACTCAGCAGGGAGCCCTTCCGCCCTACAAACAGAAAATAGGCCTGAGGGAGTGGATCTGTTGCATAGTACAGGAACTCTTCTAAGGAAGAAGAATGAGATTATTAGAGAAGCAAAGCGAAGACGCACAGCGCGATCTAAAAAGGGACAACGTAGGGATGTGAGCCGACGGTATAACCTCGATCCGGACTATCCCGATAAGACCCGAGAACGTGGCGAGAAGAAGTCGTTTTTCAGTAAATTATGTTGTTGTGTTAAACAGCAGGGCGCTGAATACGAAGTAGATGACGAACTGGGCAAAGCGAGAGTACGCTATCACAGATAGTAATGAAATACCTTTGGTTGCTGGGGTAAGAAATAAATGTCTTACTAGAAAAGTTCCCAAGTATTTCCAAGGAGGTTACGAACAGCAGTCGTCCGGGCGAAAAGGAAAATTTGCTGACGTTACCAACTTTTATTTGATCGACTTTCATGATGGGACTTGAAATCTGTGTTGATAAGATTTCATCCTTTACTTCTATGAACAAACAATGAACTTATTTTTAGACGAAATTTGTAGTTTTTTTGAAGAATAACGTTGAGATAGTCTACTTGTAACGGGATGAATATATAACTTCTAGCAAAGCTATAATGGCACAAAGACTTTTTTAAAAAGTAATTTTTTCTGCATTCTTTTTGACCAGATAAAATTCATCTCAAGCATTTTATGATTTTATAGATTCCCTGAAGTTTTTTCTTCATGTCAAATGTATTAGCCATCCATACAACAGTATCTGGTCATTTGGTATTGTTTTTGTAATGGTATAGACGAATCTTTGTTTACACTTTTTGCCTCATTAACATATGCTTATCACTATGTGATGACGCTAATGAAATAAAAACCCTGAATGTTGAAAGGGCATAACAGTTTCAGTTATCTCTGAAAATTTGAGCCCAATACACCGAATGGTTTCGGAGAAATTCGCTTCTACAAACTCGAAATTTTACAGAGAATGTATGGCTCATTAGTTGAATTTTTTGCCACCCAGCAATTTCGCAGTTTTTGATGGCCGATATTTCCTTCAATATTCAGTGCTTGCAAAGAGCTGAAAATTGCGCAAATTGCTCGACTTAATCAGCTCTTTCAACTTTTGCATTTAGTTTGTATATACGACCACGGCTTCTATGAGTTAAGTAGTATGCTAATGAGGAAAAATGTAAACAATGACGTCAGCGAAGACTCGTCTATAAGCTAAGAGTTTTACAAAGTAGCTACAAAGTTATTTCCCACCGTATTCTTAAGCCATGCGTTTGCCTTAATTGCAGGGTTATTAAAACGGCTTTTGCACTCTCATTGGGATAGGACGCTTGGGTACTAGACCACATTATCCTTATTGCGGAATACAAATTTATGTTAGTGGAATTTGTCCTAAAAAGGATTTTGCACCCAGTTATTTTGTAAGAAGCCTCATGCAAAGGGTCACTTTCGTACCTCGTTTATAATCAGATCAGAAACAAAGTAGAATTTATAATCGTAAAAAATAGCCCTACATTTTTTCCTTTTGTACGATCTCATTCAATTCTACGAAACCATACTCAACCAAAAAATAGCATCAAGTCAAAGGGACCAGGAAACGCGTTTGAAAAGGCGAACCTAGTTTAGAATCTATCATTTTCATCTAATTAAAATACGCTGTTTAACACCGGCCAAAGAGCATTTTCAACGCGGCCCGTAAATTCAGGCCGAAGGACAGGTTTAACTTACATTTACAGAGAAACAAAAGGAAGTTTTTGATTGGATGAAAGTGGCGCCAGATTTTCCAGTCAGTCACATAGCGTAGAAGTGTAAACCAAAGCAATTAAGACATCTGATAATCATTTTTCAATCTTTTTCACAAAACTGACGTAATGGAGTGGAACCTGAATACTTTTAATACTCCAACAACCGCGGGTGCCTCGCTGGCAACCGCTTGATAAAGGTTCGAAGTGAAGAAGTGAGGAGAAATGTTGGATTAATTCAGGTTTGTGGGAAACTGCCCACCTACTCCTTCCCTAACCCAACATTTTGCCCCAAGTGAGAAGTAAGTGTTAATGTTAGCTCAGGGAAGGGGTAGGTGGGCAGTTTCCCAGAAACCTTTAAAGGGACAGGTTCACGGTTCAGCGCATGCTCATCAATTAAATTACATTTTTCCAATTTATTATTAATTCTATCGTTTGATAATCCCACTCACATGTATCTCAGCGATCTCAGAGTGTATTTCAAAGTAGAAGTGTATTTCAGAATGACCTGAAGTAGCATGGAGGTGTACTAAAATCGAAGAAAAAACCAACACTGCCAACGTTGAATTTACTGTTGACCCGAAGGTTTTATTCCATGGTTAATGAATTTACAGCTGTTTGCACCTAAGTTGATCAAGTGACTGCCAGGGAAGTGTGCAGATTGGTTCTTTGACAACATTATAACATGATCATATTGCTTGCATAGACGATATAGCTTGTTTAGGGAGAAAAAACGCATCTTGATTAATGAGCATGCGCTGAACCGTGAAACCTTCCATTTAATACGGGGATTCCCAAATGCAGGTTTTAATTTGATGCAATATCAGGCAATCGAAATCACCTTCAGAGATCAACTGAAAACGCTTCAATTGTACAAAGAAAAGACAAGTAAATCTTTAGTTTTAAGGTATTTTTATTGACAGCCTTGCTGTACGCCCTGATTATTTTTATTCAAGGCACTATACTTAAAATTTGCCGTATCCATAATACCTATTTCAAACCGAAGGTAGATTGTCATTAATGAAAAAAGCTGTACATGTGGTATTAAGAGTAATTAAATTGCCATGGAAATAATTGTTTAAAACTTTCTTTTGTACATATACAGAGATCATTTAAAATAAATTTATGACAAAAAGTCTGAACGTTTTGACGTCCTTTTAGCGCCTTTAGTGTTGAGGCATCTTCAGATTCCGCGAAATAAATTAGTTATAGAACATGAAAACTTTCTGTATTTTTCTAAAATGTGACTACTGTAATGATTGAATTTCCTGAGGCACTGTTAATTATGCTGTACAGGGCGGTTGAACTTTCGAATCTACGGGGAAAATCGCGAGGTGGGAAAAACGCAATAAAAGCTTTTGAGCAATTCTTTAGGCGAAGCGCTATTTGTAAGCTGCTTGTTTCATTTTTACATTTTAAGTAGAAAATTTTAAATTCTTTAAAGATTAAGCTTTTGCCAATTTCGAAGAGAAGTGATACCGCCAATTATTTTCAGCTCAGTTCTGAGGCTACAAGGACAATTGAAAGCACAAATAAGATATATTTAATACACGCGTAAACAAGTGTTAGCTGCAAATGTCCACCACGGGAAAAAGATGATTGTTCCTGTCTTCATCTGTTAATGGTTCAATAGGTCGACGGCAAAGAATGTCTTTGTTTTTATAGTACAACCTGTTGGAGAACAATTGATAACCAAAGTTATTCTCAAGAATATTGTGAAGCTTAGCTTGAGTTCTTTGTTAAGTATCATTTGTTCCGGTGACAAGACAGGATAGAATACAGTCGAACTTTTACTAACGGCAACTTCGCTTGTCCCGGCTTGGCGGACAGTCAGGAAAAGGTTTGTTTATAGTGGAAGTGCTCTTAGATTACCAGATAGCTTACAGGCACAACACTCACATAATAATCAAATATAGTCAACTCCCTTTATAGAGGACACTGTAAGCACCTTGAGTTAGTGTCCTCATTAACGAGAGTCAGTAATAGCGGGAGTTTATTCCAGTCAAACATCTCTAATGTATTTTTGCTGGGACGTAGCTGCTGTCCGTATTATTGGGGTGTCCGTTATAGCGGGGTTTCCGCAAGGCAAGAGTTGACTGTATAAGCTTGACGGAGGATTTGCAATTGGGAAGAACAAGTAATAAATCGAGCTAGTGATTGGAGCGGGACTCGAACCCGGAACCACAGGAGTCCGACGCGCTAACCACTCGGCCATGCTGTCTCCGTAACAGTCTATCCATTCCTGCCCATTACAACCACGTATAGCCTGCAACCAAGCACTCCTGGGCGCTCTGGCGGCTGGGCGGGAAAAGGAAGAGAGCTTGTAACTACGTCTCTGGAATTTGAATTCCACCTTCAATTCCCCTTTGGCTCCCCGTCGATTGAGCTGTCAGATTTCCGCCAATCAGCGCGAAGCGGAAACGAGTGCGAATGTAAACAAACGTTAAAAAACACGTGCCGAGGGTAATAACGTCATTACTAATGTCATCTCCGCAAATCAGCATTTCGCATAGACTTTTTTGATGCAGACATTCAAATTCCAAAGCTCTCCTTCCTTTTCCCACCCCGCCGCTAGAGCGCCCCAGAGAGCTTGCTCGCGGGCTAAACCACGTATACTTACACTTACCCTTGGAGATAAAAGTGTAGTTGGTTTAGTATCCCCCCCGCCCCTTTTTTTGGATATTAGTCACTCGTTATTAACAGCTTCGACCAACCTACCTAAAATCATGGCCCTTTAGGCTCTTAAACTTCTCATGTTCCTGATCCGCTATAGGCACCTTATTCCTCTCCAGTAACCAGCCCTCCTTTTCAAAAGGTCCTGGGTAAAATCCTCGCTTCTTCTCTTCAGTGCATTTCCTCCTTATCGGCTCTAACCTCCCAGTTTTTCTTGCTGGTGTATCAACGTTGGGGTTTGCAACGACTCCAAGTGAGGGAATTTCCTCTAGCGTAAGTCCTGCTCGCGAAAGCGATAACTTTTTCGGAGAGTTTTTAAGAAGTCCTTCCAGCTTTGAAAGCTGGTTAGAGGCCCTAGGACCGCGGTCCTCGAGTTCAGTTTCTGGTAAAGAACGATGCGTGCGAAAGACAATGTCGTCTACCACAATTTTTTCCCGCCACTGACGCGTAAATGCCAATGCTGCGTCACTCTGTTCCTGCTCTTTTGTGTCGCCGGCCGCGTGAACAGAGAGCACTGGGTTCTTGTCGAAGAAGGGAGGTGGAACAGAGAGTAAATTCAGATCACTGTCACGATACTCCCATGGAAAGTTTTCCCTACAGGGTGAAGAAAATAAAGTCTAAGACTTTTGCGTTCAAAGACGTTTAACCTTTGACATCTCCATCAAGTCCCGCCGCAAGCATGCATGCCACATGCAAGAAAAATACAAAACGACTGCAAGCTACATGCAAACCACGTGCAAGCTCGAAGTAGGAAATAAGATAACCAGATGGGATATTTTCTCATGACGTCAAGGGTCGCCATGTTGTAAGTAGATTTGTGGGAGTTACGCTTTTTAGCGGGGGTGGGTGGGGGGGGGGGGGGTATGAGTGAAAACGCTTTATATTTTGCAATCAGGACTCGTGCCACATGATGGTCCCGGAAAGTGAAGTCCCAAAGAAGGCTGTTGGTATGTTGGTGACAGGGGCTGAAGTTTCCAAAAATCTGCCCGGTCAACATCGATTCCAAATTTCTCACAGCAAATCAGAAGAGCAAAAATTGCACTCCTAGCAATCAAAGAAGCGTTAACTACATGACTCGTGTGCTTACCTATCTACTGTAGGCTTCAAAATGTTGGCGTGCAAAATATTTTCTTTCCATGGCTGAGAGGAAAAGAGAGGAAAAGACATGTTAATCCTATCATCCGTTAAACCGTTGTCGAAATTTAAATTTAAATTTTAACTTGTAATACTATCATTGGTTGTCTTTCCACTAGGCTGTTAAGTAAGACTTAAGAGCTGCTAAGTTTTACTTAACCAAAAAATACGTGTGAAGGCTTAACTAAAATCTCAAGTAACCTTACTTTGCATTCCATTAAAGTCGGAAAGTTGAAACGATTCAAGAAAGTTTCAAGTGACTTGAAAACCATCCTTAAAACCGACTTAGCGAACTTGCGGTTTCTAAGCTTTGAGAAAGGCGAAGCATGTCAATCAATCTTAATTATTTTGCGTGGGAAACTAGGCTTAAGTAAACCTGACGTAAAAAGAAAGGCTGTGTGTGAAGCTTTCTTTTACTTTAAGAATTTACAATTTACTTGTCTTGAAATATTTCTTAGCTTATTAAGACTCTAGTGTAAAGACTACCATTGAGGTACTCTCCCTTTCATCCCACCACCAGTCCATAAATGCAAATGTACATCAAGATTTGAAATAAGCGCTCAACCGCTCGCCAAATGCGGGCTTCTTAACCTGATAATGCATTCATCAAAACGTTGCTCTAGTTTTAATTTAGCTTTTCCTTTTGAAAAGGCGAGAAAGTGCCAGTATATTAATTTCTTAACACTCATAACTTATTCCACATCAAAAGAAAGTGTAAAATTAAAAAGGCAAGGACTCCCCAAAATCTTCGAGTTTATTGAAACGCTTGAGATATATTAGTGAGCTTACGTAACAGGACGGGAGAGGAAGAAGACGGCAAACCTTATGTGGCAAGCGGGACAATAACTTTGTTTTAAAAAACTTTCCGCCAATCTTCACCCTCTTTTTAACAGATCTTATTGTAAAAGACCAGAAAGCATTAAAGGGAAGTAAAGATCACAACAAAACACGCAAGTAATAACCATGTCAAGTTGTCAAACACAAGCGTTTTGCCGTGCTCTTCTTTCAGTGCCGTCCTGTTACCTAAACTCACTATTACTACGATTAGGCTTGTTGGGTAAATTGTGGTCCAGGTAGCGGACAATTCTCGTACCTTATTAAGTTCGTCCACCCGAGCTGAGTCAGGTTTCTTAGGGTGTACGTTTGAGACCATCGAGGTCTTCTTTCCAGGGAATATAAATCCTTTATTAGTTCTCCAGAGTGCTTTGGAGTCTGTAAGTTCTCGTTTCTTTACAGTCTCTGGGTGAATGGGGAGAACTGTAGCAGAGTTGTATAAAGGGCAGTAGGTAAAACGCCTATCTTTCTCCTACGAAGGAATAAGTAAAATTAGCTTATTCAAGCGACGATGCCAAGTTTACACCTTGCCGAAGTAGCCACAGCCTGAACTTCTGGACTAGTCAAACTTATTTTCTCTCGTTAAACTGCCTTTTTCGAGTGCGAGCATAAGTTTTTTTTTATAGAATGTGGGGAATATTACGCACGCTGTGATTGGCCGTTACCCATGACTTATTTAAGTACAGACATATGGATGACGACAAAGGTAATCAAGAAATAGGTGGTAATGATCGGAAGACAGGAGAAAAACGCGAGAACAATCAACCGGCGCCAAGAACAGATAACCAAGCAACATATGATGATGGAAGGGTAGCGCACAACGGGTGTCAATTAATTACATACCCTGGCTAGGACTTCTCTTAGCTTTTCTTTGGCCAGTTCAGTAGAGTTCAGGGTCTGTATGCTGTAGTTATGCGCAGCGTATTGATGAAGATCAGTCATGTCTACAGCAATAGTGTGCGGTCTTCTTTTAGGTTCTGTTGTACGAGTCCTCATCTAAAGTAAAAAGAATTTGACAAGATAGCTCATTAAATCCGCAATACCAGACTTAACAGAATCAAACGCAAGTTCAAATATTGTAGAATGTACCAGGCGCTCAGATAGTAAAGACCACGCGAAAACAAGCTTAGCGAAAATAAGACGCGCGGTATCTGGGGAAGGAGGCACGCGCTTGAGGACTGATGGGATAAAAGCGATGTCACGTGGTTTCTCCGGGGGCAAACATGTGATAAATTTTTCCAATACTAGAAATAGCGGACGAGTTTGTTTATTCTTGAAAACAGAAAATGAACAACTTTTTATATTAAAGACGATAATGGCAAATTATGGTCGAGAGTGATCAGTTTTACTTGTTTGGATGCAGTAGCGACTGTAGATGTCCTTACAGCAAGCAATAATGACGTCAATTTTGTCGAAGCGCAAACCGTACATTGTGCATGCCTATTTAATCGTCGTTTCGTTTTAAGAGAATAAACAAAGTCGACCGCGATTTCTCGCATTGGCAAATTTTATCTTTTGTTTGCCACCTGACATACCACGTGACATTGCTTTTATCCCATCAATTCTAAAGCGCGTGCAAAGATGGCGCGTATCGTGAATAAGGTCTATTCCTTGTTCAGATACACCACCATCCGCCTTCTCTCTCCCCAGTCCCAGCTCGTCAACTACGCCTGGTAAATCAACAAACGTACCAATAAAAATCTTTTTCATCAGCAATATTAAATATTTGTTTTACTTACAATATTCTCTTTGACGAAGTCATGTTTAACCAGTTGACCCTCTCTTTCCTTAAGAAGTGCAACATAATCAGTGTTGTAAAGGGACAAGGGTGTCCACGACCGAGTTTTCTTGAGTCTAGGGTCCTCTAGCCCGTTGCCTGTACCAGCCTCTTCCATTTCGGATCCATTACTGGACTCTAGTTCTAGACGGCAAAAAAGAGCGATATTTGTCAAAGCTCTATTATACTGTTTAAACAGTTTTGAAATGGTGTGGTACGGTGGCTTATACAAGCACATTTAAATATACTGTATATAGCACAACCACAATTCACGGAAAATCATGAACAGAGCGAGATAGAACGAGAGCTCACGGCAATATACCGAGAAATCACGGAAACGCAACGAGTAATCACGAAAAACACCGAAAACTCACGAAAACAAAAAGTCAACTCAAAGGGAAACACTATAAGAGCTCACAGCAAAACCAACCAAGAAATCACAGCGACACAACGAGAGCTCGCGGCAAAATATTGAGAACTCACGGAAACGCAACTAGTAATCACGAAAAAACACCGAAAAATCACGAAAACACAAAAATAACTCAAAGCAAAACACTCTGAACTTTAACCCATTCGCCCCTCAACCGCCCGTAACCGCCCGTGCGGATCCAGGTCCTCCCCTTTGTGACGTCATCAGTTTTAACGGTCAAGGACAACTTTCTTCGCTAACTTGTGTAGAGTGAAGAGATCTTTCAAACCATACCAGAATAAGCACAATTCAGTCAAGGACACCGGAGAAAGAAGCAAAAAACCACGTGACATTGACCTGAAAATCTCCATGAAAATCTTGTTCCATTGCCCACCTACCTTTCCTTTCACCTAATCCTAAGATCCTAAAAGCTTTCCTAAATACTCTTCCCACCAAAATGAAGCCTACTAAATGCCCAGCAAGAGAAAAAAAAAATGAGGCAAGAAAAGCGAAAAAAGAAGGGAGGAGAAAAAGCGAAAAGTAAAAGTCAAGACTGCCTCGAAAGTTTGCTTTCTGCGCATGCCCGAACTTCGCAAGCTGATGTTTTGCATCTGGATCAGGAGGCCGCCAAGTGTACGGCCTGTAAACCGGTTTGTGGTTAGTTTTAGCTCTTTATAGCACGACAGTGACCAGAAAACCACTCGACTAGCTTCAAAACACGTTTTTCGGCAAAATCTCCAGGAGCGAATGGGTTAATACGGCAACACAACGAGAGCTCACAGCAAAACCAACCAAGAAATCTCAGCAACACAAGGAGAGCTCACGCCAAAATACTGAGAACTCAAGTAAGTGAAATAATTTGTCGGTGTCAGCAGCGAAGTGGGAAAAGGATACAACGGCAAGGACAAATAGATTTTAGCAAGGTGCGCAGGCCGTTGGAAATGTCCTGAAAAATATTTCAGGAAGATTAAGAAGGAAAAGACACCACCACACATCGGCATCATGCAGCACAGGGAAACAGAAGAACTATACGGAGGGTTACTTGCAAAAGTGTACAGGAAAAGTACAGAATGAGCCACTTCAGACCTTAACAGGTTCGTTGAGTGTAGTTCTAAATAAGTAGAAATCAGAGACTTTAAGTGATGACCGCGCAACTCTGTCACTCTGAAGATGAAAGACCTCTTCGCAGCCCAAGAAGGACGGAGAAAAGCAGAGAGAGATGAAATCTGGAAAGCAGGATGCAAAATAATAAAGTGAGTGACAAGGTCGTATAGCAAGGAAAATTAGAACAAGAGCAGTTTAAATGAGATCTTTCGTGCCCACACGTTCCCAGGCCTCCATCTTTGGTGTTACACGCCGTGTGTCGGCCACCGGCCGTGGCACCTGGCGTTGAATAGCCTGCGAACTGCAAACGTATTTCCGGTCGTCGGAGGGAGAGAAGCGACGACCAAAAATACGTCTGCAGTCCTTAGGCTAGGCGTTGAAAGGAAAGATTGCTTTTGAGGAGGTTGTTAGACGCTTCTTATTTTTATCCTTCCCATTACACTTTGCGGTTTCTGTTTCCAACAATATAACGAGAACTAGAAACGAGAGCGACTTGTAAGTGTTTTATGCGCTGGAGGTCATCATTGGCAGCCCATCTTCTATGAATGATTACATAATTCTTCCAAGTGGAGGTTTTATAAACACACATGCTCCTTAGAAGAGTTACACATGATGTTATCAAGGTATGACCACAAATCTTTAAGTAGAGACATGCTTACATGTGTCTTTAACCAGGGTTTATTATAGAAATTGGCCAATGAGGGTCAAATGGGTCCCCTTCTGTAATTTTAGGGGGCCCTTTTTTAAGAAAGGGCACGAAGGTTTATTGACTCTTTGCCGCCATTTTGGAACATTCTGGGCAACTGAAAAAGCCTGGGCTCGAATTACTGCAGAATCGCGGATGTTTGTCTTTTGAAATAATGACTCTAACAAAGAGGAGAAAGACAATTGATACAGTAGGAGGCTATAGAAGTTCAAAGTAAATTTATAGAGCGGCCATCAAATCAGTGTTGTTGTCAGTGATGCTTTCTAATACTTAAAAAAAAAATAGTGCTTATCCTTGGGTCTTTTTTTTGGCGCCTCATTTAACGCGGCAAGGAAAATTTTATGCGGCATTTTGTTTCAAATTGCGGAAATCCCGCAAGGCCGCGCTCTAGAATAAACCCTGTTTGACCATGATAATAACTTAAATCACAACTCTGAGAAACTGTGAAAAAAGAAAATTACTTCCAAGAAAGCCAAGCTTAAGCGTGTTTTTCACTTCCTTTCTTTTGCTTTTGCAAGTTGACTGAAAAGCCGTGAGAAGTGCAGCAGCCCTATTTGCTCCTCATCGACTTCTGTAAACGCCATTAGAAATGCAAAACTACTGCTCGAGATCTACAAGTCACCTACCTCCGAAATCCTCTGCAGTCAGCGGCACTCCAAACTCTCGGCTTATAGACACAATCATGTCAGCTGAAGGAAATAAGTCGTTACGAGTCACCTCTCGGAGTTTGGTGACTCTTAACATCTGCAAGAAATATGTGGCGATGACTGTTAAGCAACAACACTGACTATAAACTTGTTCCCAGCGTCATCTTAAGAGAGAGGACCTTCATAATAAGGTAGAACAGTAATAAGGATTAGTTAGAAACTGAGGAAACTACCCGCATTAAGGGGTGTTTAGAGAGTAAAGTAATTGATGTAAGTTAGTAAATTTAAACCCGGTCTGTGCTCTAGCAGAGCCCGGTGGTCCCTGGCGCCCAACTTTTGCTCCTGGACGACTAAAAAATCTCAGATTTTTCATACAAATCATATGCTGGACACTCTAGATTTACAGGTTCAGAGCACTGGGCAACCTTCAATTTTCCTTAGAGCACAGCCTTGTAAAGAACTGTAGTGTAACGGATATCATCACCACAAACTGAGGCCATGTCAACAAGAATTCAGGCATTTTTGAACCAGCATAATTTTTATCCGGATTCGTGTCGACCGTAGTCTCTTTAAGGGTCGTCACGCAACCCTCCTAGGAGCGTTGCGTGATGACCCTAAAACGACTGCGAAGGAGACTATGTGGACGGAAACTGAAGGAGAGCGCTTTTAAAACAATATGGTTACGGTGACCGGATTAACTGGTTTCGCGTGAACGGTGGGCAGATTGGTGTTTAAAAGTATGCGTTTTCAAAAAATACCCGGATTCATGTAGACGTAGCCTAAGTATGTCTTAGAGACCTTTAGATTCGAGGACGAGAACGACTACGAGTACAAGATTTGACCTAATGTTTTGTCAGGTATTTTCAAAACATAGACTCCCCGGAAAGTGTCATTTTACCATTTTTCACTAGAAACGTTAGCTCTGTTATCTTTATTGAAGGGGGTTACGCTCTTTCCCGATCGCAAAATGATAAAAGTTCTAACATTTGATACTTTGTTTTCGCCACAACCACATACGAGCGCTAAAAGGCTCGTAGTGGAATGACGACGACTACCACGTTTTCCCGCCTAAATGACGCTAGTTCTCGCGCAAGCACTACTTAGTATTCAAATCTCATACTCGTAGTCGTAGACTCTAAAGGTCTCTACTGTAACGACTTTTCCTGCAATCGCAGACAGGATATATAGCTATTTTATGAAGGTCACTCAAACAAATCATTGTAGTCAGTTCCGTCTGCTCACAAGCCCAATGCTCAATTACCAATAACACATTTTCAAAATAACCCTAACTGAGGATATTACAAGGCCGCGCGGAGCTACGAAATTTCTCTTCTCTGAAATACCAATCCTTTTCAATTTAATAGTTCTCTTGTCGTTAAAGGCGCGATTTGTTATGTAGCCATAGCAACGGGCATCTTCTCAAGTGCGAAGATAACATTTTATTTTCAAACGTGAAGATAATCATGTTTTCGCGCTAAAGCTCACCTGGTATTTTACTGGTGGTTATTTTATAACACCTATGTTAGTTACTACATAATAGTGCATGAAAAATTACGTAAGTATTTCGCAACAATATTAAATCTGTCGCTTCCAGTGCTTAATAGTCAGGTTTTTTCCAGACCTTACCTGGTCGAGTTTGGCCAATGGTTCGAAGCAGGGTTTCGGTACCAGATCCCTAAAGTACAGTAATGGATTTTGAACTATGACCTCGAGTGGCTCGTGAAGTCTAACTCGGCACAAGTCTACGTCGAGCGCTGCGTACAACCGCTCGTGAAACCGCAGAGCAGAATTGTAAAGGACGTTAAACTTGCTGGTATCTAAATGGCGAAGCAAAAGAATGACCAACATCAATTTTCTCCTAACACTATCCATACATCATCTAGAGAAAATGTCGTGAGAATTTATGAAATGATCACCTGAGGAAAAATGCATTGATCCTTTATCAAATTCTCTCAAATGTATGTAATTCTTTGTGGAATAAGCTGAGATCAGTCTGGAGAATTTGTATGTGGATATTGGGGCCTACCTTCTTCCCGCGGTCTGGGTAGTTTATCCCAGAGTTTTTTGATGGCCAGACCTTCTAAAACAAACACGTGGTACTGTCAGTATCAAGAACTTGAAATCCCGTTTCAATGTCTAAAGTTTTGCTCTTTCGCTGATCTCTGCGGAGAGACAGTAACCAGACTAATTGATTACGACTGTAGAACTCTGTCTGCTTAGTTCCCAGTCGCTCGCGTTCACTTCCCATCACCCCCTGCGCTCTGCGCTCGTTCCCATCATTCCCCTCTCGCCCTTCTTGCTTGCAAGCCTTGGGAAAGCCTGTGGAGAAAGCAAGAATTCTGTGATAACCACAGACCGCCTAACCTTCAAATTTTTCGGATGAGTGTTTTTTTTTCCTCCTTAAATTTAAACCGCGAAACGACGAGAGATTTCTCGCTTGCAAAGTACGAGCCTCGTACGCGTGAAGGCTCCTCCAAGTCCCGCTTTTCGGCTATTTTAGTTCTGGAGTAGCGTGCAGTGCAGGCGTATTTTGGGGGGGCGAAAGCTGCTTGTTTATGATCGTACCGTTGTAACCGCCATCTTTGACCATTTTCTCCTCTCATTTCGAGTTTCAACATGGCGCCTTCTTGAGCAAAACATTCGCGCGCCTAAAGTCTGGAGTGAATATATGGTAAAAATGCAGCAAAGCAGCTGGAAGTTAAATATCAGAATCAGACATAAATCCTCCAAGAATATTTTTGTGGTGTTCAGAAGGGACTGAGTAAGTCCTTTAAAATGTTTTTTTTTTGGCTTTCCCCTCAAAGATACCTTCTAGTTCTAACCTTGAAAGTTTGTACGTTGACAAAGCAGCCTCGATCACATGTTACGGCAGTGTGTCTAGTTCCAGGGCCCCGGCATTGACCGCTGTAATTTCAAACTGCAGTTTGGCGAAGAAACAGCGCATTTTTGTACTCAAACATGTAAATTATACGACCAAAGGGGCACTGCGAAAAGATTAAATAAGCACGTTAAACATATCGCATGGTTGGTCTCCAAAGTCAAACAAACCAAGAGGGATTAGCTTAACATAGAGGGCAGCGCGAAGTTACTTCAAGTTGCACATATACAGCCAAAGATTCAAAAGAAATCCGACCTTCCAGCACATGAATACAGCATACCAGTCCACACGAAGATTAACGGTCATAATATATTAATATTGTATCATTGTGAATAAGAGAAGGGAGGAAGCCTTAAAGAGGAGGGGGCGCAGTGACATTCTTCTCCTAAAAGGGGAGGGGGGTGGGGGCGGATAATTAGAAAGGGAGGCTTAATAGAAGATTTACGGTATTATTAATGAACTCCGACTTCAGTATCAAGGGCATCACTGGCTGTTGCTGCCGTCGGTCCATTTATTAGCTTACTGTATTGTATGCGTGATAGATAAAATAATATTCATCCTTATTACCAACAGGACGCTGTGTGAGCGTATATTTGGGCAACGATGTACTAAGCGTGTGTGAAGATTTTTACGTGTATTATGGATGTGTAGGATGTCTGAGTAGGTCTGTAGCGTTTTGTGTTTCAGGGGTTGGTTGAGATTCAATTAGTGAAACTGGTTTCTCGTAGAATTTCTTGTGAAGTAACAAAGAATGATTTTTTGGAAGTTAGGGCCTGTCTACAAGGAGAGAGGGTTACCCTTGTGCTAGGGTTACCCTAGCAAGCGGGTTAAAGTTAGTTTTTTTTTACAAACAAATTTCACGGGTAGGGTTACCCTACCATCCGGGTCAACTTTACCAGCTTTGCTGACGTGTTTCGTCATGCGTGACATTCTTTGTAAAGTTCCAACATTTGAAATATCTTGAAGTTCTCTATACACTGGACGAAAAAACGGATTTACCCCTATAGCAAATTTGGAGCAAATCATCTGCAAATGCCACATTTGCTTAATTTTGCTCAATTTTGCCTTATGACGTAGGACCAACTTTGCCATAATTTTGCATTAGTGGCAAAGGTGGTAAATGCCGAATTTGCCTCAAATTTGCCCCGTGTGTAAAAACAAGGATAACCTTAGACTGTTCACAGTCCCCTATTTTTTCGTGAGATCGTTTAGGTATACCGCGTCTTACCGCCACGGCTATCTTGATTTTCAAATGTAGCGAGGGGGCGGGCGTCGGGGATTATAGCTCTAGGTGAAGTGGCGGGGTGGGGGGGGGGGGGGGGGGGGGAAGGTGGCGAGAAAAATAAAGGGACTGTAATAACATCACTGCAGCTTGCGTTCACGGAGCGCGTTGTACCAGCAACGCAGGCGTTTAATTGGTCATTAGACAATAGATGTTAATTTGCGTTGATATAAACAGCTTTAGTTTCAGTTGCCGACACTGACAAGTCGTTGACAAGTCAACGTTTCCATAAAACGTACGCTTTCATACCATAAGGCACATCTTGCGTAAACACACGAATGATTTTTGATATTTTGATTAGTAAAATGTTTCCTTGTGCATGTTTGCTGATTTCATTTCGAGGAATGACCCAGAAACATTATAAAATCACTGTTTCGAACGGACATATTTGTAAACACGCGAAATAGATGCTAAATGTGTCTGGCATGTTTTTCATCACCAGCGGAGTTTCTTAATTAATGAATGGTAAAAGGCGTGAAATTCCTGTCACGCCTCCCGAACGCGAGCTGCAGTGATGTTATTACAGTCCCTCTATTTTTCTCGCTTCCTCCCAAACCACCCCCGCCCCCTAAGTAGTTTTGACACTCATGCGAGATGGCAACCCGTAACGCAGAGCGCTCGATCTCGACGATCTTACGGAAAAATAGAGGACTGTGAACAGTCTAGGATAACCTTTACTTTAGCAAGGCATTTACAGGGGTGTCAAACGTGATAGCAAAACTGACATTTGTCAGGTTTTTGCCCAAATGGGCAAAAGCGATCGAAGATGAATTTTTGAACGCTTTTGCTCTCTATAGCAAATTCGGTCAAAGTAGTAATTTCCCACATTTTTGCTCAGGATAGTAAATCTGAGCAAAAATTAACTTTATTTGTGTTTCGCCCAGTGTAGTAAATGAGGCCAAATTATCACTTCTTCCGTATCTTTGCTCAGTGTGGCAAATATGTTCAAAATAGTCGTTTGCCACTGTTTTGATCAGGGTAGCAAATTTGGTCAAATACCACTTTATTCTCAATTTTGCTCAGGATGGCAGATATGATCAAAACAGTAGTTTCCCATACTTTTCCCCATTGTAGCAAAGTTGATCAAATATCAGTTCTTCTGTATCTTTGCTCAGGATGGCAAATATTGCCATGATAGCAGTTTTCCATACTTTAAGTAAGGTAAACAAAGTTGATTAAAATATCACTTTTTTACACTTTCGCTCAAGATAGCAAATTTGATCAAAACATCATTATCCACATGTTTCTTATTTTTATTTGGTACCATAAATGACTGACAAACAATTTAGACACCAAACAAAATTTCAAGAATAAAATGACTTTATTATCTTTGATATACACTGTACAATAAAAAGCAAGATAAATTAAAAGAAAGTTCCATTGGCCTCTGCAGGGCACTGCATGTACCACAAAATATATGCCTTTAAATACAAAGCACATACAATGTGAAACTAACTAAATTCATACGTGTATAAGAATGTACATTGGGTTTGAAAGTACAAGTCAACACTAGCTGGTTCATAATTATCTAAGGTTGGTACAGTAAAACGTAACTCCATTTGAGTGGTATACTTCAAATATACTCTTTCTAGATTCAATTGATACTATTGGCAAATGGTTGTACGATGACAACACGTACACATCACTCCCAGTGTAGATGTGACATCCTTACTAATGGACAGAACATCAACTGCAGGAAATAAAATTAGCCTCAAATTATTATGATAAGCGACATTCCTCTAATAATTATTTATAAGAACTTGTTTTCATCTGATAAATATTATCCACTACCCAAAATAGGCAGTGAATAATATTATATAGTGTAATTAGTGCTATTCACCGACCCCAAGGGGAGATACATCTGTATGATTCATTTTTAACCAAATCAGTTAGATAAAAATATTTCTTGTAAATAAAATGTGTTACTATGCGAAAGCTCTGTGCATTTCTATGATTTGGGTACAACTTCGATATATTTTTACCCAGCAGTAAACACTTACAAGCTTAATTTTGTCACCTTTTTAGCATGTACATGTATTTTATTTTACAGGTGCTTCATTTACTGCTAAACCAAACTTCTAAAACTAGCATGAAATGACACCCCAATTTTACTCTCATCCTATAGCTAGCCAAAGGCTTTCCAAGTTATGAAAGCAAATCTGCTATCCACTGATTTGGTTAAATACTTGTATTATTATTATTATTATTATTATTATTATTATTATATCACTGTAAATAATATGATTTGGTGAAATTCTTGTATTATTATATGACCATAAATAATTTATTACATTTATTTTTTTTACTAAAATCAAATTATTTGCTAAAAATTTGAGCAATTTTTTTCTGATTCACATGATCAGCTGTTTTGCTTGCAGTATTGGACTGATTAAATATCCAAATTATCCAAACACAATCTATACACTATGAAAGCTCTGTAGAACTTCTTTAATTCATCATTATCATTATTATTATTGGCATGCAGGTGATTAAAATTTAAGCCATGCTTATCAAAAAACTGTTATCACACACGGTATTTTTTTTTTTGCATAAAACATAACTGCACTCTTTTTTCATAAAATATGCCAAGAACAAAATAGGATCACGGCATTTGGAGTCCCGTAATTACTCTACCATGGGGTGTATTGGCTAGATTTAGTCCTCGGAGTGGCACTTTTTAAGGCAGTGCTTAGGGTAGCCCTAGGATCTGTCACCACTGCGGAAAGTGGATGCAGATGTATCTCCAATTACATATGTTGGGTGAATGGAAACGACGACTGAAAATACAGCTGCATTTACAGGCTACTAGAACGAAGGTTTTTGAAATTCAGTAAAGTTGCCAAGTTACAGAGTGATTCGGTACAAACTAACAAAGACAGCTCTGCAAAGATGGCAAATTTTGCAGACATTTGTCTGGTAAGGGAACGTTTGTGGCTCCACCGTACCATACAAAGGTCATTGAGATTATGTCACTTTGTGTTAACACTTTATTTCAAATCGGACTAATCACAAACAGCCTAAGAACCTAGCCAATCACAAAACGCTGACATACATGCATGTCTTTGTGACTCTGTGGGATTCAAACATGATATTGTGCACTAATTCTCAGACAGCATGCTCTATACAGAAGGTTTAGAGTGTCTGCAACACAGGCAAGATCTTCATTGGATTGTGACAAATCACTTTGAGATTTGGTAATTTACCTAGTTTTAACGTGGCTCCTTCCCATGGGTGTAAAAGGATATTCACTTACTACATTGTAGGTCTTCATCAAAACTCAAAAAATTGTGCAATTGTCTACTGAGTAAATATGGTTACAGGAACTTAACTGAAAAGGAACTGAATCACGATGCATGTCAACTTCAATTTGAGTGTTATTATTATTTTGTACATTATTATCTAAAATGTCTTCTTCTTTTCTGAATGCATGTTCTTCAAAAAATTATCTGTGTTATACTTATGATCTAGTTCCTTTTTCTATTGTAAGTGGTGGGTGCCAGAGCAAACTCAGGAGCATCATCTGGTGCTCCTTGGTTTGATGCTGGTCTCACTGTGTGCTCTATTACCATTATTTTCACTTCATTGGCTTTGACACCATGCAACTTTGCGGTCCAACTGGGCCATTAAACCATTAACCTCAATGCTCTGCCAGGAAAGTGGCCTTACACAGAGATTTTCCCTGTTTGGGAGGTCCTCATCTGAACCTGAAGAATTACCTTCGTGCCACTCTGATACAACTGTTTCAGACAAGGACTCCTCTGATGACATATATGCAATGGACATACATGCAAGGTACTTGTCCTTGTCTGACTAACTGATGCTACACTGTAGTTGACTCCCTCAGAGCATATTGGCCCTTCAAATTTTTTTTTTTCTGAAAGAAAAATGAAGACCATGATTTAGCAGCCAACAAGTAACCCACAGTTGGTAAACAAGCATGTACTGCTCATACTGAGTGTAAATGATTGGGTTGCAGAACAATGACACAATGCCAAAAGCTGAAAACACTCTCTTAATCAAAGGAATAGTTTGAGGATATTTGTGAGAAAAATTTCTCCCTGCATTTTATTCCTACTAACGTTTTCATTAAATATATATGTTTTTTGGAACAGGTGTTAAAGTAGAGAGCAGAAATGCCTCTTTCTGTTGAATCTGCATTTGTTTCATTAAGACTCTTTAAAGTGTAAATAAAAACTGAAATAAATTAATTCCCCTGTCATTCAAGAGCAGAACTGATAGTGTGACCCACAGGTCACCAGGCTCTAATAGAGCACAGCCATGACTCAACTGTACACATAAACTGCAAAACCGGTCAGAACCTGAGAAACGTTATTAAGGCAACCCACATGTTGCTTAGAACAATAATTAATTAATTGTGGTTATTTGGCATGATAAAGCAAAAGCATTTACTCGCAAAATGAACTAACAAAGATCCCTCAACATCATTGAGCTGTACAAAAAGGTATAAATAATGAGGTATTGTCATTTAAAATGTGGAACAGTAATACAGTGGTCACTTGGAATGACACTTATGCTTCAAGATCTGGCAAGTGCCGTCATTCGCAAAATGAACCAAAATTAAGATCTTACAATATCACTGAACCATATGTATAAACCATAAGAGTTTTGGATGGTACAATTTATGAAAGAAGAATTACTTGTCATTTAAATGTGGAACAATAATATGGTGGTCACTCAGAATGACACATAGGCTTCAAGATCTGGCAAGTGCCGTCACTTGCAAAATGAACCAAAATTAAGATCTCACAATATCACTGAACCATATGTATAAACCATAAGAGTTTTGGATGGTACAATTTATGAAAGAAGAATCACTTGTCATTTAAATGTGGAACAATAATACGGTGGTCACTCAGAATGACACATAGGCTTCAAGATCTGGCATATGCCATCACTCGCAAAATGAACCAAAATTAAGATCTTACAATATCACTGAACCATATGTATAAACCATAAGAGTTTTGGATGGTACAATTTATGAAAGAAGAATTACTTGTCATTTAAATGTGGAACAATAATATGGTGGTCACTCAGAATGACACATAGGCTTCAAGATCTGGCAAAATGAACTAAAATTAAGATCTCACAATATCACTGAACCATATACATATAAACCATAAGAGTTTTGGATGGTACAATTTATGAAAGAAGAATCACTTGTCATTTAAATGTGGAACAATAATACGGTGGTCACTCAGAATGACACATAGGCTTCAAGATCTGGCATACGCCATCACTCGCAAAATGAACCAAAATTAAGATCTCACAATATCACTGAACCATACAATTTATGAACTTAAGAAGAATCACTTGTAATTTAAATGTGGAACAATAATACGGTGGTCACTCAGAATGACACATAGGCTTCAAGATCTGGCATATGCCATCACTCGCAAAATGAACCAAAATTAAGATCTTACAATATCACTGAACCATATGTATAAACCATAAGAGTTTTGGATGGTACAATTTATGAAAGAAGAATTACTTGTCATTTAAATGTGGAACAATAATATGGTGGTCACTCAGAATGACACATAGGCTTCAAGATCTGGCAAAATGAACCAAAATTAAGATCTCACAATATCACTGAACCATATACATATAAACCATAAGAGTTTTGGATGGTACAATTTATGAAAGAAGAATCAATTGTCATTTAAATGTGGAACAATAATACGGTGGTCACTCAGAATGACACATAGGCTTCAAGATCTGGCAAGTGCCGTCACTCACAAAATGAACCAAAATTAAGATCTCACAGTATCACTGAACCATATGTATAAACCATAAGAGTTTTGGATGGTACAATTTATGAAATAAGAATCATTTGTCATTTAAATGTGGAACAATAATATAATGGTCACTCAGAATGACACATATAATTCAAGATCTGGCAAACTTATGCCGTCACTTGCAAAATGAACCAAAATTAAGATTTCACAATATCACTGAACCATAATTATGTGTAGATGTAAAACAAGAGTTTTTGACTGTAAAAATTTCAAAAGGAAAATCATTTGTCATTTGAAATGTAGTACAATATTAAATAATAAATTATAGTGACCACTGCTTTGTCATTAGTGCTGTCACCTGAAAAGTACAGTAACCCAAAAGATCTGACAGATTAACTCAGCTGTACAACAAGCCAAATTACTGAATTATGGACGTGCTAAGGTCACATCGCCGACTTAAATTGGTGTAAAAGAAATGTTTGCCTGCACAGCTCAAGATCTGGCTAGTTAAGATTATCCCATTAATGAAGACGATGCGCAACAAAGAGTACAGTTATTTCTGCAGTAAACAAAAAGGAATCAATCAATGGCATATCTGTGCATGCATCTTAAATTTTAAGATTTACCTTTGAGGTTTTAAGCTTACGCAAAGTTATTAGAAAACCAAAGTAAGTAAACGAACCACGATATCAAGAAGAACATACCTTTCTGCAATCCAGCTGAGTTGATGACTTGGAAACAGGCTTTATGTGAAGAATATCGCAACTGATCACTTTCTCTCGAAAATAACAAAGGTATAAATCGTAATAGAACAGCTGAATAGAATGACAGGCTTATAACAAAACTATTCGTTTGCAAGGGGATAAACTAGAAAGGGATAACCTCTTTTATCTCCTTTTCACTTTCCGATTTGGATTTGTGAATAAACAGTTATTATCATTATAAGGCTGTATTGCTTGTGAAGTCCGCGTGAATTTGAACTATTCAACGAAAGTTTATTTTACACTATTCTATTGGTTCAAAAGCCGCACGTGACAATGTAAATCAAATCGCGCATGTGCCAAAGTCACGTTCAAGTCTGGGAAACAACAAACATGGCGGCTGATTTTGCGGTGCATGGACTACATTCACCGGCCGGACGATCAAACTCTGCAATCTACTATTGAAATGACTCGTGAGTTCAAACCTTTCACATATTGTGCATTTTGTTCATCCAAATTGTAAATGGTAACGTTTTACGTCATCCTGGGGTACCAGGCCCTCCTATTCCGAGACGTCTTGTGATATTTTGTTTTTTTCCGAGCCACCGACCCAATATCAGGAAACGCATTCGACGCTAAACGAGAAAAAAGGGGATGGCCTTACGCGAAATAACCAGCTGCAGCAAGTAATATGATAAACTTTGAGAAGAATGTGATGGTGATTGAAATGGGGCAATGGAAAATCAAAACTTGAGTGAAATAACACTGTGAAGTTTGGTGAATGTGCAAACGTTGGTTAAAGTGGTCGTAAAGATAGTTCTTTGATCATATTTTGCATAAATTTACGCCTCTAGTTACCATACATTTACACAGTAACTTTGCTATGCCAGAAAATATCAAGCAAACATTCAGTTTTGACGTTCGATTTTTACACAGAGAACAAAATGGCGGCAAATTTGAATCTAAACACCAAATTTACTATTAGGAGCAAAAGTGAAACAAAATATGTGCAAACTTGATATTTACTCCACATTTACGCCACCCTTGCAGAAAAGTAAACTTTCACTTTTGAACAAAATTTGCACCAAGAACAAATAAGTAGCAACATTAGTACCCTAAATTTACAATAGATTTGCTCAACTAGCAAACTTAGGCAAATCCGTTTTTTCGTCTATGGAAAACACGTTAAATTCAGGAAAGAAAGGGAAAATATTATCATATATTAGGGTAACCCTTAAGCACTCAGGTAGGGTCACCCTAGCGCTAGGGTAACCCTTAAGCACTCAGGTGGGGCTACCCTAGCGCTAGGGTAACCCTACCTGCCTTGTAAACACGTCGCGAGAAAAAAGAAGAAATATGCGAGTGCTAGGGTAACCCTCTATCTAGGGTAACCCTAGCACCAGGGTTACCCTCCCTCCTTGTAAACAGGTTCTTAAAAGTGATTTTAGGTGTTGCAGTGAGATAGTTGTAGGGGTGCTAATTTGGTTATGAAGGGATTATTTAGATACAGACTGTTAAAATAAAGTGGTTGTGAAAGATCTTATCAAAAGTCGAAAACATACTTGTACTTAGGCTTTCTGTTTAGGATTGTTTTTCGGTTTTTTGTGATAATATTTGTATGCATAGGCGTACGGGCCGGGGGGGCGAGGGGGGCTGCAGCCCCCCCAAAGTTTGGGCAACCCAGATTTTTTGGGCAGCAAGAGAAAATTTGGGCAAAGCCATTTTTTAAAGACGTTTCCGTGTTTTTTTTATTAGTTTAAAGACACAAATATTTTCTATTTTAATCTGAAAAAGATCCTGAAGTCAGTGTAATAATCCAGTTACATTCTCTCGAGACACTCACAGTGGTTGCTTAGCACGTGATGAGTTTCTGGCTATAGGGAAGGGTATCATTTGTTGATTTACATATTTATAGTTTTTTATTGTTGAGCACTGTACTGCACTGCACTGACCGGAATGGGCTCTTTCCAGTCGTGAATTGATTAGAATAAACTTCCGCATATCTTCCTAGAATCATCTCCGCCCGTAGAAGAATGTATGGTAGATAGCATACAGCAACAGTGGGTGTGAAAATGAAGAAGTGGCTGACTAGAACTCAGCTCGAATTACGAGACGAATATTAATTTTTGTTCATAATCTATCAAGCAATAATTTATTAAAGTAGACCGACATGTTTACAAAACCGCTAACAAGAGCGCCTCGATACATACTAATGAAATGGAATCTTCTCTCTAGCGATCGGCAGGAGCTACCTCCATGATCTTTTACACACGTTTTTAAAAAGATTGAAGCTACTATGAAGTGAAATTGCATGTCAAAAGAGATTCGTTTTCTACAGATAACGGCCAAACATCAAGATTGTTTTTTAGCATGTTTCTAAAACTTCATCCCAAAATATCCCGATAACTCTTTTATAGATTCCATTTTAACTTCACGAACATCGACGCAACTGTTGGAGAAAAAAGTTGCCGTGAACGATTTTGTAGGAACAGTTCCCAGTGCCAAGAAATATTGCTGCAAGTAAAATAGACAATGGCGTCATTTCGTTGCTATGACAACTCCCATGTCATTAAAACCTATGATAAATTTTTATCTATATCTAATAAAACTATGGTAGCAATGTTTCCAAATGTTTGTCTATGGCGACGTAGTTATGCTCAAAATTGGGAAGTATTGACCCTGAAAAACTGTTACAGTATCGAGCCACCTTCATATGCCAGTACGGCCCAAGTTGTTGCATCGTATGGCCCTCGTTTCTTTTCTACTGTTTCGTAAAACTTTGGGCAAATAGTTTACCGCCCCCCCCTGGCAAAAAATTGCCCGTACGCCTATGTTTGTATGGAGAGAACGTGTAAAAGGGAAAGTTCATTTAATATAGAGAAGGGGGTATGAAGATGTTGAGGGGGAGGGGGGGGAAGCGGGCTGAAATTTTGTGCGTTTGTTTGGGGGGTTTTGAAAAACCGGTGAGGTCTGAGGGGAGGGCGTAAAATCTGGTTATAGAACTAGGAGCCTGATTACATGAGCCGGGCTGGCTTGCTTTGCAGAGATCCCGGCACCCTTTGCGGATTATATGATAAGCGAGCCAGCCCGGTTAGCTAGGATCCTAGTATTGCGATGCCGGCATCCTCGGCGAGAAATATGATAATTTAGTATGAGAAAATAGAAGGGATTCCCGTCACGAGCTGGTTTAATTATTGGCTTGCATTAAACTTATGAAAAAATGATATTTTTTAATAGTAATTAGATTTAGTGTGTAGCACTTCTTGATTTTTTTTTGCAAAGGCACAAGAAGCACGAGAATTGATTAAAAATTGTGAGTTAAACCTCTATGTATCACGCGATGGCCTGTCTCACTGTACCAAAATTATCATATCTCGGTGAGCATTCGGAAGTCAGCCAAGCGCGGTCAGTCCACGCGTGCTGAACAAGAATGCTGTATCATGACAGACTAGAAACAATAGACAACTCCCAAAGCACAAACTCAGACAAAACGCTAAAAATCTTCAATGTTTACTCAAGTTTGGGCTTATAGAAGATAATGTCACAGTTTTTCAATGACCATGAAATTCAGAATCCGGGTAGTTAGTTAATCAATTGTGCCCTGAAAAAATTTGAAGGGAAAGAAAATACGAATTTTTAAGAAAATGCTTTTTTCGTGAGAAGGACTCTTAAACGCTGACAAACGTCAACAAATAGCTAAAACTATAATTTCTATACACTGTATGTTTGCTTTGCTCGAAATCGCGCGCATTTACAAGGCCCTCAAGCATTTTAATGACTTGCAAGGACCCATCTGTTATAACGATCCCCAAAATAAAGGGATAAGTCTCATAGTTTATTAGATATAATCGTGTAAAGTTTGCTTATCATTTTCGCATAAATTATGACCTAAATTTGGAAACCGCTGAATTTCTCGAATTGGGTCTTTGCGATTTTGGTGAAACTCTGTTCAGCGCAAGGCACTAGTGCGCACTATGTGTAGCCGAGAGATTTTCACGAAAAAATGCCTGCAACGGCAGATTTTCAACTCAGACCTCAAAGGGGCGTGGCATTATAACCACGTGACATTTACTGCGATCGCCAAAAATTTTATGTTATATTGTAGATTGATCTATATGTTATCCATTCTATGTGTTAGACTTACGATGAAAGTAAAGGTGGGGATACCAGAGAGCTTCAAAGTAGTTTGGTACCCCCCCCCCCCCCCAAAAAAAAACTGGGTCGAGTCACCTTAACCCTATTCAGACTGGGCTTTTTTGGTCAATCTGTGACTGGGGGGGGGGCTCCTCGGACCCTCCCCCCCTCTGTATCTCTGGAACCAATAATGCTAGGGTCATGAAATTTACACACAATGATCATCTCCGTACAAAGAAGCTCCACACCCAGTTTTGACTTGCCACGCCCAATGATGACGTCACAGTGACGTCATATTCCGATTTTTCAATGTTTCTTATTATTTTTCCTCTTTGATAAGTAAAATATCAATAATATTGGTAAAGTCATCTCTTTGTTATCCTTTCTTATGAACTAGTAACAAGAAAACACTTGTACTGCGAGAAAAAGCAATAGGAAGCAATAAAATTTAAAATTTGAAATGGTTGTCCGCCATCTTGGATCCGCCATCTTGGATTTCCGTTTTTTTTGTTAAAATTATAATTTAAAGCAACTTTCAAAGGGGAAAAAGCTCAGAATGTATAAAAGAAGTATCAAACTAATGTTTATTACCCAAACAAATGACTTTGGAAATGTTATTTGGAAAATAGAGCAGCATATTTGTCAAAGCAAAAAAGTGACAAATTTTACCCCACCCCTGCCCCCCAAATATTCGATGTTGAAACATTTTGATGTAATTCAAAAACTAGTCCCAAGCAAAGACCATTTTAACAACAAAAAGCACTATAAGTGTAAAAACGCGATCTTAAAACAAAAAAATCACCATTTTTTTTAAATTTTCCAAAACCTATGTGTCAGAAACTGGTTGCCATGGCAACATGATTAATCACATGGACATGGTAATTATACCAAAATGTTCCTAGATAAATTTTAGGAAAAGTCAGAAAATTTGAACGTCATAGGTCTTTCGGTGTAGGAGTTATCACGATTTTGCCGGAGGGGGGGTTCGAAAAGCCACCCCCCAGTCTCAGGCGGTGTGCGCACTACGACTGCGATGCATTGTGGATTCAAAATTTTCAAGATGGCGGCGAAGGTCGAGAAATTTCGCAGGTTATATGCTTTATTTTTCAATAGATACAGTTCTTTCCTTAGATAGTTTTTCTCGATTTCACAAGCTAATATTTGTTTAGATTTTTTCTGTGAAGAAAAACAAATGAATATTCTTCATTTCAATCTAAAACGTGGAGCCCGAAGATTCCTCCTGTAAGAGCATGAAATTTGAACCCGGTTTTTAAGAGGCTATAATTTCCATTATATTGCCCGTCGAAAGTAGAAGATAGTTGTAAGTGTTTCTACAAACCTTGTTCTACGCTAATTTTTTATCGCTCCCCAACGCGCCCCACGTTTTGTGATACTTTTTCCGAATTGAAACAGGCATGTTTCCATGGGAAAATGTAGCCTCGCGAAGACCAATGTGACATGTTACTGGAAGTGTTACTGTTGTAATCACAAGCTGATCACAAATTAGCGGGGCAGCGGCGACTGGTTCCTCCAAACAATAGCATTAGGTGAGCATAAAATGTTCGAAACTGGTATATAAATAGGCTGATGAGTACTCTGATGTAGGAATGTCTGTTTTTGTAATAGGACTAAAAAAGCATAATAAAATTGCAGTCATACATGTGACTCTCTTTATGCAGGTATAAAATCAGTAGGATTAGAATTACAGGTATTAAATTAAAAGATAAGTTTGATTATACAGTTAAGCCCTGTGCATTTTGAAACCAACAATCTACTTCCAATAGATTGTTGTGTGTTGTTGTGTGGATGTTATGACTTTGTCAGTTTCTTGCCTAGTCCCCGTTTTATTCAGTGGTGATTAGCCTCCATAGCAGGCATTTAAAAGGAAAGGGAGAAGGGTTTTGGGCACAAGAGAAATGTGAAGAGTGCACGAGGAAGGAGGGAGTGATTGCAACATTCACCTGGTTGATGTTTATAATGCAAAAAACAATTAGTCTCCTGTATGGCAGGCATTTCCCTCCCTCCTTCCCTCACATTTCTCTTGCACCAAGACCCACTTTCCCTTTTCTTTGAAATGCCTGCCACACAGGCTAAGTGATGTCATTCAATCTGTTTACCCGTTTACACTGTTTAATATATATCAAGCAATTTGCATATTTTGGTGGCTTTAGTTAAAATATAAATTGCTTGATCATTGAATGTGCTTTTGATATTGGAAAACCAAGGCTGAAAAAATGGTGACAGGGAAAGGAAATAGAAAAAGTGGAACAATGGGGCAGTAAAGTTGTGAGACTAAGAACCTGAATTAACTAAGTAAGCCTAAACAGATTCTTATATAAATAGTAGTTAGCACAAGTTTAGGCTATTTAGGTTTTTAAATGGGTTCATATTTTCTGAAGTAAAAATGTAGCTAAGAGTATTTGTGTTTCACCTTATTCCTCATATAAAGTCTGCATACCAAATTAGAAGTTATGTGAGAATGGACATAAAAAGAGGAATGTATTTAAATTTAAACATTGGCATTTACATTGCAGTTGGAGTGATAAGACAGCTTTGTCTCCAAAGAAGATTCTAAATGTTGATTTATCTCTGCTCAAGTGTACAGAATTTTTTCATAGATTTCAAAAATAAGAACCTGTTTCAAATTTTAGGCTAAACATGTTTTTATATAGAGGGGGCTCATCTGGCATAATTTTATTTTAGCTGAACAGGTTCTTGAAATTCAGGTTCTAAGTCAGGGGGTTTTACTGTACCACTAGGATCCACCTCTGCAATAACTGGTAAACCAAAAGCCCTCTTTACGGACAACCGCTTCATACAGACCCCTGATCAAGGCTGTGCTCTAGCAGAGCCCTGTGGCCCCTGGCACCTAACTTTTGCTTTTGGGTGACTAGAAAATCTCAGACTTTTCATACAAATCATATGCTGGGCAGCCTAGATTTTACAGGTTCAGAGAACTAGGCTCCTTTCAATGTTCCTTATAGCACAGCCTTGCTCATCATTACAGATAGCTTGCTTTGTTCCCTGGAAAAAAGCCCTTAAATTTTCTCTAAATTAAGATGGTTAATTTCTACAGTCCCCTCAGTGTCTGTATAACAGAGTTGACTGTGAGTATGATGAGACCTATGACACCATATTTAAATTATAAAATTGGGGTGAGGAGAAAGGAAAGGGGTCTCAAGCTATGTTGCCCCAGCCCTGATTACAGGAGATTTGTAAACATGTATGAATTTCACATTTTGAAGAGTTTTTATAATCGAAAAAAATGTGATAACATGTGTTTGTACATACTGACACAATCATTAAGCAAATATTGGCTGCAGCTTTTAAAATCTATTGACTGCATCACGCTTTGTAATCACAAATATGCCATTTTCAGTTTCAATCCAGTTATAAGACATTCTATGACTCATACCAATAGAAAAATATGGCAAATAAAGATGCTCAATATTATATTATCTATAAAGAGGACACAAGTTCACTGTACACAAATACTCTCTACTTTATTTACTTGTCTTCATGTGATGATAAATACAGATGTTAAGCAAAACGAAATGCAGACTTGGTGCCAACAGAGAACAAGTCCTCGAAACGATGACCCCCTCAACTTCGATTCTCTTATTACAGCTAGCAAGTGAACATCTTGCAATGCTGAATGACAAAACAAAATAAGCTCACTGTGTTTAAATACCGTTGCCGGGTATTCTGAAGAAGCTCCTAGTATCTTATGAGTATATCACAGCTATGCACATCAGTACCTCTTAGCACTAGTTGCACTGATTTCACGGTGAATTCAAAAATTTTCGGCGAACCGCGGGTCTTACCTCCAGTGCTTTTCATGATTGAAGCATTCAACAAAGCGTGTCTGTGCCGACTTTTCTCGGTCAGTTGCAAACAGGATGCAATTGATTACGAACAAAATACACCAGAATACACTTATCAACGGAATGAGACTGTTTTTTCCCTGAGAATTGGACAGACTTTCTTTTTCAAGGGCTTCCGGAGGACATTCAAAGCAAAATCGTATATATCTACAGCGTAATTAACGAATATTCACTCCGCAGTCGAGATGTTCACTCCACGCCATCTTGACACAAATGATCAGATTTTGAATACCGCCCATGATGCTTAGCGATCGTAGTGCGCACACCGCCTGGAACGTTCCTGTAATGATTCAGGCCTTTAACAGTTGCGTGTTTGAAGCTTTTTGTTTTCTGTCTTTTTTCCTAAAAAGAAAGATAGAAGATTTAAAGGAGAAAAATACTCTGGACGGTCAGGTAGAAATTGGGCTGAACATTCATGACTGAAGAGTAATCGGCTGACCGCTTTCAAATTGCTTTAACTGAAGGACTGTGGCCACACATGCCAGATATTTGGCAAGGGTGTTAAAAGTCTTCAATATACTAAATGCCCCACAGTCGTAAAATTTAATAGAACTTCTACGATATGGCTTTTCTCTTTGAGAAGTGCCAGGTGATTAACAGAGTGGCTTCGCAGCTAGCCTCCCACGCAGACGTTCTTAGGGGTTCGTCACGCGTTCCAGCCCCACCATAGCCTGCGCGAACCGCAGACGTATTTCCGATCGTCGCTTCTCTCAGAATCGACGACCGGAAATACGCCTGCGGTTCGCAGGCTATCTCCGTTAACGTCTGCTGATTTAGTGGGCAGGAACGCGTGACGAACCCTTAAGAATGTCTGCGTGGGAGGCTACTTCGCAGCTGACTAGTTTTGTTTGAGTGGGCTTACAGAGAAACCGCCGAGTGTACCTCCTATTTTGGAAAATACAAAAAAAAAAAGGTTTTCCTCTGAGATTTTATAACTTCAAGCAGACAAAAGGCGATTTATAAAGTTACGTTAACTTCTACTTTGTTTTAAGGCCTCCGGCAAATGCAGCTGATCGTTTGATGCTAATTACTAATAAATCACTCAGAGACGTAAGAGACAAACAAGGAAAAAAATGATAAAAGTTGAGTGAACAGGAAATTAACAGTTGCATCACTGTCAAATCATCCGCTAGAAAAACAAAATACTTCAACTTGAGTAGCAAGCCCAATTTTTTCCGCCCCTAATTAATGTTAATTACTTTCCTTCAATTTCACGTCATCTTGACAGGAACGCGTGACGAACCCCTAAGACCTGCGTGGGAGGCTAGGAAGGTACTTTTTACGCATGTCTTGTCATCAGTTGAAAACCCGGAGAAATATTCGATCGATTCATTTCAACTCTGTTATACAAGCGGTAGACAAGATGGTTGACTCGGTCGTCTCATTCGTGTTGAAAGTCACCGAAGATTGGGGCAGAAAATTAGTAACACAAAAGCTCAGGAGTGGTGGTGCATTTGCTCATTCGCTAAGTAACCTCATAGAAGCCGAGTTGTCTACCATGAGAAGGCAACTAGAAGCACTGACAAGAAAAGATCTTGACGAAAGTATCGACCTTTTCCTTGAGGGACTTGCATCATATTATCTGCAGGCTAACGACAATAAAGCAGATGCAAGCCCACAAATCCCACAGAGAAAGAAAATGAAGACCATTTCTGACGTCAAACTTGATGAAATTGATGCAAGTGAAATCTTGGATGCAAGAAAAAGTTTGAGCGTCGAAACAAAAGAGAGGTTCAAAGATGCCCGTAAGAAAGCAGGATCAGCCATTGCTAATGAAGCAATGAAGACGAAAGACGTAATTTTAGCCACTTTTATAAAGGTTTTGTCGCAATTACTAGAAAGCGACGATTTAGCCACCGCACTTAACTTTTGTTTACATTACTTACAACGACTTCATTCTCGCGAAGAAGTTAAAAAGAACTTTAAAGATGAATTAAAATATATTGAAACAAAGAATACATGGCAGCTAGCATTTGGCAGCATTGACGCTAGAAAAATGATTTGGTGCGTCTGTCGCTTGAATCGCTTTGTTTTCGATGTGGCACAGGAGAATGGCGAAACATCTCCGGAGCTCTTTAAACAATGGCCATGTGTTGAAATCGAGCGGAAAACTACAAAAAAAGTTATAAAAATTGATCCTTTGCGTGATCCAAGGTTAAGCGATGTTTTTAAGCTAGAAAAGCGGCCATTTTCTATTGCGCCTCCGTTATCTGACAAAAACGACGCAAGAAAAGAAGAGTCAAGACCTCAGCCAGCCAGTGGGAGAGCTGAAACAACTTCATTCGCAGAGTACAACAACGAAGAAGCCTCCTCCAGTCCTTCCACCCATGAAACACCTGAGCATCACGCCAAGGATGTTACACTGGGTTCATCGCAGACAACCTCTAAAGTGAAGAAGGAATTGTTTCCCAAGGTAGGCACAAAGAGAAAGAGAGAGGAAGAAGAGGAAGAGAGCAATTAAGTTATGTGAACAAAGAGAGTTTGCAAAAGAACAGTTGGTACTTTTTGCTGACGAGTTTTGCAGCGAAGCAGAACTCTATCCTTTACACGCGGACAAATCGTTTGCACAGGTTTCCCTGAGTCGGTGCATGCGAAAAGTTGTGTCTGATTTAGAATGTCTCTTATGTTCAACGCCTTTACTTTCCCTCAACGTTCGATGTATATATAGACTGGCTTAACTGACCAAATATTACTGTGGTGGGGCAAGAGGTGGATCGACCAAATAAGCACTAAAGTATTTTGCCTCATTGATCGAATATCATTCTGCTCTTTATTTAACCGTGTCTGTTTAACCTTATTCTTTACACTGATGACATGACCATACAATTTCAGTCATAGCTAACAAAAATTAGTACCAGTATCATATCCAGTTCCAACGCCAGCCGCTATCGTTTTCATGTTGAAACATGCTCCTAGTCCATCTTAGTAACATGGTTTACATAATTAATAACACGACGGCAAGTTCTTCTGTTTAAATTTGTCAGTTACATACAAGCTAAGGTGTGTTTTTACGATATCAGTATTTTTAGCTGATTTAGTACCCCGGAGATAGCTGACAAAGCCAAATAGAGTATTGTAAATGTTGTAGTTAATTTTTTATCTCAGGTTACATGTATTTTAATGTTTCGTTTGTTTTAACTTCATTATTTAGCATACATTACCATACCCAAAAACAAGAGAACAAACAAAAATTACCTGATATAAAAAAATAAGTACAACATAAACATAAATCTGAGATATCTCAATACTCAGAAAATAACTCGGTTTAACTCGGCATTTTATTTTTGGTGTGTATGGGTGTGTGTGTGTGTGTGCAGTGTGAGTGAGTTTGAAATTCAGGCGATGATGCGTGAGCGAATGGAGGAGGATGTATTCGCGGGCTGTAGCTAAATCAATGTGAAACTATCTTGCTAAAGGCTTAGAAATACACTGCAGTGTATATTTTTGCCTGTCTGATCGGGCTTAAACCAGTTGTAATGTGGGACTGAAATATAGTATGTACTTATTTTAAACGCTTGGTGGTAATTTTGTGTAGCCTTTATTAGTACATCAGGCCTCAAAGGTCTTGCGTGTGATTTTCCTGTACAATAAACATACATTGAAAGAGCAAATAAATATTTTCCTTTGTGGATTTCAACCTAAATTCAGTCTTCAGTCAGATGGACAGCATAACGGTCCGGAAAAGTTTCGATATTTTCTTACATATCCTTCCACATTTTTCTCGGCCAGTAGACGTTTTCTTAAGTTCGTCTTTACAACAATATCAAGAATGTCTCAATGGGTTAAAAAATTTCAGAGATTTTGGCGGTTGACGGTTATTAAGTGGAACTTTAACCTAAAGTGCATGAATTCATATCAAATGTTGTTTTGAAGGACGTTGTCATTGCTATTAACTTATACAATTTGGAAGTATTTTCAGATATGAGTATAGGGAAAGGTAATGTTTAAGTGTCTAGAAAGACATCAGACTCTTTCGTGACAAAAAGTAATTATGAAAATTTAAAAACCGCCTAGTCATAGCTAAGCGGTCTCTTCAATAACAAGCCGGGGGGTTGAATTGGCGCCACTGAAACAGGAACAGTTAAAAAGCACTGCGGGGCATATTTAACTTGCGACTGAACGCCGTTCAAAGTCTTATTTAGTCTTTCCTTGTAACAAAGATACTTTTTGTGTTAAGCTTCATTTAAGTACAAATAGCATGCAAACAGGGGCTAAAGAGCACTGCCGGATAACACGGATAGTTAGAACAGTTGATTTGGACGAATTCTCGCAATGCGGAACTGATCACAAATCACCGCGGAACGTTCCTGTAATGATTCAGGCCTTTAACATTTGCGTGTTTGAAGCTTTTTGTTTTCTGTCTTTTTTCCTAAAAAGAAAGATAGAAGATTTAAAGGAGAAAAATACTCTGGACGGTCAGGTAGAAATTTGGCTGAATATTCATGACGGAAGAGTAATCAGCTGACCGCTTTCAAATTGCTTAAACTGAAGTACTGTGGCTACACATGCCCGATATTTGGGAAGGGTGTTAAGGGTCTTCAATAGACTAAATGCCCCACAGTCGTAAAATTTAATAAAATTTCTACGATATGGCTTTTCTCTTTGAGAGTGCCAAGTGATAAACAGAGTGGCTCCGCAGCTGACTAGTTTTGCTTGAGTGGGGATACAGTGAAACCGAGTGTACCTCTTATTTTGGAAAAAATGGTTTTCCTCCGAGATTTTAAAACTTCAAGTAGACAGAAAGCAATTTAAAAAGTTACGTTAACGTCTACTTTCTTTACAGGCCTCCGGCAAATGCAGCTGTTCGTTTGATGCTAATTACTAATAAATCACTAAGAGACGTAAGAGACAAACAAGGAAAAAAAATGATATCATAAAAGTTGAGTGAACAGAAAATTTGAACATTCCCTTGACAAAAGCTTTATTTTTTTCGTACATCAGATTGCCAAGTGTTCATCTACGCATATTGAAACGTTGCCTGTTCGTTCAGTTTTACTTCTTTTGCTTAATTCAGCATGTTTTGAGCAAAAGATCGACAAATTATGAAATATGTTACTTTGTGATACAGTTTCTTGCTTCTTTTATGGTTGAATTTAATGAGGTTTAATTATAATTTCTTTCATAGCACAAGAAAAGTTTAGCTTTGAAAAAGACGGAAGAAATAATTACACTGAACAAACCGAAACGACAGGTTGTTAACTTTAATGAGCGCTACTAAATAGAATCGGACCACTTGTTAAACTCTGCCCGCGATAGAAGGTTAATATATAGATTAAGGACATTTAGCAATTCACTATTTTCACATAGGTAGACCATAACATATACATACAAACATACATGTTTTTTTACTTGTAGTCTTGTACAATAAATAGTATATCAACTATTTCCAAATAATGCACCTTGTTTTACCCCCCCCCGCCCCCCCCCCCCCCCCCCATCAAAAAAATAAGAATAATAATTTAAAAAAAATAAGAATAATGATTTAATAAAAAAAAATTGATTAA
>OZ037786.1:11026818-11039318 GCA_964035525.1 Porites cylindrica | reverse complement strand
CGCTGAACCGTGAAACCTTCCATTTTTATACGGGGATTCCCAAATGCAGGCAATTTGATGCAATATCATCAGGCAATCGAAATCACCTTCAAAGATCAACTAAAAACGCTTCAATTGTACAAAGAAAAGACAAGTAAATCTTTAGTTTTAACGTATTTTTATTGACAGCCTTGCTGTACGCCCTGATTATTTTTATTCAAGTCACTATACTTAAAATTTGCCGTATCCATAATACGTATTTCAAGCCGAGGGTAGATTTTCATTAATGAAAAAAGCTGTACATGTGGTATTAAGAGTAATTAAATTGCTATAGAAATAATTGTTTAAAACTTTCGTTTGTACATATATAGAGATCGTTTAAAATAAATTTATGACAAAAAGTCTGAACGTTTGGACGTCCTTTGAGCGCCTTTAGTGTTGAGGCATATTCAGATTCCGCGAAATAAATTAGTTATAGAACATAAAAACTCTGTGTGTTTTTTAAAATGTGACTTTTTTTTTTACTGTAACGATTGAATCTCCTGAGGCACTGTTAATTATGCTGTACAGGGCGGGTTGAACTTTCGACTCTACGGGGAAAATCGCGAGGTGGGAAAAACGCAATAAAAGCTTTTGAGCAATACTTTACGCGAAGCGCTATTTGTAAGCAGCTTGTTTCATTTTTACATTTTAAGTAGAAAATTTTAAATTCTTTAAAGATTAAGCTTTTGCCAATTTCGAAGAGAAGTGATGCCGCCAATTATTTTCAGCTCAGTTCTGAGGTTACAAGGACAATTGAAAGCACACATAAGATATATTTAATACACACGCAAACAAGCGTTAGCTGCAAATGTCCACCACAGGAAAAAGATGATTGTTCCTCTCTTCATCTGTTAACGGTTCAATAGGTCGACGGCAAAGAATGTCTTTGTCTTTATAGTACAACCTGTTGGAGAACAATTGATAGCCAAAGTTATTCTCAATAATATTGTGAAGCTTAGCTTGAGTTCTTTGCAAAGTATCATTTGCTCCGGTGACAAGACAGGATAGAATACGGTCGAATTTTTACTAACGGCAACTTCGCTTGTCCCGGCCTGGCGGACAGTCAGGAAAAGGTTTGTTTATTGTGGAAGGCTCTTACATTACCAGATAGCTTACAGGCACAGCACTCAAATAATAATCAAATATGGTCAACTCCCTTTATAGAGGACACTGGTAAACACCTTGAGTTAGTGTCCTCATTAGCCAGAGTCAGTAATAGCGGGAGTTTATCTCGGTCAAACATCTCTAACATATTCTTCCCTGGGATTTATCTGCTGTCCGTGTTATCGGGGTGTCTGTTATAGCGAGGTGTTCGCAAGGCGAGAGTTGCCAGTACTTATCCACAGCATAGCGATTTATCCGTTCCATTTTGCTATCCATCCCTTGAACAACAGGGGCTTGGTTTAGTCCCCCCCTCCTCTCCTTTTTGCATACAAGTCACTAGTTATTGACAGCTTCGACCAACATACCTAAAATCATGGCCCTTTAGGCTCTTAAACTTCTCATGTTCCTGATCCGCTATAGGCACCTTATTCCTCTCCAGTAACCAGCCCTCCTTTTCAAAAGGTCCCGGGTAAAATCCTCGCTTCTCTTCTTCAGTGCATTTCCTCCTTATCGGCTCTAACCTACCAGTTTTTCTTGCTGGCGTATCAACGTTGGGGTTTGCAACGACTCCAAGTGAGGGAATTTCCTCTAGCGTAAGTCCTGCTCGCGAAAGCGAGAACTTTTTCGGAGAGTTTTTAAGAAGTCCTTCCAGCTTTGAAAGCTGGTTAGAGGCCCTAGGACCGCGGTCCTCGAGTTCAGTTTCTGGTAAACAACGATGCGTGCGAAAGACAATGTCGTCTACCACAATTTTTTCCCTCCACTGACGCGTAAATGCCAATGCTGCGTCACTCTGTTCCTGCTCTTTTGTGTCGCCTGCCGCGTGAACAGAGAGCACTGGCTTCTTGTCGAAGAAGGGAGGTGGAACAGAGAGTAAATTCAGATCACTGTCACGATACTCCCATGGAAAGTTTTCCCTGCAGGGTGAAGAAAATAAAGTCTAAGACTTTTGCCTTCAAAGACGTTTAACCTTTGACATCTCCATCAAGTCCCGCCGCAAGCATGCATGCCACATGCAAAAAAAATACAAAACGACTGCAAGCTACATGCAAACCACGTGCAAGCTCGAAGTAGGAAATAAGATAACCAGATGAGATATTTTCTCATGACGTCAAGGGTCGCCATGTTGTAAGTAGATTTGTGGGAGTTACGCTTTTTTAAGGGGGGGGAGGGGGTGGGGGGGACCAGTGAAAACGCTTAATATTTTGCAATGGGGAATCGTGCCACATGATGGTTCCGGAAAGTGAAGTCCCAAAGAAGGCTGTTGGTATGTCGGTGACCGGGGCTGAAGTTTCGAAAAAATCTGGGCGGTCAACATCGAGTACAAATTTCTCACAGCAAATCAGAGGAGCAAAGATTGCACTCCTAGCAGTCAAAGAAGCTTTAACTACATAACTCGTGTACTTACCTGTCTACTGTAGGCTTCAAAATGTTGGCGTGCAAAATATTTTCTTTCCATGGCTGAGAAGAAAAGAGAGGAAAAGACATGTTAATCCTATCATCCGTTAAATTTTAACTTGTTGTCTTTACACTAGGCTGTTAAGTAAGACTTAAGAGCTGCTAAGTTTTACTTAACCAAAAAATACGTGTGAAGGCCTAACTAAAATCTCATTCCGGCAAGTAACCTTACTTTGCATCCCATTAAAGTCGGAAAGTTGAAACGATTCAGGAAAGTTTCAAGTGACTTGAAAACCATCCTTAAAACCGACTTAGCGAACTTGCGTTTCTAAGCTTTGAGAAAGGCGAAGCATGTCAATCGATCTTAATTATTTTGTGTGGGAAACTAGGCTTAAGTAAACCTGATGTAAAATAGATAGCTTGTGTGTTGAAGCTTTCTTTCAGGGGCACCCAACGAGAATATAGTTCAAACAACTTAAGCATAGCGTTATTAAACGTATTTTAGTATTTAAACGGTAGATATAGGCATATTTTTATCCCCTAAAAATTTTTCATCTGTTCGGATTTCCTAGCTGAAAGTCTAGTGATCCGAAAATTATAGGGATCAAAACCTACCTTTTCGAAAATTTCAGCCAGAAAAAAGGCTCCCGAAAATTTTAGGTGACCTTTTTAGGGTAAAAACCCGTTAAAAATGGGCAATTATACCATTTTTTAGAAGTTCGAAAATCCTAGGAGAGGCAGGCAAGCAAGAAATTTTACAACAAATGCTCCGAAAATTCTAGATCTCAAATCGTCGTCCGAACAGATATTTTTCGAAAATTGACGTAGGGTGCCCCTGTTCTTTTACTTGAAGAATTTACAATTTACTTCTCTTGAAATATTTCTTAGCTTATTTAGGCTCTAGTGTAAAGACTACCATTGAGGTCCCCTCCCTTTCATCCCACCACCAGGCCATAAATGCCAGTGTACATCAAGGTTTGAAATAAGCGCTTCACCGCTCACCAAACGCGGGCTTCTTAACCTGATAATGCATTCATCAAAACGTTGCTGTAGTTTTAAGTTAGCTTTTTCTTTTGTAAAGGCGAGACAGTGCCAGCATATTAATTTCTTAACACTCATAACTTATTCCACATCAAAAGAAAGTGTAAAAAGGCAAGGACTCCCCAAAATCTTCGAGTTTATTGGAACTCTTGAGATATATTAGTGAACTTACGAAACAGAACGGGAGAGGAAGAAGACGACAAACCTTGTGTGACAAGCGTGACAATAATTTTATTTTAAAAAACTTTCCGCCAAACTTCACCCTCTTTTTAACAGATCCTATTGTAAAAGACCAGAAAGCATTAATGGGAAGTAAAGATCATAACGAAACGCGCAAGTAATAACCATGTCACGTTTGTCACACACAAGCGTTTTGCCGTCCTGTTGTGTAAACTCACTATTACTACCATTAGGCCTGCTGGGTAAATTGTGGTCCAGGTAGCGGACAATCCCCGTACCTTATTAAGTTCGTCCACCCGAGCTGAGTCAGGTTTCTTAGGGTGTACGTTTGAGACCATCGAGGTCTTCTTTCCAGGGAATATAAATCCTTTATTAGTTCTCCAGAGTGCTTTGGAGTCTGTAAGTTCTCGTTTCTTTACAGTCTCTGGGTGAATGGGGAGAACTGTAGCAGAGTTGTATAAAGGGCAGTAGGTAAAACGTCTATCTTTCTCCTACGAAGAAAAAAGTAAAATTAGCTTATTCAAGCGACGATGTTAAGTTTACACCTTACGAGCCGAAGTAGCCACAGCCCGAACTCCTGGACTAGTCAAACTTGTTTTCTCTCGTAAAACTGGTTTTTCCGAGTGCGGGCACAAGTTTCTATACAATGTGGTGAATATTACGCGCGCTGTGATTGGTCGTTGCCCTTGATTTATTTAAGTACAGATATATGGATGACGACAAAGGTAATCAAGAAATAGGTGGTAATGATCGAAGACTGGAGAAAAACGCGGGAAAAATCAACCGGCGCCAAGAACGGGTAACCAAGCAACATATAGTGATGGAAGGGTAGCGCACAACGGGTTTCAATTAATTACATACCCTGGCTAGGACTTCTCTTAGCTTTTCTTTGGCCAGTTCAGTAGAGTTCAGGGTCTGTATGCTGTAGTTATGCGCAGTGTATTGATGAAGATCAGTCATGTCTACAGCAATAGTGTGCGGTCTTCTTTTAGGTTCTGTTGTACGAGTCCTCATCTAAAGTAAAAAGAATTTGACAAGATAGCTCATTAAATCCGCAATACCAGACTTAACAGAATCAAACGCAAGTCCAAATATTGTAGAATGTTCCAGGTGCTCAGATAGTACGGACGTCGCGAAAACAAGCTTAGCGGAAATAAGAAGCGCAATATATGGGGAAGGAGGCACGCGCTTAAGGACTGATGGGATAAAAGTGATGTCACGTGGTTTCTTATGGGGCAAACAAGTGATAAATTTTTCCAATACTAGAAATCGCGGTCGAGTTTGTTTATTCTTGAGAACAGAAAATGGACAACTTTTTATATTAAAGACGATAATGGCAAATTATGATTGAGAGTGATCATTTTTACTTGTTTGGATGCAGTAGCGACTGTAGATGTCCTTACAGCAAGCAATAATGAGGTCAATTTTGTCGAAACTCAAACCGAACATTTTGCATGACTATTTAATCGTCGTTTCATTTTAAGAGAATAAACAAAGTCGACCACGATTTCTCGCATTGGCAAATGTTATCTTTTGTTTGCCACCTGAAATACCACGTGACATTACTTTTCTCCCATCAATCCTAGCGCGCGTGCAAAGATGGCGGGTATCGTGAATAAGGTCTATTCCGTGTTCAGATACACCACCATCCGCCTTCTCTCTCCCCAGTCCCAGCTCGTCAACTACGCCTGGTAAATCAACAAACGTACCAATAAAAATCTTTTTTATCAGCAATATTAAATATTTGTTTTACTTACAATATTCTCTTTGACGAAGTCATGTTTAACCAGTTGACCCTCTCTTTCCTTAAGAAGTGCAACATAATCAGTGTTGTAAAGGGACAAGGGTGTCCACGACCGAGTTGTCTTGGGTCTAGGGTCCTCTAGCCGGTTGCCTGTACCAGCCTCTTCTATTTCGGATCCATTACTGGACTCTAGTTCTAGACGGCAAAATAGAGCGATATTTGTCAACACTCTATTATACTGTTTAAACAGTTTTGAAATGGTATGGTACGGTGGTTTATACGAACACATTTAAATATACTGTATATAGCACAACCACAATTCACGGAAAATCATGAACAGAGCGAGATAGAACGAGTGCTCACGGCAATATACCGAGAAATCACGGAAATGCAACGAGTAATCAGGAAAAACACCGAAAACTCACGAAAACAAAAAGTCAACTCAAAGCGAAACAGTACAAGAGCTCACAGCAAAACCAACCAAGAAATCGCAGCAACACAACGAAAGCTCGCGGCAAAATATTGAGAACTCACGGAAACGCAACGAATAATCCCGAAAAAACACCGAAAAATCACGAAAACACAAAAATAACTCTGAACTTTAATACGGCAACACAACTACAGCTCACAGCAAAACCAACCAAGAAATCACAGCAACACAAGAAGAGCTCACGCCAAAATACTGAGAACTCAAGTAAGTGAAATAATTTGTCGGTGTCAGCAGCGAAGTGGGAAAAGGATACAGCAGGGACAAATAGATTTTAGCAAGGTGCGCAGGCCGTTGGAAATGTCCTCAAAAATATTTCAGGAAGATTAAGAAGGAAAAGACACCACCACACATCAGCATCATGCAGCGCAGGGAAACGGAAGAAATATACGGAGGGTTACTTGCAAAAGTGTACAGGAAAAGTACAGAATGGTCCACTTCAGACCTTAACAGGTTCTTTGAGTGTAGTTCTAAATAAGTAGAAATCAGAGACTCTAAGTGATGACCGGGCAACTCTGTCACTCTGAAGATGAAAGACCTCTTCGCAGCCCAAGAAGGATGGAGAAAAGCAGAGAGAGATGAAATCTGGAAAGCAGGATGCAAAATAATAAAGTGAGTAACAAGGTCGTATAGCAAGGAAAATTAGAACAAGAGCAGTTTAAATGAGATCCTTCGTGCCCACACGTTCCTGGGACTCCATCTTTGGTGTTACACGTCGCGCGTCGGCCACCGGCTGCGGCACCTGGCGCTGACTGGCCTGCGAACTGCAGACGTATTTCCGGTCCTCGGAGGGAGAGAAGCGACGGCCGGAAATACGTCTGCAGTTCGCAGGCTAGGCGTTGAAAGGAAAGATTGCTTTTGAGGAGGTTGTTAGACGCTTCTTATTTTTATCCTTCTCATTACACTTTGCGGTCTCTGTTTCCAACAATATGACGAGAACTAGGAACGAGAGCGACTTAATTGTAAGTGTTTTATGCGCTGGAAGTCACCATTGGTAGCCCATCTTCTATGAATGATTACATAATTCTTCCAAGTGGAGGTTTTATAAACACACATGCTCCTTAGAAGAATTACACATGGTGTTATGAAGGTATGACCACAAATCTATATAAAGAGATATACATGTGTCTTTAACCATGATAATAAATTAAATCGCGACTTCTGACAAACTGTGAGAGAAGAAAATGACTTCCAAGACAGCCCAGCTTAAGCGTGCTGACTTTTTCAGTTCGTTTCTTTTACTTTTGCAAGGTGACTGAAAAGCCGCGAGAAGTGCAGCAGCCCTTTTTGCTCCTCATCGACTTCTGCAAACGCCAGTAGATATGCAAAACTACTACTGGAGATTACAAGTCACCTACCTCCAAAATCCTCTGCAGTCAGCGGCACTCCAAACTCTCGACTCATAGACACAATCATGTCAGCTGAAGGAAATAAGTCGTTACGAGTCACCTCTCGGAGTTTCGTGACTCTTAGCATCTGCAAAAAATATGCGGTCATGACTGTTAAGCAACAACACTGACTATAAACTTGTTCCCAGCGTCACCTTAAGAGAGAAGACCTTCGGAATGGGGTCGAACAGTGATAAGGTCTGGTTAGGAATTGAGGAAACGGTCCTTATACGCCATTTGCATGATGACATCATTTTACTACTACGACCAGAATCCTTCAGGGGTTTGCTTTCTTGTGCAAATTTAGGCTTTTGTCATTGAAACCTCAGTGGGATTACCAAATTTGAATATGAAAGGAAAAACGAAAAGGCGTTTCTTTTTGCGTTTTCGATGACTGAATTCACTGGTTTCGTGTGGAGTAAAGGCCAATTCGTGTCAAAAAGTATGCAGTTTCTAAAAAATATTTGGATTCGTGTGGACGTTGGCTATAAAGTATGTAACGAATTTTCCAGCAATTGCAGACAGGAAAGCAATTGTTTGGCGGTCACTAAAGCAAGTCATTAGAGGGTTTAAGCTTCAAGTATACGGAAAAAGGCAAACGTCAGATTCAAGTTGAGAATTTCTCCAAATAAAGGATGAGAAGAAAAAACAGCTGAAAACAATTCTTATGGACAAAAAATTGCGTGAAATTACTAATTTAGGTGTAGAAATGATGAACAGTAAACGACAAGTAAAGAGGAAACTTGTCGGGTCACGTAGTACAAATTCGCGTTTGCCGTTTGACGTAAACATGATCCACAAGCCTCCCACATAGACGTTCTTAGGGGTTCGTCACGCGTTCCTGTGGGGTAGGAACGCGTGACGAACCCCTAAGGACGTCTACGTGGGAGGCTATCTGCCCACAAGCCCAATGCCCAATTGCCAATGACACATTATCAAAGCAACCCTTACTGAGGATATTACATGGCCGCGCGGAGATACGAAATTTCTTTTCTCGAGTTGAAAAATATTTCGCTTGTTCGTGCGCTATGTATTATATAAACACCAACAAAACACTAAACCTTTTCAATTCAATGGTTCTTTTGTGATAAAAGGCGCGATTTGTTATATAGCCATAGCAACGGTGACCTTTTCACGTGTCAAGAAAACATGTTATTTTCACATGTGAAGATAATCATGTTTTCGCGCGAAACCTCACCTGGTATTTCATTGGTGGTTATTTTGTAATGTTAGTTACTATATAATAGTGTACGAAGAATTAAGTAAGTATTTAACGACAATATTAAGTCTGTCACTCCCAGTGCTCAATAGTCTGTTGCTTTTTTTTTTCCAGACCTCACCTGGTCGAGTTTGGCCAATGCTTCGAAGCAGGGTTTCGGTACCAGATCCCTGACGTACAGCAGTGGATTTTGAACTATGACCTCGAGTGGCTCGTGAAGTCTCACTCGGCACAAGTCCACGTCGAGCGCTGCGTACAACCGCTCGTGAAACCGCAGAGCAGAATTGTAAAGGACATTGAACTTGGTGATATCTAAAGCAAAGGCAAAAGAATAAAGTATAACGCTTAATAACATGCAAAAGGAACGCTGATACTTCTATTCTTGTAAGGTTTTGTGTAAACTATGCAAGAACTGCATGTATAAAAATACACTAGCTGATGCAAAAAAACAACAACAAAACACAACACAGCAACAACAACAAATTCTGTTTGACGAGAGAAAGATAGCAATTCCTTCCAGAAGGTGAGAGCAAATAAAACAAATGTTTCTTGGCCGATTGATCCCGGTCCAAACAATACCAAACCGATCGTTACTTTGCACTTTAAGCATTTCGCGCGGACACCCATTGTGCCTATATAGAATAATTATGTACTTTTTTAATAATAGGCATAAACACCAAATACGATAACAAATATCAAAACATCTAGTTATTTTAATGAAAGAGTCCTTTTCGGTATTCAAACGAACTGACATTCCTCAAACCAAACACGTACTATTTCTTGACAGTTTAAAGCTACGTGCAAACGGACGCAACGACTCCCAACAAAGTTGCGTCCGTTTGCACGGGGCTAAAAAGTTTGACCGGTTTCAAACTTTGCGCAACAACTCTCAACAACACGCAACAACATGCAACAGGGTGTGCAAACGGACGCAACATGTTTCATCCAACAATGTTGGGAATTGTTGGCCATCAATGTTGCGTCCGTTTGCACTTGGCCGAAATCCCAAGAGTGACCAACATCAATTTTCTCTCAACACTATCCATAAATCATCAAGAGGAAATGTTATGACAATTAATGAAATGATCACCTGAGGGAAAACGCTTTGATCCTTTGTCAAATTCTCTTATCTACATGTAATTCTTTGTGGAATGAACTGAGATTAGTCTGGATTATTTTTATGCGGACATTAAAAGAGTTAACAATGTACCTACCTTCTTCCTGTGGTCTGGGTAGTTTATCCCAGAGCTTTTTGATGCCCTCATTAGCCAGACCTTCTAAAACAAACACGTGGTACTGTCCATCAAGAACTTGAAATCCTGTTATAATGTCTAATGTTTTGCTCTTTCGCTGATCTCTGCGGACAGAAAGTAACCAGACTAATTGATTACGACTGCAGAACTCTGTCTGCTTCGTTCCCAGTCGCTCGCGTTCACTTCCCATCACTCTCCGCGCTCTGTGCTCGTTCCCATCATTCCCCTCTCTCCCTTATCGCTCGTCTCCAGGCATTCGCAATTCTTGCTTGTAAGCCTTGGGAAAGCCTGTGGACAAGCCTGTGGAGAAGGCAAGAATTCTGTGATATCCACAGACCGCCTAACCTTCAAATTTTTCGAATGAGTGTTTTTTTTTTTCCCCTTAAATTTAAACCGCGAAACGACGAGAGATTTCTCGTTTCAGAAAGTACGAGCCTCGTACGCGCGAAGGCTCATCCCAGTCCTACTTTTCGGCTTTTTTAGAGTCTGGGTTGAATATATGGTAATGCAACAAAACAACTGGGAGTTTAAAATCTTCAGACATAAATCTTCTAAGAAATTTCTTCGCATTGTTCAGCAGTGACAGAGTAAATCCTTCAAAATGTTTCTATTTTGCCCTAAAAGACACCGTCTAGTTCTTACCTTGAAAGTTTGTACGTTGACAAAGCAGCCTCGATCACATGTTGCGGAAGTGTGTCTAGTTCCAGGGCCCCGGCATTGACCGCTGTAATTTCTGACTGCAGTTGGCGAAGAAATGGTGCATTTTTGTATTCAAACATGTAAATTATACGACCAAAAGGGCACTGCGAATAGATAAGATAAGCACGTTGAAGAATGAAGCCGCATGGTTGGTTTTCAAACTCAAACAAACGAAGAGCAATTAGCTTAACAGAGAGTGCAAAAGAGACGGGGGGGGGGTATTTTTGGCCACTCATTTAATTTAGCAAACATTATGGTATTAATGATCCATACAGAACTAGAACGCAAAGTGAAAACGCGACGGAACTTCAAGTTGGACATCATGCAGCCGAAGATCCACAACAAATCAGAACTTCCAGCACACGAATTATACATACAGCATACCAGATCAGTCCACGTGAACTATTAGGGTCATGATGCATTAATATAGTATATCATAAAGACTAAGAGGAGGGAGGAAGCCTTAAAAAAGAGACGGGGGGGGTGCGTTATAACTTTTTCCACCTAAAAGGGAGAGGGGCGCTTATTAGAGAAGAGGGGAGGGTTAATAGAGGATTTACGGTGCAGTCGAACCTCTTTAATACGGACAGCAAAAGGACAGAGCGAGGTGTCCGTATTAGAGAGGTGTCCGTATAAAAGAGGTTACTACGATGACGTCACTTTTATGACTGCAATTACAGTTTTAAGTGTTCAGTAGCTAAAACCAGGCTTACAGTCGTCTATAAACTGCATTTAAGTTTATTAATTCACAGTACAAAGACACTGTCCTTCAGTAGCATTCAACATTGTACATATCAGCTACGTACGTACAGTCGTAGACAAATCACTGCTTTAAAACGAAACGAGCTACAGCGCAATGCTGCATGTAAAAAGTTGTAACGTAAAGCACAATTCTGAAAGCGCCTTTCGCTATTCTGCAAGCGCAGTAAACAGTAACTATAGAGTACAAAATATAATAGAAAAGATCTTTATGCTATCTGTAGTTATTCAAGCCTTAAAAAAGTCGGTTACGTTCCTCTGTACACCTTTTGCAGATCGCTGTTTGATATACAGCGACTGGGCTTTTGAAGTCACCTTGCATAGCTCATCAGCCAGACGGGATTCACCCTGTGCAGATTCACCTTATCGGGATTCAGGATTCACCTGATCACCGCAGTGTCCGTAATAAAGAGGTTAAGTTTATATGCCGAATTTTTTTTCTGGGGCCGAGATTTAGTGCCCGTTGTCCGTATCACAGAGAGTCCGTATTATAGAGGTTTTTGTTAAAGAAAATATATGAGAATTTTGTCGGGACATTGGCAACTATGTCCGTACCGAGAGGTTCGACTGTATTACCAATGAACTCGGACTTCAGCATCAAGGGCACCATTGGCTGCTGCTGTCGGTCTATTTATGAGCTTACTGTATTCTATACGTGATAAGTGAAGTGCTAACAAGCAGACGATACCACCAAACCTATCTATTAACAATGATCCGTTTTCTGTTCACTTACGTTTGTTTGCTAATTGTCAGAAACTTAAATAAAGACGTACCGGAAAAGGCGACCGGTCGTTTCGCTAAAGTCCCGTTCGCTAACCTCTTACGTCGTTTCGCCAAGAAGCGAAACGAGAGCTGTGTATATATATTTGCACATGATACAAAAAAAGCCACGATACAAAAAAGTGCGATACGCTTGTATATACCTCGTTCTTTCAGCCACTGATCAGGCGAAAGCAGTTGGGGAAGTGACCCAAAACGTACGCGAAACGACTTCAGAAGTTAGCGAACAGGAAGTTGGCGAAACGACCGTAAACCCCGGAAAGGACAAATGCAAAGGCCAATACTTCCATGATATAAATTACCCTAAACTCACCTCATCCTCTTGCTTGGTGGCCGTGGGCTCGACAGAATTCTCAGCGTTTAAAGGATAGGCAAGATCCACCTTGACCTTCAGTTCACTCCCGTGTTCCAAGTAATTAGCAACTAGCAT
>OZ037786.1:10926818-11021818 GCA_964035525.1 Porites cylindrica | reverse complement strand
TTTAACCGTACATTTAGACATGAGTTATCAGCAATCTCCGGATTTTCCCCAATGTGGATACTTCCAGTCCTTTTTATGTTACATGTGAACTCCCCCACATCCGGGGGACGGGGGGGCGGAGGGGGTGCTTCCTATTAAAAGGCTAATGAGGATGCGCCACTGGATGGGGTCACATTTTCACTGCTGGATTGACTGGGATTGACTATAATTAGGTTGCATTTTCAATAGAGTTTTTATAATAGGATCACACATTTTTGCATTTGGGGAATCAGAAAATTCAGGTAGGAACGGATTTAAAAATAGGAAGATTTTTACTTCATTAAGTTTAATCGATGTGTAAATTCACTTCACAACGACTTTTAAGTCAAAAGGCTTTATAAGGCAGATGCATAAACAGAAAGTGACTAAGTTTAGCCTCCTACACAGTCCTTTTTAGTGTCGTCACACAACGTGGGGAGGAGGTTGCGTGACGGCACTAAAAACAGCTGTGTAACAGACTAGACTAAGTAGGGATCATGAAAATTACATTTTCCCAAAAGTGACCAAGATGCGGTCTATATTTGGCCACAGAATAGACTATAATGGGTTAGGGGTTCTGAGAGGCCAGCAGGACATACCCAGCAAAAATTACTCCAAGTACCCCTCCTTCCCTCCCCCCCTCCCGCCCAAAACCACCATGCTGGAGAGAAAGGCACACACTGGGACAGAACAAACAAAGATCTCACACCATTTGAAATTGCATTTTCCTTTGTTTGTCTTTGTTCACCCCAGTGCACCCCTAGGCGACTCCTTAGGACCCAAGAGAGCCTTAATGCTCTCCAGCTATAATTATATGGTGGTTTTGTACCACAACAACTACTTAACCACAGGTAAGGACCTATGACGTCAAGTTTGCTCAGCTTACCGATGGTGCAGTAATGGCTCGGTTAGCATCAGTAACTGAAGCTACACCTGTAAATCCATTCTGACGTGGAGCTGTTTGATTTTGTCGCTTAGATTCTGAGGTACTGGCATCGCCTATGGTTTAAGTAGAGAGTACGTACAATGTATCTTATTATTAATTTCCAAATGAAGACATGTTATGTCATGAAAAACTCAGATACTCATCTAGTTGGATTCAAACTCATAACCTAATATAACAGTACTGGAAACTTAATAATCAGCAGCCATATTTGAGAAATGTTTTGTACCTTGGCAGATGGTAAACCACTGAACAGAGGTAAAATTCAACCTGGTTTGTCAGATCCAGATCAAAGATTTTATATGGTTCATCATGAACAAAAATGTCAGGTAAAATTTCTCAGCTGTTTGAGGTTTCAACCAGTACCACGGGAATGAAGTCATGCAGATCAGCTTTGAAAACAACTTGGGGAGAGTGAGGCCAAACATTGCACATTTGGACGCTAGGTGTATCCGCAATATGCTGTACTTCAGCATACTTATGCTGGTACTTGGTGACATCAAATAAGTGACAGCAATAATACCCAGAGAGTAATAATGCCATATCTCAAGGTGGCTTGCAAAGGTAAAGACTTAGAATCCACAAGAATGAGTAATGTTGATTTGTCTTGACAATAATTCTGCTGGTGAAAATTATATAAACTTATTAGAGGCCATACTTTAACTCAACTTTATTCAGCTGACTTGATTACCTGCAAAAATGCGCGAGTCCTTAGGCTGATTGTTTTCAAATGATTCTTGCTGACTGAGGACAAGCTGCTGCACTCCTCCATTGCTTGAGCTCTCTGATTCTTCAGGGCCCTTGGATGCAGGGAGCCTAAAAGCTTTGGGGCGATCAAAGCGTGCACGTGGTGACACCTTGTCTTTTGTGTCCCAAATTTTAAGTTCCATGGAATGGCTGAACAGCTGCAGAAGAACATCTTTGGTGACAGTGGCTGTGTGGCTGAATAACACAGGTAATTTTGAAAAAATGTAGGTGGTTTCCCATGGGCAAAAAATTTCCAGTAAATTATCTAGGTGGCAAAGTACGTGGGACATGGAGAAAAAAAGTCCAAAGCAAATGTCTTAATGGGCATTCCTGCTTTCCCAGTCAGAATTTTCAGAAGCCAGGCTAGCTGTTTAAGGTAGCAGAGGTGCTTATTAGAATAGGGGCACTTATTAACAAAAACACATTTGAGGTGGGGCACTCATTTAGTGAAGAGAAGGGGTGCTTATAATTGGAAAAAGGTAGCAAAATCAAATCACCATGGTGGGAAAAAAAATTAAATAAATAAATAAATAAAACATAAACCAACCTGTGTGTCCAAGTAACCCACGTCTTGTCTTCATCTCTCCAAGTCTTCAGCACCTTGGAGTCACTCTCGGAGTAGATCTTGGCTGCAACACCATAAGTTACAACATCAGCTTTGATTGGTTCTGTGTCTGTTGGAAACAACTTGTATTCCAGATGGTAATAGTAATGTGGTTTGGGTGCCTCAAACAGTTTGCGCTTTGCCTTCAAAGGAGCTATACCTCGCGTAACAGGTTTAGGAAGTTCACTGTCATCTGTAAGTGATCAACAAAAAAAATATTTAATTAACAGGCAAAAATTGCCATCAAGTTTTCACAAAGTGTGGGTGCCTGCAGTAAATAATGTTATTTTTATTAAGTCTGTCAAAATTACTTCTCAACACTTTCATGCAATAAAGACAAAAAATAAAAAGTAAATGTAGGTATAAAACATGAAGGTGTCATCCTATTGGCAAATGTTTTACTTACAGCAGTTTCATTTCTGTTATTAATTTTTTTGTGGTCTTTCTTGAAATGCACTTCTAGAGAAGATCATCAGGCTCCCAGCCTGATGGTGACCACCCACCCACCCTCTGCATACCTTCCCCCAACACATGGCAGTGTACCTGTGAAGGGCACTCCATGTGCCCTAGCAGTAATAAATAATAAATAATAATAATAGCAGTGCCTAGCAGTGCCCTGTCGCCCTTGGCACCTCACTTTTGCTCTTGGGAGAACTAAGAAATCCTTTTTTAATGGGATCTGGTGCTGGGCCCCCTGGATTTCACAGGCTCGGAGTAAAGGGCTTTCGGAAAGCCGGCCAGCCTGCCCTCTCATACACACAACCACAATATTATTTTAAGAAGAAAAAAGGCTTTAGCTAAGCCAGCCTGGTAAAGCAGGCCAAACTGCCCAACCAGGCTGGCTCACCTCATATAAACAGGCCCTAAGACAACCTTCACAAGCAGTTACCAAAAACACATGCTGTACTGGCAATCCTGCTAGCAAACTCTTAAAGACTGGGGTGAGGACATCCTTCTTCCCCGCTGGCCCGTTCCCAATCCCAATTAATTTTGCTCTCTTCCTGTGCTTGCCATGTTGGAAAAAGTATCCCAAAGCCATTGGCATCTTTCGCAAGATGTCCATAGGCATAAGGAAACATTACCTAATGTCTAATTAATACATGTTGATGCGGAGTCAAATTTAAAAGTTGACTTACAGGAAGAACATATTACATGACGATCTCCCTAAGATTTCTCTTTGGCTGTGAAATGCCACCTCTTCCTATTTCTCCTATCAGATCAATATTAAATCTAACATCCTCTCGCATAAGAATATGTAAACACTGTGTTGACTTGAGAAATATGATTACGGGTTGTAAGACTTCGCTTTTATAGTGCCGATGTAATTTGATACTATGCTATGATCTTGAAGCGAATCCCACATGTCTTAAACAATACATAAGTTTACCTGTCGGAAAAGCCAAAGCTACGGTCAGTGTGAAGGTGACTTTGTGGTCTCCTTTATCCTCGTCCAATTTTCTCTCAGAAGCAACCATGTTTGAAGTATATAGTAGCGGAAAACACACAATAATTTTACAGTTTTCCCATTGGGCTTAAAAAACAGAATGCCGAAAAATTGTGCATCGACGTTAACGTTGTGTTAGTTTTGATGTTCCCTGAATGCCTTAAGAAATGGCCTTCTATTGTTTAGAATTCTTTTGCGAAGATCGTATAACTGTGAAACCACAGTCTTGCAACAAAGCTAGCAGACGCTAAGAAGTCAATTCGAGTGAGCAGTTTGGAGAATGTCTCGCGTAGAAGCCTTTGAAGTCACCCTTCTCAAATTCATACATGCATCAGCTAATTTCTTCCATTCCACGGCACCAGCTCTAAATAGCCTCCTTCCAGGATTACAGTTAAGTTACAACGCTATTCTCTTAAGTTTTCAGCTGAGATAATAAAGCTTCCATTCTGTTCACTTGTTTGTTGCCATGTGGTTGCTAAGGCAAGTCGTAATGAGATGCGTAGTGCGAGCGTTCCATACGTCCACGCTAGTTTGATCCAGCGGATTTACCCTTTTACGCGGGAAAAGATTCCATCCTGATTCCATCATTGTCGATGAGCTTGATTCAGTTGTTTGTGAATACTGTGAAGGTTTTCCTTACAAATCTACGAAAATGAAAGGTATTTTTTTCATTGATTATGGTTCCAGTGCATTTATCCTTCGCTTTGATCTGGCGCAAATTGTTTTCTGTAGCACTCTACAAGCATTAGAACGTGAATTGTTAGGTGTGTAATCGTTCATCTGATGTCAACACCGATCATTTGTTTTCCTTTTAAATGGCAGACCAAGATGATCTTGACATCTTAGCGAGTCTAGCAGATAGCGATTTCGAATTTCAAGATGACGATTACCTCGGCGAAGCGCTTTCATCGTCCAACGCTTCTCCGAAATCGACCGCATCGGTTTCTAGTTCCAAATCCCAACAACATCAAAAACAAGGTCATGGCGGGGACCAGGTTCATGTTAAGTCCATAACAACACCGCACTCATCTGTGGAAGAAATGGCAGGTCAGTGGGCTGCATGCTTTAGTCATAATCCACTCCTAGTTATCGTAGATATCGCATATCGCTGTCTATCTAATTTATTAAAAATTTGGACGCCCTTGTCATTTTCTGCAGGTAAATGAATTGATATAAGCTTACCTCCCCTCTTACGACTGGCTTGCTGTAGATTTGTATAAACAAGAACGCTCGTACAGCGGCGTCCAGTCTCGCTTGCTTGGAGATTAGATCGAGAAATGAGGAGGCGACTAATTGTACATGTTGCGTATTCTTCGGCATAATTACTTTTTATTTGTTTCTGAATTGATTTAGTATGGGTGTTAGTGACGACCTGAAATACGTGTGCTGTCACAGGCTATATGCGTGTATAAATACACAAAAATTAAAGGGCCTTGATTCCAAAGAAATTACATCATTGCCAGAGATCAAAAAAGTGATTTACATGGCAAGTCATTTCAATCATCGCCGAAAATGAACCGTATGCTCATCACAAGAGCCATTTGCATACAATGAAAGTTTCCTTTCTTCACGCCACGATTCTTATTCCCAGTTTCCTTGGTCTCTGCTAGGAACGCTTGGCACAATGACCCCCTTTTGTGTCCTAAATACAAAGATAAACGCATTGCAGATTAGAAGCCTCGCTGATTACGCAAATGAGACTACTAATGTATATGTTGTAGTTAATTTTTTATTGTAGATAATTTTTATTTTTCCATTGTTTTTGTAGCCTGCGAAAACATCCGTTTCTCCTCGCTCTTCGCCGCTGGGGACGTTTCGCGTGGAGGAACGTCTGCGACTCAGTGGGAAAAATTCCATACTGATGACGCAAATCAATGTTTACATAATAAATCCGGTAGTCATGGGGTTCCAAATACAAATTTGTACAGTTTTACGTGTCTTCTGGTCGATTTTGGTAAATTTTTGTGTTCATCTGCCAACGAGCTCCAGCAGAACTCAAATTCTTCTTCTAGAGAAGAGTATATTCAACAAATATTGACTGTTTTGCTAGAGATTCTTCGCGTTTACATTTGACCTCTGTGGCCTTTTGTCTTTTGTCTGTCATTCGTAAACAATAGCTAAAACAATGTAACTACTCTGTCGACCAATCAGCGCTTCTGACCAGATTCCGGACAGATTTTGCGTCATCAGTATGGAATTTCTGTCGCTGAGTCGCAGACGTTCCTCCTCGCGAAACGTCCCCAGCGGTGAAGAGCGAGGAGAAACGGATGTTTTCGCAGGCTATTGTTTTTGGTATGGTAATATATGCTAATGAATTTGAAACAAAGGAAAAACAACAATTACCTGATTAATTGCAACCTATACAGGTCCTTTCTGTTATAATATCTTAAGTGCCAGGGTTTATTTGTTTCAAAACGCCTACCCATTTGGAAAAAAATATACTTTCCAATAAATTTTCTGGTTTTAAAACACCTTCCCCTAATATTAATGCTATATTTTGTAGTTTATTTATTTGTATATTTTTTTTTTGTAGCGCAAATAGCAGCCTTGCAGGAGCAGGTCAGATTTCTTCAGTCAGCGCAAGCTTGTATCCTTCACATAAGTGTATTTTGTGAACAGTCTAACCTCTCCTTACAGACACCTCTATAATACGGACACCTATCCATTACGGACAGTTCGTTTGGTCCCAGAAATGCCAAAAATTGTACATTCCCTTCCTCTATAGTACGGACACTTCTGTAGAGCGGACACTTGGTTCTGTTCCTTTGGTGTCCGTTTTAAAGAGTTTTGACCGAACAATCTTTGTGAAATCAACTAGGGGCTAAATTCAGAAGAAAAACTTAATTTGGGTCTGATTTCACAAAGGTACACTGTACTTGTATTGCTGGGATGTACAAGCTCATGTTGTGACAGGTTATTATTATTTTTACTGATCTGGAGAGAAACTAAACATTTTATTCTTATCACGATTCTTAAGTACAGTCAAAACTCTCTTAAGCAACCAACAAGAAGGGATAAAAGAAGATACAAGGGATACCATAAACAATGGCTTATAAGCACCCCCCCCTCCACCCCCAGTTAAACAATGTAGGCCCATATACCTGTAAACAAAAAAATACTTCCAGTGATAAGCCTCCCTTTAGCTTGTATTGAAGTTACATTGTAATAATATTTGATCCTTTAAGATGCTTTGAAGCTTTAAAAAAGCAACTGTAAATTCATAACGTATTTTGATCAGCCCCACTACAGTGGGTGTATGTAGCTTGTTTTGAAATGCCTTCTCAGCCCAGTTATAAGCGCCCCCCCTCCTCCCCTCATATAAGCCCCTCTGTTTATAAGCCCTCCTAAACCCCTTTACAAAGTTTTGTAATCCGTGAGATTATAAGTGGAAGTTTACAGTATTTCATTTGGATTTGAGCAAGTTGAACTATACTGGTGTAGTATTAAAGAACACAAATTTATGCTTCCCTGACCAGTTTTACTAACACAGCAGCTCAGCAACAGACATCAGGTAATGATCAGAAGGGACCAGACTTCCCCAAGGAATCTAATCTGCCTGATGATACACAAGCTCGTGGGAGCCACAACTCAAATAAACAGACAAGTCCATCAGCTTTATTTTCTAAAGATAAGAAAAGGGTTGCTCATACACCTGCACAATCCAGAAATCAGCCAGGTAGTACAGATGTAGACAACAAAATAATAATAGTAATAATAATAATAATAATAATAATAATAACTAAAAAGGGCAAGAAGGAGAAAAAAAATGTATAATTGTAGACACAGCTATTCCTGGGGAAATTTGGAAACATGAAAAGGAATTTGAAAAAATCGAAAAATATCAGGTTTTGAAATGGAAGATTAGAAGAATGTGGGGTATAAAAGACACGGATGTAGAACCGGTTGTTGTAGGGACCCTTATCAGGACAGCCAAGGGGTAGGGATGACCTGTTTTCAGAAATTAATCCCAAGCTATATAAAGCCCTGCTATAAGGACAATAATAATTCAATAGATAGGCGACTGGTTTTACATGGCAAACTAAAACTGTAAACACTGTCTTTGGCCAAGCAAAAAGCAGTAAATGATATTGATCAAATTTCCCTAATTATCAATGATTGTGTGATAATTTGATTTAAAATTAATTATCAGTTTTATTTTGCAGTTTCAATAGAATCTGGTTCTAAATCTCTTCATTCTGTGAAACAAAAAAGTGCTGAGTACTTATCTACAGCACAAAGAAAGGGCAGCTTCAAAACTACAGAATCAAAAGCAGCTGACAGTCTGGATCAGAAGGGGAAAAGGCTCTCTAATAGGAGCTTAGGATCATCAAATAATACAGTGGCAAAACAACTAGAAACTAGAACAAGAACAAGCACCAATGATGACAACAACTATCTGAGTGAGAAGTTCTCTGGTTTGCGGATTGTTAATCCACTTATTTCGTCAGTAGTAATGGAGAAAAGAATGGAAGGCAGGAAGATGGTGAAAATATCACAGATTCCAACAAAAATTAAAGGGAATAATGATATTGATGGGGATTGGGTAACAATTGGTGTCTTGGTTCAGAAGCTTCCACCGAAGACAAGCTCAAATGTAAGAATCACTAATTTTATCTCTTGGCCTGCTGTGTAATGGTTAAGGGCAGGTGGGTCATGTGCAAAGGCACCTGCTGTTCAACTCTTGGCAGAAACTATCAACCAACACTTTGTCAAGTATGACAGTTGATGCTATTTACGGACACCACAGCTGTAGTGCCTTATACTGACCTACAGTAAGTGACGAAGAAAGCATTTCATTGATGGTCAGTCAACACTCAACCAACTATTGACGTAGTGTCAGCTGATGTCTGAGCTGACTTGCGGCTGATATGTTAACTGAGTGCTGCCTGGGATTAGGTTGGCAGGTGCCTACAGTATATAGTACACATGATCCAGCTAGGTTTATGCTTAGAAGAGAATAATACAGATTCATGATGCAACCCAAATGGTTTGGCAAAAATAGATTCATCTTGCTGTTTAAACTGTCATTCATGAAAACCCAAAATACACAACATCCCAATAGGCCACTTCCAAGTTCCAAAAACCTTCACTTTCAAAATGAGGCCAAGTGCACAACCTGTCTTGTTAAAATTGAGTTTTATTAGCATGAGAATGAAAAATCATTTTCATACAAAAGGCTGAGCATTTAACCACGTTTTGATACAGAGGCCAGAGGAAACACAGAAATGGCCTATTAATTTTTGTCTTGTGAGTTCAGTGATTTTGAGTCTGGAATCTAAGGTATGACCTTTTTGGCCAAGTGAATCAATATCACCTCAATCAACTGGTTTTATGACTAGTGATTTAAAGAGTTTAGGTCAAGCACTGTCATCTAGTTTCTTCTTCTGTCTTGTACCTTAAACGTGCATCATTTGAGACAGTAATGTTCAGAGGCCTGATCCACCCTCTTGTAACTTGTCAAAATTAGGGCTGCAACAATGCATTTTCTCACGATACAACACACATCTTGATACAGGTGCTACGATATGATACATGATACGATTCATCATTACATACTGCTGCCTATTGACGTGATCTTACTAAACTGCTTTGAAATCATTTATTTCCATTTTTAACAAAGCATGGAAATAAATAACCCACTGGCAATTTATGCATGTGTTTGTGCCACCATCTTGAAAAATACTTGTTGGACTGGAAGCATGTGAAGCTTTATAAAGCAAGGATGGAACTTTCTTATCCCTTTGTTTAATAAATAGATATAAAAGGGCTTGGATTTGAGTAAGGAGTCATTAGAGACAGTTATTTCTGAATGTTGATGAAGAATCATAATATCATAATATTGCGATACATTTTGTATGTTGTTCAAATATCGATGGTCGTATCGTGGCAAAAAATGTCCGGTTCACTTGTGCACCGGTGTCCCATTGCATTACTAGTCAATATTATACTTTACTCCTACTCTGGTTTATAATTGCTTTTATAATAATGGTAGATCCTTGTTTTCAGGGTAAAACATATGGCATTTGGAAACTTTCAGACTTAGGAGCAAATACCACTAATGAATTTGTTGCACTGTTTCTGTTTGGAGATGTTTACAAGGAACACTGGAAGACAACTGAAGGAAGTGTTGTGGCTCTTCTCAATGCATCTATTCTTCCTGCCAAAGAGGTTAGTAACTGGACACATACATTTAATAGACCAGGTTCAATGATCAAAATTCACTCTTGGCTCCAAGGCTGGGGTGTATAAAGCAAAAGATATGGCTTTGAGATTCAGGAATTAACAATCTGATTCATTTCTTTATCTTTTTCTTTCCTCAGCCAGGGAGCCAAGAATGAATTTTGATAATTTGAAACTGGCCTATTTGTCTTTTTTGTTTTTTTGCAGAAAAATTCACATGATCTTGCTCTCACCCTGGACAATGCCAAAAAGCTCATGATGATGGGAATATCCAAAGATCTCGGAAAATGTAAAGATGTCAGAAGGTCAGATAATCGCCCTTGTGGAAACTTTGTTAACAGGTACAAGTTGAGTTTTACTCCAGTTAATAAAATAATTATGGGTCAGTAGTTCAGAGCTAAATCTATAAAGGTTGCTTTTGCAATTTGTCATTGGGAATTTGGCTTTGGGCATTTTGGCATATGGAACTCACTGCAATGATTTGCTTGAGTGACCACCAAACGATAACTTCAGTAAAAGTGGTCAATACAGGATTTAAAGCGTTTAGAAATTTGGTTGCTTTGAAGACCTAAGTAAGTTAACAGGATAATAATATCTGTCTTAAGAACCATGGGGACAGGGCTGTCTTGCTTCTTCGGTTTCTGTCTAGCTCATCATTGATGTGGAAGTTGATTATACCTTGGGGGTAACCATTTTGAAGAAGTTTTCTTAGGTCATCCAGGGCAGATTTGGAGCAAAATTTGACTTATCGTTGCTACAAAATTTGCTCCTCCTCTTCTTTGTTGTTGGCCAACAATGTTGCGTCTGTTTGTATGGGGCTTTAGGCTGCAGAGCCTTGTATCTCCTTACAGCTGTCTTTGACTCAGAGAGTGAGAGAGTTTAACTGCAAGTTATCCCACAAATTAAACACCTACTTTTTACTAATTTTCGTCAGGCAACATGGCGAGTTCTGTGAATATCATATCCAAGCAGCGTATAAGAAGATGCAGTCTCAGAGAATGGAGTGTCAAGCAGGGTAAGGTGTATTGAGTGTGTGAAAGTTAGTTCATGTATTTTGTGTTGACATAATCAGCATTATCATGAGCCTGTGAGATACTTGTAAAACCTGAGGGGAAGCAACTCAATAGCACTACAGTGTATGACTCAGATGGGCAAATAAAAAAGCTATTGTATCAGCATTTATGCAGCTGCATTTTGCCTTTTTTGTTTTTGTGCCAACATAAAAAGAAAGAAAAAGAAAACAATGGATGCCATTGTTGCTTTAAAAAAAAATCACAATATTTTATGAAAAAATTTGGCCATTTTTGAACAAATTTTTTGGCCATCAAAATTCTCTTGAAACATAGCTTTAAACAGCATGCGAACAAAATCATGTCCAGTAGCCCCTGGCTGAGGCTAGTGGATTTTGCTCTAAGGCTGGTGAATTCTGTTATTCACTTTCTTAACTTGCACGATGGGCTAGTGAATTTTCTGGAGAATTCAAATCACAGAAGAACTGTATTCAGAGCTCTTCAAAAATTTTCTCTGGGCTTTAGGTGTATGCACTTGAAATGACTTTTGGGCTATTACATTCTGTCTACACTGTACATGTGCAACTTGCCCAGATGGCAAGCTGTAAAACTGACTTTTTTGCACCCTGTTTAAATAAAATTTGTTTCTTTTTTCCAGGTATGCCCCATCAGCCAAAGCTCCACTGATGAAGAAATTCCAGAAGGATCTGAACAATTCCACCTTCATGTACCAGGGACGGACAGTTACTGCATCAAATCACACCACTGATCATAAGAAGAAGAACGTCACTCTTAAAAGCCTTGGTATTGGAAACAAGAGTGTAGCTGAATTGAATGCTAAAAGTACATGTACACATATGTATCTTTTCTGTATTCAGTTGAACGTCCATGAAGCAGCCAGCCTCTGTAACCTCTGGCCAGTAATTAAAGTTGTACATTGTATTGTGTTACGAACCGCTATTGAATGGCCAACCTTCATTAAATGGCCACTTGCCGGTACCCTGAGGTTAGCTGCTTTATGAAGGTTCTACCGAATCATCTGTAGCTGATAATTTTGATAGACTTACAAGAGGACAAAAGATACTGCTACCAAGTATCATTGAAGTGCACAACGTACATTTCTTACAGACACTGATACAATGCAGACACCTTGTTCGGTTTCAGTTCTGCCACATGCACAGTGAAATGTACTCTTCCATAACAAGCAAACAGTGGCAAACAACTAGTTTTAACATAAGATGTAGCCAACAAAAAATGAAAAAATATTGGGAGAGCTAGTATAGTTACAAATTCAGTTTCTTGGGATGTCATGACAGGCTTTGCCTGGACACGCCTCCCTATTGTACATGTATAGACAGTTCTCAATCTTTACACTATACCACTATACTATGGGCACCTCAGTCTGTAATGCATACATGTAAACAGTTCTGATCAACCATATTTTTCCATATTTTTAGTAGGTTAGATAGTGCTAGGTATATACTCAAACCGTCTTCATTTGTATCTGCTATTGCTTGATCCTGTTATGAGATAGTGAAAAGCTTGTCTTTTGACCATCTTACCTTTGGCTGGAATGGTGAAGATTTTTTTTTATTAATGTTTGTTTGTTTTTTTTTTCACTAAAATGCATGTTGTACCGCTGTATCCTTGTTTTGTAAATTTTGCAGCTGATTCAAGTGATAAACTAGCAAACAAGAACGCTGCAGAACCTTCAGAATACCTGTAAGTACTGCTTCCATGTATACCACTATAAATGGCACAAAATCATTCTAGCTATCATAAAATAGGGCAGTTTTTTTAAGGGAAGTGGGGTGGGTGGATAGGAGAATTTTGAATGTTGTTGTATTTCTTTTGTTTACCTTGATGGTAATTATTCAATTAATTTTTGGGTATCTCTTTTTACTAGTGTCCAACTGCTGAATATGCCAACTGCTGGCTCTAGAAATCTTGTGAAACATTTAAACCAGGATGAGGAGCAAAGTAAGTGTTTTTCAACATCAATTTTTCGGTCTTTTTTGGTTCCTTTTCTTTTTTTTGTTTTTTTTTACCACAGGTTTTAACTGATAAGATGGTTTAAACTCGTTACCCTGTATCAAACAACAATTGGATGAGGTTTTTGTAATATCGGGAATGGTCGAGGTTGAGCTAAAGCTAAGTGTTTGTCCTCAGCTGATAACACTTACCAAGGCATAAACTATTTCAGATATCAGAAAAACAAATCCAATAATTGCTTTATAACCTAGGTTGATTCTCAATTTCCTTTGTCTCCTAGCCCTGACTATTCATGAATTAGGGCCAGGAGACACAGGAAATTGAGAATCAACCCAGGTTAAAAAATTTTAACCTGAATTTAATTTTGACCTGTAACATACAACTATTTCGAGAAAGGTTGTTGGAAAAACTGGGCACGCGACAATCCCGAAAGGTAATATGGGATGTGATCAATGCACTTTTCCTGACACTGTAGAGGTGGAATCTACTTTTGTTGCTTTCCTTTAGCACTCGCAAACATACGTCCATGGCTTCTCATGCCATTCTTTGAAATTTCTTTGAAAAACAGTGAACTCAAAATCACCCACAATACCTTTCGGGATTGTCGGGTGCACTTTTTCCGACAACCTTTCTTGAAATAGCTGTATACACATACACACAAATCATCTAATGCGCACGCAACCTACAAATTGGCCAGTTATCTGCTAGCAGATGACTATTCAGTGAAGTTGTCAGGGCTGTACTGCACACAGTATCGTTTACTTGTATGTATTATGTCCGTGTTATTAAATAATCTTATCCTTCAATTCTGAATATGCATTTTTTTTGGAGGAAAAAAAAGGCCTGTGGTAACCGTTTACTATCTGATTAACATCCGTTTACAATCCATGCTTTTTTGTTTGTTTGTTTGCTGCTTTTTGTTTGCCCGTTGAAGGGAGAACCGTGAGAGCAAACAGGAAAAACCGGCGGAAATTCCGGCTGTAAAATCAAATGGTTCACGTCATTTCGTTTGGGAAGCTTTAGTAAATATAGGCCGTGTTTTGAGGCGGTGCATTTTTTTTTTCACTCTTTTTCAGTTCAGCTGATTTGGGTATACTCCGTAGTAGATCGTTTAGCCTACCCATCAAATTTCATAGGTTTTTTCGGTTAGCACAAGATTTCCACTAGGATGGTTTGCGTAAATGGTAAGTACGCCTACTATTTTTCCTCTATTTTCAGAGAAGCCAGAGGAGGAAAAGCAACCTCTAATGTCTGCCTCAGACTTGCTTAAGGCACATGAAAGCGACCTTAAACGCAATAAAATGCCTCCATCTACGACCTCAACAGTCACTTCCACTCCAAACAATAAACAAGACACTCCTTTTCTTGGGCGTGGCTTGGCACGTGGTTCCGATATCTTCTTTGATGAATCGCCAAACGTCAGGAAACGAAAGTCAAGTGACTTTGATAAAGCAAAGGTATTTCTAGTGTCCATAGTCGCCATCGCTAGTAGTGTCCGATATTTAAATGGTTATGAAATCCAGGAGTGTTTTAAACGTACCCTTCGAGGGTTTAACCGATAATACTGTAGTCACCTCGAAAAGCCTGCTCCTCTGCAGAGGCTCTCGCTGGGTATCCCAATAAAATTAGCAATACTGTAGTCGAAATATATAAAGCGCGCGGGGGACAATGGGAAGAGGGAAAAGGCTGAAGTCTCTCTTCTTCCCTTTCATCTTCCCATCGTGCGCCGCGCGCTTTCTGTTTCCTTCTCCCCAGTCTCCATACGATACAAAAGGGAGCTTAAGGAACAAAGACGGCGAGGGCTACGAAAACGTCACTTAAAAAGTCAACTCACCCTGCTTCAAACTTTATTACGCTAATTCCATCTCGTTCAATTCGTCAAGTTTTGGCAAATTTTTCTGGAGTTGAATTCTAAAAGATTGTATTGAAGTTCAGGAAAAGAAAAAAAAAGTAGTTCTCTTGTGTTCATGCCCTCGACAAAACGTGAAATTAGACATTTTCACGTCGTAGTCGTGCAGTAACGGCCAAGAAATGTACAAAAAGCGTGGTGCACGTGCAAAGTTGTTGTTTTGCCAATCCAAGCCCATTGCTTTTTTTGCCGTTCTCGTTGCCGTCGCCGTCCTCGTTGCTTAAGCTCTTTAGAGAAGCCTCTGTGGAGGAGTGCAGTCGAGCCTCCATATGTCGCCACCTTTATTATTTCCCATAGTTTTTACTCTTGTAACCGACCACTCGTCTCACGTTCTGATCTCCGTGTGCTGTTTGTATACCACGCTACTCAGAGTATTCATAGAAATTTTAAGTGACATCATGAAACTACACATATCGTAACTTACAATAAGTTGTCCTCCAAAACGTTGTTATGTCGGGACCTCTGTTCAGAAAGTTTCCTCATGGTTTGATTCTTATAATCGATCACCTGCAGTAAGCGACCACCGAAAATGCGAAGATTTGTAGTGGTCGTTTACAGAAGGTGCGACTGTATACAGAAATGTACTCTGACGTTCCGGATGAAATGGAAAAAGAGGGTGACCTCGTCGTAGGACTTTCGTCATCTCCAGAAACCATTTTTTTCTGAGATGAACTGTGCCGCTGAAGATTTTAACCGAAAATCCGGCTTTTCCATGCAAATTGAAATGCTCAAGCCCACAGCGAAATGGTAACAAATTACCCTGCGAGCAGAGGTTTTTTTCTTGCATAAAAACAAACCAACTACGCGACTGACAAGCGACGCGAAAGACTTCGTCCTAAACGCTTAAAGCCATGCAAGAGAGAAACTTCTGCTCGCAGCGTAGTAACAAATCTATCCTCTTAAAAATTTTAATGTTTTGAACAAGGAACTTTATTATTTTTATTTATTTACCAGCTTTTCTGGAGACAGGCCTGCCCAGAGGGAATGTCCACGAACGGGACTCATAGGTCCCATGCGAAGCGCCATTCCTACCCAATCCCACAACCCGTAAAGGTTGGCCACACAACCGCCCACCACCGAGGTCCACAAGCCCTACTCTTTTTGAAAAGTGACGTGGGTTCTTTTACGTCCCACAAGAACAAATCAGTGAAAGTGCTGTGAGACGGGACCTACGGTTTTTCGTCCTTATCCGAGAAGACTAGAAAGTCTAACCACTTGCAGATGACATTACAAAAGCAGCACTTTCTTCTCAGTTATTTAAAGACCCTGAGTGTTGGTCCGGCCGAGGTTTGAACCCGCGACCTCCCGCTCGGCAGACCGGCTCTCTCCCAACTGAGCTAACCAGGCGGCGTTCTTTATTTTGCATTGAAGATTTAATTATCTTATTGACCTTTCCCTTTTCACGGTTTAGTCTCGGGCATTATCACTTGTGAAGCTAAAAGGACCAATAGAGAAAGAGGATCCAAATGCTGTGAGAAAAAAGTTATCACCAAAGGCATTAGAGCAGATTGAAAAAAGGGCATGCGAGGACAGCGGGAAAGGTAACGTAATCACTGAATTTGGTGACAAAACAGTTGAAGAGGATCAGCCTCTTGTACATGTAATGGTAATCACTTTACCTCATCGACTCAGTCGATGAAACCGGTTAAGATAAATGAGAACAAGGTAAAGACGCCCTGGAACCAAAGGCCCAAACGGCCGGAGCTTTTCCCGAAGCAAGCCTAGAAGTATTGCTACTCCCCCCTGGACGGGATGCTAGTGCATCGCAGGATTATCCTCCAGAAGTATGTCGCCGGTACCCATTTATACACCTGGGTGAAAAGAGACAAAGTGGAGTAAAATTCCTTGTCTAAGGAAATAACGCGACGGGCGAGGCTTGAACCCCAGACCTCCACATCCTCAGTTCGAGGTGTTAACAGCTCGTACATACACCAATTCACTCGAGTTCTTTAAACTATTCGTCCCGTAACTCTTTGCCTCCCAGACCGAGTTATGGTGAGTTGATTCATCATTTCTAACTCTTGAATCTATGGACGAAACCCTATGGTGTTACCATTCATCAAATGAAACCTCTTTAGCAGAACTTTTGCATCGTACTATTTGATTTTTAGGATTGGGAGTTAATGGCGGGGGCAGATCTACGGGGAAGGGGAGGTAGTTCCTTGAGCGCCTGTACGCCAGATCCACTCCCCTCAATTCTAAAACCCTTTTAATCCCTCCTCCCCTCGCACCAAACATAACTCCTTGCCACTGATTAAGGTGGCTTGATCGGTTTTTCTACCGTGTGAGACCAGGTATCAAAACAGAACTTGGCACTTATTTCATTTAATTTTGGCTTAACTTTCTTAATTAAATCAAGCGACAATTTAAGTTTGTTCTTCCTGGCAAAAGAAGAGCAATAAGTTTAACTATTATTTGACCCTGTAGTGAGTTATGTTTATTTAAAAAAAACTTGGGATCAGACAGCGGAAAATTCTTGAAGATCATTGATGCCCTCAGAGACGTGAAGATAAAGTCTGTACTTGACCGTCGTTCTCTGTTTGAGACTTTAAAGACTTTAAATAATTATTTATTCTCTTCCTCTTCTTCTTTTTTTTCCTCAGAAAATGACGAAGAAAATGGAAGTGAAGATTCTAGAACGAAAAGAAGGCGAATTTTAGGACCGGAATTTGGCTCAATAGACCTTAATTCCGAGGAGGGAAAAAAGTTACTTGCAGCGAAATCCCGACATGTTGGAGCTGTGTTGGAGGTGAGGAATGAATAAGGGCTCTTATATCTTTTTAAAGATATTTTGAAAGAGAGAAGCCGCGTGTAAAAGACAAGTTATTGGCAACATTAACCCAATGAACTAGACAAATGTGACGTAGCCCCTTTAACTAAATCGTGCGCTTTATTATTATTATTATTATTATTATTATTATTATTATTATTATTATTATTATTATTATTATTATTATTTATTTATTTATTATTTATTTATTTATTTATTTATTTCGGTCTTGATACGCTGCATACTCTGTCTGGTAGAAAAACCTCAACGGTCACTGAATCTATATGCGTATTTGTTCATTTTATTGACAAGTTTCGCTTTTTAGGCCGAAAATGAACGGGAGGAGAAATACTTCAATGAACTGGAGAAAAAAGAACAACTGGAGGACAAAATGAAGACAATCACCGAGATCAAAGTAAACGTGGTCAGTTGTAAACAGGTAAGGAGTGTCGTCTTTGCTGGTTATTCTGAGGCACTTACAATAAGCCATTTTACAGTTGTGTGCTCGGTGCCCTGGTCTTTGAATGGAAGCGAGGCCGGCGGTGACCTTGTCTTCTTACAAATCCTCGTGCTTTTCACGTGCAAATCGTGGTATTCTCATGCTAACAAACCAGTGAACATGATCATTTACAAATGAAAAACAAGAGGATTTGTAACAAAACAACGTCACCGCCAGCCTTGCTTCTATGCAAAGGCCAGTGCACTGAGCACACAACTGTAAAATAGCTTATAGAGTGTTTTCACTCACGTGGCCAGCATCTATGCAAATTTTTTGCAACAAAAGACAGCATTTGCATAAGAAAAGAGTTCAACTTCCACAGCAGTGGTTTGGGACACCAACATGGCAGCCGTTTCATTGTTTTGGGACACCAACATGGCGCGACGCACCTCAAAAGGAAGTGAGGCCTTTTGGCTTTTAGTAGAGTTTAACGCTTCCAAATTTGTTTTGCTTAGTTCCTTTCCTCAAAAATTAGGACAAAACCACCCCCTAAGAGTGCAGAAACTCCACTTCCTGTATCATATTCCATATCTCACGGTGGTGGAGATGGACTACAGGTTTTCTCAACCGTGACCGAACTCCTTCAGCACAGTTCATACTCCAGTAGACCGTTTTCACATGACGTCACCTTCGCCATGTTGGTGTCCCAGACCAATCCTGTGGGATTTAAACCTTTTTCTTGAGCAAACACTTTCCTTTATTGAAATAAATTTGTGTAGCTGATGGCCACGCGAGTGAAAACGCTCTATACAATAAAGGCAGTTTCCATCTGCCGTAAGTAAGTGTCGGGGTGTGTTAGACGTTTAGTCTCTTTGAAGATTTCTTTCCCCGCTATAATGGCTGTGATTTTCACTACTGAAATCGTTTCCTCGGCTAGATTTGGGTGACTCTGAGCTCAACGAGGAAATTGAACCACTTTCTCATGAATGGGTTGAACCACCTTCCCTTCACTCTCCATTCGCTACTTGCTCTGACTGGCGCGATTGATAAATCAGAAAAAGCCTGCAAGACTTATACTCTGTGAGATACAGGCGCTGGGGAACGGGGCCTGGTGAAGGGAATATGAAAATACGCTCAATTTGGTTAACATTGCTATAGTACTCCTACAATTGTTCCTTTACATTTCCAGGTTTTTGGTTGCTTCCCCTATGGCATAAGTTAGACTTACTCTTTATCTTATCTTGCAGTGTAATTACGTAGCCGAAAGTGCCGGCCAACGCTGCTATAAAGAAAGTCACACATTAAAGCATTTCAAAACGCTGAAGAAGTTCTTTGCTTGTAAGGAGTGTAAACAGCGAACAATCGCCTACGGAAAACCCCTTCCTAAGGACCCTTGCAAGTAAGTTAAAAGCCGAGGATAAATTAACTTTGTTACGTATAAGTCTTTCATATAAATTTCTTATGAAGACTGGCGGCATTTTGGTTCGTACTGCTTTGTAGATAATTCTTTGACACTTGCTTTGCATCACAAATCGGTTTATGCTCTAGAATGCAGTGTTCCTCAACCCCTTAGTTACTAGTTAGTCAGTAACTACCCTAGTGGATTCATGAGTAAGGGTGGATTTCCACTGTCGCGTAATTTTTACGCGTGTGACGTCCCATACATTACCTCTGTTTTATTTACGTGCGTACGCACGTAAAAATTACGCGACAGTGGAAATCCACCTTGAATTAGTCTGCGTAGTCGTCGGGATCATTAGCACTGGCGAAGTTTTGGAAGAAGCTGTGAAACCTTTCGGAGAATGTGGAGCATACGTTTTGAAAGCTTTTCGCGCCATGGCGGCTTCGTCGGCAAAAGTCCCAGACGCGCAAAACAATTCCGCCAGCTACGCGTGAGAGACTAGGAAAGTGATCTTACTTTGAAAAGTTGTGATTTCAATGGTAACTGAAAGTGTTTTTGCTAAAGAACTGGGGGCATTGAATTTTAAATTTGACCAAGGCAACCGCCCCAGCTGCCTCACGACGGAAACTATGCCCTAAGACCACAAACAAAATACCGTAAAATTCCGAAAATAAGCCCCTCCATGTATCAGCCCCTCCAAATGAAAGCCCCCCAAAATCGTAACGCAAAAAACCCTCCGTTAAATCGCCTCTCCGAATATAAGCCCCCCGGGGGGCTTGTACTTGGAATCTGCCGTCGAATACAAAGTAAAACAAAGCAGACATGGTAAATTTCTTTCCCACTACAAGCTATCTTAATCGATTTTGAAACGCAAATTTCCCTCCGTACATAAGCCCCTCCGAATATAAGCCCCTCCAAAATAAGCCCCTCAAAAAGGGTCTTTGAAAAATATAAGCCCCGGGGTTTATTTTCGGAATTTTACGGTACGAGCAGCAGCAGCGTCAATACGGAAACACCAGAATTACAAGATTAAGAGATCTACGGCACTGCTGGACCCGATATAATGATCTCGTAACAACTGACATAATCTTAGCAATTTTTAGACCACTGTTCGTGACCACGCCCATGGTTTAAAGCCAACTCTGCTATTCCGTGGTACGGTGCCTTATCAGTATAGCTAAACAGTCCAAAGCGCAAATAGACTGCTTGCAGTCCGCCTTTTCTCTTAAAATCCGTCTAGTTCTTATCTCATCCAGCGCGATTGCAAACCACGACGTTATTATTACAATAAGGGATTGAGACTCGCGGCTTTGCCAATCGCGTGCTTAGGTTTCGCGTGCAGTAACTTTGCAAAGAAAAATAAGACACTTCTCGCAGTCTAAAGCGCAACTTCACAGCAGGCTCGCGTTAAGGCAGCAGTTATAAGCGTAAGCAAATGCGCGCGAGAGAGCCTCAACTTGTTTTTAAGCAGGTTTTACCTGTTCAAAGTTAATTAATTCGTCCATGTCGCTGGCTGGTCGGCGGCGCCAAGTTCCCTTTTGTAAACGGTCGTTGCCATTTTTTTTAACGGTCGATGCCTTTAGTCATAACAGATGTCAGGTCGAAAATGTTCTAAGTGCCTTAAAAATGTTAGCGACGAAAGGGACAACTGCGACGACGGCTTGATCAACTAAGCAAACGGTCGTTCGCAGTGGTTTCTCTCCGTTCGTAACGTAGCGTCCGGCTTGGAGAAACCGGAGAAACCCTCGCAGGGTATGAAAACCACGAACTCCTCGAACACTCCTGACGGATGAACCCCATCGTATTGAAGAAAGTCAAGAGAAAGCAAGGATATGAAAAGCTTATCAGTATTTCCATCCTTATTACATCTGTTTCGCTTATTTTAACAGAAACTGTGGCGCGTCAAATTATCAGAAATCCTCGATGTACAAGGTAATATTTCACCTTCTAATCTTCACTTATATAAGTATTACAAATAAAATTCTAAGAAGTCAACTCCACAAATCTCAGCCCGTCTTTGAAGGTCAAAGTATATAAAAAGTTTTCTTTGTACTCCTATGAAATTGCATTCGTTGATTGTATATTAAATAAAAACGCATCAACGTTCTCAACAAATTGCAGAAACATGTCTAAAAGATGACAAAAATTATTTTCACTCGGTGTAGCGGTCGCGCGATGTTCACGATGCCCACCCTCTTACAACGCAGGCGCATAAGGATTGATGGAAGAAAAAGACACGTGGATTATTTTTTTCTTTCATTATTTCACATCTTTTTTTTTTTTATCATTGTTGTTTTTTGTTGGTGGTTTTGTTTTTGTTTTTGTTTTTGTTTGTTTTCTTGATCTTGACCAATTTTGCTAAAGAATTGACCCTTTAAGGCGTAGCGGGTGGGTAATATGCAGCAGTGTGACTCACTGAGGAGTTCAATAACTGAAATTTTCTTTCTTGTTTTGTAGGAAAAAGAAGGCCCAAAAATTGGAGGTGAAACCTTACTCGTCAGGGGAGTAGAGCATCCAAAATTCCTAAACAGTTTAAATTAACAATTTCAGAAGAAGTTTCAACAAAGAAATATTACAAAACTTAACAAATATTTGAGTGTATGAAATATTTAACAATATTTTCCGTTGGCCTTAACTCGTTTTTGAAATGATCTTATGTCTTTTTATAATGCTGGAATGAGGAGTAACAAGAAGATTTCTTAAACTAAGTGGTTTGGTGCCGATTTTGGTATGCAACGTGTCGAGTTTTGCATTAACGAAATTAGAGAGATTAAGAATCACTTTTACGGCAAACGGCAAACGTGAATTTGTACCGTGACGAAGTTTTCCCGTTAATTGTCGTTTACTGTATATTACTTCAGTTTCTACTCAAAACTAAGTTGTTTCACGCCAGTTTTATCCACAAGAATTGCTTTAGAAAGTTTTTATCTTCTTATTTTCTATTCTGGGAAGTTCTCAACTTAAATCTGACGTTCGCCGTTTGCCGTGAACATGACTCTTAATGGCCAACCCTGTAGTTCTTCAGGCCCTCATTTCGCCAAATCGTTATTTGAACAGAAACTGAATTCCATTTGCCATTTATAAGTCCTGATTCTTGACTTTGTAACTATTTATTATGCCAGAAATGAAATTTGTATCACTTTTAGAAACCGTGAATGAAGTATTAATAAATGTCGTTTTTAAAATTTATACTTAACTAAAGAACTGTGTATAAAGATTTAAAGTATATTAAAGTAGAAGCATGTAGTTTCGCCCGCTCATTAAAACGAACCTACGAGTGCGGTCCCTAAGAAATCAACCCCAGGAAATTCGCCTGCATTTGACATTTTTAGCAAATTGAAATATTTTTTTAATTTTTAATGATATACTAGTGAGCAGCACACTTACACTTCCAGATATATTTTCACTTGGAAGAAGAACAAACCATGCTCACCCGGGGCAACGAAAATTTTCGTGCTCCGGGCGAGAATGGTTTCTTCTTTTTCCAAGTCAAAATATTCACTGAAAGTGTAAGTGTGCTGCTCACTAGTATATCATAAAAAAAGTACATGATATTTACATGTTTCGGGACGCTTGGTGGGCCTAACATGGACGCTTTACCGGTCGATGCCACCATTGGTAACCAAGCCTTTAGTCATGATGTAATATATTCCCTGAATTAAGTTACAATAACGCAATTACTTAGTCTTAGAAAGAACCATGTTGAAGCCCAAGCTGAAATTACGTTAAAAATTATGAAAAGGGTATTTGCGTATTATGCCAGCAGGAGTAATGTCCCCGGGGATGTGAAACTCTTTTGTCCTAGACAACTATTATGCAAATCTGATTCAAATAGATCCTTTGTTGGTGCTTTTAGGCTGGTAAAATGTAGACACAATAAACGGCCTGCATTTGTATATTTTTAGTGGAATTTATTATTCAAAGAATGGTTTCTGGGCTATAATAAACAGATCAAGAATTCCCTCCATTCTGAATTTCTTCCTCTGGATCATACTTAAATTATTTGACAATCTTCTATTTCAATCTTCAATTTCAACCTAAAGAAAGTACATTCGATTTATGACAGTCCGATTATAAAGTTCAATTAAACATTTTCCTAGCGTTCTGTGTCTCGCAAGGGTATCTGTTAAAGGTATGCATAATGTTTCTTCTCGTGGCCATGTTTCGAATCCTACTTTTTGCATAGCTCGAACACCAGTTTGTTCTGCAAGCATACCAACATATGCATCATCTATTTTAAAGACGGGAAAAAACTCAAATAGCTCGACAAACAAGGTGACAACATCGTAAGACAGAATATACGCAAAACCGGAGCAATAATCGGGGTATATATTCCGAGCGTACTCCGACTTTGATACAAACCATTTGCCGAGCTTTCGCGTCACCGCTACCCGGCGCATAACGTGTCCTGAATAAAGCTTTAGCTTTGGCGTATCAGGCTCATTCAAGTAGGAGATCACTCTTGCAGTGTCCACAAAAACATCGTCGTCTGCTTTTAATAGAAAAGAGAATTCGCAATATTTGACCGCCCATTCAAAGCCCATCTGGATCTTGTAAGTCTGATTCCAATAATGTTCCTTGTAGTCCCCACGTACGAGATCTCTGAAGGCTTCATCTTCTTTCAAAAGTAATTTTGAAACATTACTTGTCGGTGTTTGACCCAGAAGAAAATAAGTCTTCCATCTTGGCCAGTGCAGTTCAGTATCGCGTGCCCACGTTTTTCGAATATTGTTCCTTCTATCAAAATTGTCTGGAGCCGAAGCAACGAGGATAAGAAGATGATAATATCTCGAACATTTTTTGGTTGTGAGTAATGTCGTCTTGTGTCGGGACAATAACAGCGGCCTAAGCGATGCAGAATAAAAAACTGGATCCGCTGTAATCCATCTCCTTTGGTTTTTTATCTTTGACCGTGTAGCAGGCATAATTAAAGATGAACGCGGTAAATGCTGCTTCCAATGTGCATAAATCAAGATACTTAGGATAGAACCAACAAGGACGAAACATACAGGAATAATTCCGAAGTGCCGTCTCGGCATATGAAATTAAATAGCTCGAAACAAAGCGTACACTGCCGCTTGTGTTCCGCTAAGTGAAACTTGCAGATGAATGTTAGAACTGAAAGTACAAACCTGCATGAATATAACAAATTGAATAAGAAATGAGTTATACATGACTCGTGACTCTAGCAAAAAGATCGTCTTTTTTGCTTAGCTGAAACTTACGTGGTTTGTTTTCCCAATGTACGTCGTGGGAATTTGCTCTTTGTGTTTTCATGATTAAAATGATGATAAAAAATAATTCATTGCTTCCATTGCGCACATTAAAGTATAGATCAGAAAAATAAAATATCTAACAAAGAGTAAATATCGATATAAATGTATATTCGATATAAATGTATATTTTTATAGAATACAATTGACTGGCTCACAATTACTGACATTAGCAGAGTGTTTTCACTCACGTGGCCAACATATATGCAAATTTGTTGGAACAGAAGAAAGCGCATGAGGAAAGAGTTTATCTCCCACAGGGCTGGTTTGGGACAACAGCATGGCCGCCGTTTCACTGTTTTGGGACACCAACATGGCTGCCGTGACGTCATGCGAAAAGAATAAAAAGTTCCTAATAAAGTTACTCGAATGAGATAAAATAAATAAATAAACTTTAAGACATTTACAATTTGTAGTTCCTTGGTGTTGCAGATGGGTGAGATACCACCATAATGATGTAATACAAAAGATGCCTTTAAAGAATCCCGGCCAGCAAGTTGAATTATTTCCATTTTTTGTTTTATATATATAGTGTGTAATGGCAATATTTGCAGAATAAATAAACGCTCCATAATTTTTAGGTATTAGTATTTTATTCATAAAAAGAAAAAGCACTATATACACGGTTCGATAGAAGAGCATAACTAATTTGTAAATATGAATTATGATACTCAATGCCTTCTCCACACGAATCCGTTTTCGTTTAAAAAAAAGCTTTTTGTTTTTCCGCCTGTTTGGACTAACGTCCACATGTGTTCGGTGAAAACTGTCACCAAAAACGCATCTTTTCAAAAACGCTCTCTAGAGTAGAGATTTTTAAAAACGCCGTTTTGCTTTACCCGTGTGGAAGGAAAACGAATCCGAGGTTTTCTTTTTTAACAATTACCGGAAGTTCCGAAAGTAACGACCCCTCGAAAGTAGCGAAGCTCCGAGAGTCACTTGGTCAGCGAATCCCAAGGGTAGCGATCCCCCGAAAATAACGACCCTTCGAAAGTAAAGACCTCAAAACTAATTTCCCTTTTGGCAATAGATAACGGATCGGATATGATACATATCCTGAACAAATTAAAAGCCACACTGATCTGGGGTTTATTAATAATGATTATCTGACATTCCTATTCATAAACCTTAAAGTACGGGATATACTTCACCTTTTTTTAAAAAAGTATTCCTTTCACATTTTTTGCGATTTTTTTTTATTTCTTGAATCTTTACGGTACGTCATGAACTTAGATACCAGTGAAAGCGCATGATCCTGTCAAAGATGGTACCGTTTTACGACACTATTGCGTTTGCGTGTGGATGGACAAAAGCGATTCAAAAACGCAACGTGTGGTCGCGGATTTTTTTGGAAAAGGACGATAACATAACCATCGAGGAAAGGACTTACAGAAGTCTATCACAAGTGCTGAATAAGTTAACTTTCGCAAGCTGCTGCCAGTTACCTATGAGTAAGAGCTTATTTCTACGAGCTTTTAACTTTAATCGGTCCCTAACCAACCAGTCCAGTATGTTCCCAATAGCACTAATAGCACTAAGGGCAACGCCCTTGTCCTTGCCCGATACACTTGGACTAAGCGCAACGTACACCTATGAGTGACATCTGCATAGCAATGCATGCTGGGAAGGTGGCTCTATAGGATCTCGAATGGCATGTGCTGGTGTAAGTTGTAAACAGAAGGGGACCAAGACAGCTCCCTTGTGGGACCACTATCTTGAGCGGTAAGGCAAGTGAGAGGCCTCTATTCACCCCAACACGTTGTGTAATCTTTCCGCACGATACGATGTTAACCAGTACAACTCACTCCGACCACGGCCTAAATTCTGAATATCGTGAAGAAAGGTGTCAAAGGCCGAGCTAAGGTTCAGGAGAAGCAACAAACTGACGTTTCGCGCCTCCATGTTCATTCGGATGACTTTCAGCAGTGTCTACTTCTTACTGTGGTTCATGCTGGTATGCAGACTGGAGTTGAATTTATAACCCGGTAAACGTCATATCAACCGTACAATGTACAGCCGCCGTCCTTTCAGTTAATTTAGAGACGGAAAATTGCTCACAGGGCAGATGTTTTTGCACGCAATGTCAAATCTATCTTTAAAAGAAAAAAATATAATAAAACCAAGAGGTCATTCCCTCTCTTCATTCCATGTGACTGTATGGTTTTAGCCCTTTCAATGCAAAAACCTTCGTGGGCTTCCTGTGTAGAGTCTTTTGGAGTTGACAATTTCGAATGGAATAATTTCGATGTCTGTTGGTGGTATTGTGGTACTGCGTCATCAGGGTTGTTTTGTATGACTCTGCAGTATCTACAAATCTAACTGTCTCTTGAAGCGCGTTTTGTCTGTCTGATGTATTCTGTTGGTGTGTTTAGGGTGCTTTTACATTTGCGATATTGTATCATGTAAATGAGATTTTTCAGATGCACGTTTGATCGTCAAACTGATGAGTTGGGTTCGGCCGGTGTTTTTGGATGGCCGTGATTATAAGCCGTCTTTAATGAAGGGGCCGGTTTTGCATCTGGTTGAGTTGCATTTCTTATGGCAGGTACAGACGCATTTCCAGCTATTTTAGAAGACGTCAGAAATGTCCAGCTTGCCTATCCTGACTGTGTTCTTTTACCGGAAAAAGTCTACACACCCCGTACAATAAAGTGTACGACCCTATTGCCACTCCATTTATTTTTAACCTCACCATGCAAATAGGAAAGCACATGTTAGAAGGAGCTGTGCAAACAAGAAGGGAGAACTGCCTAAGGTAGAGGTAAGGGTTGATTTAAGAAATTTGTGCGTTCCTTCTAGAATTTTTCTTTTCTCAGTTGACCATTGTGAAATGCCTGACTCTTTTTTTTAAGTAAGTTATGAGTTGTGTATGTCCTGTGGTTATACCATAATTCTTAGTTTCATCGAAGTTCAAGGGGCAAGATAAATAATAAATGTTTTGTTGTGTAAATAAAATCTTTGTTAGTTGAAGAAAATAAGTGACATGTTTGACGTTGATTATTAAAAATTGATGCCCGTATTTAGGGTAGTTGTTGGTCCTTTGGGGCTTCGTGCTCTAATCTCTCCTCAGTTTACGATTATGGAGTAGTTTCAAACGTTTATTCTTAAGTGAACAAAGAGTTAGATAAGAAATTTAGGACATGAACGGCAAAGCCGGACTGTCACTGGCTATATTGTGTTATTTTCTGTGCTGTGTCTTCCTCCTTAGAAGATGTCACTCCGTTTATACTGATGAATGTTTGCGCGCCAGGAAATTTGAGAATGTCGGAAAAGGTGAGATAAAGTATATTTTACTTCGTTTTTATTTAATAATTATATTAACATCGAATGCTCTAACTTTGTCTTTGGGTTGCTGTGAAAAGTTGACTACGATTCTCAAAGTAAACTGTATTTTTTATCATGATCATTATTTATTTGACAAGACTCAGCGCGTGCCTCTTAGATGTTATAACAGAGATAATTAAATAAACCCCCACAGTTCCTAAAAGCTGTCCGATATAACTACCCTGTTTTTGTATCAAGTTTTTTTTCTTCAAGAAAGTTTTCCTCGCCCATGTTTTAAGAACTATTTTTTATTTCATTTTCGTCATTTACATTGAAAGTCACAAATGAACCCTTCCAATTTACAATTATAGGAGAAAATCTTTCGCTATAATTTCTTAAGTTTCTTAATTTGTAAATTTCTCATTAGGCCAACAGTGTAAAGTAATATTAATATAAGAACTTAGAGGCAGATACTCACTTTCGAAGGAGTTTGATTGTGCATTCCAGATACTTAAACTAAAAGATCATCTCAATTTTCTTAAAATTCTTTATCGGACTCTCAAAATAACCTCGGCTTTCCGAATTTGTTAATTTGGCCGCTTGATTGTGTTTTATTATTTAAATTGTTGTCCTCGACTGATATTTGAACACAACAAGACGCCGTTTTTCACAAAAGCCGAATCAAATTCAATAAATTAAGTTCATGTGAAGTAAGGCGTCGTTCTTTTGGCATGGCTCAGCCGGGAATGACTGCTGTGGACTGGCGTTGATTCAGACGCCGAACTCTAGATTAGCCGAACATGAGCACTACATAAATTTTTATAATGTATTTTAAATGCATCCTGACTTTTCTCCTTCCGAGTTTACTAGAATTCGGCTGGAATAAAGGCTGGTTTTCACTGGCGACAGAAACGGAGATGGAGTCGTAAGAGCACTTTTGACTCTGGGAAAATTAAAAATCGGAGTCATAAGCGGAACGGAATCGCAGTCGGAAGAATCAGAACGTTTCCATTTTCTTCCGACTCAGCTTATGATTCCGTCGCTTATGATCTACTGAAAACCAGATTGTTGGAGTCGGAAGCAGAAGCGGACGCTTTGTGATTGGTTTAGTTCTTCTGCTTCTGCTTCTCGCAGATCAGTTATTTGCCTCAGCCTTCGGCTTCGGCGAATAGTTGATCTGCTCACCACTGACAAATCACGATATTTTACTCAACCTCGTCCAATAATTGTTTATTATTTGTGTTCTAAATATTGGCCGTATTTATACTAGAAGACGTCTTATAGACGTCCAGACGCATTAAACGTCTGACTGTTAAGTGCGTCGTTAAGTGCGTCCCGTTTTTATACTAGACGTCTAAAACGTCTGAGACGACTAATTTATCTGTTAAGTGCGTCGATCGAACGCACTTGACTTCAGACGTTTTATTTGTCTGACGTTTAATGCTTCTGCCTTATTTCCTGTATTTAGACTAGACGTTTAAGTTGACTAAGACGTCTTAAACGTCTCAGACGGCTTAGACGTCCTGTAGTATAAATACGGCCATTTACCACTCCACTCAAATACTGTGTATAGATTTCGAGGCTGTAAATCCTCTGTATTCTATCGACGAGATAATTCGTTGTTTAGTGAAGTATTAAAATCAGTAACGGTGCATTCATGGGTATCAATTTTAAGTTCAAATTTTTACTGTTCTAAAGGGAAAGTCTTACAAGACGTACGTCCATAAAAACTTAAAAACCTGCGGCGGAGATGTGGAAGAATTAGAGTGATTTTCTAAATAGACCTTGTCACGGTTTTCGACGCCATCTTGATGAGTAGGCGAACATCTTGGAAATTACAGTGTTTGTATGAGAATCTATGTCGAATAATTTACCGTGAAACGGCTGTTCTGAAAAAAATATCAATTGTAAACTAAAGCTACAAAGCAAAGGATTTGGGCGGGGGGGGGGGGACGTACCTGTGATTAAATTTCTCCAGAGGCTTCCTTTAGATTTTTCATATATTTGTCTGTAATTTTTCCCGAGACTTTAAAACAGACAAATGTATATAAAATTTTAAAAAGTGGTTCTGTGTCTTCTAGCGCGAGATGTGACCTGTGATACCTACAGCGGACTCCACGCGCCCGCAAACCGCGCACGAGCGAAGCCCCATACCTAGGAAAATTTTGGCAATCTATCCATCCGAGAAATTTTGATAATCACGTGACCGTACGTCGACTTTCCGTCTGCACCACAGAGAAACCAGTGTGAAAATTCAAACTTCCTATCTAGTGAGGGAGCAAGTAACTTGTGTTTAACTTGATAATAGACATCCATATTATCGTCAGTTGACAGCTGTCAAAACAGGGTAGTCACATGACTGTATCGTGGGTTCAGATGCCATCGTGCTCATGTGTTTTTTTTAAGGTTTCCGCTGACCAGTTGTTAGCTTTTAATTGATCAGTCAAGTTTATGTTTTTCAGTCATATGGTTCTCCCCTAAAGTTAAGTATTGATTTGTGGATTTTTTTGTAATGGTCTCAAATCCATTGTCTGAAGTAAATTTAAAATGCATAAATGGGAGCTTAGCTTTTAGCTCTGGCTAAATCTATGTAATTATTATTTCTTACAGGGTTCGCGTTGACTGGCTTCATCATCTCCTCGCTCCAGGTCACCGATCTGTTTGATTGCTCATTTGCATGTCTACAGGAAAATCACTGTTTATCTTTTAACTTCAAGAAGATTCCAGACCCCTTTCATCTTTGCCAATTGAGCTCTGAGAGAAATGATACTAAGCCTGGAAACTATCAAGTTGAAGCTGATATGACGTACTATGATGCCCACAAGGTAAGAATGAAAAAAAAAAATTAAAATATTAACTGTCGAACCTTGTCCACCACGGGTTAGCGAAAACTTCGTGTAAGCTGACTTGGACACCCCATTAAGGCGGTAAAACAGACGAAAATGCAGTCTCCGAACACAGACGTGTTTCCGGTCGTCGCTTCTCTCCACTCGAAAAGTAACTTTTTGGGTGGAGAGAAGCGACGACCGGAAATACGTCCCTGTCCTCAGGCTAATGAAAAGGGCACCTCCCGCACACTGCGACCTCTCGTAAGCTGCTTTAGACACTTCACTCGCCTCCTTTTGAGCGGTCAATAAAACAGATCAAAATTACACTGAATTTATACTGTTTTATGACTTATTTTCAATATTTTTCGAGTTTGTCTAATTCCGTGCCTTCTTTTTGTATATCAGAATGTGTTATTTATACCTTCCTTAAATGTCTTGAATATTGATTATTTATACGTTCCTTAAATGTCTTTGGAGTTTTTATCAGGAAGTCAGAACAACGTTACTTAAAGCACCGTTTGTTTGTTTGTTTTTTTTTTTCATGTCAAAGCCACAGGAAGGTCCCGGATGTGCATCGTCGCCTTGTCTCAACGGCGGGAAATGCATCAGCACTTGTTACAATGTTCCAGTCAGTTACCGATGTGAGTGCGACGAGCCACACTTTGGTGACTTGTGTCAAAACTGGAAAGGTAAGCATTAAAATATAGATATTGAAGTATAATAATGCGTTAATACGTTAATACGATCTGATCGTATTAACTTTACATATACAAGGTGATCATGACCTCGTGGCTGTCTTATAGCTTGCTGGTTTTTGAGACAAATGTGCAGTTTTTTTTTATTACACAAGACAAGACAAGACAATACTTTATTTGGAGTCTTATACAGTCCTATGTACATCGACTTTATCCAAATAATTTAAACTCATAGCACAATTTGCACACTAGTAGAACTATAATCAATGTAAACCTAAAGAACTAATGATCATCTTTTCCCATAACAGTCGAATACGTATTTTTTTATTATCTCGTACACACAGGGAGGAGAGGGGGGGGGGGGGGGGGGGGGAGGCAACCAAGTGATAAAATCTGCCAATACAAGAAATCATGAACTACAATTTAACCATATCATGATCTTTTTATCTTAAAGGCGATAATGGTAAATTTTAAGTGGAAGTGATCACTGTTATTTTTTGGAATGCAATAGTGACCGAAGATTTCCTCACAGCAAGCAATAATGACATGAAGCTTGTCGAAACTCGAACTTTGCAATTTGCTAGTCTTAAATTGTCGTATTGTTTTATTTGAGGGAATAAACAAACTCGGGAGAGATTTCTCGTATTTGGCAAATTTAAACATTAATTTTGTTTGCCTCCTGAAAGACCAGGTTTCGCTTACATCATTAATTGAAAAAAAAAAAGCGCGTGCAAAGATGGCGGGTATCATCGTGAATAAGGTGTATTGCGAGCACATGTTACAGGGTTCCAAACTGTACACCTTTTACTATTTTTTGTAATAAAATTGCATTCAATAGTAGCGATTGTGTTTTCATTGCCTTGTCTTCTCAGACAGCTATGACTTGACATTCCAAACAAAGAGCTTGTCGAACTATGCTAACAGCACTACGATAGCTCGTAGCCTTACAGCGTTCACCCTGTGTATCTGGTTTCAAACCAGTCAAGCAGGTCAGTTTGGCCTCGTAGCTGGACTTGTGGCTATCAACTGTGATGAAACTGGAGAGTGTTCTTTTTATGTTAAAGGAAGCAAGAGGTGAGATCGTTTATAAAATGACTAGCTAAAAAATGCTTGGATGAGTAGGGAAATGAAATTTACTGCAGTTTAACAAATTGATTTCGTCTTAAACTGACGAGTGCCTTAACGGTCTTAAACTTAAACTTGCTTTTTTGACAGACTGACTGGCTGACTTGTTCACTCACTCATGTACGTGACTTTTCTATTGACTGACTGACTTACCAGAATTCCCGGGGGGGATACTCCCTTATAAGGGCTTAATGGGGACGTGCGGCCAGCCAGGGGATGTTTTTCGGGATTTTTGTCTTAAACAGGGTATCGATTTTATCATTTTTTGTCTTAATCAGGGTATCGATTTTATCAATTTTTGTCGTAAATAGGGTATCTTTTATTGGACGATAAACAGCCTGCGTGACTCTGTTGATCAAGCTGTAAATAGTTTTGTGATTGCCAATGGATTGAATAAGAAAGAGTTTTGATATTTATTATTGTCTTACACAGGGTATGGTTTCGGGTTAAATGTCTTAAACAGGGTATCAAAAATCGGAATTCTGTCTTAAACACTAGGGTCAGGGTATGAGGGGCCGGGCCGCACCTCTCCACCCAAGGATACACCTAATTGCAAAAACGTTGTCATAGAAAAAAGGAAAAAAGGAAAAAGCCAAATAGGAATTAATTAGGCTAATGAGCCTTATGAATCCGTTTGCAGCATCCGCGCACAGACGTCGAATTTGCCTGTTGGAATTTTCTGTTGTTTTAAAGCTGAAAAACAATTTAAAAAAAACATTCCAGCGGGAAAATGCAACGCCTGCAAATGAATCCACCCTGAAATTGTGGCTTGATTAGCCTCATTAATTCCTATTTGGCTTTTTCCTTTTTTCATTTTTTAGGACAACGTTACTGCAATTAGGTGTATATCGAGTACCCCCCGGGCCAGAATTGTGTTGCATTGACTCGACCTACTTGACTGACTGGCCACTTTGTTAATTATATTAACTTATATTGTACTGATGGACCTACTGTTGGAACCTTTTCCCCTTCCTATCTGTCTGCTTGGCTAACTGACGACTAAAGAGTGCCTTGCCGACTGACTAGTGCACACCGTGTCTTAACCTATACTGGCTACCAAAACTCGCAACATTGCTTTTCAACTTGTTTTGCGGCAATGTTGCAAACAAGATGCACGTTTTTGGCCTCTGTTTTACCGTAACTTTACTTACTGGTTAACTTACTGTTGGTTAACCTTTGAATGACCAATCTCCTCTCTTCACGCGGCGGGCTGGCCGTATACATAGTGAAATGACAAAATGGCGGAAAAGGATGTCTACAATGAGGTTGTGTAATAGTGGACTGGCTGACTTAGTAGCCTGGTAACCTTCAGATTGAGCCAAAATGACTGACTAACTGACCAGCCGACGAGTTGCTTCATTGTTCGATTTTCACGTTATTTTAAAATGCACAAACAAAATTAGAGCACGTGCGCATTGGCCAATCATCTATTTTTGATCGTTTTTATTTAAAAAAGATAACATTTGGTATTTTGTGTTCTAGACGGTTCTATGGGGCTCCATTGAATGACGGCACGTGGCACTGCTTGTGTGTCACTTGGCAAAGCTCCGGTGGTGCATGGTCAGTGTACGTCGATGGAAAAACCAATCCCAGACGTTCTGGTACTAAATTTAGGACCAATCACGTTCTCGAGTTTCATGGCGAACAATTGGTGCTTGGTCAAGAAATTCAAGATGATGCATTTAATGTAAATCGGGCTTTCATGGGAAATATGAGCCGCGTTAACATGTGGGATTATTCCATGTCTGAAAATGAGATACAAATGGTAGGCACAAACTGCTCTACTCCATTAGGGAACTTTCTTAAGTGGCGGGATTTCTCGAAAGGCTTGAGAGGAAGCGTGCATTTGTCAGGAGAATCGAAATGCACTGGAGCAGGTGAGCCAGCATTTCTATCATCTATCTGGATAATTACAGACGACAGGGGAATTCGCTTTTTCGTGACTATGTAAGACTTTACCAAATGTCGGAGGCCTGTGTAGGAAACATAGAACCAAGTATTGAATTAAAAAATTAACCTGCAAAGACATTGAGCCGCCTTTTCTCACTGCTTTTTGAGGAGACATCTTAAAATTTAATACGCAAGACAACTCTCTGCACGTGCATCACGCTTTTTTGTACATTTCTTTGCCTTCACTGGAGTAACTGCACAACTACGACGTGAAATGACCAAATTTTAAGTTTACTTGGGAACGAGAACGGCAAGGCGATCAGTTCTGCCATTTCTGCCCGAACTTGAGCGCGTTCCCTTCTCTTTAGCTCCAGCCAAAATCTCCTTCCTTTAAGCACCAGGGCGAATTGGGATAATCGCGAAAAAGTTTAAAATGATTCGAAGTCTGTTTTTCAGAGGCGTTTTCATGGACGTCGTCGTTGGCGGATCGTAAGATCCCTAATGGCATATAAACGAGTAAAGGGTTGGACCTCCCTTGTTAAGAACCTTTCTTGAGCACTCTCCTGCATGGGGTCTCCTCTGCTAACTATCCCAATAAAACTTGGCCTATGGATCGTAATTATCCCGCCGGAAAAGAGGATGAGTTGGAATCGTTTCCCTACTAATTTTGTTTGTGTTCGTTTTTTTTTGGTTTTGTTTTGTTTTGTTTTTTTCGCTGTCTCCTATTCCACTGTTTCGAATCTCAGTATCGACTGTGAATGGTGTTGAAACTTTCACGACGTCACCAACTGGAATAACAAATTTATTGGTCTATATTTAACAATTATTCCTCGAGCCCGGGCCATTGAGTCAGAGGCCATGAGGGCGAGAGGAATAATTGTTTCAGTAAAATCCAACTAGTTGGTAAAAAATATCGAGACAAAACAACTTTAGCTAGCAAAACGCGATTCACCCGCCATTGTTTTGGTTTTCAAAGCCGGCGCTTTTCGCTACTTGTGGGCTATAACATATAGCCTAGTATAGTAGCTCAACCAATCAGAACGCAGCATTGGTAATAGACCACTAGTTGGATTTTACTAAATAGACATAGCCTTTGCATATATAGATAAAGCTTATGAATACACCTCCTTCACTTAACAAAACGTTCCTTATGTTAAAATAATCCTACGTTATGGTAATGTTATGAACTGTCCTCTTGTTCTTTCTTTTTGTTTTTGCTTCAAGACCACTCTTCCTTCGTTTCGTTGAATTTTACCAGCCTGTCAGATATGAATTACATTCTCTATCCTGGGTCGCTACCGGACATCCAGCACTTTACGTTGTGTTCATGGACCAGACTCAGATTCAGACCAGACTCAATGGATCAGTTTACTACCCTGCTCAGTTATGCCAACAGCGATCATAACAACCAAATAGTTATTGTCTTCAGAAAAGAAACAGGAGTGATGGTGTACATTAATAATGATAATCGGTAAGTAAAACATTGTGCAGCTTACATAACCATCTTGCGTGATAAGAGGGTCCCCAATAGGGTTTTTCTATCCCGTGATCCCGACCCAAAATTTCGGGCAATCCCGTAATCCCGAGGGTTACTTTTAGTATCCCACCTCCCGCGCATAGTTTCAATCCCGAATCTCGCCCCGATTTCGCTTTAAAACCCCGAATCCCGAGCCTCAGATAAGGGAAATGCCGCATCCCGAAAAACTTATTGGAGACCCTGTAGAAGGCACAAGTGTAATAATTGGACCCAAGTGTAATAAAGGTCCCATCTGTAATAACATTTGGACCCAAGCGTGATAAAAGTCCCATCCGTTATAACATTTTGAGCCCAAGCGTACTAAAGGTGGTATCTGTAATAACATTTGGACCGTCTTCACCTTGCCTTACTTTGCTTATAATCAGCGGAACATTTTGGAGCTCTTACTTTGAAATTCTCACCTGAAACCATTACGACCCAAAAGATGGCCACTTTGCAAATATTGTCACGCACCTCTGTATCATTGTTGTCAGCTAGTCTTATGGTGCTTATCATAAAGCGATATTTTGGAGCTCTTGAAAGATAGTGAGAGACACCTCCGAATAAAGATAACATAAGAATTTTAATGTTATAACTAGTAATAGCCAAAGGTTACGGAGTGCGGGCGATAACGATCGAAGGTTTTGCTCCAGCGCTGTGGTTTGCGTACGTTTCACGTGACAGATGGTCAAAACACGCGTGATAAGATTACTAGTGATTGAAGGTCCAAACGCACATGATCAAAGTGTGTTCTGTGCATTCCATTCATTCTTAGTGGAAGTTCAAACCGAAAGCTGACTACATACATGCGATGCGTGCGTAATAACAACCTTGACATTAGGATTGTGGGCTCCTCTTGTCGCCCGCAACAACAAAAAACACTCTCATAAGAACGCAGTAAAGCAGTACTGAGCACATATTTTCTTTGATTGATAATTCTAAGTGACAATGGCTTTTTTTTTTTTAATGGCCAGTTCCGTTTATCTAATAGTAAATACTTTTCTAGCCAAACTACTACGTGTAAAATTCAGTTTGACAGTGACGTGAAAGCCATGGAGATTAAATTAAATGGCAGAGGTTGGTTTCTGCAGGTCACGTGATTTTACACTGTTTACCTCTTATTGGCCCTAATTTGTTGTTGGTATATTACCAGTTTGAGTATAAAGGTAACTTTTACAAATACGGCCTTTATTACACTTGAGATCCAAATGTTATTACAGATAGGACCTTTATTACACTTGGGCTCAAAATGTTATTACGGATGAGACTTTTATTACGCTTGGGTCCAAATGTTATTACAGATGGGACCTTTATTACACTTGGGTCCAATTATTACACTTGTGCCTTCTACAGACCCTCTGATAACAACTTTGGACTTAGAAATTTCCAGCGTGTGTCTCAACAAGGCGCACGCGTTCCACTTTTAACGGAACCGGTTTTTAAAACCAGTAAGCCACATGAAAAAACGCGTTGGGCCGGGCCGGCGGAGGTCTCTCATTTTCCTCTCCATCTTCTCTTGAGAAGCCCTGGGAAGGAGTTTGCGTTAGCCCAGCTAGCTAGAGAGATCCTACCAACAGGCTTCCAAGTGGACAGGGTGAAAAAGAAAATCGGCGAGCCCAGGTACTAGTTTCAAATTTCTTATACATGATTGGCTTGTTCGTTAGACCACAAACACAAAGGGAAAGGAATGTAGTGCGGTTTTCAGCAGCCGTTTGTGGGGAGGAGCGTTGCGTGACGACTCTAAAAACGGCTGTGTAGCAGACTAAACCAATCAGAACGCAGCATTGATAATAGACCACTAGTTGGATTTTACTAAGTTTTGCATAGATGTAACCTCTTGTAAAAGACCACCTCTCTAAAGCCCCGCCCTCGACCACTTTTTAAGATACCTGCTTTATAATTTTTCCATTGTTTTTAACGTCTTCTAAGGGACCACTTGATACAATGGTCCGATCATTGTGTTCACTGTTCGTACTGCTCTTCTCAGAGTATGAAAAGAACGTGTGGAAACAACGTGGATTTACGTATATTGTTACATACAAATTGCAAGCAATACATTCTCTCCATAAAGTAGATGTGTCGGTACCTCTTCTCATAAGTGTTCACCTCCCGCAAGCGACCACTAGATCTTTGGATTTGGGTGGTCGCTTACTGGAGGTTCAACTGTATTGGATCAATTTAGGTTTCTGGGAAACTGCCCACCTACCCCTCCCCTAAGCCAACATTAACACTTACTTCTCACTTAGGGCAAAATGTTGGCTTAGGGGAGGGGTAGGTGGGCAGTTTCCCAGAAACCTACATTGATCCAAATATATTTTGTGGCTTTGTATAGAAGAATCATTTCTGCTCCCTTTCTCGACGTACAACACTGGCATCAAGTTTGCATCACGTGGACAAATAGTGGAGGAGTGATCAAAGGTTTTATCGATGGTTTATTCAAACGAGAACTTTCGGGCTGTTGCGACTCTTATATTATCAAAGGCGGTGGGGCTTTGGTATTTGGCCAGGAACAGGATGCAATTGGAGGTGCGTTTGACGTAACGCAGTCATTCGCGGGGCTAATGAGTCACGTGAACATGTGGAATTATGTGTTACCTCCATTTTCGTTGGTTGACATGGCAACAGGATTTGGTACAGAGAAAGGTAACCTGGTGGCCTGGAGTGAAATCGTCAAGGCTCAGCACCATGGCAAAGTAGGATTGGTACCCGTCGAAGAAAATCCTCCAAAACGTAAGATAATAGGCCACTTCCGAGTTCCAAAAACCCTCACTTTCAAAATGAGGGTAGGCGCACAACCTTTCTTGTGAAAATGACTTTTATTTGCATGAGAATGCGAAATGATCTCCATATCAAAGGCTGAGCACCTACCCTCGTTTTGAAACAGAGGCCCTGGAAAGGCTATAGTCATATAAAGAGCCTTGTGCAAGTTGAAAGTTATTATAGCTTGCTGCCATTGCCTAATTTGTGGAGGTCTAGGAAGCCGTTCTAAAAAGGTTGTAAAAGAATAGTCAATGCAGGAACCGTCCCCCGAGACAATGAAAATATATAGGCCGTTAAAAGAGTTTCGGCTGTGAAATGTTTTCAGGTAATCTCCTTTAACGAGAAACTCTTCACGTTAATATTTCTTATTAGAAACTATGCCGGATTTCAAATTCGTCTTTCCAACTCGAAGCGTTGACAACTATGTTGAGCTGACAAGTGCAACATCTGGCCTGAGTATAACGAAGATAACAGCATGCGTGTGGGTTAAAGTTGCTCAAGCTTCACCCATGGCGTTGTTCAACTATAAAACATCGGACTCCCTCAACGCGCTGACGTTAACTGCCACTGATACAGCTTCATTTTCTTTTGCTGTCAGCAATCAATGGAAGTGAGTATAAGTAAAGCTTCATCTGTCAGGAGTTAGCTGTATTTGTAATACACTAACTCTTATCCTATGAGAAATTAAGTAAGTGCCAGTTTATGCAGGCATCCACGATCAGTATCACACCCATTTTCTTTTAACAATAATTAGGGAGATCAAATGGGATCAACACAAAGTATTTAACTTTGGCTACCCATCCTAAACAATTTCAGCCACCCAATTAAAACCTCTACGAGATTCCCTCCCTTCTTTTTAAAGCCAGGGGATTGGGTTCGAACTTGTCCCGACCAAATGGAGGTAAGTATATTCACAAATTCCTCTCAGGAGAAGACCTGTGTACAACTGTGTTTACTGTTTTGAACTCAAATTCAGGCACCTTCTCGCCGGTATTTGTGAATATTTTACTTTAGGTCGAGGCTAACCAGCCCTGTATAAATGAGTCTTCAGTGCTTCTATTCAGCGACAGCGAAGAATTCGAATTGGATTAATAGTCCAGTGTTTTAGGACTGGCTTCTTAGAATTGTACTCGGTCTGCTAACCAATCTCATTGTCCAAATGAACTGAACATACTTCTTAAGTATCTTATTATTATTTATTTACTTTTTTAGTACTGTTTGAAGAAAAAAGTTGTTATTGATATGGATGTGATAGAGAAAACTTGTATACGCCTTCGTGTTTCTTAAAGGAAACTATTTCAAAATACTGGCGAGCAAAATTTTTTCAAACCAAACGGCTCAAAATGACCACATCCTTTAGTAATCGACCAAATAAAATGAAGACTTAGGGTGAACCCAAGGACACGAGAAAGCGTACAGAAGCTTGTAGAGCGTTTTCATTCATGGGGCCTACAATGCAATATGCAATTTTTTCTATGAAAAAGGAGAGCGCTTACATAAGGAAAGAGTTTAACTCCCACTGCAGAGGATTGGCTCGGTACACCAGCATGGCCGTGGTTTTATTGTTTTAGAACACCATTTTCGCCGGTGTGACCTCGTTTGAAAACTATCTACTTATTGGCAACGCGAAATTGGCAGATGATTAAGATGTGACACACTTAAGACAACTGCGGTCATCATCGATATCCTTTCACGGGTTTATAACGAACCAATTCAACGACCTGCTCCCATGTTTGGCGATTGCTTGTGAGCTCAATTGGTAGAGCGCTGCACCGTTATCGCAGGGGTCAAGTGTTCGAATCCCGTACAAGCCTGAATTTTTTCAGGTTCTCTTTTCGCAACTGCAAAAGTTGCGTCTATAACTGCGATTATCTTCTTTCATATAATTGCTTCACCCCGCAGTTTTCATGTATGATTTTCATATATTCATAACATAATAATCATTTAATTGTATTTTGATGATTAGGACTGTTAGCTATAGCGGTTTTCTATCGCTAACTGGCTGGCAACATGTCTGTTTTACATGGGGAAATGGAGGAAATTGGCAGCTTTTTTTCAATGGAGTAGCCGAGAAATCTGGATATGAGAACCTCGCGGTTGGTCAGGTACAGTACACAGGATGTAGAAGGCCTAAATGTAATAAAAGACCCTAAATGTAATAAAGTACTAAATGTAATAACATTTTGTCCTAACTGTGATAAACTCTTAAGTTGCAAATTACAGTGATTACTCAAATAAGCACCGCATTTGGGGATTTAATAATCGCCGCGGCGCTTATTCGCGGAAAAACGGTACTAAGAGGTATTACTATGGTTTTAAGCGCCACCCTCAAATAAGCGCCGCATTTTTGGAGAAAAAATTTAAGAAGCTTCGGTACATTTCCTTATGCACTGTGTAACTTGACGTTTACAAATAAATTGCTTGTAAAGGGACAAAATAATATTAAAAAAAACTTTAAGCCTTAAAACGTTTTTCATACTTCATTTGTGTTAAGGAAATTTACTGCCAAAACCGTGTTCGCAGTAACCGTTGCTTGTCAACGTTGGATCTCTAGAAAAGAGATGTAATCATGCAGCTAAAATATTACGAACAAAAAACCAGAAGTCTAAGGGCCTGTTTACATGGAGGTGGGAGACCCAAGGTAGATGAGGTTACTCGCTTTGGTGGGTAATCCGCCTGTCCACATAATCTCTCATTTTAATTTGATCACGTTTACGTGATAGGTGGGGTGATGTGCGGCATGTTACCTCACCTATCTGGGGTGCCCCCCCTCCCTCCATGTAAACAGGCCCTAAGACTACTGTACAGCTGATAACAACGTTTATAAATAACTAAGACAGTACGCGCGTGCTCTGATTGGCCGAGAGATGTGAGAGCATGAGAGCATGTAAACATGTGTGGAGTCAAGAGTTTTTGCTCTTCGCGCACTAATCACACAGTTGAAAACTCGACAAATTTACTTTATTTACCCATTCCCTCGTCGGCTGAAACTTGGAAAATCTTTCCAAACAAGCTGTGCCAATTTTTTTTTTCGCTTAAGCTGACATTTTAAGCGAGAAAAACCCTTTTTGGAAAGCATCTTTATTGCAAAACAAGAACTGATTACACGTACATTAAGCTTCGTGTACAAGACTTCGCGACTGGTGAGAATTTTTCTTTTAATCAGTAACCTAAACAAAGACTTTTTCTTTTTTCTCGGGAAAGTTATTTTGTGAAAGCAATAGAAAACTTTTTTCCTGTGTTTGCATAGCCTGATATAAACACTCGAGGGGATGGGAGAATTCTTGACAGTTATGCAAACCCGAGACGAAGTCGACGGTTTGCATAACTGTCTCGAAATAAATATTGCTTTTTAAGAAAAATACTGTTACTTTGTTGTTTACAAGCAATTTATTTGTAAACGTTAAGTTTCACAGTGCGTAAGGAAATGTATCGAATTTACGCGAATTAGCGCTGCGGTGCTTATTAACTTTTTTCTCAAAAAATGCGGTGCTTATTCGAGAGCGGTGCTTGATACCATAGTAATAGCGCTTACTACCGTATTTACACGAATACTAATTAACTCCCGCCTTAAATGCGGCGCTTATTTGAGGGCGACACTTATTCGAGAATAACTGTAATTGGCAACTTGAGAGTTTATCACATTTAGGGCAAGTTGTTATTACATTTAGGACTTTATTACATTTATGACAAAATGTTATCACATTTAGGACTTTATTTATTACATTTAGGGTCGTTTATTACATTTAGGCCTTCTACAACTGTAATGTAAACAGAAAAGTCTTTTAGTAATAGAAAACGTTTTGTCAGCTGCTTCAGTCTATAGCCCCGTATAAACGTGGGAGGGTGTTGGGAAAATTCCATACAGTTGTGCTACCCTGAGACCAGTTTTTGGAAGGGTGCGGGTGTGTGTAGGGGAAGGGGGGTCCTTATCCCTCATTCCAGCGCCTTTTTCACTACTATCCCGTATCTCGAACTTCTGTCATCTCTATCCCGAGTACCGTTTCCTTTCCCAATATCGCATCCCATGTCAAGATTTTAGCGAATCCCGATTCCCGAGTAGCGTTTGAATCCCTTATCCTATCAAGAAATTTTACGTTTTCCAGAATCCCGCACCGTGTTTCGGTTAATTCCCGTATCCCGTCAATACCCTTCCAGACCCTGCGAGGCGATGTCGAGGGTTGATATAATTTTCGAGAATGAAGATGAAGCGAACCCAACTGAGTACTGATTGGCTTCCTTCTTGCAAGTTTGGCCGCTTTGTGCTCGCTAGAAAATTGAATATTTTTAGCCAAATAATAGATCCTCTATTGACACAGTTTGTTCGGCTTACACCGTTTTGCGTTTTTGTGGAGCGAGTCTACGTCCGTAAATACGCAAGCATTAAAAGAACGCTACCAAATCCAGCCGCAATTCACACCACTCGACCTCGCGCTTTGTAAATCTATCTATCGTTTTCGGGCGCACCCGCACCGATTTCCCTCTGTTGGCCATGACAGATGTAAGATCCTGCCTCGTAAGACCGGTGTCACTCTCTAATTGGTCGATGAATGGTGTTGCTGGGCGTCCCCTTGAGCGACTGCCGTGTTTGGTTCCCAGAGAAGTAGTTAGGAAACAGTCTTATACTTGCTTCTCCAACAGTGGCCACTAAACTACAGCCGAAGTATCTGGAGACTTGTAGAAACTGGAGGCAGGTCCCCGTAGAGTTACTTGTTAGATAGATGATCTTTCCAGCTTAAGTTTAAAGCAGCACGTAGAAGCCTTGTTTAGCAGCCAGCCATCAAGATGTTTTTTTCCCGTGCAGTGGTTAATGTCCCAATTTTCCGACCTATACAATAACGCACACGTATTATATAACTTTGCCAGGAAATTTCGTCAGGTGGCAAGATATTGCTGGGAGTAAGACACTCGTCCGCATCTGAGTTCAAATCAGGCGAATATTTCATGGGTGAAATAAGCCATCTAAATTTTTGGACAAAAAAGCTCGATCAAGATGATCGCGTTATTACTGCAATGTACCGCGGTTGCGATGCTACCGGTGGAAACTGGCTACACTGGATGACGCTATCCCAAGCTACAATGGCGGGAAGCGTTACTAAGGCAACCCCAGCAGAGTGTATTTTACCAGGTAAGCAGCCGCCCCTCGAAAGAGGGTGAATGAGGGAGGGAGGGGGAGAGGGGGGTTAAGAGACGGATGACGTTTGAGACTACAAGCCCCTGATCATAGCTAATATTGGTCTATTTGTACTAGCTAGATACACAGTCATTTGCATGGTCAACACAATCAGCTGCTTTTACTAGTATATCATACATTTTGCTCTGAGGATAACGGGGCCACATGGGTATTGCAAGCCTGCAAGAGCAGATCGAAAAGCTTGAATGTATCATTTACACTAAGTCAGTAAACACGTTTATGCTGCGTTTACACTTAAGCGTTTAATGAGGTTTAAGGCTATGTTTACATCTGCCGATCAGGCAAAAATATTTTTAATACACGCAAAGTCCAAACTCCGGGCCAAAAAAATGGATGAATCCGCAATCTACTGCAATTCCAGGATCTGAAAATCCGTTAAAATCTCGCTTTAAGTCCGAAATCAGGGTAAAAACATTTTCAAAATCCACCGATCCGTTGGCCTGTACCGAATATCTTTGGCGCCGGTACGAAAATCATACCGGAGGGCTTCTATTCATACATAAGAATTGTGATTTCGGCGCGATTTCTGTAGCGGAGCGAAACTGCGCCGCGTCGATCTCTAAAATGGAGAGTCACATAGACGATAGGTGTTCATACTACAGGGGCACCCAACGTAAATTTTCGGAAAATATCTGATAGGAAGACGATTTGAGATCTAGAATTTTCGGAGCATTTGTTATAAAATTTCTAACTTGCCTGTCTCTCCTGGGATCTTCGAACATCTAAAAAATGGTATAATTGCAAATTTTAAACGGCTTTTTGCCCTAAAAAGATCACCTGGAATTTTCGGGAGCCCTTTATCTGGCTGAAATTTTTGAAAATGTGAGTTTTGATCCCTATAATTTTCGGATCACTAGACTTTCAGCTAGGAAATCCGAACAGATGAAAAATTTTTAGGGGATAAAAATATGCCCATATCTACCGCTTAAATACTAAAATACGTTTAACAATGCTATATTTAAGTGGTTTTGAACTATATTCTCGTTGGCCACCCCTGATACTATGCCGGTTGAGCTTGTGGCGGCACAAAAAGCTATCCGGTAGAAAGTGAACTTAACCTAAGACTTTGCTCATACCACACAGGTTAGCTTTTGCGTCCCACGAAAATCATACCGGACAGTGCTTCTGTTCGCACACAACAATGGTTGTGGCGGCGCAGTTTTTGCGACAAAGCGAAGCTGCGCAGCGCCAATCTCTAAAGCGGAGAGTCACATATCAGATAGGTGTTCACACTATTGTGGATAGCCTTTGGTGGCGCAACGATTAGCCTGCGAAAACATCCGTTTCTCCTCGCTCTTCGCCACAGGCTACGCCACGATCAGCTGTCCAGCATAGTGTGAACGTACATAACCTACGTTTACTGAGAAATGAACCCTGGTTCATTTACAAGGTGTTTATACTGTCTGACAGTTTTGTTTATGGTTTGTCTCGCAATGGTTTGTTTTTGATCACGAAGTTTCGTTTCCCTTATTCGTCCACTGTTGTTTGATATATCGTTTATAAAAGGCTGTTCACTTAAACAGCGTCCTGATTGTTATATTTAGTGAGTGGTGCATTTCAGTCCTAGTCTTGATTGATAAAGTTTGACGAGAGAGAATAATAATGGACGGAGAGCGAAACGCCCAGTCTATCCCTTGGGATAAGCGAATTTCATCAAAGTTATCTTTAGACCAATTAGATGCTTGAAATTAATCGGAAGTTTCCGTTCACCATTCAGTATTATGTATTTTTCGATTTGAGGCAGTCGCGGGTGGGCCTGGGCGTGTGACGTTCCAAAAAAGTGATTTAAATCTGCGGACGTCTCAGGAATTAGACTTCCGTTTAATTTCAATCTCTAAAAATAACTTATAAAAGTGAAATTCACATATCCCGGCCAACGCCCTAAGATTCCATCTTTGTCTCATTATTCACTCTTGTATTTTATTATGCATAGCCCGAAACCTTCACTTTTTATAGCAGATAAAAAAAAAAAAAACAAACAAACTTGATCCGGTTAATGTCCATTAACATACAAAGAACCCCGAGAATCAAGAACGGAAGTGATATTGTCAATGGCGAGGTTTCAGTTTTTTTCTAACAAGATTCGCCTCTGTTGCCACTTTGTTGCAGATGAAATAGCCGCAGAAGAAAGAAACGAGTATTGCCAGAGTAAGACAAAAGCTGGTTGCACCGCTCCCGTGTACGCCATGTTTGATGGCGAACCATCTGATCGCTCTAAGAGATGGCGTTGCTACTTTTCCGAGGCGGTAAAAGTGAATGACATGGGACAAGTGGAGTATGACACTTCCACAAATTCCAATTGTTACGTGACAATAGAAGAAGCTGCGTTTTTCGACATAATATAAAACACTGTTTCTATTTGGTATTTTTAGTTTATAGACTTAGGAATCGCCCCATTGTAAGGGAATCCAAGCAAGTTTTGGATGCTGAAATCCACGCCAGGGATTCCGGATTCCAGGTATTGGATTCCAGTCTTTGTCAGTGGAAATTGGATTCCGGATTCCTATCGTTGTGGGATTCGGATTTCTTGAGTCGTTTTCCGGATTCTAAAGCCCAGTATTCCGAATTCCATATCGGAGCAAAATTTCCCGGATAAATGGATTCTACGAGCAACAATTTCCCGGATTTCGGGATCCGGATTCCCTTTCACAGGGCAATAGGAATATCTAACCATTTTGATATCGAAAAACTCGACACAACACAACTTACCTCTTGTTAAAGTGCTGCCTGGAGAATATTTCAGTCAAGGGTTTATGTTTATATTTTTCCAAAAAAGCCTGAAACTTGGAATAATTCAAAGTTTTTTTTTTTTTTTTTTTTTTTTTTGGGAGTCACAAAAACCTTGAAGGATTCTGAATTCTCTCGCAGTATCAGTTGGAGGTTTTAATCCCCTTAAATCCAGCATTCCTTGCATCACTGTTAGTTCAGGCCTTAGCGTAGGATTTTCGGCTAATACCACCCAATGTTTTTTAACATTAAGAGATTTTTAGAGAACTTTAGGAATTTTATTTTTAGAGACGAGACTAGAGATTTTTGGGGGAAATCTCGGAAATATTTTTAAGCCATTTTTTCAAGATTTTGTAGCCTAGGAGAGAGGGCCTAAATTACCGTCGTTATCCGAGAAATCTAGAGCGATTTGCAGTACTATGGGACAAAGGCAAGAGCGGCATCTTGGCAGTATTCGTCGGTTCGGCCGAGAGCTGAACCTTACAACCTAACCTCCCTATGTTATCAGCGTCAGTCATTGTATGTATTCAATAAACACAGTTTTATAATACATTTACATTTAACTTACGTTTTGAATTTTTGAACTTAGGCTTTTGTGTAGCAGTGTATGGTACTATTGATGTTATGCATTCCATTTCTTTTGTTTTATGAATTTTATTTCTTCGTTTCTACTGGACATACGTAAATCGTATTTATGAACTAAGCCTTTTCTATCGTTTATTTACATATTAATCTGGGAATTAAAGGTACCATACGAAAGGATAACAAATACCTATCAGGATATCCCATTTAATAAGGACTAGTATCTCCGCGAAGGCTTTTTCTTGTATGGCTCAAATTTACGAGAAACCCTAACCCATCCACACCCCCTCCCGCGTACCCTACCTACACCCCCCTCCCACGAAGCAACGTTTGCACCTGTTTTCAAACCGTTGGTCTACTTTTCCTCTGTAAGAACTCAGTGAGTGGCCTGAGGAGAAGGTGAGAATTACCCAATGAAGTTCCATGTCATTAACTGTTCTACCTCTCCCCCCTCCCCCCTACCCAACCATTTATTTATGGTCCTTATGTGGGGTAAAAGTTGCAGTGGCGGATCTAGGGGAGGGGCCCGGGGGCCTCGGTTCCCCCCTCATTTTTAGACCAGACTGAGGCACGAGGGGCCGAAAAACAAAATTTTGGAGACTGCCCCCCCCCCCCCACCCCTTGTCTCAGGGTCTGGATGACCCCCCTCCCCCCTCCCCCCTCCCCCCCCCCCCCCCCCTCTGCTTATTTCAAGGTCTGTATCCGGCACTTAGTTGTGGGCAATAAAGCAAAATTTGGTTAAAGAATTATAGGCATTTTAAAAAATCAACAGCTTCGTCAGAAGCTCATTTCTGTAATCATCCTATGATGTCGCCGTTTTTGTGGTCTCTTGAATTTCAAGTCCGTTACGAGCCGAAACACACAAATTATAGATATACACTTTTATAGATCAAGCACGTATTTTTTTAAAAAAAGGCAATCGGTAGCTAGGTATTTGGGCGTTATCAAGGGAAGTAATGTCAGGCTTTCAAACAAGCCGCTGTAATTAATTTCATGCTCGAAATTTAAGATGATAATACATTCCTTCACTTCTCTTAAATTCTAACCTTTAACAAGAAATGTTTGGCTTTTATTTGGTCCTAACCCACAATATATTTTGCTTATCTAGTTAACAACCTATCTGTCTGTTAAAAATTCTACATGTGGTAATGAAAAACTATAGTACTACGGTTATTTTCTAAACTTTTAGAAGTCCCTTTCTCCCAAATTATGTTTTGAATTTGCTTATTCAGGAAGTTGGATATTTCCGACCACTCTAAATTAATTAAAGCCGTCATGTACAAATTCATCTTGGCCAAGGCTGCTATTTTAAAAGCAAGGTTGCCCTTTCAATTTCAATTTCAACCTTGAGAGCGTTGAAAGAAAATATCCAAACATCATTTTGCAATTTGCGTGGAGCTTGAACAGCTACGGCCACGAAGGCGAAAACAAGAAAATTGCCAAAAAAAAAAGCAAGGTTTAAAACTCTGAACGTGAATCACACTTTCTGGTTGATTATGTAAGTTGATTAGAATGGCAATCCAATGAGATCGTTTCTTAATAGTTGTTTAATCTTGTCGGATCCTCGCTTAATCATTTAAGACAATAAAATAGCGATCGTCGCAACTTCGATTTTGTCGGAAGCTCTACAGAGTCTCAGACGTTCTATATGAAATTGTTGCTGAAGATGTTTTCGATTTGAATGACCACAGTTATTTAGGACTCTAAATGCAAAGAGGCTATGTTCAGACGAGTCCATTTATTTTCGCCTACGACTTACGGAAAACATCTTTCCGGTGTAAACGCAACTGCATCAGTTTGTAAACGAACTTGTGTTGACATCTTGGTACTACCAAGGTGTACACACGGTCGAATGTCTTTGATTAATTAGCTTTGAGTGAACAGGATCGACCTGCTCCCAGTTGGCTTGTGAGCTTAATTGGTAGAGCTCTGCACCGCGACCTTATATTGTCGACGCTCAATCGCGTGATATTCTAGTCGAGTATAGCATGACCTTTCATCCTAAAATAAAAGGGAGTGGCATGTTTTCGCATCATAGCAAAAACGTTGTTGTATCAGTGATAATAGTGACAATACTCAGTCACTAGGAAGCAAGTTCTGCCTTTTTGCCCTTTAAGAAAAGGCGTCTCTCTCGGTAAACCACTTGATTTGATCATTTGTTTTTGAATCTTCACACAGGACATGCTTTTGAAACAGTATACCCGGTGTTGTGGACGCGGACGCTATGTTTTTTGTTTTCGCGTCGCATTCTTTCTGCCCACGCGGAGGTACGAAAAACAGAGATAACATAAATCCAATGAAAATTAAACGGAAGCCTTTTACAAAACAAAACAAACCATCTTCAGGCTATTTTTGTGTACAATGTTTCTAAGGCAACCACACACGGGCGATTAATTTTGACAAAAAAACAACAACAATAAAGAAAGAAAGAAATTCTACTGGCTAACAATTGTCAAATGCTCTAGTGACTGAGATAATAATTTTGGCAACCGAGCGAACAAAACCAGGCGGTACTGTATCTGTTGCTTTTGAATTACAAAAGGTCAAAACCTCAGAGCCTTATTTCACTCGCCACGCAATAATAGTGGCACTCGGTTAATGTATCCAAATTGCTGATTTTATGATGTCCAATTAAGATCTCTGCTGTTAACCTCGAGTTCACGTTTGTGCGCGCAGATATTTGAAAATCAGTTTAACACCGTGAAGCATATCTGTGTTGCTCGCTTACGTCTGTAAGAGCTAAAAAAGGAATGTCTCCTGCTACGAAAGCTAGAGTTCTTGACCTTTTGAGGCGCTTAAAAAATATGTTATACTGATTAAAACGCATTACACCAAAGAAAACTTAACTATTCTATTCTAGAAAATACTCTCAATTTAAAGAATTCATGTAATTTACAAGCCTCCTTTATTCCTTTTGAATTCTCTTTGAAACAACATCCCTTTCCCTCAAAATGTCTGACTAACAATTATATGACGTGCTTCAGTTTTGTTTCTTTGATATATACGTTCGGGGCTGTGCCCGTATAAACAATGCACCAGACAATGTCTCAGAGAACAGCGTTCAGATTGTGGAAAAAGAAATCTAGCCCTTTAAAATACACCATAACTAACATTTCATAGAATTTTCTAACAGGGATTTTAACTATGTGAACGTAATACTTCAATGGTTCTCATCAGCTTAAGTGTGTGAAGAAAAAAAGGAACAGATTTTGAAAGTAAAATACGGTAAAAGTTGATAGTTTAACATACACCTGGTCTATCGATTTTTCTTGATACGATCTGCCTGACAAAAACAAAAAAATCGATTGCAAAGAATTTCATTTAACTGTCATTTAAGTTGTAAACTGCTGGAATAAATATCATAACAATGAGGCTTGTGCTATGAAGTAAGAAGGGGAGAGGACTTCCAGAAACGCCTCAAAGTAGATAAAGAATTTCTGCATTGCGACCCACCCTCCAAATTACCTTTGAGAATGGGTGCCACTCATGAATCGCGCTGCGAAACGCACGTTTTCTTTCACAATACGGTTTGTGGAGACAAACGACAGCAGCGAAATTCTTTTAATAAAACGGAAAAAATTTGGCAGCCAGCCACCTGTTGAGCGTCGTGTAATTTATACTACAAATGATTGTTCAGGTTTTAGGTTAGATCCGGTCGCGTTACCTAACTGTCAATCAACATGATAGCCATATAAAATAGACAGTAACACATTGTCTACATTCAGATCCAGCGACGCTAAGTTCTTCAATTCACAAGTAGCGTCTTTTTCTTGAGCGTTTGGCAAGAAAATTCCTTGGACGATGGACAGAGCACTCCTTATCGCCTGTCTTGCGCTTTTGGTCTTTGTCGAAGTACAAAGCTACACCCTGCGAGATGTTCTCAGAGAGAGACTCAGAGAAAGAGGTACCCCTATATCATAACAGTCTAAGCAAACAAGTATATTTATTGGGTTTATCACGGCGTCAACTATGAATCAACAGCGAGAGCGTTTTCTCGTAATTTTCTAATGGCAGAATCTTGGGTAAACAACCTTCAATTGGTGATTGTATTTTTGCGAGCAAGGAAAATCGTTAGAAAGTGTAACTGTGAACAGTAGTTGTGCCGATCATGAAACAAACTGCTAAGACTGCGGTGTTAGTATAAGAAAAAAGTAATATAGGCAAAACTTTGAGCGATAACTATGTAAAAAAAAAAAAGCTTCCTCTGAATTCTATTGTTCCAAACTTTAGCTCACGAAATATTCACTTAAATCCGACGGCGCGTGTGTATTCGAGCGTTGTACGTTCTCTTCAGTACAGCCTAACGTCGTACAACTTGGCCGTTCGGGGAATTAAAAAAGATATAAAAAAAGTTCCGCCATCACGCTGCAATGTGCTGTAATTTAGACAAATGGTTCATGATCAGATTTTAAGGTCACAAAGGTTAAAAGGACTGATATTCTTTCGCGTGTACCCAAGCGCGTGCTTGATATAAGACGCATCAAGACAATTTAGAGTACATGAATTTTAACTTGCAGAACTGAATCGATTAAGGCAATCTGATCAACCTATGTTCAGCTCAAACCGTATGTATGATGCCAGAAAGTATGAAGGTAAGGTTAAATAATTAGAAAAATTTAATTAGATTATATTAAGACGAATCTCAATACTTCAGAAGTGCGCGCGTGAACTAGCGTCATTTGGCGGGAACGTGATAACTGTCTTCATTACTAGTTGCCACGAAAATGTCGCTTTGACGGAAGCCGGGGACAGAATAGTCTGCTACACAGCCGTTTTTAGTGTCGTCACGCAACGCTCCTCCCCACTGTGGGGAGTAAAATGAAGCTTTCCTGGGGAACTATTTTTGGAGAAAACGAAATAAAACGCTAAAAAGGTTATTTTTAAAAGATCAAATCTAGCCTGGTCCTCGTTGTCGCCCTCCTCATCTTCTCTTCGTAATTTACTTGTTTGAGTCACTTGCTTACTGTAGGCGACCTCGTGTTAGCGTAGATTGAAGTGATTTTGACGGAACTATTGAGCGACGTACTCGGAAAGGGTAGATCACATAAGCGTTTATAACTCTGAGGAAAAATAAATGACAAAACTTTCAGGGATAACCAAGTGAAAAAGAAAAGAAAAGCTTAGACAACTCATGGTCAAATATAGAGCGTAGCAGTTTCGTTTCTGCAGAGTTTCTAGCCTTTATGCCGGTATTTAATGTACTAAATAAGCTCCCCTCCAGCCCCCAACTCATAAATTGTTTTTAATACATGATTTTAACTTTGCAGAACTGAATCGATTTAGGCAGTCTGATCAACCTATGTTCAGCTCACACCCTTTATATGATACCAGATTGCTGAAAGGTAGGATTTTTAATTAACTTCTCGTAATTAAAGACTTTTTTGGTAATCTACTGCTAAAGGTTCGGGGGGGTACTCATAACTAATTCCTGGTGGGAGTGTACCGCCCGGTTCTCCAAATCCTAACCCTATTTCAGACCAAAAAATGTCACTTTCCACACCCGTTGTCAGACCAAGCCTTTAAAATCCACACCCGTTTTCAGACCTGTCATCATTTAACTTAGATTAGAACGCCAAATAAAATATATTCTTAAAATAATAATAATAATCTTTATTGAGATGACTTTTTCATATAAAATCGCTTACAGAAATCGCGCCCAAAATCACCGTTCATTACGTGTGAACAGAAGTTCCATACGGTTTGATTTTTCTGCTGGCGCAAATGCTATCTCGTATAATGTGAACACAGTCACAAGTCACAAATCCCAGGACCATCGGTGGTATGCTGGAACTGGAGCAATTTAGGCTTCTGGGAAACTGCCCACCTACCCCTCCCCTAAGCCAACATTTTGCCCTAAGTGAGAAGTAAGTGTTAATGTTAGCTTAGGGGAGGGGCATATGGGCAGTTTCCCAGAAACTTTAATTGATCCCGTCATAAACATAGGCATGTCCTCATACAGGTTCTTCGAATCTCTTTACATTTCCATGAAAAATTAGTTAGAAGAATTTGTTAAAAGATCATTGAATTCCTCTTTTGGCAATCATTTAATCAACTTCTCTTGACGATCGATGCATCGATTTTGTTTGGCGAAAGTTGATGTCAGCTAATGTAGGCCATTCTTGGCACTTAAGTAGGGTTTAAAACATACTCCTGATTTTACCATTTCTTCTTTTTTCAGCAATAAACGATTTGAGAGAATTCCATTTAAAACGAATGCTCGATGAAGGAAAAAGTGAACCAGGTAAAATGTTAATATGTGTTACTTTGAACCTCGATCATGATAATCGTGACGACATCCACAACGGCCGAATCCTTGGTTGCCATCTTGAAATTTACCTCGGAAACTTCATTTTTATATTTTCATCTGTATGCAAGGAATGTAGTAAGGATGCATTTTTCATGCCTGAAGTGGAAGTTTAAACTATGTGACAAAAAAAACCTTTAGTTGCTTTTGGTACTTCTTTATATTTTTTCTTTCACAAGAAATAGCGAAAACCTCGTTTTTGAGGGCTCAAAAATGGCTTTTTTTGACCTCACGCTATTTGGACATCATATCTAGTGGCCATTCCTTAAAATTTTTCCGTAAGATCGTCAAGATCGAGCGCGTTACGTTACGGGTGGTCATCCTGGATGAGAGTCAAATCTACTTTGTGTGAAAGGGAAACCCCGAAGCCCGTCTTCTCTATACATGTGAAACCAAGATGGCGGCCATACCAATAAGTGGTCGATCTTTACAATATTACGAAAATGTAGGGACTGTATGTCAGTCTAGTAGTCTATACAACTGTTGTTGTACCGTTAGCGGCAAACCTGTTTCAAACCTGGTTAACGCTAGCTGGTTATAAAGAATAAGTTTGTGGGTAAGGGCTGGGTGATGCGAGAAATATTTTGAATGAATCAAATAATGATACACTTTCCCGATCTCGCCCTCCTCGTTCTAAGTCAGGGGGGAGGGCTTTGAATTCAGCCCCAGCAGAAATACGGGGTTGGATGATGGAAGCAATTGAATGCTGATTAGGATAACTATTTTATATAAAGAATACTAATAAAGAGAAAATTTTATACAAAACAGTCCCCCTAATTTGAAACCAATTAATAGCAAAAAAAAAAAAAAAATCGACAAAAGGTATTTCCGAAGACAGAAAATAATAATATAATGACAAGATGTCATGATGAAGTCGAGTTACGTCATTGTGTCAATCAAGTAATATGCCCAGATGTTGGAATTAATGAGTGCAATATTCTGTGTAATTTTGGTGGCCGTATCATGAGTGGTTTTGAAGTCTGATAGATGGGGGACTCCAGAGGTCCCCCCGGGGATAGGGTTAATATGACCTTCATACAGACTATCTCTGAGCAGATATCATTGATAACTCTTTAATACTTTGGTATTTGATTTCGCAGACTGCGAGGATTATCATCCCCATTGTGATTGGGCCAAGGATGAGGGCACCTGCGAGTATCTGTATACTACTCTTACCACTCCTTATGCAAAAGCTGCCAAACACATTGCCAAGGATCTCTGTCGATTTACGTGTAACGCGGATAACTGTAAGTGAAATTCACAGCCCGGCAGATTAGGGAAATAGGTCGCCGTAGTTTTATAGTAATTACTCGACAGGCCAGACTGTTCACAGTCCCCTTTTTGGTAAGATCGTTAAGTAAGACTTTGCATTACGGGCAGCCATTTCTGATGAATGTCAAATCTACTTAGGTAGCGGGGGATTTTTTTTGTGGGGGGAAGCAAGAAAAATAGCGATTTTTCTCGCCTCCCTCCCTCCCTCATCGCTATAAACCCCGACACCTGCCCTCTCAGTACACCATTTGAGAAAGATGGCTGCCTGTACGGTAAGCGCTTGACCCTGACGATCCAACGAGAAAAACAGTTCATCGACTTGATGTCGCTTTGATGTCGCCCTTGATAAAACGCTGCCAAATGCAGTGTACTGAAAGTTACCCAAAGGACGCCGCGCTGGAATAAAAGACGTACCAATCAGAGAAATGCAGCATTTGTTGGAGGATTATGAGAAAAGGAGATCTTGGCACAGCTTGGTAATCTGCACCATGAAAACAATTACGATTCATTGTCAGACAAAAACATCTCTTGCACGTTTTTGTTTTCCAAAAATTTATAAATGATTTATCCCAATTGTTGTTTGATTCGGGGGACGAAATCTTATGATGTGACCATTCAACTGAATGAAAACTCTTTGATAGTACTATTACCTGGTACTACCTGTTTTCGTAGCTTTTTACAAATCAAATTTGGAAATTTTGTTGGATTGCTTACTATTTTTTTAAAGAAGATTTTGAGCTAACCTAGTGATGAGCACCAAAAGCATTTGTGAAAAACAGACGAGCTGCTCTAAACTAAAAACAAACCTGGTGAGAGGGCAGTCGTTTTTTCAAGTTGATTGAATTTGAATGGTGGACCTTGAGAGTGGGCGCTTATTCGAGGTGGGCGCTTATTCGAGGCTGGGCGCTTATTAAATTTTTGCCATTTTTAGCAACTGAAGTATGTTTATTTTGCAACAAAACAATAAATGCTAATAACAAAACGCGAAGAAGTAACAAAGCACGGTTTCTGTAAAATACTCTGAAGAAAACGCCGTCCTCGGGGAAGTATCTTATTAGAATTTATTCACTCAAGTGGGTGGGGTGGGGGTGAGCGCTTATTTGAGTTTGATTGGGAGGAGGAGGGGGTGGGCGCTTATTCGAGGCTGGGCGCTTATTAACTTTTTCTGCCTTTAGGATGGGCTCTTATTCGAGGTGGGCGCTAATTCGAGGTTGGGCGCTTATTCGAATAAATACGGTATTTTCGTCTTCACTAACGCGCACTGTTAGTTAAGTATTAATTTAGGTGATCATTTTTACAGTTCAGCCACGTTCATGAAAGGTTACTGCTAAAATGCACTGCTTTTTTAATCGCTTGAGTTGACCTCTGTAACAAATATCAGCTTAATTGCACTGCAGTTATGCTCTCTCTTTTTTCTTTCCATTTCAATTTTCATTTTTAACTGTCCATTATACTTAGATCTGACTTTTTTTTTCTAATTTTTACATAGGTGCAGATAAAATCGGTCCCTCTGTGGTTAAGCCTACAAAGCCTCCTGCGCCAGGAATAAGTAAGTCTTCACGCCATGCAGTGTAACTTAGTAATTGATTGCCTCGTATTAATTTGCAGACATATATATTACTGTATCTGATTGAAATCAGAGTAATAAAAACCTTCAGGTTCTACCATGAGGACCACTACAAGATCGATATTTGCTCAAATACTAAGTAGTGCGCGCGCGTGAATCGGCGTCATTTTCGTGGGAAAAAGTGATAGCCGTCGCCATTCTACACGGGTTTTAGAAAGAATAGAGACTTTTTTGGGTCGGTTATTTAAGGTGTTTTACTGCAGTTTTTCAGAGGTCATACTGATATTTTTCAATCGCGCTTAAAAGCGGTTTTTTCCTTGTCCGATCGCTATAAATTTTCACCGGTAATTGGCTATGGATCGAAATTTGTGAAAATGTCGTTTAAAGTAAAATCGACGTTACCATGATAACGATAAACAAAAAACTTTCAAATTGATAAAAGCTGGATTTTATGTGATCTAGAAAAGCTACTGAAATTTCAACACTAACAATTTAAAGTTCGGTGTTTAGCAAACAATCTCCGTAAGAAGTAAAAAATTGTGTATGTTTGAATTCGACTAAAACGAAAATGTATTTCAAACCTTAAATTTTCAATAGCCGTGATAGATTATTTAATAAAAACGTTATAAATGACTCAAATTATTCTTAAGTAGCGTCAGAATGCTGCTTAACATATTTTGATGCTAGGAAATTTTGGTGTATTTTCTTTCTTGCGATCTTGAAAACTAACCGGTTTTCTCACCACCTGTATAAGTGCGACTTCATTCAAAATTTGGACTTTTAGCGCTTTTTTGTATCTCTGAAACGACTGGAACGAATTTTTTTAAAATCTCTTCACATAATCTTCATAATGTATATAATAAGGTCTGGAACTTTCATTAACATTGATTCTCTGCAACATCTTAAAAAAATTTCAAGACAAACCTATCCTGCGAACCTGTCAAAAATCTGCGTTACAACATTCACTGTTTTGACGTTATGCTTATTTTTCCAAAATAATGCGCACTATACATACCTCCATGACTAGTACATTTTAGTCTGAATATATCGCATCTTTTGAATTTGTAAAACATTAACAATACGCACACTGAAATGAACTAGTCATGGATATATGTATTGTCCGCATTAATCTGGAAAAATTACTAGTCCTTAGATTCTACGGCGAGAAGAACTACGAGTACAAGATTTTCTCAATACATAAAGTATTGCTTGTGCGCGAACCAGAGTCATTCTGGCAGGAAACGCGATAGCCGTCAATCCACCTACGAGTTTTAGCAAGGATGTCGTAATGGCGGAGACAAGTTGGCAAATGTTAGAGTTTTTGTCATTTTGCGTTTGAGAGAGGGTTTAACTCCTTCAATAAAGATAACAGTACTAACTTTTCGGGTGAATCAAAAGTTCTTGGAGCGTTCCTGGGTGTCTATTTTTTTAGAATACGCGAAAAAACTTTCAGAGTCAAATCTCGCATTCGTAGTCGTTCTCGTTCCCGAAGCTAAAGGTCTCGATTGAAACAATTTATCAAATATTATAAGTTTTATCATTTTTCGATCGGAGAGAGCTTAACCTTCTTCAACAAATTTGACTGTGTTAATTAAATATTCTGTTGAAAACACTTGAGTGCAGTTAAGCTTTCCGGGGTATAAACTTTTTGAGAATATGCAAAAAAAAAAAAAAAAAAGAAAAAGAAAACTTGAAATTGAATTTCGTTCTCGTCATGAAATATTCACGTCTCTAATGAACACTTTGAGATACGCTATTTAGGGGACACTGAAAATTTACTGCCACCGGCCTCCGCCCGGGGTATCGATCAATAGGAAGGTAAAGAAAGAGCTTCGTTACTAGTTACAAATATGTTATTAAAGTGGTGGTGTTCCTCCACCCACACCCGTTAGACTGTAAAGGAGGCCCTGTTCATATGTCGCATTTTACGTGCGCCCAATTTGATTTATTTCTTGGGTTTATTTTACGCCTGCATAGCGTGATTCGAAGCTGAATTCGGCTAGGATTTTTTTCAACGATGTCTCGACAACGACCTTGAACTACTGAAAGTCAAGATTAATGAAATTCCAACTCTATTTGATTTATTTTCCAAACCTGGAAATATAGAGATACAGTCGACCCCCGATAACTCGAACCTTCAAGGGAAATCGAAAAAAGTTCGAGTTATCGGGAGCTCGAAGAAAATAGCCGAGAGTAAGGTAAAAAACAGTTTTTACTGCACAGTGAACATTTTAATCACATTTAATTGTAGAAATGTCAAGTGAAAATTAAAAGATACTTCTAGATTACAAATCAGAACGTAACGTAACAAACCATAGCCTAAATAGAGGATGCGTTTTACTGTTTTGAGAAGTAAAGCTGCTTCACGTTAGCCTGTGACAATCAATATCAGCCTCCACTGGTAAACTATACTCCTACAACACGTCAATAGGAAGTCCAAAATTCAATGTTTTGGAGGCCAGTAGACGGCATTTTTCCCGACTTTTTAAGGGCTCAAAACATGGTTCGAGTTATCGAGGGTAAAATTATATAGAAAATGACCTGAGGGGAAACGAAAATTGGTTCGAGTTAGCGGGAGTTCGAGTTATCGAGGGTTCGAGTTACCGAAGGTAAAATTACAGTGAATGTACGACGGAAATCGAGGGGAAATCGATTTTGGTTCGAGTTAGCGCGAGGTTCGAGTTAGCGAGGGTTCGAGTTATCGGGAGTCGACTCTAGTTACAATGCATATAATTATATCTGTCTGTTTTATCGATTGCTCATGTATGGAAACCTACATAGGAAGAAGTATTTTTGTCGGTTACGGTCTCCAACATTCGGCTGGAGATATATTATATACATAGATCATATAGAGATTTTTTTTGGCGTTTTTATAGACCGAGACGAGATCAAAGTCAACAATAACGCAAAAAAAAAAAGAATGAGGCAGCCAACGTTACCGAACAAGGTTGGCAAGAGATGGCCAGAGAACGTTTTCTTGCGGGAGCAACGCGGGAAATCCCGGTTGGGCAAGACGGGCCCATGTTGGAAAATCCAAATCCATGTTTAAAGATATTTGCGGCATGGCACAGAAATACAGCCTTTCTAAATCACTGTTTCTATTTTCTTCCATATTCAGACTGCGTTAATGAGATGCAAGACAAAGACTGTGAAGATTACGCAAATGATTGCAAAGAGGAAGAACGATATGCTTATCATCGTCATATCTGGGAGTACTGTAGCAAGACTTGTAACCGTAAGTACATGAAAATACATAATGTCGATCAACGATTGGACGAAAACTGGTTGCTTACAATGAAATAATTCATAACACCAGAATTTTGTCATTAATTTTTTGCCATATAATGCTTGTACTTTTCGACAAACTCCTTCAATTTTCGAATAAGAGTTAATTATAGTTTGACGAAAAACATCAAGTAGAGGCAGCGGAATTAATCAAGAGCACTATTTTGCTCCGTAAGTTGGTTTTCGCTAAGAAGGTTGTTACTTGTGTAGCGCCGCATTAGGAACTTTAAGATTTCACGACGGCGACGACAACAAGAACGTCAAAAAAGCAATACGGAAAACAACAACTTTGCACGTGCATCACGCTTTTTTGTACATTTCTTTGCCGTCACTGCACGACTATGACGTAAAAATGCCTCATTTCATATATCATGTAAAGAGAGCATGTCTTGTTGTCCCATAATCCACGACCTTACATTACACCACATTATGAGTAAATAAAGGTAATTGATCAAGACAATCATTTGCTTTTGTTTTTAATTTTTAGGTGTGGTATACAATTTGTGTAAGAATTAAACTGCTCTCCGACGTAAACTTTTAAAGGTGAGTTTGTGTGTTATTAGCATTAACAGTAATGATTCGATTTAGTATCCTTCACCCAGTAAGTGTCTATTTTCTGATAGCCACCCTCATCTAAAGTGTTTCTGTCACATAAGAGTACCGTAAATTACCTAAAAAGCGCCCGGGGTGTGTATTGAATTTTAGGGGTACAAACGTAGGGCGAGATATATAATAAATACCTTGGCCAGGCGTTCATAAGAGAGAGGCGTTTATTCTCATTGTTTTAACAAGCCGTCAACAAAACTAATATGCTTTCGGTAAAAACATCAAGAGAGTTTCAAAGTAGCAGAATATCCACTCAAACAATTGATACGTCTTGGCCGTCTCGAGGTCCGTATTTCTCTTTAAAGTCTTAACATCGATGTCAGAATCCTCGCTCCGAGTTACTTTGTTACCATCTTTAGTCTAACCAAACTTTGAACTTGACATTTGACGCAAAGCCTTCTTAATCAAGCAATAAACTGAATGAATTGGATGATTTTTCTCCTTTTTGCTTAGCCCGGCTGGTTTGGAGTAATGAGTATTTTAGAATTGGGCGTTTATTAGGTCATTTATGGTCAGGCTTCTCTAACTTGTTGATGAAAATCACCAAAATTAAGATCAAAGTGCCTACAGCCTCTTTTGTTCAAATCGATTTCGTGAGATATTACTGCGTTGCAAGTGACGTTACAGCGGCCATGTTGGTAGTCAAGAACAAAAGCATTTCTCTCCTCTGAGAACTAAACTCTATTTTCATGAAAATTCTTCGAGAAAAAATTCTATTGTATTGACCCCCAACATGGCTGCCTTTTTCACGTGGTTGCATACCAAGAATTGAGAAACAGCTGCTTGTAGAATATGCCAGTTAAAAAAATAATAATAATAATAACTGGTAGTAAAATGCAACAAGACACAAACAAACAAGAATTATTGTAACTACTTAATTCAATCTCAGAATAACTGAAAACGACCCGGGGAAAACAATAATGTGAAGAAGTTCCTCTGCAATAGACAACGATTGCTTACTTCATTTACTTTTGTTCCTTTCAGGAAACAGAGAAGGCGGTTAACTACTGAAATGGTTTTAAATTTTTTGAAATCGAACGTGAGATGAGAGTAAAGATGTATTTTACAAGAAATTAAAGTAAACTCTTATTGTTTAGGACTAATAAATCTTGATTAACCTCAATATGTAACGCACTTTTTTTGTCGGTTGTTAAGTGCTGCTACCGCTTTACTGGCTCAGGAGTAAGCTTTTGTTATGCGTTTCTTTGATATCGGAATAAACCTGATGTTTTGTTGTACAATTTATCGCTGACTTGTCTTTTCCTAGAGACCGCTTTGGAAAATTGAGGGATAAAATAATAATAACAATGATAGTAATAATAATAATAATAATAATAATAATAGTAAAATAGAAGTCGACACACAAGCAAACATGCTATTGCGGTGTGAAGCTTGCCTTTTGAAACAGTTATTATTATTATTATTATTATTATTATTGTTATTATTATTATTATTATTATTATTATTATTATTATTATTATTGTGATACCGGTAATAGTAAATTATAATTATTTTACACTATATAAAGCCCCGAGTTTAAAGCTTAAGATAATTTGATCTAAAAGGGTTAGCTTTTTCGTCTCTCTTCGGTGGCCCATATTTATACGACGAAGTCACAGTTCGAAGTTGTCCGCTTTAGTGAGAAATGATTCCATTTGCTTTTGTTGAAATGGATGAATTGGTCGTTCTTTTTTATAAACAAATCATGTCCAGTGACATACAAATCATGTCAAAGAGAAAGTAAAATCAACTATTACAGCTGATTCTTAAGTCGTGGCACAAGCTGATTAATAAAATGGATTTACAAAGAGTAGAGATACGAATTGCTCTTACTAAAAAGAAAACAACCACTTAATAACAGCCTTCAAACCACTAAGCTGAAACTTAGGTCATGTTAGGCCCCTTTCAAACGTGGAATTTCGAATTCTTATGAGTGTCGAACACCTATTTTAGTCGATGAAAGTAATTGACGGCAGTTGATTCAGAAGTCGGATATGATGGTGCCGAATTAACTCCGTTTGTTGTAAATATTCCCAGTCTCAAGATCGGATAACGGGTTCTATAATCGGCACATGTGAAATGCGACGTCTAGATCAAATGTTAAACCTAAGTCGAATTTTCGGACTGCTTCAGTCGCACATTCGACAAAATCGTATTTCATTTGAAACTCTCGAATTTAGTTGATTCAGATGTCCCATCTCGAAGTAGTTACCTCTCGAATTTTAAATTAAAAGGATTTTACAATATTCTCAGGAGTAGGTCTCCTTTTCAATTTTAACTTCCAGCATCGGTCAATTTAGGCAACTTTTAAACTTCTGGCTCAGTTTTCGTTTGGTTCTACTTTGAAAATGGAATAAGTTGAGAAAAACAGCACAAACGTGCCAATTTATGACAAAAAAGGTAATTGAAAAACGAACTCAAAAACATTCAAAACGCTTAAAGCACGTGACTAATCACGTCATGTCCCTCTTTTATTCATGAAAAAAATCAGGTAGAATATTACTTTCCCGCAAATTTTCTCCTCTGTGTGATTTAAGGTTGACTATCTACACTCCCCTCGGCCTAGTTTCCAGACTTTTTCGCTCAAGTTCATTACCTCCTTAAATTTTAAACGCCAGACGTCAACTGCTTATTTTTAAATGCCCCACACAACTAAACCCTCAAATATGCTATTTGTTTTTAACTCGTTAATAAAATATTGTCCCCGCAACAAAAAAAAACGAATTCGGAAATAGTCACATGACTAATGACGTCATTACTTTAGTGTGACATGGGAAGATATTTTATGGCAAATGTTATCTTGTTGTGGTCTGACAGTATTCTAAGTATAAAATTGTCAAAGTTATAAAGCTTTTTAAAAAATTCCCTCAAAGGATTCTGGGAGATTTTTTAATGATAATATTATAATTTACTTTTATAATTATTATCGTTATCATCATCATTATCATTATTGATTGGCATTAATCCCTCGACTAATTCTTCACAATCAACTGGCGTAGTGGCGCTTATTAACCATATTTGGAAAATGTGCCACGGTCTAATCCCCAATATATAATCGCAGCCTCGTCTGCAGGCACCGATGCTGAAGCCGGCCTAGAGTTCCTGAAAATAATTAATAAAATAAATATTAAAAAAATAATTAATGATAGTAATAACTGGCTTTTTGCGGTCTACACAAAACCTTCTTTGTACTTCTGTTCTCCTGGAAACAAAGCGATCTATTCCAAGTGACTCCTTTACCATAGCGATAAGTGGATCGCGGTTGGAATGAACTTCGTAGATAGAAATTAGAAATGCAAATAATTCTGAAACTCCTCAAACATCATTTTACTTTTACCATAAAACTGCTTAGAAGACCTGCACCTTCTTGTCCAATTGTATTCTGTGTTCTTAAAAAGGTAGGATTGAAAAGTGTGTACTTTAAGAAGTTTAAATTGGTTGAAATTGGTTTCTCTTCCCTGATGATAGCATTAAGACGTAAAAGTTAAAGCCTTATATATATAATCGTGCGTGGAAAACTGTAGCGCCACAGAAATTCTACCCTTCAGCTGTTTTATTTATTTAAAACATGCATTTTAACCATCATCGACATCATCGAAGACGAGAACTGCAGAATAGCCAACATTTGATTGCTATCATAAAAATCAACAGTCGAGAATCATTAAAACTACCGCATATAACATAGCAAAAAAGTTCCAAGGGAAAGTACTGTTCGCGGAGGATTTCGTTTGACCATAAATAGCTGCACTTTTTGACTATTCAGATCCAACTCCGACACTCAAGAATTCGCTATACCGTAGCATAACAAAACGGTTCATCGGTTCGATGATTACGAATCCCTCCCTCAAAGTCGATCAAGAGGTAGAACCACCTTGTACATGAAATAAGAGATTTACTTTACTTTTTATGTATACCATATTTTTGGTCTTCCAACCACTGAAAATTAGCTCAGGCAGTAAATGAGACAAAAACCAGCTTAGTAGTCAGCCAAATTTTGTTTTATGCTAGATTCTTGACCATATGTACAGCAAATTAAATAGTGCACGCCTTACCGCTAATAAGTAGCTTTTATCTGAATGGCTGCACTTTCAAGTTTTTATCTACAGTAAGATATAAATGGTTATATCAGAAGTGGGGTAACAAACGATATAAAGCATTAAATGCAGATTAAAATAAGTAATTAGTACAATACCTTGCAATTGAATACGACAATATTGAATTTTGTTTTCTTTTCTGTTTCATTATTTTACCGTTTCTTTATTCATTATATTTACAATATTTAAACTAAATAGTGTTTCCCTCTTTAAGATACATAACATTTTTTATTAGGTTAAGTGCTTAACTTTTCTCTATATATCCAGATCAAAAATTAGAGAAAATTTTCAGTATTTCTTTTATTAGAGTTGTTCTCAATTTCATATACTTAGCGTTTCTTCAGTGTAATTATAAGAACACCATGAGATCACTTTAATAAGCGATTTATGAGATCCTTGATCAGCAGCTCTTTTCCAAGACTTATAAACAAGAACAAAAACTAAAAAACTGAGGTTTATCGGTTATAAACGCGGGAGAAACATCGCCATTTCTATAGCCATGATATTTGATTATTCAGTCATGGCTGTAAGATTGCATTTGACAACAATAGTTATATCCGGGTAATAGGCAAGTATCACAGATCAATCGCTGTTAGTAAGTCCCGCACGGAATGCTTTTTGCTTCGTATATGTGCCAACGCATTTTCGACAACATCATAGTGGAAACTCAGGAAGACTTCCTCAGCAGAGGGGCACCCAGATGGAATTCCTGACTGGATATATTTAATTATTTGCGGCAAACGTTTGCAATATCTGCCGTGAATGAAAAGAAAGGTTTGTTTTGTTTTTCTTTTCAATATATTGATTTATGACCAAGATGTAATTACTCCACTCTGTCACTGATTCATCTTGAGAAAACTGTCTTGAATTTTATACAATTTTTGTTCACAGCAAGTAACCGATATACACAATAATTGCAGTACTTTTCAAATTTTGTTACAAATTTTCCACATCTTCCGGCGCTTTCGTTGACGAACTTGATGGAAACTTCTGAACTGAATAGCTGCAGTACAATTAAAACATTCGTTTACATTCTTAGCAAAAGAGAGGGTAACCATAGTAACATGCTGTAAAGTTTGACTCACATAAGGCCATACATATGATTTATATAATGAAGGTGGGCGATCCAGCACCTCTTTGAAAGATTGTTTTTGATGATTAGATGGGAAAACAATAGGGATTGTCACATAGCAATGCCCCTGTCCCTGAAAACAATGGCGGTGCAGAGTAAAAGGCACTAGTGAAATAAGAGGTTTTGAACGGTGCAGATCTACTGATGAAGGTTGCAGTTGCTTCAATACACTTGAATCGAACTTGAAAAAGTTACAAGCTCGAAATAATAAAAAAAAGAAATCCTGTAAATAAACAGGTATTTATTTAAAATAAACAAATAAACCCGCCACTATTTTTTTATGCTTAACGTACAGATAATCAAGCCACCAGCCCAAAAGTAATTGTAATTCAGAATCCGAGGGAAAAATAAGCAAAGATATATTACATATTTTAACGTCTTATGTTATATCCTGCATTTGACTGGAGGAGAGGAGAACAGTTTCTTACAGGAGAAAAGAGAACAATTATAAAATAGTATAAAAAAATATAGCTTAGGCGTGTACGAAAGTCCTCGGTAGTATAGTGGTGAGTATCCCCGCCTGTCACGCGGGAGACCGGGGTTCGATTCCCCGCCGGGGAGGACTTTTTTTTGTTTATCATTTTGTTTACCCACCAGTATAGAAATAAATTATCTTATTTAAACGCCAGGTTTTCATTTTCAAACTGTAAGAAGAAAACTACAGCGTTAATGTAAATGTAAATGTAGAAAAGTATGCGATATTGTTTTAATTATTCTGGTACAAGGTTTTTGTCCACTGAAAATTAGAATTACTCAATTTCCTGATGGATTCCGTCTTAAAAATTTTTCCTGGGGGCCATTTCTCACCAATTTTCAGTTAAAATGTTTATTACTTCCCAGTATCAGTTATTGACCGTTAATCAACATTGCTTCTTTTTTCAAATCGATCAGATATTTTGAGTTATTCAATCATCGTCTCTTTAGTACACTGGCGTTGCAGAACAAGCAGGGCAGGGGCATCCAACGACCGTATCCTCCCAAATTCATTTTTTTTCACGCGGCAATTCTAACAACATTTGGCCCCTTATGATCAGTACAACAAAAAACTTGCATGGCGCAACTAATTTATTCTATTTCAAGAGCGAGTTTTAAAACTGCTGGAAGAAACATCGTAAAATAATAAAAATATTAATAAAAAATAAAAGCAACAATTGTTTCCGGCCAGATTTGAACTGGCGACCTTCCGCGTGTAAGGCGGACGTGATAACCACTACACTACGGAAACCACGAAATTAGCCTTTTTTAATATTGTTTCTTCTTTTCAAAATAGTAATCTTGTGGTGAAGCGAAAAGATGACAAGTTCCAAGGTCGTATTGCTGGTTGTGCTGTTGGTCATTGCTGTTTCGCGCGTTAGAAGCAAAAGCTTGTTTAAAAGACGCGGGGTAAGAAATTATAACTTACTTAATTTTACAGTCTATATTAGCGAACCTTCTACCAATGGCCAATGGCCACAGGTGCATGCAGACTTAAACCTTCGGGTTAAACCTAGCTCTTCAATAGACCTTTTTACCGATACGTTGGCCATATTGAATTAATTCGATTTAAGGAGTATTATAGGATGCCCAGTGGGCATGAGCACATTTCGTTTGTATTTTCGAGCGCTTTTCAGGACATTTTTTCTTAAATTTTTCTTAGAATAAGATTGTAATGGGAAAAGATCCCTGTGCCGCGTTTGGATGTAACCTAGAAAAAGGCGATCATTATTACATCCAAACACGGTACAAGGATCTTTTTTCCCATTACAATCTTATTCTAGGAAAACTTTAAGAAAAAATGTCCCGGAAAGCGCTCGAAAATACAAACGAAATGTGCTCATGCCCCCTGGGCATCCTATAATACTCCTTAAATCGAATTAATTCAATATGGCCGCCGTATCGTTAAAAAGGTCTATTCACAGGGCTGTATCTCAAAGCAAGTCTGTTTTGATCTTACAGTTTCATTATGTGTTAAAAATTAATCTTTGAGTTGAGCATTAAGCTATGGAAAAACGGCCAACCAAAACGTATGAGTTGAAAAAGCGATGTGGCGCATTTCGTTTTATTTTATTTATTAATTCATTCGATTCAGTCCTTTTTGTTTTACCATCCAGATTAAACCTGGGAAAAGTTGTTCTAAGACCGATTAGTGCTAATCGGGGGTTAAATTTTAATCGTGATATCTGTTTCTTTATTTCAGAAGTGTTTTCTCGGATAATTTTCTGTATTCTTTTGACCGCTTTTAGAGCATCAAACATCAAATTGTAGACGAAATGAATTAAACTTAATTTGCTTTTCAAACCTTCATTATTGAACTCAAATTTCGCACTAACGCTGGGCTATCTTAACTCAGCTTTTAACAACCCGGTCGTGCAACATACCAGACTAGCAGGTTGTAGCAGCCGCGTGAATACTGACTACTGATTGGATAAAAACACACCATATACGAGAGATTTTAACTGTCACATACTGCTAATGTGTTAAAATTCTAACAAATAAAATTTTTCGCGACTCCATTGTCTCGCATTTCCCAGAAGAGTCTTGAGCACAAAGAAACCAAATCACATTTAGAAAAATGACTAGAAAGGCTCGGAATCGTATGTTACAGTTTTAATACATCAAACAAGGGCCATTGTGTAGGTAGAACGCTTTAACACTGATGCGACTACATGTACAGGTGTTGTTGCAAAAAATAGAACTACTCTCTACTTCTGCAACACACTTTTTGCAACCTGCAGCAACCTGATTTGTTGCAAGACAGTAGGTTTCAACGTGGGTGGTAAAATGCGCAACGTTGCCTTTATAATAATTTCAACTCCAATAGAGAGCTTTAGATTCTAAAAGGAGGAGGACTACGAGAAGGAGATTTTCCCAGAACTAAGTAGTGCGCGCGTGCGACCTAACGTCATTTTGGCGGGAGTCACTGGCCATTGTCCTTCTTCTAAAAGTTTTAGCGAGAATGTCGTAGTGGCGAAAACACGTCATCAAATGTAAGGAATTTTATCATTTAGCGATCGGCAGAGGGCTTTATTTCCTTCAAGGGGAAAAAGCGAACTAACTGTTGTGGTGAAAAAAATTGCAATAATGTTTTCCGGGGGAGTCTATTTTTAGACCGCGAGAAAACTTAAAATTAAATGTCGTCCTCGAAGTAGAACCCGTCCTCGAATCTAAAGCTCTCCATTGTTTCGAAACAAGTTGCATGTTTTCGCACTTAGGCTAACAAAAACCCACTTATTTTCAGGACCAGTTTGTTCTGGCAGACACCAATGCGGACGGTTATGTGGATTATGATGAGTTGTCAGCTATTGTGGGAATAAGCAAGCGGCACATTGCCAAGGTGCATTTGGGAAATTACGACAAAGATGGAGATGCAAAATTAAGCCTTGACGGTAAGAGCTGACGGTACAATTTGAAAATCGATACAATCTTGTTTGAAATCGATACAATCTTGTGCGTCTGTTTTGCTAGTTTGCATTATTTTCGCCTCAAAGGTTTGGACAGTTTTGAGAATTGTATGAGAGGGCCAGTATACTTTTGTACATTATAAAATACACCACCTTGATACCCTATTTTTCTATCTCTCTTCCCCGAAAAAGTCACTTCTCCCTCCCCCCCTCCCCCCACAAAAAAAAAGACAATAAGATGTTCGATACTGGTCATCACACAGAGGCTTTTGTTTAAATTTCAACGGTATTAAAAACGTTTAAGTGATAATCAAACAACAACGCCTTTAGTATACAAGTCAATTGTTTAAACACAGAAAAACTATGGCCTCTAAACGGCTCTATAGAGTAGCATTTAAATTTTGTTTTGAGTTTCGACTTTAAGGGTTGATTTTTTCTGTAAAAATAATACAATAATTTTTATTTTGTTTGAACAAAAGAAAGCTTTTCCGGGAAAATATCCCTAATAAAAACGATCGAAAATGCCTGAAGGACTGCTAGCTCAATGTTGCACAAAAGCCTACAGTATGCAGTTGCCTATTCCATGTACGGTCTTCTCGGTGTATTCACTTCGGTGACGTATCCGTGGCGAATTCCGAGGCGTTCCCATATGTGCAATATTGCTCCTACATAGCCACTGGTACTGCCTGCAATATTGCTCCGACATAGCCACTGGTACTGCCTGCAACAGTGCTCCTACATAGCCACTGGTACTGTCTGCAATATCTCTCCGACATAATGAGAGTAACCTGTCGGGAACAAGAAACATTAGGGAACTTAAGAGGAGAGGCTCTTGAGCAACGCACGTCAACCGGAAGTGGGTTTTTTGTATCCTCAGGCAGTGGTTTTGACAAATTTTCGGGTAAAGCGTCACTTTAAGATCGAATGCAATAAGCAATACAAAACTGGTTGGGGTTAAGGCATGTTAAAATGGAAAATACCTTACTTCCAGTTAACGTGGTCGCCCAAAAACGCCTTTACTTGAATAAGCCCCGTCCCGGATCTTTACCGCCGTCAACTTGCGAAGTTAAACTCGATTCGACTTAGCAGGCTTGTTGCCGGTAACTTCAATAGAGATGGAAGGTCTCTGTTGCCGGCCACTTCTGTTAAACTTCTCGTATGGAAACAGTATCCCCGGTAGTACCGGCAAGGTATATCAGAACCAGGCTTTACTCGAGGGAAAATCCTCGGAAACTTCATACGCTATCATGACCAGGGGGGCTGAAATTGCGCCATCTTTGTGTGGAGCCGAGAGAGAATGAATATTGTCATTAGGCTCTCGACCAATCACAACACGAGAATTTGAACAAAGCACGTTACAGGTAAATTTTAATAGTTAATTACGTTACCTCCTTCAATATCCACCATCAGTTTACTATTTGTTTGTTTGTTTCCTTTTTAAGTTTAGTGACAACCACTGTATTAATTAAAATATCACATTTGCTACTTTTTTTTATCTTCAGAATTCAACGCCTCGCCATTCGCATAGCTTCTCTTGCAGTGAAGTCACTGGAAGCGTTTAACTTGTTTCAAGGCCAATTGTAGTATCACTTCATGTGTCAAGTTTTCTACAACGTAAATCATCCCTTACAACTGGTTCATTAATGGTTTCTTAATAATTGTTCAATAAAGATAAGAAAATTTGGGATTAAACTTTTTGTTGCTTTAAGCTACGTACAAAGGGACGCAACAACTCCTAACATTGTTGGCCCAACAATGTTGGGAGTCATTGCGTCCGTTTGTAAGTATAAGCTAACGTTTGACCGGCCGGTTTGAAACCACTTGGCGCAACAAATCCCAACAACACGTAAGAACGTAAGCTAACATGCAACAGGGTGTACAGATGGACGCAACATGTCACATCCAACAATGTTACGTCCGTTTGCACGGGGCTTTACTCATGACCATGCGCAAAGCCTCACGAATTTCTCGTGATTTCTGCCCCAATATAAAAAATAAAGGTCTCAGAGGTAATGTTTTGATGATAAAGTAACGACAGACGTATATATTTTGCGAGGTCAAATGTTCGTTTGTATTTAAAACTTGAGTTTTTCTTTATTTTGTTGATGCTCTTCCTTGGGAATGAAAAATCTCACTGATTGACAGCTGACGCCAACAACTTCAGATTTTTGCTTTTTTAATGGGACAACTAACTAATTTTTAGCAACGACGTCGGCGACGACAATGGGGACGTCGAAAACCGCAGTAGGCTAGGTTTAATGAGTAAAGTGTATACAATCGGGGCAAACAAAGTGTCTACGAAATCAGCTCAGAAGAGTTGGAATCTTTACAAATTGCAGGTGCGTTTGTTCATTGATTAGTTCCAGCCCTCCTCTAACTAAAAGTTTCTTTAGGAGAAAGACGTTAAATGACTTCCTCTCATTCCACCCATTTTTACAAGAAGACTATCAGTAGCCACTGTTTTTACCTACCGTAAAAGGAAAACGGTTTGTTTTCTACATAGTGAGCATTTCCACCCAAAAGATTTCTCGATAAAACTGGGTGTCGCTGGTCACGTGATGCAGCCACAAACAATCTTTAAAATGAAATTTGAAGATTTTTTAATTATGGTTAGCCCTAATTTATTAGACCTGGCGTATCTCAAAAAAACTTTACTTTAGACCACCCCCTTTTAAAATTTTGAGAAATCTGTAAAGAACCAGGCCTTTAATTTAATCTACTTGAGAATCACGTCAACTTTGATTAGCTTAGTGCATGAGAAGCAAACTATTTTAACCCGTACTGACATATCCCAGAGTGTTGAAATTTAGTATGTAATGGAGAGACTCTAGCAGATCTACGTAAATCGTAAATGCGTTATGTATCAAGTTTGACTGGAAACTAGCCTCCCACGCAGGAGTTCTTAGGGGAGCTCGTTTTTCGTCCCTCCCCAGAGGGAGGGATGAAAAACGAGCTCCCGTAAAAACGCCTGCGTTGGAGGCTAATTGGAAACTAGAGTGAATTCAGTTATATATTCCATTCGAGAGTATTTCCTCACCAGCATTTTCTTTCCAGCAACAATGAACTTAGCACTGGCATTATGGGTCGTCTGTTTTCCACCACGTAGCCTCGAGGTCTCCCACCCCAACTACCATGCAATTTTGGCATTTAAAATCTGCAAAAAATCTCATTATTGCGTCTACGCCAATAGGCGAGTTATCGATTCCGCTAAGTTGGTCCGGCTGAAAGGAGCTGAAAAAAGAAGAAGAACAGCTTCCGTGGCCCTACCTATTGAGACTATATCACATGAATTGAACTGAATCGTTACCCCACTAATTTAAGGCTAATTGTTCACTCGGCAACCGCTGCCGACCGGACACTTAAAGCGGCAGTGTCTGCACGACTGACGAGTCCATTTTGTTAATAGAGCGTTTTCACATGGCGTAACGGCGGCCATATTGGTTTTCCAAAACATAAAATGGCGACGAGGTTGGTTTTCCAAACAATCCTGTGGGAGTTGGACTCTTTTCTTATGCGAACAATTTCTTTTGGTCCAATAGATTTGCCTAGATGCTGGCCACGTGAGTGAAAACGCTCTATAGGGAGTTTAAGATACCACGACGGGTACGGCGGCGAAAACCTCACTGAACAATTGGCTTCGCGTTCTTTGAAACTTCAGTGCGATTATCCCAACTAGCTCACTTTGTCCAATGTAGGCACACTTTCCTGGAGTAAATTCAAGTTTGGAAAGAGAAAGAGAAATTTGTCTTCGTATGTTCCCGTTGTCGATGAAACGTAAAATTTGGCAATTCACGCCGTAGTCGTCTAGTGACGGCAAAGAAATGTACAAAAAAGCGTGATGCACGAGCGAAGTTGTTGGTAGTCTTTACACTAGAGCCTAAATAACTGAGAAATATTTCAAGACAAATAAATTTTAAATTCTTCAAGTAAAAAGAAGCTTCATACGCCACAGCTTCTTTTTTACTTCAGGTTAACTTGAGACTATTTCCCTACGCAGCATAATTAATATTGATCGACATGACTCGCCTTTCTGAATGAAATTCATCAGGCTAGTAACGTTAATATGTATTTAAATTTTCTGAAAACAAAGCTAAGAAAAGTCTTAATGATGCTGACAGTTTCGATGACTGTCAGCCATCTTTATTGGGGGTGGAGATCACTTGTGTCCATATGGGAGAAAGCTGATAGGCTCTGTCGTCCCCGTTCATAAGAGAAGTGTTTGATCTAATACATATGCTTTCCTTGATCCATCTCTTAAACTTGTCGCTTTCCTGCTCAACTATTTCACTTGCTTCCCAATTCATATATAATTGTTCTTACAGACGTGGTCTGTTATGGCTGATTTATGGTGCTCATTGGTAGAAAGCTCTGCGGGTGGATCTCGTGAAATTCCTGTCATAGATCTTTTCTGCCTCCTTTCAATCTGTGTTCTGTGATCCTGGTTCCCAGCTGTCTCCCTGTTTCACCGATGTATACCTTCTCACATTGGTTGCATGATTTCACATGATTCGCCTTTTTCAAAGCTCACGAAACCGCATGTTCGCTACGTCGGTTTTAAGGATGGTTTTCAAGTCACTTGAAACGTTCTTGAATCGTTTTAACTTTCCGACGTTAATGAGATGCAAAGTAAAATAACTTGAGATTTTATTTAGGCCATCACACATGTTTCTTTGGTTAAGTAAAACTTAGCAGCTCTTAAGTCTTACTTAACGGCCGAGTGTAAAGACTACCGTTGTTTTGCTAATATAAACCTATTGCCTTTTTGACGTTTTCGTTGCCGTCGCCGTAGCGACATCTTAACCTCCCTATTTACCAACTACGGGTCCTAGTGTTCGCTACGGAACTTGAAAAATTACTTGTCCATAACAAAATTCCAGCTTCGTCACGAACAAATATGTCTTCCAAGCATTAATAATATCAAACCATATCATACGACGTTACAAAACCATGCACCAAAATGTACTTTGGGAAACGGTTGGCCGGGCTAAAAGAAGTTTTCAACAACCAAAATTTTAATCTGTTTCAATCTTCTTTAAGTTTGTCCATCCTTGCTTCCTTTTGTATTTGTTGTTATTCATACCTTCTACGCCCTTCCAATTCTTTAAATGTTTTCAGCGGTTATTTTTATGTTTCATTCAATTTGGTGGCAGTTTTCACCGTTTGACCTTTGATGAATCTCGTGACACAGCTCTTTAATTATTTTCGCTCTTTACAACCGGAACTGGCAAACAAGATTGAATTTTCTCTTTTACCAGAGGTTTTACCATCTGTCCATGCACCGAGTGCTAACTTTGCAAACCCAAAATCATTCTCTTCCCCAGAGCCACTCGGCTAATTTGTAACGGACGAGTGGCCTTTCACACTCAGTCTTTAATCACATTGTGCAGGTCAAATTTTCGACCAAACTGGCTATAAATTTGAACTCAATTTTAGCATTTAGCTTTTTGAACGACTCAAGGCGTTCAAATTTTCGTACGGTACTTATCGTGGTCCCGTGTAAACTCACGAATTTTAGGACTGGTCAAAGATTTGCCCGGTACAGTGAGAACGCATCCTAAGTTGAGATGTTACAACCCGGTAGGACGGCAGAAAAACGCCAGTTTCCTCCCGTTTGATGTTCGTGTTTGCGCTTTCTCGATTCAGCGGCCACGACTATCTCGAAGCCTGGAACAGGCTATTAGAAGAAGAAAAAAGATGGTCGCCTAGAGATATTTACGGTTTTGAGGTAAAAATGTCACTTTCATTAAAATATTCCTTTACTGAAAATGTCTCATTAAAGCTGCAGTCAGGCAGACAATGAAAACCGACAGTATGATTCATTTTCACTGCGTGTCTCACCAGCACGGAGAATATAGGTCCAGAGTAATAATCGTGATTCTGTTGACCATAATTGATTTCTCAATCTCCAAAAAGGTAAGTTTGGGCCTCCACAGGTATTTAGAAATTTTGATTGTTTTTTTTTATTATTTATCCATTCATTTTTTTTCAGTTGATATAAAATCTAAGACAATCATTTAATTTGCCGCGTTGGCTCGTAGATATTTATTTGACATAGGATCATAGATGCGGCATAAGAAATCAATTTAGTTTTGCTGTTTATTTCAGTGGACTCTCCTGATCATAAAATTCGCAGAAAACAATATATTAAAACGAATATCAAAACTTATAAGCTAGCGAATCATAAGAAAACGTCGTGTTCGTAAGCACTCTTTATTGCAACTGCTATATAACTTCAATGCAATAAGTTTGACTTCTCATTTTCTTTGGTTATGAACTAGTTTCAAAGTAATAACCGTTTGTAATGCACCAAAGAAACAGCAAAGTAGAGCAATTCCTAGTTAATGCGGACAACCTTTGTGATCGACTTAGCAATTTCCAGCCTAAATATACATCAGGCAAAATATAACTTGTACGCTTTTCGGGTGCATTATTCAAATAATACTTTCCTTTAAGACTGGTAAATACCGATTTAACTACTGTAAACAAACTAACACTGGGAAATTGCGATAGCCTTATACGTTGGTGGACATTATCCACATGCTCAAATCAGAATGTTCGCTCTATCATCAGAAACCTATACTGGAAGTTCTCATTGAGGAAGGAAGTGCTGCCGTTAGTTGCGATGCGAATAGGACAAAGACAGTTTGTAGAACAGTTGAACATATGAATTCTTTTTTATTAAAGTCAATAACTTAGACTTGTTGGCATTATGAAACACTCCGAGAGTAATAGAAAAAATGAACCGATCACGATGACAAATATGCTTACATTTATATAACTCGCTAAGCTTTCAATACCATTTTGTAATTCATTTCAATAATTCACGAAATTATAAAACAACAGCAGTGCCGATAGCCTGTTTCTTCACCGACCAATCATCGTACACAGGATCAGATAAGTTGCGAAGAAATAACGTAAAGGCCAAAACTTGTTTATTCACAGGTCAGGTAGATGTACAGCACATGCCGTTCACTTGTGTAACTTACATGATCCTGATTCCCGAGATAATAATATGTGTGACAAAAGAATACTCGCTATAACTAATCTTGAAACCTAGAATAAAAAAAAAAAAAAACCAAAAAATGTTCCATACAATACTTCTTGAACTGTTCTTACCGTTTAGGCCCCATTTAAAAAGACAGCAAATATCCGATAAACTACGATTTCTGCACAGATCTTACATGAGAGCAAAACAAAATGGCGGGTTGCTCCTAAGAGAAAAACAGGCGCGGCAGCTAAGCACTTGCTTAAGCAAACCGCTGACTGTACAGTGCTGCAGTCACAGATTGATTGAACATCGAAACATGGAACCACTGAACGAAAAATCTCAAATCGCTTAAGAATATGGTCTGCTGCCGGCTGATGCCCGGCAGCAATAATTGCGCCCGAGTAAAGGCTTAAATCGTGGCCTCCACCGCACGTATCAACGATTTAATCGCCTCGTACAGTACTAATAACCGTAGCGAGAATTTTGGATTGATCATCATGAACAAACTCTACAACTCAATTTGTTTTTCTTCGAAGAAACCAAACGATCTCCTCATCAATAGGACAATTCCACAATGACATCATTTTACTACAACTAGCAGAATCCTTGAGTTTGTTGTTTTCTTATGCAAATTAAGGCTATTGTTCTTTCACCCTCAGCGGAACTGACAAATTTAAATAACAAAGCAAACCCGAAATGAATTCTGGTAGTTGCAGTAAAATATCGTCATCGTGCAATTGTCCTATTGTTGCCCAAAGTTTGAAAAACGTCACGTCGACAATGTGCTATTGCATGCAATTGAATTGTTCATTTCAACTCACTTTCACACCACGTTTTGTCTAGTAAAATTGTTTTTTATGCCTTTTTGGTAAAACGGAAGTACCTGTTCCTTCAACTTCATCTATTATTTCATAGCGTCTATGCTGTAATTTGAGGCTGACAGTTCAGGCAATCGAAGCTCAGCTTTGTTGTCATTGTCGCGATTTGACGAGGGAAGTAGTTTGTTGTCGCCATTTTGCCTTTCCTTTCAACTTTGATTTCCAAGATATTAAAGAATTAGTCTTGTTTACGGCAAACGGGAAACGTGAATGTGTACCACGTGACCAAATTGAAAACTTGCCTTGATATAAAACGACACTCTGGGCGCTTTCCATTTAGTCAAAATTTCCGGAATCTCCGGTTCGGCGGTAAATGGAACACGTTTCGTCGGCTCGTCCCACTGGAAAATTCCCAGAAAAAGTGGAAAATCTAAAAAGGTGGGACCGTTTTCCCGGTCGTGTTCCATTTACGTTTCTCGTAGTTTGTACCAGTTCCAGGTCCACGGTCGGGCACCGCGACGTACCGTTTAAGACCAAATGGAACAACTTTTTACCAATCGGAAATTCCACTTTTGCTCCCACCGAAATTTCCGGGTTTTTTCCTAAATGGAAAGCTCCCTCTGTTACTTTTGGAAAGTGTTTACATTTGGTGCTTTGTGATCAAGTTCAAGGTGTTTACATTTGGTGCTTTCTGATCTAGTGCAAAGTGTTTACATCTGGTGCTTTCTGATCTAGTGCAACATTTAGAACTTAGAACTTTTTTCTTTTCAACTCAGGTGTTTGAATCAATCAAGCGGGCAGAAGAAAATCTATCATGACAGATCTCTTTAAGATTTCTTTGTTCATCTTATTAGCGGTTACCTTTACACATGTGACCTGCAGAGACATCTGGAAGGGAGATGTGAGTTTTTGTCCTATTTACAGCTAGAGACTTGACTAGCGTATAGGCCATTATAAATTCCACCTCTATTACTGTCTTGCAAAGTATTTGCAGTGATAGATGGAAATATAAAGGTAAACCATTGAGTCAACAAAACTACTGTCTGACAACTATATAAACGCGGACGCCATTTTGGGTAACCGAACTTGTTATGAGCATGCGTTGAGACCATTGGAAAGGTCCTGGATCACTTCCTGTCGGACCCAAATCTCATGACAATGAGTTGTTACATAAATTTGCGTGTATAGTACTGATCTTGGGCCAAAAAAATGGTTGCATGTTCAATAATTGACGATTTTGCGATGCAAAACTAGCCAAAAATGCAAATTATGCTACAAATGCTTAATATTTTTTGGAAAATAGTGGAAAATAATGCTCGTAATGATGGATTATGCCAAAAATGATGTTAGCAGCACCATCTATCAAAGCCTATCCGCCGAGGCCGATTAGCCTAAGGCCGATAACACCGTCCGAGATCTCCATAGTTCTTCAGATCATACAGAAGCCAAATTCAATAAGTGTTTTTATTATTCATTCAAAATAACTTCTAATTTAAATACAAACTAAAACATGCTAACCTCCATCGATGTTAACGTAAGTTCATCTTGAATTGCCTTGTTATCGGCAAGTTTAGAAGATAAATGGATGTTCAGTTCTGCAAATATTCTCCAAGTAGCAGATGTCGTCCGTCGAGTTGTATTCTTGCTTTTCTTGCTGTTTTTAGCAGTGTGCCTAATTGTTCTTCGCGAAACGAGTGAAATGTCTCGCCATTTCGTACTGTTCTGGCAAACCAATTCAACCTCGAAACGTCTTCCAAATTTGATCAACGTCAACGGGTTATAGGGGATCATCCTAGGGATGTGAGCCCATTAAAAGCGGAGAAATATTTTGAATGAATAATAATAGCCGATATCGTTACATTGCTAGGGAGATTTCGCCAAACGTCCTTAGCGGCGATAGGCGTGGAGAGACGGATGCATTTGTAGGCAGCTGAGTTCCCCAACCTTCCCTTTCAACCTTGATTTTGAGGACATTAGAGAATGAGAGTCTCGTTTACGGGAAACGGCAAACGTGAATGTGTACCACGTGACCAAATTTACCCTTAACTTGGCCATTAAGGGTTGATAAAATGTTGATGCAGTGGAACCTCGCATTTGGGACACCTCTAACCAGATCAAGGGACACCTCCAATTAGGGGACACAAAATTGGTCCCGGAAAAATGTTCTCGTAAACTTTGTATCTGTTCCCTCTGTTGACCAACCCAACAAACGCTCTCAATGCTCATTTGCAGGATGTATTTAATGAAATTGACACCAATCCAGTAGACGGGCAGGTCAGCACCCGTGAGCTAACGGAATATCTGGAACAATTCAGTGATGATGAAGAGATTAAATTTGGCGAGCTGGCTGCTGGTTATTACGTGAGTGCTGGAGACACCGACGGAAATGGTTACTTAAACCACGATGGTACGAATTTGTTACAGCTAAGGTTGGATTAAGCTACCCCCCCCCCCCCCCCCAATCCCCCAAATATTCCATTAATTAATTCATAAATCGACAGTTGAATCCATGATTCCATTGTAGTTGTAGATTTGTGATTCATCTCTGCATTCCTTTATGATGAGCAATGAATTCACACCCGAGATAGTCATGAAATTTCTACCAGCTCAGTCTTCTTGAATTTGATGTAAATCGTTGTCTTCGAAGTTAATTGGTCAATTCAAAGATATTTCAATCTAACCGAATACAGAGGAGTTATCGTGAAGTCAATTTTTAAACCTAAAATGTTCCGCTTGGGCAAATTATAAGGCGAAAAGCACTCCGCCAACATTATGCACAGGTGATGCGTTAAACGAAACGTTTTGGAACAAGAAGGTTATCTGTGTAGCGGAGAAACCACTGTTTAAAAAGAATTTGGTTAAGAAGGCCATTATCAAACTGAAGCTGGTGTTGTAACTGAAGCAGGTGTACTGAAATCATGGGATCTGAAGAAATGAAACATAAAACGAATGCCGAATATGTTACTCTTCTGAGTTTTTTTGACTCTACGCCTTCAGATTTGAAAAAGATACTGCAAGAGCAACCAATTCAGCACACTGATGACAACGAGTCTCGTAGTCTCATTTTTCCCACTACAGTCGACTCTCGCCTTGCGGACACCTCGCTATTACGGCCCCCTGATAATGCGGACAACAACCAGCCCTCGATTTCTGGCCATAAATGACTGAAACAAACTCCCGCTACTACGGACTCTCGCTATTACGGGATTGCGGACACTTTCCTGCCCCCAAGCGCGACATTTCTCTTGTTTTTTCTCTCGCTATAGCGGACTCTTGAGTACTTCGTCTAAAATCCTGACACACGTAACACAAATAATAAAGCGACGTTATAAGGAAAAAATGACACAAAGTGTAATCGACAGCTTCTTTGTAAAAGAGTAAACAAATGACTGCTGTACAATATTTCAGGGAGAAAAGACGTTACCTTTAGAGCTTACAAACATTTTGCGTTATTTTAACACTCTGCTGTAAAAATGGTTAGACAGCACTTCTGCGATAAAAGAGCCGCCAAGAACAACCAAAAACATTATATATGACAGCAAGTTAACATTTTAGCCATTCACGTTACTGGAGGAGTTACCGTTTGGTTTTTTAAGCCCTTTCTTATGTATCCCTTGTCATTGCGGCAGCTTGGAAGTGATAATACAGCAGAGTTCTATCTATTTACGGTCTTATTATCTTTAATCTTTTATGGTCCATAGTTAAAAAAAGTAAAGAATTGTCGAAACTACAATGCCTCTGGGACTTTTACATATTACTTCATAAGTTTAAAGAGAAAACTTTTTATTTCTCGTACCCCGCTATTACGGACTCTCGCTATTACGGACGCTAAATCTTGAAAGAGAATGAATATTGTCATTAGGCTCGCGACCAATCAATACAACCTGAGAATTTGAACAAGCATGTTATATTTTAATATTTCAAGATACTTTTAGATTACGTTACCTCCTTCAATACCCACCATCAGTTTACTTTTTGTTTGTTTGATTGTTTCCTTTTTATGCTTAGTGACAACCATTGTATTAAAATATCACATTTCCTACTTTCTGTTTATCTTCAGAATTGAACGACTTGCCATTTGCATAACTCCTCCTGCAGTGAAGTCGCGGGAAGCTTTTAATCTCTATTTCAAGGCCAGTTGTAGTATCACTTTGGGTGTCAAGTTTTCTACAACGTAAATCATCACTTACAACTGGTTCTTTCATGGATTCTTAATTATTGTACATCTTTTAATAAAGAGAAGAAAACTTGGTATTAAACATTTTGATGCTTTAAGCTACTTGCAAACGAACGCAAAAATTCCTAACATTGTTGGCCCGACAACGTTGGGAGTCATTGCATCCGTCTGTACGTATAAGCTAACGTTTGACCGATTTCAAACTTTGCACAAGAAGTCCCAACAACACGCAACAATATGCAACAGGGTGTACAGATGGACGTAACATGTAACATCCAACGATATTGGCAGTTGCTGGCCAACAAAATCCCGTCCGTTTGCAAGGGGCTTTACTGCAACTGATCAAACCACTCATGATCTACAGTTGAACCTCTATGTGCGACCACCTCTCGTAAGCGACCACCTGCCATAACCGGCCGCCTACCAAAACACTAAAATTTTCCCAGTCAAAGCTGTACAGTTGGTACCTCTAGAAAACGACAACCTCCTGTAAGCGACCGCGACCACTTTTTGGGCCTGGCGGTGTATGATTTTCCATTGCTTTAACCTCTTGTAAGCGACCACTTGACGCATTCTCTGATCTCTTTGTTCGCTATGTGCACTATGCTCCTTTGTGTATTCGAAAAACAATTAGTGACAACATGGAACTACACATGTCGTAACTTAGACATTGCACGCAATAAATTATCTTCCATAAAGTAGATGTGCCCGGACCTCTTCTCAGAAGAGACCCCTTGTGGTTCGATTCTTGTAAGCGACCACCTCCCGTAAGCAACCACTCAGCCTTTGCATTTTGGGTGGTCGCTTACGGGAGGTTCGACTGTGATTAAATTACTATATACCAAAAACAAGAGGCCCTAAGATTGATCCTTAAGGAACACCACGTCTGAAGAATTTTCGCCTTGACTAACGACAGTTTATGTGAAATCAATAATCGCTTCAACTCTGATTATCTTAGTGGATGAGAAGCAAACTATTTTAACCAGCGCCAAAGTATCCCAGAGTGTTGAAGCGTGAAGCACAATATCGTGGTCGGCTTATCAAAATTTCTGTACAATGGAGAGACTCTCACAGATCTATGTAGATCGGAGAATGCGCTATGTATCAAGGAGTGTTTGGATACTAGAGTGCGATGAGTGATATGTTTCAAGCGATTTCCTCATCACTTTCACTAGCATTTTCTTTCCAGCAACTTTGAACTTAGCACAGGCTTTCTACGGGTCGACTGCTTTCAACTACCCAGCCTCGAGTTCTCCCACCCCAACCACAAAATTTAGCAATGTAACGCTGAAAATCTGCAAAAAATTCATATCATTGCGTAAGTTTACGCCAATATGCGAGTTATCGGTACCACTAAGCCGGTCCGGCTCAAAGAACCTGAAAAGGAAACGAACAGCTTCCGTGGCCTACCATTTGCGACTTAAGCATATGTCTTGGGGATCCAGGCCACTTTATATTACATGAATTGAACTGAATTGTTGCCCCACTAAGGCAATGTTCCCTCGGCAACTGTTGCTGACCGAACACTAAAGCGGCTGTGTCTGCACGTCTGTCGAGTTCATTTTGTTAACAGCACGTCTTCACATGACGTCACCGCGGCCATATTGATGTTCCAAAACAATGAAATGGCGGCCATATTGGTGTTCCCAACAAATCCTGTAGGGGTTAATCTCCTTTCTTATGCAAAGAATTTCTTTTGTTCCAATAGATTTCATGGATGCTGGCCACGTGAGTGAAAATGCTCTATAGGGAGTTTAAGATACCACGACGGGTTCGGCGGCGAAAACCTCCCTGAAAAATTGGCTTCGCGTTCTTTGAAATTTCAGTGCGATTATCCCAACTAGGTCACTTTGTCCAATGTAGGCACACTTTCCTGGAGTAAATTCAAGTTTGGAAAGAGAAAGAGAAATTTGTCCTCGTATGTTTCCGTTGTCGATGAAACGTAAAATTTGGCAATTCACGCCGTAGTCGTCTAGTGACGGCAAAGAAATGTATAAAAAGCGTGATGCCCGAGCAAAGTTGTTACGGTAGTCTTTACACTAGAGCTGAAATAAGCTAAGACTGAAATATTTCAAGAGAGTAAATTTTAAATTCTTGAAGTAAAAAGAAGCTTCACACACCACCGTTTCTTTTTTACTTCAGGTTAACTTGAGACTATTTTCCCACGCAGCATAATTAATATTGATCGACATGATTTGCCTTTCTGAATGAAATTCATCAGGCTAGTAACGTTAATATGTATTTAAATGTTCTGAAAACAAAGCTAAGAAAAGTCTTAATGATGCTGACAGTTTCGATGACTGTCAGCCATCTTTGTTGGGGACGGAGATCACTTGTGTCCATATGGGAGAAAGCTGATAGGCTCTGTCGTCCCTGTTCATAGTAGAAGTGTTTGATCTAATACATATGCTTTCCTTGATCCATCTCTTAAACTTGTCGCTTTCCTGCTCAACTATTTCACTTGCTTCCCAATTCATATATAATTGTTCTTACAGACGTGGTCTGTTATGGCTGATTTATGGTGCTCATTGGTAGAAAGCTCTGCGGGTGGATCTCGTGAAATTCCTGCTTCCTTTCAATCTGTGTTCTGTGCTCCTGGTTCCCAGCTGTCTCCCTGTTTCACCGATGTATACCTTTTCACATTGGTTGCATGGTTTCACATGATTCGCCTTTTTCAAAGCTCACGAAACCGCAAGTTCGCTAAGTCGGTTTTAAGGATGGTTTTCAAGTCACTTGAAACTTTCTTGAATCGTTTTAACTTTCCGGCATTAATGAGATGCAAAGTAAAATAAGTTGAGATTTTATTTAGGCCATGCACCATACACGTTTCTTTGGTTAAGTAAAACTTAGCAGCTCTTAAGTCTTACTTAACGGCCGAGTGTAAAGACTACCGTTGTTTAGCTAATATAAACCTATTGCCTTTTTGACGTTTTCGTTGCCGTCTCCGTAGTGACGTCTTAACCTCCCTATTTACTAACTACGGGTGCTGGTGTGCGCCATGGAACTTGAAAAATTACTTTGCTATAACAAAATTCCAGCTTCGTGTCGAACAAATAATTATGTCTTCCAAGCATTAATAATATAAAATCATATCATACGACGTTATAAACGACGAAAATGTACTTTGGAAAACGGTTGTCCGGGCTAACAGAAGTTTTTAACAATCAAAATTTTAATCGGCTTCAATCTTCTTTAAGTTTGTCCATCCTTGCTTCCTTCTGTATTTGTTGTTATTCATACCTTCCACGCGCTTATTTTAATGTTTTGAGCAGTTATTTTTATGTTTCATTCAATTTGGTGGCCGTTTTCTCCGTTTGACCTTTGATTTTCGCTCTTTACAAACGGAACTAGCAAACAAGGTTAAATTCTATCTTTCACCAGAGGTTTTGCCCTCTGTTCATGCACCGAGCGCTAATTTTACAAATCAAAAGTCTTTCACGTCCCCAGAGCCACTTGGCTTAATTTGTAACGGACGAGTGGCCATTCACACTCACTGTCTTTAATCACATTGTGCAGGTCAAATTTTCGACCAAACTGGCTATAAATTTGAACTCAATATTTCAACGTTTAGCTTTTTCAACGACTTAAGGCGTTCAAATTTCCGTACGGTACTTATCGTGGTCCCATGTGAACTCGCTAAATTTAGGACTGGTCAAAGATTTGTCCGGTACAGCGAAAACGCATCCTAAGTTGAGATGTTACAGCCCATTAGGACAGCATTTAAACGCTATAGTTTCCTCCCGTTTTATATTCGTGTTTGCGCTTTCTCGATTCAGGGGAGCCGACTATCTCGGAGCCTGGGAAAGGCTATTAAAAGCAAAATAAAGGCGGTCACCTAGAGATACTTACGGTTTTAAGGTAAAAATGTCAATTTAATTAATATATTCCTTTTCTGAAAATTTCTCATTAAAGCTGCAGTCTGGCAGACAATGAAAACCGAGGGTATGATTAATTTTTACTGTGTGTCTCACCAGCACTGAGAATAAAGGTCGGAACTAATCGTGATTCTGTTGACCACCACTAATTTCTCGATCTCCAAAAAGGTAAGTTTGGGCTTCCACAGGTATTTAGAAATAAACTGGTTATTTTTTATTAGATTTTTATTAGATATTTATTTGACATAGGACATAGGTGAGGCATCAGAAATCAATTAAGTTTTGCTTTTTATTTCAGTGAACTCTCCTGATCATAAAATTCGCAGAAAACAATGTGTTGAAACGAATATCAAAACTTATAAGCTAGCGAATCATAAGAAACTGCTTCGTGTTCGTAAGCACTCTTTTATTGAAATTAATTTCTATAGAACTTCTAATCAATGCAATAGTTTTGATTTCTCATTTTCTTTACAGTTATGAACTACGTTTCAAAGCAATAACCGTTTGTAATCCACTCAAGAAACAGCAAAGTCGAGCAATTTCTAGTTTGTGCGGTAAACCTTTGTGACTTAGCAATTCCCAGTCTAATATATGTCAGGCAAAATATAACTTGCCTGTAAGCTTTTCACGTGTGTTATTCAAAGAATGCTTTCCTATAATACTGCGTGTAAATACTGATTTACCTACTACGGTAAACAAACTAACACAGGGAAATAGCAATAACCTTAGCACGTTGGTGGACATTTAATCTACCTGCTCAAGTCAGAATGTTGGCACTATCTTCAGAAACCTAAATAATAACTGCGCCCGAGAAAAGGCTTTAATGGAGGCCACCACCGCACTTGACAACGTTTTAACCGCACCGTACAGTACTACCGAAGTGAGAATACTAGTGGTCAATAGTTTTGGATTGATCATCGTGAACAAACTCTACAACCCATTTTTTTTTCTTCGAAGAAACCAAACGATCTCATCATCCTGATTGTTGCCCAAAGCTTGAGAAAAACGTCACGTCGATAATTTGCTATTGCATTCAATTGAATTGTTGATTTCAACTCACTTTCACGCCCGTTTTGTCTAATAAAATTGTTTTCTCTGCCTTTTTTGGTAAAATTTAAGATCCTTTTCCTTCAACTTCAAGGATTATTTCATAGCATCTGTGTTGAAATTTGAGCCGACAGTTCAGGCACTGGAAGCTCAGCTTTGTTGTCCTTGACGCAATTTGACGAGGGGAAGTTGTCTCTTGTCGCCGTTTCACTTTAAACCGCGTAGGTCGCTTTTCGCAATTTACTCTCGGTAGGGCCTCCTATATGGAGACCCCATGCTTGTGTACCAACTGGGGACACCAATGTGGTGGCGGGAAATCAACAAAAACATCTGGATTTCACTTTTGCGATAAAAACGCTTTCGTTTTTATTGTGAGCTACTTTAAATAAGCATCAACACATTTTCTTTTTTTTACTGCTCAAAATGTTTAAACTGTTGAAAACCGTAGGGAGGGAACTTTTCTAACCTGAAAACTTTGCCTAGACTGGCCGCTGGGTATCACGCATTGTGAAAATTCGTAAAATGTTGTATTTTCAAAATGAAAGACGCTACACGGATGGAAACTTTTAGAAAAAGATTCACTTCTTGGTCAACTTCAACCCGATGTCGATAAAGATTCAAAAGGCTTCGCTATTTTGATTTTAGAGTTTGATGACGTCATGGTGAAAACACTCTTTCGCTATAGGTGCTTTCAAATACGTTTCTGAACTTATTTTTATATTCAATAACTTGGAAATGACTAGTGTATGACAGTACATTGTTTCTAATATGTACATGTAAAAGTTGAACCTTTTCAAGCCTATTTATGTTATTAAGTTTAAGATTTTGTTCTTATGCTCTCCTGTGGTGTTGTTTACGATGTGCGCAAATCAAACAAGTATAGACACTTTTAGTTTTTTAATTGCATTGTGACAGATGAATATTTTAGGTTGAAGTCGCTGAATTCCTCGTAGAACAGTCCTGATTAACTGGCAACCTAATTTGAAGGACAATCATGCAAAAAAAAAAAAAGTAAAACGATTTTAAATCCAACATTTCCATCCAAGTGGATTTCTTAAAGATTCTAAACGAAAAGACAGCATTATAACCAAGTAGTTTGGGTTGTTACACTTCAACTGGGACACCCGTGTGCAATTCCCGTCTTGTGATTACCTGATTTTGTTTTCAAACGTCTGAGTCAACCTCGAGCTAGTGCTTTATCTCTAGCCAGTTGGATTTTATTAATCTTTACCTTTAAGCAAATTAATGGCAAAAAATAAAAATAAAAATAAAATATTTATTCCTGCCCCTGTTTGAGGGCCGGTACTGACTGTACCGTAAAGTGTACTGTAAAGACTGTACACTTTCCCTAGAAATCTATTTTTCACCTCCTGCCCATTTTAATCACCTTGCAAATTTTATTTTTTTGTTAATGCTGTCTGGATAGAATACATTTTAACGCTCAATTTATGAACGGAGGATTTAATAATGAAGTTTTTATTTTTGTGTCATGAATTTGTAAATTTTGCTTAATTTAATTTTCCTCAACTAGGACTGTGGCCATCATCATCATCATCATCATCATCATCATCATCATCATCATCATCATTATTATTATTATTATGTAGGCTGCTGAGTTCCCAAACCTTTCCTTTCAACATTGATTTCGAAGAAATTAGAGAATTAGAGTCTCGTTTACGGCAAACGGCAAACGTGAATGTGTACCACGTGACCGAATTGAAAATGCCTTGGCATAAAATGACACTCTGTCAATGATCTAGTGCAAATTGTTTACATTTGGTGCTTTCTGATCTAGTGCTTTCTGATCTAGTGCAACATTTGGAACTTAGAGCTTTTCTCTTTTCGACTCAGGTGTTTGAATCAATCAAGTGGGCAGAAGAAAATCTATCATGGCAGATCTCTTTAAGATTTCTCTGTTCATCTTATTAGCGGTTACCTTTACACATGTGACCTGCAGAGACATTTGGAAGAGAGATGTGAGTTTTTGTCCTATTACAGCTAGAGACTTGACTAGCGCATAGGCCATTATAAATTCCACGGCTATTACTGTCTTGCAAAGTATTTGCAGTAATAGATGGAAATATAAAGGTAAACCATTGAGTCAACAAAACTACTGTCTGACAACTATGTAAACGCGCACGCCATTTTGGGTAACCGAGCCTGTTATGAGCATGCGTTGAGAACATTGGAAAGGTCCTGGATCACGTCCTGTCGGACCCAGATCTCATAATGTGACAATGAGTTGTTACTTAAATTTGCCTTTATAACACTGATCTCGGGCCCAAAAAAAATGGTTGCATGTTCAGTAGTTGACGATTTTGCGATGCGAAACTAGCCAAAATTGCAAGTTTTGCTACAAATGCTTAATAATTTTTGGAAAATAGTGGAAAATAATGCTCGTAATGATGAATTATGCAGAAAATAATGCCAGCGGCACCATCTATCAAAGCCTATCTCCCGAGGCCGATCAGCCCAAGGCCGATAAGTGTTTTTATTATTCATTCAAAATAACTTCTAATTTAAATACAAACTAAAACATGCATACCTCCATCGATGTTAAGTTCTAGTGCGTCCATCGTCAATTGCCTGTTTATCGTCAAGTTTAGAAGATAAAGGAATGTTCAGTTCTGCAAATATTCTCCAAGTAGCAAATGTCGTCCGGCGAGTTGTATCCTTGTTGTTCTTGTTTTTTTTTTAGCCAGTGGTTCGTCTATTTGTTCTTCGCGAAACGAGTGAAATGTCCCGCCATTTCGTCCGGTTTTGGCGAAACATTTCAACCTCGAAACGTCTTCCAAATTTGGTCAACGTCAACTGGTTATTTAACCATTATTCCTCGAGCCCGAATGGGCTAGGAATCATTAGCCCATGAGGCCGAGGGCCTCATGGGCTATTGACTCAGCGGCCATGAAGGCGAAAGGAATAATTGTTTTAGTAAAATCCAACTAGTTGGTCAAAACTATCGAGCCAAAGGGCGTCTGGAATTTATACACATGACTGTTCCATGTTCTTGTTTCCTTGGAGAATTGCAAATAATTATGTATATTCAAATCAACGAGTCCGTGAATAATTTTGTACATCTTACATAGACGACTTTAGTTTTCTTCGTGTTTCAAGGGTTTCGAGGCCAAAACTATCTAACATAATGCTAACGCTGAAGGTATAGTGGTAATCACTTTTACAGAAGATCGCTGCGGCTCTTTGCACACCTTCTATATAGTCTACGAATATCACATTTATAATGTGCATCCCAGACTGACGTTGCATACTCGAGTTTAGGGATCTGAGCCCATCAGAAGCAGAGAAATATTTTGAATGAATAATAACAGCCGATATTACATTGCTAGGGGGACATTTCGCCAAACGTCCTTAGCGGCGATTGGCGTGGAGAGACGGCTGCATTCGTAGTCTGCTGAGTTCCCCAACCTTCCCTTTCAACGTTGATTTCGAAGACGTAAGAGAATTAGAGTCTTGTTTACGGGAAACGGCAAACGTTAATGTGTACCAAGTGACCGAATTTACCCTTAACTCGGCCATTAATAAGGGTTGATAAAATGTTGATGCAGTGGAACTGCTCTTTTTGGACACCTCTATTGAAGGGACACCTCCATTCAGGGGACACAAAACTGGTCCCGGAAAAATGTTCACGTAAACTTTGTATCTGTCACCTTTGTTGACTAACCCAACAAACACTCCTTTACAGGACGTATTTAATGAAATTGACATCGATCCAGTCGACGGTCAGGTCAGCACCCATGAGCTAACGGAATATCTGGAGCAAACAAGCGATGAGAAAGACGTTGACTTTGGCGTGCTGGCTGCTAGTTACGTGAGTGCTGCAGACACCGACGGAAATGGTTACTTGAACCGCAATGGTATGAATTTGTTACAGCTAAGGTCGGGTTAAGCTACCCTCCCCCCCCCCCCCAAAAAAAAAACATCCGAGGTAGTCATGAAATTTCTACCGGCTCAGTCTTCTTGAATTTGACGTAAATCAGTGTCTTCGAAGTTATTTTGTCCATTCAAAAACATTTCAATCTGACCGAATACAGAGAAGTCATCGTGACGTCGATTTGTTTGCCTAAAATGTTCCCGTTGTTTTATAAGGAATGTCTGAACGACTGGGCAAATTACAAGGCGAAAAGCACTCCGCCTACATTATGCGCAGGTGATGCGTTAAACGAAATCTTTTGAAACAATAAGGTTCTCTGTGTAGCGGGGAAACCACTGTTTAAAAAGAATTGGGTTAAGAAGGCCATTATCAAACTGAAGCTGATGTTGTAACTGAAGCAGGCATGAAAATAAAACGGGTGCCGAATATGTCACTCTGACTTATGAGCTGAGTGTTTTTGGCTCTATGCCTTCAGTTTGGAGAAAGATACTGAAAGGACAACCAATTCAGCTCACCGATGACAATACGTCTCGTAGTATCATTTTTCTCACCTCTTCCAGGCAGCTCTACTGGGACCTTGAGCTGAAAATTAGGATTGATCCAATTTCGAAATGCAAATAATGTGAGAAAATATTTTCAGTAAACTATTTATCTTGGCAAGAAATTTATCTTCTTCCGAGGCCTGTTACCCTCAACTCTCAACAACAGAATTCCAGTATAAATTATTAAAAATGGAATTGTCTACACAAACAAAGGTCTTTATAAAATGGGCATTGTCACTTCACCCTTGTGTCCTTTTTGTAGTAAGTAAGAAGGATCCCTAGAGCATCTGGTTTCTTATTGTGAGTTGTTTTCAATTTTAACCTGCAGAATTTCATAAGTCCTTACCGTTTGACATGGGACACAGCACCGAAAACACTGAATGAAACCATATCAGCTGATTCAAGAGTTATCCTATGGCTTGACGATCTCAAGAAGGGAAGAACTAAATATTAATCAAGTTATTAAAATTTAGATAACCTCAAACTATGTGGGTCATGGAATAAACGTCAAAAAAAATGTGCCTCGATAATTTGTATGTCTTATTGGTGTTTCATCAACTAAAATTATACTTTCTCTCCGTCCACCCCCAGAAAAGTCTGTACGGGGTGGGGCGCGAGCTCATTTCCCAAACAGCGGCTTGTCAGCCTAACCCTATTCAGACAGGGCTTTTTGGGCTTCCTAGGACCGGAGTAGGGCTCAGGAGCCTGCCCTCTCAGCCGTGCATAATACGGCCGCCACCTTTGCAAGGTTTTTTTCTATCGTTCATGGACAAGTTAGGGAAAATCCGTCAACTTCACTGGAAAGAGCGCCTTGAGTAAAATTGCCAAAGTCTGAATTCAAAGTGATTTGTTGAAATTAATGAAGATATAGCTTCCTACCTAGGTCGAGGACACTCTAAACCTTCTGAATAGAGCTACGGACATGACGGACTATACAAATGGCTTGAACGATCCGTGGGCCGGCTGCAACGCATGAATATAGATTCCCAAAGTCGCGAAATTTTACAGACAGTGGGGGCACAAACTTGTCCACCACCATATAAACGTCGCGGTATATTTTCGCAACTTCGCGGAGCGATATTTTCGCTATCACTTTCAATTTTGTTAAGTTTTAACCCTTTCACTGCCAAATGTGGCCAAAGGCAAATTTCGACCAAATTTCCAAATTTCATTTTCTAAAATTTTGACAAACAAATAGCATCATGTGAAAGTACAGGCAGAGAGCTTTCATTTGAATGGTCACATCATAGGATTTCGTCTACAATCTCAAAAGTTAGAGTTACCTCACAAAACTCTATCAAACACTCTGTCAGTGAAGGGGTTAATTACTAATATTAAATTCAATTTTGGAAGCAAGGACTAAGGTTACAAAATAGAAGGACCGGATCTAAAAAGGATCTAATCAGTTAAAATGTCTGAGCCACGGAAAGAAGCTAGGCTAATTTTACAGTCGTGAATATATATATTTTTTGTTACCAATATTTCGGAAGGCACGTCCTTCCTTCTTCATGGTCTTACCTACAAATGACTAGGTCAAGCTAAGACGTTACAATTTTTAAATTTTTAAATTGTAACGTCTTATAAATTAACTTGAGCTGTTTTGACTCTGAAGATAACTACCACACAGGTTGTCGAAACGTCAGCCATTGTCAACAACAACAACGACTCATTTATGGCCGATTACGGTAACCTGGTCAATTTGTCCTTTCCCTCAAAAATCTTCATTTAAATTAAAATGAGCTAAGATGATCAAGCCATACAGTACATAGAAAAAACATATTGTCTACACTCACCTAATCAAAAGCAAGAACTAAATTCAACAACCATCGATCGCTATTTCTACTTTCCCGAAAAACTGAAATAAGGTAAGTTTCCTGTTAACTTTTAGTTCAGTTAACGGTCCGAATTAAAGAAAGTTTCAGTGGATTTTTCTCGTGATCACACTTTGGAATTTTATATACAACTCAAACTAGAGCAAACGCTGTTAAAACCCTTCATTCATGAAGGCAAAGGAAGCGCTATTCTTTTCTGCACTGAAAGGCAGCTTGTTTTCATATTAATATTTACGCTTAGATTCAGGATTTCATCCAGTATTCATATAATAAAAATTTCTTCTGGTTAAGAGTGCGGTCCAAACTTTGGATACAAACACTTAGATCTTTCCCTGCAGACTTCACAGTTAAAAACTCCTTGCGCTGCAAAATAAACAGCGCCAAAGGAAAGCATGTCACAGTTTAGTAAGTACGGATCCAATTAAGTAAAAAAATACAAGTAAGGAATAAATTTGATAATTCCTTCGCGTATTTCATATGAACCTTTTTTCCAAAACTAACTTCACCAACAACACAAAAAGTACATATCCCGACATTCAACTTGTTTGCACCCCCAAAATTTTACCTAACCTTTGGTCTTAAAATCAGTTCTCGTTGGTTTTTACAATCGTCTTAAGAAAAACTGAAGAAGAAGAAAATTGATAAGGCTTATGAAAGGCACTAGCTAAAAGCCATACGATTCGTTTATAACATGGAAAATAATGATAAATGAGGATATAAACGCGAAAAAAAATTAAAAAGCGACAGAATAAAATGGGCTTAAGTTTTGACCCTACGTATTTCATAGGGTCAGATCTGAAGCTTTTGCACTACCGACCAGGGGAGATGGAAGTAGAGTGAAGATTTCTGCACTGATTGTTGAGATACTACGAAATGACTAATGCTTTTGGCGTACACACACACAAATATACTGACTAATGTACAAGGAATTTGGTTCATTATGAAAAAAGTCGGCAAGACATCCGTTTTTGACGAAGTCGCAATCAAGCTTGCCAATACAGGAATTAAAATTGCCATGGTAACCTACATCGACAAGAAAAGTTCTAGAAACCCAAGATTTACGGGCGCAGAACCTTTTGAGAAGTATAATATGCCCTCAGCTGATGGATTATCGAGTGGATTATTACGATGAAGTCAATTCTATCATAGTTAATTATAGTGAAATGGTTGGGAAACCCTTTGTTATAGGTTTTTTGTTAACGTTTTTGGACCTGACCGTGCCCAACGTTCAATAGCATTCCTATCGTTTTGAAGATATTGACCAATAGAAACATTGGATTGATTTATTTAGTCATAATTTGGGAACAGAAAACAAAGGATAGCGCACGGTCAGGGAGCTTCCAACATAAACTACAGCACCATTGTATTCAACTTTGATGTTTGCCGGGTTTCCTCACCAGTCTCCTCTACTTACTGTGATTCGATGTACCCTTTAAAAAACCAGCAGCATGAGTGTCTTTACGCGTGAAAAATCGATCAGAAACCTTCCAGTAGAAATATTCGTTTTCTCGATAATTAGAGATTTCTTGATAGTTCGGCTTAAATTGGTCCATAAAAAAACTATTTCTATTTCCAGTTTTTATCAAATATAGTGATGTGAAATGTGATAAATATATACAAGAAAACGTCAGTACCATCGCGACATTCACACCTACATTCTTTATGGTATGAAGAATTATGTAGATCGAGGGGATATTATCCACTGAGGCTGAAGGCCGAGGTGGACAGGAGCCTACGAGTTCTACATAATTCTTCACATCATACTTAAGGAGAATACAACGATTGTTTTATTAATGCACAATGTAAAATATTTCTAAGTTTGTTATCATTATCATGATCATTCTGATTCATTTGCGTCCAAAAAGCCTCGTTTCTTTTTCTTATTCTAACAACTGTTCTCTAAAACCAGAATTTATGAATTGCAGCTCACCGTAAAATTAAACTTCCTTATGGCAAATTACAAGCTACTGTTGGCTCTTTTAATAGCTACAACTGCATCATTTGTGGCAGGCAGAAGCCTCTACTTGTTGGAAAGAAGTTCTGTAAGTGATAAAAACTTAACACTCGTTAATATACGGATAAAAGAATAACTTTATTGTATCGGACAATCCTTATCTGATTTGGTGTCAGAATACCTGCCATCTTTCTTGACATGAATGTGTTTGATTCATTTGTGGTATTCCTATTTATTGGTATTCCTATAAATGTGTAATTGAATATTTTAAAAAAATATTTTTTTAACCGTCACCCTAACAGCCCAAAGTTCCTGCGTATTCCAATAAAAATAGCAATAATAGAGAGAAGAAGTCGTTACGTCACGTTGCCATGGTAGCAAAATTTTGGATGACAACAAACCGATAAAGTCACTTAAAAGTCTATTCGCACGATTTCAAACTTCACCGATCTTATTCAATTTCATTTAAATTGCCAATTCTTGGCGAAATTTTCTTTAGGACCGTATCTATCCTTATCTAAGTTTAGAAAAAGACAGCGACAATTTTTGTGGTGTGTTCACCTACTCCATAAAGCGGGCTCGTGAGATTAGAATGTTTCATGTTGTATAGTGCAACGGCGACAAAGCAATGTACAAAATAGCGTAATGCACGTGCAAAGTTGTTGTTTGTTCATTCATATAAACATATTACTTTTTGCCGTTCTCCTTGCGTCGCCGTCGTTGTTGGTTTTGTTGTCATCCAGAAATAGTGCTACCATGGTAACGTGACGTCCCACTTCTCCTCTTTATTAAACATAATAATAAGCACGCGGTGGACGATGGGAAGAGAGGAATTTCCCTCTTCCAATCGTTCCCCGCGCACTTCCTTTTTCCACTCTCCCTAGCCCCCTAACGACTCAAAGAGGCGTCTGAGGGGGAGCACGCTA